>JASUUL010000108.1:0-1200000 GCA_030449875.1 Aegle marmelos | reverse complement strand
TTTTATAGTGTTACATGTGCTTGATTTGTTGTCTTATCTCGTAGAACCATTACTGAAGATATCCTTGATATTTTTTTTAGCTAAAAGGGCTTTGTTGAAGAGCCTATTGTGTGATAAGAAGCAAAAGCTCTCTCTCATTACTAATATTTAGACTTCGATCACAATGGCTACTTCTATAATGATAATGGATCACTTTATTGATAAAGATTGATAGTTGCATAGAAGGGTTATTGGTTTTAATATAGTTTCTAGTCATAAGAAGGAGACAATTGGCAGGTAACTTGAGAAATGTTAGCTTGATTAGGGTATAGAGATAGTATTCACAATCACTGGTGAAATTCTAACTAGACAACCCAAGAGGGGGTGTGAATTGGGTTTTTAAAAATTATGAAAATAAATCACTCAATCAATACAAACAAATTCGAAATAATTGAATAAACAAACAGTGATAAATAAATTAAGAGATAGGGAAGAGAAAGCAAACACAATGATTTTTACGTGGTTCAGCTATCCCCGCCTACGTCCACGCCTCCAAGCACTCCGAGCTTGAGGATTCCACTATACAAGCCTCCAAGGCTTCAACAACTTACAATTGACTTCCTAGGTGTCAATGTATCCCACTATACAAGCCTCCAATCTCTTAACCCAAATGTATCCCACACTTGTAGTCACTCAAGACAAAGGAATACAAATTGATTTATCTCTCACAAAATCTTTCAAGGTTACAAATTAATGCTCAATGTGTGAATGAATGAAATACAACTATGTTTTTAAAGCTTTCTGTAGATGTAAACTTGTATATAAGCTCAGTAGTTGTGTTGTCGTCAGTTCTTGATTTAAAATGGATGAGCATATTTATAGTTGAAGCTGAAAACTAGCCGTTATTCTTTCATCTGACAGAAAATGGTTTGCCGTTAGTTGTTAACGGTTAGCCGTTTTCTTTGGTCAATCTTACCGTTGAGCATGATTTCAAATAAACGGTTGACCGTTAAGAATTACCCTTTCGCATTTATCGTCCAGAAACCTGCACAATAAAACTCTTGATCCGCTTTCACTAAACGGTTAAGGATTTACAAAGAATGTCGATTCTGAAACTTATCGGTTAGTCGTTATATATTAATAGTTTACCGTGAAAATCCAGTATCCTCATGATATAAAGCTCTGTAATTAGTTCCTTCTAACTTTAAAGGATTTTAAACTGTTAACGATATCAGTTAGCCGTTATATGTTAACGGTTCACCGATTACTTCCAGTATCTCATAAAATGCCTATCGGTTAAGGCTTAAGTTGTTAAGCTTTTAACTTTGAAGGATCTTAAAGAGCTGACGATATCGGTTAACCGTTATATGTTAACGGTTCGGCGATTACTTCCAGTATCTCACAAAATGCTTATCGGTTAACCGTTTATTATAATCGGTTAGCCGTTTACACCCAGAATTTCATTTAACTTACAAATTTGTTCTTGTTCTTCTAAGAAATGTTAAATACGTACCTTGTTTTGACTCTAAAAGAAAACTTGAAATTTTGTGAGTCTTAGAACCCATTTATTAACTTAAGTTCATTGTTTGTTATCATCAAAATCAATTACTAAAATATGTATATGTTAACATTCTCCTTTTTTTTTATGATGACAAACACATTCAAAACTTTGCTCCCCCTAAGTATATGACTTAAAACACTTTTGTTTTACAAAATGCTCATTCATCTCTCCCCCTTCATCATTAAAGTAGGGTTAATAAAAAAAATCGGGCAAAGGTTCCCCATAAAATACAAGAAATCCATAGTTACAATAAGAAGAAAAGACACTTCCAAATAATCCATATGCCAACACACTTCTAAACTATCCATATGCCAACACACTCCCAAACTCCAATATAATCCAAAACTATCCATAAAGAAACATAACACAGTGAAAACAAATCATAACCAGCAATGTCAATCAACAAAAAGAAGATATAATTACAGTCAACTGTCAGTACACCCATCAATCACAACATATTGAACTAACTCAAAAAATATGTATCATGGCAAAATAATAAAAACTAAGAGCCGCGTAGTGAAATAGAAAGTTGAGCAGAAGATGGTCGCCGAGAAGAAGGTCTCGCAGTGGATGGTTGAGTAGGATGAGAGGAAGTGGTTCGAGGAGGAGAAGCAGCTACAGAGGTGCTCCCAGGTTCATAGCCAAAATACCCCAGAAGTTGTCTATGTCCAGCAATGATCTCATATTGATGATCGAAGCTGACCTCTTGAAGAGTCTGAAGTTGAGTCTGAAGCTGCAGCTGATCCTGACAGATAGCATCTAAGCGATCAAGGATCGTTTACTGAGTGTCAGAAATTCGGCGAACATCAACAACCAGCTGATGCAGGATGTCAGTGATAGGGGGCTGAACTAGAGCTGAAGGATGTGCTGGAGCTAGAGCCTGCTCACTAGCTGGAGGGACTGCGGAGACTGAGGAAAGAGCAGAATCCATCTCAGGCATGTCGGAACTAGAGGGAACTGATGGTTGAGGAACATGGCGAGTAGAAGGTGGAGGACGAGCTCCAAGTCTGAAGTCAGGAAGCTGATCAGAAGGATAAACGAGCATCTGATCACCCTCAAGAGCAATTAAGGTGTCTAGGTTCTTGGCGTTGGTAGTTTTGTGCCATTGGCCATCCTTTCTAGTAAATCCGATACTACTCATAGCATCCCGACCAATTTTCTTAGGTTCTTTATACACCGCCTCTCTAAGTGGTACATGAAAATGTCTTAGAATGTGGGTGATAAGACTACCATATAGAAGTAATCTATGGGTGACAGCAGGGGTGGATAACATATGGCGCACAATAATGTATCCTAGGTTGACAGGTCTCCCACTAAGTAAGCTGTCCAACAACCCAACATTCATCCGTGTTACCTCATCTGAATGACCTTTCCTAGGAGTGATTATATGCTGCAGAATGCTATGGACAATGCGAACCTGAAGGGGCAGCAGCTGTGCCTAAAAAGGTAAGCTACAAATATCATCACTAAAGTCCCTACGACGACATGTTTTTCATTCCTTCATGGTGAATAAAATCACCAAATGACAAAGTTTTTCTAGATGTATAAAATGATTCACCTTTATCCGAAATCCCAAGTATAACTGTATTCAGAAAATGAACATCAAAATCAATTGCTATACCACCAACTACAGTAACGATTCTATCTAAACGGGTAACGAAAATCTCCATATTTGAGTAAAATACCCAAACTAGATTGGGGTAAGTCCTATCATCAATATTGATAGCTGTTTCCCAGGATCTAAGCATATCACTAACACTTCTACCACATACAATTAAATCCTCAAAATCTCCAATATCTATAAAGTATGAGTCTAATACCTGTCTACCCAATTCAGAACCTTCCTGTGATCTTGTCGGGTTAACAGCAGGAGTATGTTTTCTCCTAGGTCTCCGAGAAGACTCAGCAATTAAATAAGAGTAAGAAAATTTTTGAAATGAGTATTGAAAGAAATGGGCCGAGTATGTTGTTAAGGAGAAGTAGAGGAAAAGATATTATACTACAAGGTGTCAAGGATTTGTGAAGAATTTAAACAAATTTCTCAAGTTTTAAACGGCTGCTCTTAGGGTTTCACATTGGGAATTTTCAATTTTGATCACTATTTAATGTTTTTAATCGGTGAAATTACTCAAAAAGTGATGAGAAAAATTCTTACTAATGTAATTTGGTGCAGAAAGAAGAGAATCTGAGAGAAAATTAAGATGAAAAAGCTTAGGTTTCGTAACAATGGCTGAAATAGTGAGAAGGCAAGTTAGAAGATGAAGAGAAAACCGTGACCAGTTATATATTTTGCGAAATTGGTTAACCATTTTCTGTAAACGGTGAGAGGGTAACGTTTGAGAGTCTTTCTATTTTGGAACGGCTGACCGTTTCATTTTAAACGGTGAGGGAGTAGGATGCTAACAAAACTTTTAATTTCTGAAAATAAACGGTGAACCGTTTATATGTAAAACGGTTATCCATTTATTAAAACAACAACGGCTGACCGTTTAATTAGAACGGTGAAAGGATAGAGTGCAAACTTAACAATGTTTTAGTTTCTAGAAATAAACGGTGAACTGTTTACATGAAAACGATTATCCGTTTATTGCACGACATTTCATAATACATTTAACAACTGCCCCAATCAACTAAAGCATATACACATAATCACAATACATCATCAAAATATCAAATAATAATAATTTCAAAAACATAGTTAATGATGTTAATGCGAGGACATGACCTTTGAAAGATTAATAGTACTAGTATTATCACATTTGATAGCAATTTGTTAAAGTTTAATGCCATAGTGTCTGAGTGTTTGTTTCATCCAAAGAGCTTGAGCATAACAACTATCTGCGGCAATATATTCAGCTTTAGTGGTTGAGTTTTGCTTTTTACTAAACCATGAAACAAGTGCATGACCTAGAAAATGGCAAGTACCACTGGTACTTTTCCTATCAACCTTATGACCAGCGAAATCAGCATCCGAAAAACATGTTAAGTCTATATGAGTTTTCCTAGGATACCAAAGACCAAGATCTTTTCACAGCAAGCAAATGAGATTCCTTGGGATTTTATTGAAATCTTGCACATAAACATACACTAAACATGATATCAAGTCTACTCGCAGTTAAATATAGTAGAGAACCAAGCATACCTCGATACATCTTGATATCAACCTCTTTGCCTTTTTCATCTTTGTCCAGCTTGATTGTTGGGCTCATTGGTGTGCATTTGGCCTTCGAGTTCTCAATTCGAAAACGTTTGAGCAGATCTCTTATGTACTTAGCTTGATTTATGAATATTCTCTCATCATTTTGTTTTATTTACAGTCCAAGAAAATATTTCAGCTCTCCCATCATACTCATTTCAAACTCTTTGCTCATACATGTAGAAAATTCTTTGCACAAGGATTCATTTGTAGAACCAAAAATAATGTCATCAACATAAATTTGAACAACAAGTATGTCTTAGTTCTTATGCTTAACAAAGAGTGTAATATCGACTTTTCCCATTAAAAATTTATTGTCAAGCAAGAAATTTTTAAGCCTATCATACCATGTTCTAGGTGCTTGTTTTAAACCATATAATGCTTTTGATAACTTATAAACATGATTTGGAAATTTTTCATTTTCAGAACCAGGGGGTTGTCCCACATAAACTTCCTCCATAATATATCCATTTAAAAAAGCACTTTTAACATCCATTTGAAATAAAGTAAAATTCTTATAACATGCATATACTAGCAGCATTCTAATAGATTCTAATCTAGCTACAGGAGCAAATGTCTCATCAAAATCAATTCCTTCTTCTTAGTTGTATCCTTGAGCTACTAATCTAGCTTTATTCCTTACAACTACACCGGATTCATCCATTTTATTTCTAAATACCATTTAGTTCCTATGATGGATTGATTTTATAGTTTAGGAACTAATTCCCAAAGTTTATTTCTCTCAAATTGATTTAACTCCTCTTGCATTGCCATAATCCAAGATTCATCATTTTCCGCATCCCTAAAGGATTTGGTTTAATTTGAGAAATGAATGCAGCATGCTCACATGTATTCCTAAGTGATGATCTAGTTGAAACACCTTTAGATGGATCACCTAAAATGACATCCTTTGGATGAAAAGAAACATACCTCCATTCCCTGGGGAGTACTTGAGAAGTACCTTGATTTTGTTCTGCACTTATTTCTTTATGTTGTTCCACTCGATTTTCTGCATTCTTTTGGTTGTTTTTTTATGAATCTTCTTGGATATTTTCATCTGCATCATCACTAACACTAACTTTCTCCATAGAAGAGGTATTAGACTCATCAAAGGTAACATGCATAGACTCTTCCACAACCAAGGTTCTTTTATTATACACTTTATAAGCTTTACTTGAGTTTGAATACCCAAGAAAGATACCAATATCAGATTATGATGGAAAAGTTTTGTTTGTAGGAAATAGATGTATTAATATCTATACCATTAATATAGATTGTGCATCTACCATTAATAAATGTTTCTCGGCATTGCATGATGATGGACGGTTATGGCATAGAAGACTAGGTCATGCAAACATGGATTTAATCTCAAAAATTTCAAAAAATGATTTGGCTAAAGGACTTCCAAAAATTATTTTTCAAAGGATAAAATTTGTGAAGCTTGTCAATTTGGAAAATAAATCAAAACTTCTTTTAAAAAAAAGAATCATGTCTCTACTTTAAAACCACTTTAATTACTTCATGTAGATTTATTTAAATCCTCTAGACATACTAGCCTAAGTGGAAAATATTATGCATTTATAATTGTAGATGATTATTTTAGATACATTTGGGTACTATTCCTAGCTAATAAAGATGATGCATTTAAAGCTTTTAAAGTTTTCTGTAAAAAGGTTCAAAATGAAAAAGGATACTCTATTACTTGCATTAGAAGTGATCATGGTAGAGAATTTAAGAATCATGCATTTGAAAATTTCTGCAATGATTTAGGCATTGAGCATCAATTTTCATCACCTAGAACTCCACAACAAAATGGAGTTGTTGAGAGAAAGAATTGGTCTATTCAAGAAATGGCTAGGACCATGTTAAATGAAAATGCACTACCTAAATATTTTTGGGCCGAAGCCGTCAACACCGCTTGTTACGTTTTAAATCGGGTGTTGATTAAATCTTATCTCAATAAAACTCCCTATGAGCTTTGGAAAGATAGAAAACCCAACATTGGTTATTTCAAAGTTTTTAGATGTAAATGTTTTATTTTGAACACAAAAGATAATCTTGGAAAATTTGATCCAAAATCTGATGTTGGTATCTTTCTTGGGTATTCAAACTCAAGCAAAGCTTATAGAGTGTCTAATAAAAGAACTTTGGATGTGGAAGAGTCTATGCATGTTACTTTTGATGAGTCTAATACCTCCTCTATGGAGAAAGTCACTGTTAGTGATGATACAGATGAAAATATACAAGAAGATTCATCAAAGAACAACCAAAAGAATACAGAAAATCAAGTGGAGCAACTTGAAGAAACAAGCGCAGAACAAAATCAAGGTACTTCTTAAGCACTCCCCAGGGAGTGGAGGTATATTTCTTCTCACCCAAAAGATGCCATTTTAAGAGATCCATCTAAAGGTGTTACAACTAGATCATCACTTAGGAATACATGTGAGCATGCTGCATTTATTTCTCAAATTAAACCAAAATCCTTTATGGATGTGGAAAATGATGAATCTTGGATTATGGCAATGCAAGATGAGTTCAACCAATTTGAGAGAAATAAAGTATGGAAATTAGTTCCCAAACCAGAACACCAATCCATTATAGGAACTAAATGGGTATTTAGAAATAAGATGGATGAATCTGGTGTGGTTGTAAGGAATAAAGCTAGATTAATGGCTCAAGGATACAACCAAGAAGAAGGAATTCATTTTGATGAGACATTTGCACCTGTAACTAGATTAGAATCCATTAGAATGTTGCTAGCATATGAATGTTATAAAGATTTCATTTTATTTCAAATGGATGTCAAAAGTGCCTTTCTAAATGGATATATCATGGAGGAAGTTTATGTGAAATAACCCACTGGTTTTGAAAATGAAAAATTTCCATATCATGTTTATAAGTTATCAAAAGTATTGTATGGATTAAAACAAGCACCTAGAGCATAGTATGATAGGCTTAAAAATTTCTTGCTTGATAATGATTTTTCAACGGGAAAAGCCGATACTACACTTTTTGTTAAGCACAAGAACCAAGACATACTTGTTGTTCAAATTTATGTTGATGATATTATTTTTGGTTCTACTAATAAGTCCTTGTGCAAAGAGTTTTCATCTTGTATGAGTAAGGAGTTTGAAATGAGCATGATGGGAGAATTGAAGTATTTCCTTGGACTTCAAATCAAACAAAACAATGAGGGAATTTTCATCAACCAAGCTAAATATATCAAAGATTTGCTCAAGAGGTTTGGAATTGAAGAATCAAACACTAAAAACACTCCAATGAGTACAGCAATCAAGTTTGACAAGGATGAAAATGGTAAAAAAGTTGATATTAAAAAGTATCGAGGTATGATCGGCTCTTTACTTTACTTAACTGCAAGTAGACCTGATATCATGTTTAGTGTATGTTTATGTACAAGATTTCAATCATGTCCCAAAGAGTCTCATTTGCTTGCTGTTAAAAGAATTTTTCGTTATTTGAGTGGAACCATAGATCTTAGCCTTTAGTATCCTAAAGGAACTCATATAGATTTGACTTGTTATTCGGATGCGGATTTTACTGAATATAAGGTGGATAGGAAAAGTACTAGTGGAACTTGCCATTTTCTAGGTCATTCTCTTGTTTCATGGTTTAGTAAGAAACAAAACTCGGTTGCACTCTCAACCACTGAGGCGGAATATATTACCGCAGGTAGTTGTTGTGCACAAGCCCTTTGTATGAAACAAACACTTAGAGACTATGACATTAAACTTGAACAAATTCCTATCAAGTGTGATAATAATAGTGCTATTAATCTTCAAAGAATCCCATTCAGCACTCTAGAACCAAGCATATAGAGATTAGACATCATTTTTTAAGAGATCATGTACAAAAGGGTGATATTGCTTTAGAATTTATCTCTACAGAAAAATAACTTGCCGATATTTTTACAAAACCCTTTTGCGAAGAATAATTTTCAAAAATTCGGCATAAACTTGGGATGATGAAATTTTCACATTAACATCTCTAATTATGTTATTGAATCTATTAAAATTGTGTGCTTAATAGTTGTTAATGTTTTTGAAAGAGTTTGAGCATGATAGATAAGTAAGGTGTTATGATATATTCATTTCAAATGCTTGTGTGCTTCATGATACATGCTTGATAGATGAATTATTTACTTGAATTAATCATGTTTTAAATGTTTAAAATCATGATTTATGCATTAAAATAGTTCTTGAGAGGTTTTGGAATCAAGAAATGATGACGAGATTGATCAAAAATGACCGAAAAGTGAAATTGGTACAGTTGGGCAGCAACCAGGCGACTAGCCGCCTGAACCAAGTGGCTAGCCACTTGGAATTGCTTCCAAACCTGAGAGCAAGCGGCTAGCCGCTTGGTCATGGGTTTATAGCCCTTTCTCTTCCTCTTTTATGCTTTCTTCCTCACTTACCTTTCTCTCTCTCTCAAAACCGTAACTCCTCCTTTATTTTCTTTCAAAAATTCTTCATTTCTCAACTATTTTCATGTCAAAATCATTGATTCAATCCATCACTCATCCATTTAACTTCCATTAAACATCTTTCAATCATCATTTCAACTTCCTTTTCCCTTATTCATCTCTTTCTCTATCTCTCGCGTGAATAGTGCCTCACTATCTCTCACTCAAATTTCTTCAATTCTCACTCATTTTCTTGCTAAAATTAATCATCCAAACTATTACCCATCCACTACTTCTTCATTTTTCATCATCCAAACACTATTTTATCACATCTCTATAAAAATTCGAAATCTAAAAACCTAACTTTGGTCGTTTCTCTCTCTAGATTTTCAAGCTTTCTCTAGCCCATCTTTAATCAAATCCACATTATAGCTAAACCTCATTCATCTCTAAGATTACATTTCTTGTCTCAAACTTATCCATTTTACTAAAATCCGAAATTGTTCTTTAAGCTTGTTCAACAATGGTGGGTAGAGAAAAAGCCAAGAGCAAACAAATGGCTAAGAGACGCAAGGAAGATTATGAAGATAATACGGAGTTTTTGTCAACTCATTTTTGACATCTCCCGCTTCGAAAACGGTTTATCGATAATTTCATGCCAAGGTCAGTTATTCCTCCTTACTTTGTTAATCTTACGAATTTGGCGAATTTAAAAATTTGTGGTAAATCTCTTGACAAACTTCTTATTGCTATGGGTTGGAAAAATGTCTTAGTTATTCAAGAAGCATATTATGAGAATTTAGTTAAAGTTTTTTTATTTGAATATGGATATAGAAGTTTCGGATAAAATTGTTACTAGTATTAGGGGAGTTCGTATTGAATTTGATGTTGCGGAGTTAAATCATATTCTTGGGACTCCAAATGAGGGATTAGAAATTTACAGTGCTAGAGCTAGAATAAATCATCCATGGTTTTCTCTTGAAAATGTTGCTCGAAAAATTTATCGCCAACGTGATTTGTCCGATGAATTTTGTCGATCATCATTGAAATCTCAAACTTTGCCTCTTTAAATTAGAATTCTGCATTATGTTCTTCATCATGTGATTACTTCTAGGTATGGTCATGGGGATAAAGTTAACCGATTGGATGTGGCTTTATTGAATTGTATTCTGGAGGATAAAGCTCAATGTTGGGTACATTATACTCAATTATATGCTTAGCACACCTTGTATGGCTAAAAGATCCTTCCCTTATGGTAGTATCATTACCCGCATCCTTAAACATTTCCGAGTACCCATTACTGAACCAACCTTTTTAAATTCAAGAGAACTAGGAGATGATGCCATTACCAACTTAGGATTTATTTGGGTAGAAGGTAAATGGACTAGAGACCAGAGATACTCCACCAAAGTTTCTGAACTTGCTCCTACAGATCATCGTTTCTTTAACGATGTTCTTCCACCAAAGCAACTTCCTGATCTTAGTGTCCCACAGCGCTCTCATTATCCATCTTCTGCGGGTTCTTCCAAAACTCCTTCAACTGCCAATGAGGATCAGATGCAGCAGATGTTGGCTAAAATGGATTCTCTTTCGACACAGCAAAGCTAACTTCAATCTCAATTTGAAGCTTTTTCAGCTCAATCCACTTTAGAGCACCAGCGCCTCTTTGAGTAGCAGCAGCAATTATTTGACCAACACTAGGGACTTTTTGCTCAACAACAGTAAATTCTTGATAGCCGGCAGCAGCTTTTTACAGCTCTTAGGTTTCCACCACCATCATCTTCATCACATCCACCATCTCCATAGCTCTTTTATTTTCTGTCACTCTGTACCACACATTTTTATGCATTTACATTTTCTGTATGAATTGTGAATGTTCATTATGAGTTATTTGGATGTTCTGTATTTGGATGCTTTGTCTTTGGATGTCTTATATTTGGATGTTTTGTATTTGAATGCTATATTATGACTTCTTGATATATTGTTAGATTTTCATGTCTCTTGCCTATATTTAGTTGATTATTATTGCCTTAGTTTAATTTTGATGATGAAGGGGGAGAAGTCATGTATTTCGAAGACAGGTTTTATATTTTCTTTCTACACATTTGTGCATGTTTTTTTTAAAATATTAAGGGGAAGCTTATAAATTGTTATAGATCATATTTTCAGGGGGAGTTTATTTCAAATGTGATTATGTATGCCATGTATTAAGGGGGAGCATATATGTCAAAATACATGAGATGTTTGTCATCTTAAAAAAGGGGGAGATTGTTAGCCTAAAAGGTTATAAATATTATAATTTTGATGATAACAAACATTTGCATTAAAGTGTTTAATTTTGTATTTCACAAGTTCACTAGTTTTGAAAGATAATGATTTAAGTGGAATCAAGTGAAATCAAGTTCAAGACACTCAACGGGCAACGGCGAAGTCAATAATAGAATTTCGAGCTCAACGGATAATTTATTGCGATAATTTCTTGTAAAACCAGTATGATTTAATTTATACTTAGATTAGCATTTGTGAAGCTCAATTTTATGTTAATAAAATAATTATTCTTCAAACTAAATTAATTTTATGTTTATGAGATAAAATATTTTGTGAATTTAAGTAATTTTGGGTAAAAATGAAAAAGTTTTAAATTTCGGAGTTGAACTTATTTGCTAAGCTCTAAAACATTTAGGCTATATTGTAACTTATAATAGATTGGGGTTTAAGTGAAAAGTTTTGAAAACTTTAAAGATTATGGTGATTTAGCTAAAACTCAAAAAGGAATTATTTGAAAAGATTTTCTTTAATTTAGGCCACACTGTAATTTTAGAATATTTTTAGGAATTAAATAATAATTAAAATTTCTGAGATTGGGTCTTTTTGAAAAATTTTATAACGTTTTGGGTCATAGCATAATTTGAATAAGTTTTGAGGTAAAAATATAATTTCATGAACAGTATTACTGTAGTAAAATTCAAAATTAACAGTAACTTCACTGTTACGAGTGGGGAGCCTGTTAAATTAAGCGGCTAGCCGCTTAAGTACTGGAATTTGACAATAACGGCTAGTTTTCGAGCTTTAACTATAAAAACTTAACTCTAACTTCATTTCAAGCTCTCTAGCAAGCAAAAATAAGTTTATAAAACATATATTGAGTTTCTATATTACAAATCACAATAGATTAAATCATTTTTGTGTCATTATTTGTGAATCTACTCTTATAGAGAGTGTCTTGCTGTAATTTCAAATTTGTATTGTATTAAGAGTGTTCAAGTGAGGGAAACACTTGGGGTAAAGAGATTAAGGTGATAATCTCTTGATTGTAAAGGTCCATTACCACCTTAGAAGTCAATTGTAAACATTTGAAGTCTTGGGAGGCTTGGATAGTGAAATCCTCGAGTTCGGTTGGCTTGGAGGCGTGGACGTAGGCGGGGATTGCCGAACCACGTAAAAATTACTGTGTCTGTATTCTCTTCCCTTACTCATTTAGTTTGCAAGCATTGTCTAATTTATTATATTTAATTTAATTCCTGTAAAACTTAATTTTTATTTGCATTAAGGCATTAGATTGAATTATTTATAAAATAAATTTTAATAACCCAATTCACCCCCTTCTTGGGTTGCTTATTTGTATTTCAGTAGCCATTAATTATTTGAAGAATAAATTGAAGACTTAGAGAGATGATGCATTGGTATTGAATGATGACAATATACATGTACGTTGTTGCGCACATATTATGAATCTTATTGTTAATGAAAGGTTGAAAAAGGTAGATGACAGTATTATTAGTATCTGTAATGTTGTAAAATATGTGAGATCATCATTATGAGATTAAAAGTATTTCAAATTCGGAGAGAAATTTAAGAGAAATTTAAGAGGTATAAGGGGGCCTTTAAAGATAAAGAAGTTGTTGATTGTTACTTCTACATTAGATCTATAAGGGAAAATGAATTTTGCAACACTTTGCTTTGAGATTTATATGGCAAGGATAGTGCAAAATGTGTTGAGATGAAAAACATGGTGAAAGATGTATTGAACAAGCTTTTTGAAGCATATAGTGCTCAACACTCAAAACTAAGTGCTCTTGTGAGTGCAACAACATAACCAAGTGCTAGTGCAAGTATAAGTGCATTACCAAGTGCAAGTTCTATAGTTAGCGCTAATAATGCATTGACTTTTATGAATGAAGAAGATGATGTATTTGAAAACCCGTTCTCCAAATATATTGAAATGGTTACTATCACTAGAGATCACATAGAATTATCTAATGAGTTAGATTTTTACTTGATAGAGTTGGTTAAATATCAAGCACCTAATGCACTAGGTGCCCTATTTAATATTTTGCTATGGTAGAAGGCTAATAGTTTGAAATACCCAATTTTGTTACAAATAGCAACAAATGTGCTTACCATTCTAGTATCTATTATTGTGTCGGAGTCCACCTTTAGCACAGGAGGTCGTATTTTAGATAAATATAGGAGTCCTACGAGCTTGATCTGGTAGAACATTGATGCTGACGCAAAATTAGTTATAGTCTTTACTTTTAGTGGATTCAACAACACACCTTCAAGCGTTGATTGAGGAAAACAAGTTCATGGATGCTCTTACAAAAGGTATAAATGTTAATAATTACTTATTTATTTTTAAGACTTGTGTTGTGTAAATTTTATTAAATTCACAAGTGCATGAACTTATTATAAAATTGGTTGTGGCCTTTACTTTTAGTGGATTCAACAACAAACCTTCAAGCATTGATTGAGGAAAACAAGTTCATGGATGCTCTTACAAAAGATATAAATGCTAATAATTACTTATTTATTTTTAAGACTTGTGTTGTGTAAATTTTATTAAATTCACAAGTGCATAAACTTATTGTAAAATAGATTAATAGTAATGAATGTCGATCCCATGAGAAAATGGACTTTGTATAAAATTAATTTTCTAAATGGGTGGTTGAATTATAGTGAAATTATCTTACATGATCTTAAACGTCAAACTGAAATGGCAGGAATGAATTAAAGGAGCAACTATTATAATGAGGTGCTTTGGGCATCTAGATCCACATTAATATGCATAAGGGCTTAATATTCTTTATTAGTGAAATACTAGTCTTAATGAAATCGAAAATAATAAATGGATGAATTGGGGTTTTAAAACTTAATCTAAGCAAATCATGCAATAATTTAATCAATGTCTTAATGAAATCGAAAATAATAAATTCAATAATGTATAAAAATAAAAGAGTAGGGAAAGAGATAGCAAATAAAGATATTTATACTTGGTTCAGTAAACCCTACCTACGTTTACGCCTCCAAGCTAACCAAGCTCGAGGATTTTACTATCTGAATCTCCTAATGTTTTAAGTTTATTACAATTGACTTTATGGTATCAATGAACTTTTACAATTTAGAGATTATTCCCTAATCCCTTTACTCAAGTGTTTCCTATACTTATACACTCACGAATTTTATACAAAATTAAATATTACAATAAACAAATACTCTTCAAGAGTAGATGAACAAATTATAACATAATGATGATTCAATCTAAGATGATATGCAAATTGAAAGCCCAATCTATGATGTATAAATTTATGTTTGGCTTGTTGGAGAGATTAGAAATAAGTTAATTTGGATTTTTTATAAGTAAATTCTAGCATCCAAACGGCTAGCTCTATATTATAGAGACTAACCATTTGCTACAGTGAAGTTATTCTTAAATTTAAATTTTGCTATAGTGATATTGTTCATAAAATTATAATTTAACTTATAGATTTTCAAACTTATACTTTGATACAAAGCCTCATAAGAATTTGCAAACAGGTCCATTTTTGAAGTACTTTGAAGTTACTATAGTACCACTGTTCACAGAATTATAATATTTGCCCAAAATATTCTACAATTATACTATAGCATAAAATGTCAAAAATCTTTACAAATAAGTCTACTTTCAGAATTTTTAAATAATACTTCTCATTCTCACAACTTTTTAAAATTATGATATGGTCAAAAATATTTTTGATTTTACAAATAAATCTAAATTATTATTTAAGACAATACTTGATTTATGATTGTAAAACTTTAGATTAATGAAAAATAATGATTAATTGATTAAAAACTTGAGCTTCACAAATTTTAAATCATACATAAATTAAATCATACTGGCTTTACAATAATTTTTACAATATTGAGTTCGTTGAGTTCCAAACTTCACTCTTGATCAAGCTATTGTTCTTTGTATGTCTTGAGCTTAATTTCACTTGATTCACTTGTATAAGTACTATCCTTTAAGAACTTAGTAGAAATGCGAAATATATTATTTATTAAACCAATTAATACACATGTTTATTATCATCAAAATTATATGATGTATAGCCCTTTAGGCTAACAATTTTCTCTTTTTTTATGATGATAAAGATCTAATATATTTTGACATTTATACTCTCTCTCAATATATGGCATACATGAATCATTATATTAAAATAAATTTAAAACAAATTCCCCTTGAATTTATTATCTATATGCTCTCTCTTAATTTCAAAACTTGCATAAATTCATCCAGATCAAAATACGTATTACTTGTTTCCAAGAATTTAAATACATGATTTCTCCCCCTTCATCATCAAAATTACTAATAACTTATACAAAGACTAATAAATATAAATAGTTAATTAAGAAACATATAAAACTCAAGCTGCAATTAACCATAGAGTTATAAATCCTTGGAATCCAACAAATATCAACCAAATATCAAAATAATAAATAACAAACATCTACAATTATCTAAATACCAAATAACCAAAGAGCTGTAGAATGCATATGAGGATACAGTGTAGAGTGACAGATGATTAGAACATAACACTATAGAGCTGGAAGATGTGAGAAAGAGGATGGTGGTGGAAACCCAAGAGTAGTAAAAAGTTATTGCTTTCCATCAATAATCTACTATTATTGAGCAAAGAGGTTTTGTTGTTGATCAAATAACTATGCTGTTGCTTAAAAAGGCATTGATGTTCTAAAATGGACTCAATCTATAAGGCCTCAAACTATGAACAAAGTTGGCTGTGCTGCTCAAAAAGAGAATGCATATTAATCAATAGCTGCTGCATCAGAACCTCATAATCAACTGAAGTAGAATATGAGGGACCCTCGGATGGTAAAAGATGTGAGTGTTATAGAGCACTAAGATCATAGAGCTTGTCTCGGTTAATGAGAAAATACATTGATAATAACATTATTATTACTATCTATTAATGAAAAGTTTAAATATCTACAAAAATTAAAAGGAAAGAGAAAATAATTTACTAAACTAAGTCCATCAAACATGTTGAGACTTACCTTTAACGTAAGTTTGAAAGAAAAATAACTATTCATATTTGAACTAAGGATAAAATAAAAATTTTATTAAAATACATAAAAAATATAAGATGAAGAAGGAATTATAGAAAATAGAGCTCAAAAATAAATTCAGGGGTATCAAATTGGAGGGAGAGCTCCTTTTTTATAGATACAATGAGAAAATCATGGCCACTAGATTGAAACAATTTGGATGCTCAGGATTGCCCAAAGTGGAAAATTCTAATTGAATTGGACACATCATTAAGGCTAGCATTCCGTGTATATGCATGTACCATACACTTTTTTTTAGTCCAATAATATGCTACCATATCATCGATTTTTTTAGTCAATAATATGCTACATCATCGGTCAATGCCATATGAAAACCTCATAAACATTTTAATATCACATTATTTGTCTAATCAAATGCTGTCATTTCATTGGTTTATGATCAATGCCATATGATTACATTGATCCGCTATAAAAAAAAAAGTTAATATCACATTATTTGTATAAATAATCAAATTTCCTTCAAATTTTTTAACATTTGGTTTATGTCATCTAATGTCTCATTTATTATAAAATGACCATAATGCCCTTAATTATAATAAAACGCACATAATTCAAATCACAAGAAACTTAAATACATAAAAGCAAGAATGTTAATAGAATTTAGAGTATAAAATAATAATTTTCTCCTTTATCAATACATACTTTTTAGTATTCAACACACCTCCCAATTGGCTCATTGCTAGTCCAATAATAAATATCATCGATCAAAACCTCATAAACATTTTAGTCAACAGCATCGTATAAATAGTTGCCATATGATTACTTGACACTACATAAAAAAGTTAATATTTTATTTGTCTAATCAAATGCTCTCATTTCATTGGTTTATGATTTAATCTATTTCCGCACATTGTCATCTAATGTCTCATTTATTATAAAATGACCATAATATTCCTTCTAAATTTTTTAACTATTGGATAAAAATGTCTCATTTATTATAAAATGACCATAATGCCCCTAAACTATATAAAATACTTAATTATAATAAAACGCACATAATTCAAATCACAAGAAACTTAAATACATAAAAGCAAGAATGTTAATAGAATTTAGAGTATAAAATAATAATTTTCTCCTTTATCAATACATACTTTTTAGTATTCAACACACCTCCCAATTGGCTCATTGCTAGTCCAATAATATGCTACCATATCATCGATCAAAACCTCATAAACATTTTAGTCAACAGGATCGTGTCACATCATCGGTCAATGCCATATGATTACTTGACACTACATAAAAAGTTAATATCACATTATTTGTCTAATCAAATGCTGTCATTTCATTGGTTTATGATACGTCATCGATCAATCCATGTCATTGATCCGTACATATAAACAGTGTCGTGAACAGTACCGTGAAAAATATAGTGCATATAAATAGTATCGTTTATACTTCTATATTCCTTCTAAATTTTTTAACCGTCTTGAGTTTGGATTTACTATTTCTTTTGTCATCTAATGTCTCATTTATTATAAAATGACCATAATGCCCCTAAACTATATAAAATACTTAATTATAATAAAACGCACATAATTCAAATCACAAGAAACTTAAATACATAAAAGCAAGAATGTTAATAGAATTTAGAGTATAAAATAATAATTTTCTCCTTTATCAATACATACTTTTTAGTATTCAACACACCTCCCAATTGGCTCATTGCTAGTCCCTAGCACATTAAGCGAAAACGAATTGAAACCTAAATTTTTTTTATAGACAATCGTGTTTATTCAATCAAACTTATGATAACAATCAAATAAAAGCATAAGCATTATCTTTAATCAAGAGAAATATCACTTTCACATCAACCATCCACATGAATCAGTCTAGTACACTTTATCACAGTTATTATAATCAAGCCACTTTTAATAATGAAATGTAAATACCTTAAAATCTCACTGTTAATGACATTTTAACAAGAAAATAAAACTAAATAATAATAGTCACTCCCATGAATGAAAAATTGAGAGAAAATAATAAAGAAATAATATCACACACTCTCACCAAGATGAGATAAATGTGCCATAAATTAGAAATAATACGATCTTAATTTAAAATATGAGTCAGACCAATGAATTTATTTATTTTTTTCTTTTTTTATATACTTTATGCATCACAACATTTTTTTAGCCCATATAATTAGTTTCTACTTCATATTATAGTTTCCTAAAATTAAGAAAGACTTTTATTAGAATATAATATACGCTACATACATGGCAAACAGAGGAGGAAAATTAGGAAAACATAAAATTTATATTATTTTGAACTAATATATATTTTTTTCTTTCTTTTTTTTCTTTTTTTATGGCACAACTTTATTGAATAAAATAATTATTTATATTTTTCTCATACATAAATGGGTAATGAAACTTGTACAATATTGAGTGATATTCTAGATCGTAGTTGGGTCAAAATGATAAGTTAACAAAGAAAAGTATGAATTTTTTTTATAACTAAGGATATTTTAAAAAAAAGATGGCTAGAAAGGCTCAAATGGGTTAAAGATGGCTTTTCTATTGTCTTTTAAAACCCTAAATAATATTCTATATTTACTAGTTAAATGGACCTTTAGATGTAGTAACATATTCCTTTTTCTTTTTTTTTTAAAATTTGACTCAAAAGAAATTTAGAGATCGTGTATAAATTAATAAACTGCCAAGTTATATGAAGAATGGACAAAAAGGTTACTCTCTAAGAAATATAACAGACTTAAAAACTCACTTAAAATTTATTATGACGTGTATTCTTTCAAGCAACTTATATTTGTCTCGAATATCAATATGTAGAGTAATAGATATGGTATAACATAATAAAAACCAAAGATAATATAAATACTAAAATTTAAAAGTAATCATGTCATTTGATGTTAAAAGATCATAAAAAAAATTTAAAGATCAAGAAGATGCATTTCTAAAGTCACAACACTCTATGTTTAGCCATCTTCAATCCAAAATTTTAAAAGCATATATTTATAAAGAAAAAGTTAGAAAGATCACACTTAAATGAAGCTTAATAACAAGATTAAAAAAATGATTGGAAAGTAAATTTTTGTAAATTTTAATTTTTTTTAACTTCCAAACTAAGAAAACGTGTTTCTAAAGTCACTATATTTCATATTAGTAAAAACTTTATCAAGATTGAGATATTACATAATTGTTCAGTATCCTCTCCCCCCAACTAGTTTGAAATATTATCCTCAGTATTTTAAAGAAAAAAAGTAGAGATTAGAAGATATCACCTAGATGTTGCAACACAAAAGAAAATATTTATAAGTGTAGAGTTAAATTTAATTTGCACTTTTTACTATGGCTATTACTACTATCATTAGTTGGCCACTCCAATATCAAGGTCTTGGGATGTGGCCCTAGTCTATAAGCTTGTAATAGATCTGTTAGCCTAAAGGCTACACATAATATAATTTTGATGATAATAAACATGTGTCTTAATTATTTTAATTAATAATATATTTCACATTTTTACTAAGTTTTTAAAGGATAGTATTTATACAAGTGAATTAAGTGAAATTAATTGTAAGGCATTCAACGAACAACGGCTCGATCAAAGAACAAAGATTAGAGCTCAATGAACTTATTATTACGATAAATTCTTGTAAAGTCGGTATGATTTAATTTGTACTTGATTTAATAATTTGTGAAACTCGAGATTTTAATCAATTAATTATTATTTTTCATTAATCTAAAGTTTTGATCATAAATCAAGTATTTCATGCAAGCTAATTGATTTTCTAAATATGGACTAAAGTGAAAAAAGTTTTGTGATCTTTGATTTTAATAAGTAATGTTTTAAATATGAATTTAGATTTATTTACAAAATCAGAAATATTTTAGTTATATCATAATTTTAGAAAGTTGTGGGAATGAGAAGTATTAATTACAAATTTTGAAATTAGACTAGTTTGCAAGGATGTTTGACATTTTAAGCTATAGTACAATTATAAAAATATATTGGGCAAAATTAGAATTTTATTAATAGTGGTACTGTAGCAGTTAAAATTATTTTGAAAATGAACCTGTTTGTAAAGTTTTATAAGTTTTAAAGCCATAATATAATTATAAAAAGATTTAAGTAAAATTATAATTTCATGAACAATATTACTATAGCAATATTCAAATTTAACGGTAACATCACTATAGTAAGTGGCTAACCGCTTGAATGTAAAGGTTAGCCGCTATAGGTTAGCTGTTTCGGTGCTGAAATTCGTCTATAACAGCCATTTTGCAAGTAAAAATTATAAAAATTCAAATCAAACTCATTTTTAATCTTTTGAACAACCAAAAACAATTTCATACATCATTGATTGAGCTTTCAACTTGCAGATCATTATAGATTAAATCATTATAGTGCTATATTTGTTCATCCACTCTTAAAGAGAGTTTTTCTTACTATAATTTTTAATCTCTTATAAAATTTATGGTTGTATAAGTGTGGAAAACACTTGGGTGAAGGGATTGGAGAATAATCCTTAAATTGTAAAAGTTCATTAACACCTTGAAGTTAATTGTAACGAAATTGAAGTCGTGGGAGGTTTGGATAGTGAAATCCTCAAGCTTAGTTAGCTTGGAGATGTGGACGTAGGATAAATATCTATGTTTGTTCTCTCTTCCCTACTCTTTTATATTTTAGCATTGTTAAAATTATTATTTTTTATTTCAATAAGGCATTAGAATTAATTATTGTGTGATTTGTTTAGATTAATTTTTAAAAACTTAATTCAACCCCTCTTAGGTTGCACAACTAGAATTTCAAGATAAAGTAGCTTATTAGCAGTATGAGCACAAATAAGGATTTGTTACACTGTGAAAGAAATGAAATAATTTTTTATTGCTTGGTTAAGAAATTTAATAAAGTCATCGTAAAAGTTATTAATATTTAACAAATCTATAGGTCTTTTTTATGAATATTCAGATAGGCCCAAGATGTTAATATGATTAGTGCCTCTAGCGTTGTAAAGTCTCTTGATAGAAAAATAAAAGTATCAATATGATTCAATATTTTAGTTATTCTCTCTTGCATAACTGAAACGACTAATTCTTCTCTAGTTGATGAGTCAGACAAACAGCCTAAAGGATTTAGAGTTATTGAGATGGTGCCAAACACTTGGCCCTCCCTGATATATGTAGCTTTTCAGACAAATTTTGTTAACCCTTGAACACTACCTCCATAAACTAAGTGTAATTTTTTAGTTGCTATACTTCGATCAAGATCTAAGGCTGCCTCAATAAATTCTTTATATTTGCCATATATGCATCTAGAAAGCACATAAATATTTTTAAATTATTTATTGTGAGTAGTTGCCATTAGGAGACTTTTAAAAAATAATTAGTGAGTGTCTTAAAAAATCATATTTAATGATTATTGTGACAATGTTTCATAGCTATATATGAGGTATCATGTCTATGTTAAATAACGCACGAAGCACATGACTCGAGAGTAAAAAAAAAATAGTTAAAAGAAAAGGCAAATAATGATAACATGAAATTATTAAAGACAAAATGCAAATGATCAAATAACAGTGAAATAAAAGAATATTTACAGATAGTTGTGACTGTGACTTACATTTTCCTCTGGTTTTATGTCCAAAAACGACTTGAACTCCCTTTATGGGTCGAGGATAGGCTTTTCATCTAGTTTTTTTACAAATTAAAAAATAAGGTCATTTATAATCAGATTCCCAAGACTATGTTGAGTACGCTTTTTTTGGAATAATGGCCATAATTATAGTATTACACTTTGTACGTGTCCACTAGAATACGTTTTAAAAGAAAAAAATATCTAATGACTCTTTATTTAAAGTATCCCTAATGAATAGAATCTTGTCTTCTTTGTTATCAGACACAGTTCTTAAAGAACATGGATTTTTATCGCATCTCATTTTGGCACACTTATAATAAACATTAAAGAGCATTTGAGCTCTTCATTTTCTTATATAATTTCTTTTGTCACAACTAGGCATATATGCAATAAATTTGAGATGTAATTCACCTACCAATGGCAGTTTGACTTCGATTATCCATCAGATATCATCAGAGATCTTATTATTCATAAATAATTACATGTATTTGGATCGAGCTTTATAGATAATGAGGAGGACATTTTAAAAAAGTGAAGGAAATTGCTTGCAAAGCTTTGTCAAAATCATGTGTTTTTCTATGCCTTCGACTTAAAATATTAGTTATTATGGGAAACTAAAGTAATCGACGTTGATTGTCATGGGGTAACATGCTGAAACACATAAAGAAAAATTAATTTTACAATCGTACTCTTATTGAATTTCCCTCAAGCTCCAGTTAGATTTCATAGATGCCTCCCTCAATTTCTCTAAGTTATCCTTCTAAATTTTTAATAAAGAAAACTAACGCTGGCGATCATAATTCCTAAATAAAATGTGTTTTACAAAATAATATCTAACCTCTGAGATAAGATTGTAAATGTCAAAACAGTCTAAGAATATGAAAAGGAGCAATTTAGTTAAGACACTCATGATTAAAAATGATAGGAGAAAACTTAATGGTTAAATAAACACAATTATGTCGAAAATAATTTTAATTATTAAAAGAGTAACGAAAAAAATTAAATCATCAAAAAAACTACGTGTAACCATTATGTCGAAAATAATCTAACCATTAACTTTAAAGGTGACATCATCCCTGGATCTTTTATTTCAATTACTCCATATGAAAAAACTACGTGTACAATAAAAAGGCCAAACATCAGAAGAATAACTTACCTAGGAATAGGAGCAAGCGAGAACTGAATAAAAGTAATTTTCACATGGGATGAAAGATTTTCTCATAATTTTGTTATCGTGGAAGACTTTCATTCGCTGCATGTAAATCTTAGTATTTTTGTATGCATCGTTACTAATTTCTTTAAACTTTGTCAATTGTAATATTCTTTCAAAGCTAGCTTGTTGTATGTCAAAGTTGAATTTCTTAATGGTTCAGTACGAACGATACTCGAGTTTCAAAAATAGATGACAAGCTTTTGTATATACTAACCTATATGATGACATTCTAATTGGGGTCTTAAAAGTTGTTCTGTATACCTATAATGTATCATTGAGTCATAGTGACTAATCTTTTATATTTGCTCTCATCGTCTTCTCTAATATGTACTTTATTTCTCAATTGAAGATCTCAACTTAACCACTAATTTATAGATGATATAGAGTCGTTACTTTATGAGTGATAGAATATTTTGTCAAAAGAGTTTTGAATGATTTATTACAAAAGTGGACACCACTATCACTGATTATTACTTGAGGGAATCCAAAGTGTGAAACAATGTGTTAGCCTAAAGGGCTACACATAATGTAATTTTGATGATAAGAAACATGTGTGTTAAATAATTTGATAATTTTTATATTTCACAAGTTCACTAAGTATTTTGAAGCATAATATTTATGCAAGTGAATTAAGTGAAATCAAGAATCATGACACTCAACGGATAATGGTTTGATCAAGAATAAAATTTAGAAGTCAACAGACTCATCACTACAAAAATTCTTGTAAAGCCTGTATGATTTAAATTATTCTTGATTTAACATTTGTGAAGCTTAATATTTTAAATTAATTAATCATTATTTTTCATTAATCAAAAGTATTACAATTATAAACCAAGCCTTTTATACAACTTAATTGTTTTTTAATATGTGGACTAAAATGGAAAAGTTTTATAATCTTTATTTTTAGTAAGAATTATTTTAATTATAGATTTGGATTTATTTTTAAAATAAAAAATATTTTTTACCATATTATAATTTTAGAAAGTTATGAGAATGTGTAGTATTATTTAGAAATTTCTGAAATTAGACTTATTTGTAAAGATTTTTTGTATTTTTAAGCTATATTAGAATATTTTGAGTAAAATTATAATTTTATGAATAGTGATACCGTAGTAATTTCAAACTATTCTGAGAATAAACCTATTTATACATTTTTATGATTTTTTAGGCTATAATATAATTATAAAAGGTTTTAGGCAAAATTATAATTTTTATTAACTGTGTTACTATAGTAAAATTTAAATTTTAACGGTAACTTCATTGTGATAAATAGTTAATTACCAAAATGTAGAGGCTAGCCACTTGGATGCTGGAATTTGCCTATAACGATTATTTTTTGAGTCAAAACTATATAAACTCAAATCAATTTCATTTTTAATCTCTCTAACAAGATAAAATAAGTTTTGTAGTTAAATTGAATTATTGAATTTATTGTTTTCAATTTCATTAAGACATTATATTGAATTATTGTGTGATTTGCTTGGATTAAATTTCAGAAACTTAATTCACCCCCTCTATCATTGTATAACTAGTATTTTATTTGGTATCAAAATCTTATTTTATTATTAAGACTTAACTATTTAAAGTAAAAGATCAATGGCAACCCATAATAATTCTACCTTTAAAGAAGGACAATCCATAACTAGGTCACCATATTTTGATGGAATTGACTATCCATATTGAAAAACTAGGATGATAATTGATTTGTAAGTACTTGATTATGAAATCTGAAAAGTTATTTGTGATGGTCCATCTATATCAATAACTAAAAATAAAGTAAGAGACAATATTCCAAAACCTTCATAGGAATAGAATAGATTAGGAAAGAGAAAAGCTTTTCTCAATTCGAAATTTATGAATGCATTATTTTGTACTCTTGATAAGAAAGAATTTCATAGTCTCTAATTGTGAAAGTGCCTATGAAATTTAGCATAAATTTAAAGTTGTTTATAAAAGTATTGATTAAGTGAAAGGGTTTAAAATTAGTAGATACACTTAGCAGTATGAATTATTTCAAATAGAATAAAGTGAAAGTGTGTACTCTATATATGCTAGATTTACGGATATAGTGAACACTCTAAGAGCCCTACGAAAGACCTTTTCTAATAGCGAGAAAATCATTAGATCATTATTAAAGGAATGGAGACTTAAAAGGACTGCTATTGAGGAAGTCAAAGATTTAAACACATTATTTATTAATGACTTAATCAGTTCTCTTATTTTTTATAAGGAAGACTTTACAACGGAAAAAGGTAATAAGGAGCAGAAAAAAAGCATTGTACTCAAACCCGCAAAATGTGAAAGTGATGAGGATAGCGAGCTGGATGATGAGGAGATGGCTATATTAGTAAAGAGATTCATAACATTTTTCAAGAAATTAGGTAAGCAAAGAAAATTTAGAAACCTCAAAAACTAAAAGGAGAAGAGACAATTATATGCTCTAAATACAAGAAGCCTGATCATATAAGATCAAAGTGCCCATTTCTTGACAAACACAAGAAGAAGGCCATAATAGCTATTTGGGATGATAGCGATGAAGAATCAAATGATGAAGAGAAATCTCATAAAGTGTCAAATTTGGTACTTATTGTAGTTAGAGATGATTCGGATGATGAACCTGATAAAGTAAATGATCCTAAATATGATATTTTTATAATTTTTTTAAGGAATTGCATTATATAATTTTACTATAGCTTAAAACTATATAAAATCTTGAAAAACATTCTATAATTTTACTATAATTGCATTCTATAAAAAGGCTTGCAATAAAAAAAGGTTACTTTATTACTTATATTAGAATTGATCATGGTAAGGTAATTAAAAATTATGCATTTGAGAATTTATGTAATGCTTTAGGCATTGAACATCAATTTTTATCACCTAGGACTCTACAAAAAAATCAAGTTGTTAAGAGAAAGAATAGGTCTATTCAATGAATGAGTAGGACCATATTAAATAAAAATGATTTACCAAAATATACTTAGGCCGAAGTTGTCAACACCGCGTGTTTTTTTCAATTGCATGTTGATTAGACATTATCTCAACAAAACTCCTTATGATTTTTGGAAAGATAAAAAAAACTCAACATTAGCTATTTAAAGTTTTTGGATGCAAATGTTTTATTTCAAATATAAAAGAAAATCTTAGTAAATTTAATCTAAAATTGGATATTGGCATCTTTCTTGGTTATTCCAATACAAACAAAGTTTATAGAGTGTATAATAAAGAACTTTAATTGTAAAAGAGTCTGTGCATATTACATTTAATAAGTTTAAATCTTCTTCCATAGAGAAAGTTATTATTGATGATGATGCAGATAAAGAGTTACTATAAGAATTGACATAAGACAAATAGAAGAATGCACTACTTGAAAATCAAGAGGATAGACAAGAAGAAGAAATAACTATGAAGTAATAAGTATGTACTTCTCAAACACTACCCAAAGAGTGGAGATATATTTCTTTTGACCTTAAAAGCTTAATTTTAAAAGATCCCACATGAAGTATAACCACTAGATCATTACTTAGGAATATATGTGAGTATGCTGCATTTATTTCTCAAATTGAACTAAAATCCTTTGTGGATGTAAAAAATGATGAGTCTTGGATTATGACAATGTAAAAAGAGTTAAATCAATTTGAGAGAAATAATATATAGAAATTAGTTCTTAAATCGAAACATCAATCCATCATAGATACTAAATGGGTATTTAGGAATAAAATGAATAAATTTAGTGTAGTTGTTAGGAATAAAGCTGGATTAATAGCTCAATGATATAATCAAGAAGAAGGAATTGATTTTGATGAAATTTTTACACCTGTAGCTAGATTAGAATTTATTAAAATGTCGTTAGCATATGCATATCATAAAGATTTTATTTTATTTTAAATTGATGTCAAAAGTGGTTTTTTGAATGATTATATTATGGAGAAAGTTTATGTAAAACAACCCCTTAGTTTTGAAAATAAAAAACTTCCAAATTATATTTTTAAGTTATCAAAAGCTTTATATTAATTGAAACGAGTACCTAGAGCATCGTATGATAAGGTTAAAAATTACTTGTTAGATAATGGATTTTCAATGGGAAAAGTGGATACTATCCTTTTTATTAAGCATAAGAACTAAGATATACTTGTTGTTCAAATTTACGTTGATAACATTATCTTTGGTTGTACTAATGAATCTTTATGTAAGGAGTTTTCATCTTGTATGAATTAAGAAATTTGAGATAAGCATAATTGGAGAGTTAAAGTATTTTCTTAGACTACAAATTAAACAAAACAATAAGGGAATATTCATTAATAAAGCTAAGCATATTAGAGATTTGCTCAAATAGTTTGGTATTGGTGACTTAAAAATCAAGAACACTCCAATGAGTACAGCAACAAAGCTTGATAAAGATGAAAAAGATAAAAGAGTTGATGTCAAAATATATCGAGGTATGATTGGCTCTTTGCTTTGCTTAAATACAAATAAACCCAATATCATGTTCAATATATATTTGTCTGAAAGATTAAAATCATGTCCCAAGGAATCTCATTTAATTACTATGAAAATAATTTTTTATTATTTAAGTAGAACCATAGATCTTGGCCTTTGGTATCTTAAAAGGACTCATATAGATTTAACTTATTATTCGAATGTCGACTTTACCAATCATAAGGTTGATAGGAAAAGTACTAGTGACACTTGTCATTTCTTATGTCATGCAATTGTTTCATAGTTTAGTAAGAAATAAAATTCGATCACACTTTCAATTACTGAAGCTAAGTATAATGCCAAAGGTAGTTGTTGTGTACAAGCTCTTTGGATGAAACAAAACCTAGAGATTGTAGCATTAATTTTGAACAAATTCCTATCAAATATGATAATACTAGTATTATAAACCTATCAAAGAATCTCATTCAACACTCTAAAATCAAGTATATAGAGATTAGACATCATTTCTTGAGAAATTATTTTCAAAAGGGTGATAGTGCATTAAAGTTTGTTTCTACGAAAAAATAACTTGCCAATATTTTTAAACAACCTCTTTGTGAAGAACAATTTTGAAAAATTTAGCATGAACTTGGAATGATAAAATTTTCGCATTAACGTCTTTAATCATGTTGTTGAGACTATCAAAATTGATAGTTTGATAATTGTTGATGATTTTATACTTGTTTAAGCAAGATCAATGAGTAATATGCTTGAATTGTTAATTTTTAAATGCTTACATATTTTATAAGTGTGTAAAGTTTATACTTGATTAATGAGTTATTGATTGAATTTTTTATCTTGTAAATGTTAAATACCATGGTTCATGCATTAAAATGGCTTTTAAAGTGTTCTAGGATCACAAAATAGTCTCTGGTTTAATCAAACAAAGCCAAAAACAAAACATTATACAACAGGATAAAGGCTAAGCAGCTAGCCACTTGGAATAAGCCACCTAACCCGCTAGCCACTTACCCTAAGCAACTAGCTGCTTGGTCACAGATTTTGGCCCACCTATTTTTTTCTTGTTTTACTTTTCATTTGTTCTTCATTCTCAGTGGCTAGCCACTTAGTCATGGGTTTTGGCCTTTATGCCTTCTTTTTCCTTTGTTGTTCACTTGTTCTTTACTTTCTTTCTCTCTAAGCCACAAACCCACACTCTTTTCTCTTATATCTTCATCATTTTTCACTCTTTTTTTTGCTAAAATCACTCACTCAAATCATTTCCCAACCATTAAACCTTTATTATTTATCATTTAAACATTATTTTCTCACTTATTTCTTCAAATCAAGAAATCAAAATCCAAACTTACCCATTTCTCTCTTTACTATTTCAAGCTTAATTCATCTTTACTTAAGCCACAATCATATCTTGCCTTAAATCATCTGTAGGATTAATTTTCTTAGTTTAAAAACACTCATTTCACTTAAAATCTTAGAAATTCAAATTTGGGTATTTAAGCTTATTCTTGATTTCAATCATGGTGTGTGATGAGAAATCCAAGGGAAAGCAAGTGGTCAAGAAAAGAAACGAGTTTCATGAAGATAATCTAGAGTTTATAACAACCCATCTCCTAATTATACCTCTTTAAAAATGATTTCTCGATCTTTTTATGTCAAGGTCAGTTATTACTCTATATTTTTTTAATTTTTTTAACTTGGATAATTTATATGTTGGTGATAAATCTCTTAGTGCTTTACTTATTGCTATGGGGTGGAAATTTAGTTATTAAGGAACCATATTATGAGAATTTAGTTTGAGTTTGAATATAGTTATCTCTTTATAATATTTAAATAGAACTATTATAAAAGTTGGGAGAATTCCTACTGAATTTGATGTTACTGACTTAAATCAAATTATTAAAATTCCTAATAAGGGATTAGAGAGGTACATTGCTAAGAGTCAACTTAATTATTCTTAATATTCTGTTGAGGATGTTATTAAAAGATTTATAGATGTTTTGATTTGTCCTTCGATTTTTACAAGTCAACCTTAAAACCTCAAGTCTTACTGCTTCAAACAAGAATCTTTCATTATGTTCTTCAACATGTGAGAAGTCCTAAGGATGGACATGAAGATAAAGTTACTTGACTAGATATTTTTGTTGGATTGTATTCTTAAAGGTAGGGTGTTAAATAGTAGATATATCATCCTTTAGCACATGTTGAGTGTTCTAAATTTTTCAAAATAGAAACTTCTTTATGGTAGCATTATCACTTGTATTCTAAAACACTTTTATGTTCCCTTAATCAAACTAACCATTATGAGTCTTAAGGAATTAAGTGATGATACTATAGCAAATTTGGGATTTGTATATAACAATAGTCAATGGTATAAAGATGAGAGACTCAAGAAGAATGTTTTTGAACTCACTCTTTAACGATATTCTTGACCCTAATGAGTTCCCTAATATCATTACTCCATAGCACTCACATCCTTCACCATCCGAGGGTCCTTTATACTCTATTTCAATTGATCATAAGGATTCGATGTAGCAGCTATTAACTGAAGTGTATTCCCTTTCTAAGCAACATTGTAAACTTTCGTCACAGTTTGGTGCCTTTCAAATTCAATCTATTTGAAAACATCAACGACTCTTTGAGCAGTAGCTGTGGTTATTTGATCAAGAACAAAACCTCTTTACTTAATAATAGTAGATTCTTGATGGACAATAGTAACTTTTTACTGGTCTTGGGTTTACACCACCATCATCTTCCTTACATCCTCCAACTCTATAGTGTTATTTTTTAATCATCTATCACTCTACACGACCTCTTTATATACATTGTTATCTTGATTATGGATGCTTATTATTTGGTATTTAGATAATTTTAGATGTTTATTATTTATTATTTAGATATTTGGTTGATGTTTATTGGATAATATGAATTTTATAACTCTATGGTTAATTACATGCTTGAGTTTTATACATTTCTTGATTAAGTATTTATGTTTATTAAACTTTGTATAAGTTATTGGTAATTTTGATGATAAAAGATGAGAAAACATGTATTTTAAATTCTTGTAGATAGCAATACATATTTTTGTATCTTGAAGTGTAAATGTATGGTCATGAAATATTAAAAAAGAGCATATAGATCATAAATTTAGGAGGAGTTTATTTCAAATTTATTTTAATATATTGATTCATGTATGTCATGCATTAAAGGGGAGTATAAATATCAAAATATATGAGATGTTTGTGATCATCAAAAGGAGAGAGATTGTTAGCCTAAAAAACTATACATAATATAATTTTGATGATAACAAACATGTTTGTTAATTAATCTGATAATTTTTGTATTTCACATGTTTACTAAGGTTTTTGAAGAATAATTATACAAGTGAATTAAGTTAAATCAAGAATCAAGACACTCAACGGATAATGGCTCGATCAAGAATAAAATTTAGAGGTCAACGAACTTATCGCTATAAAAATTCTTGTAAAGGCAGTGTGACTTAATTTATACTTAATTTAGTATTTGTGAAACTCAATATTTTAAATTAATCAATCATTATTTTTCATTAATCAAAAGTATTACAATTATAAACCTAGTGTTTTATACAAATTAGTTATTTTTCGAAATGTGGACTAAATTAAAAAGTTTTATAATCTTTATTTTTAATAAGAATTGTTTTAATTATTGATTTAGATTTATTTGCAAAACCAAAAGTATTTTTTAATATTATAATTTTAGAAAACTCTGGGAATATGTAGTACTATTTAAAAATTTCTGAAATTAGACTTATTTACTAAAATTTTTGATATTTTTGAGCTACAGTAAAATTATAGAATGTTTTGGATAAAACTAAAATATTATGAACAATAGTACTGTAACAATTTCAAACTATTTCTAGAATAAACCTGTTTATAAATTTTTATGAGTTTTTAGGCCATAACATAATTATAAAAAGTTTTAATAAAATTATAATTTTTATGAATAGTATTACTGTAGCAAAATTTAAATTTTAGTGGTAATTTTACTGTAGCAAGCAGTTAACCACTAGAATATAGAGACTAACTGATTGGATATTAGCATTTGCCTATAATAGCTATTTTTTGAGTCAAAACTATTTAAACTCAAATCAAACTCATTTTTTGTCTCTCTAACAAGCCAAAATAAGTGTATATATTATAGATTGAGCTTCCAATTTATAAACGATCTTAGATAAAATCATCATTGTGCTATAATTTGTTCATCCACATTTAAAGAGCATGTAACACCCCAAATCTAACACGTGCAGAGCACGTGAGAGAAGGAGGTTACTCGCAAAACATAATCTCTACTCATAAATACCAAACTGGTATACCTCAAATTCTTATAAGAATAATCCATAAGTCACAAGTCACATAAAATAACAAAGTCTCAAAACCTAAATTAAAGTTTATGATCGAAATAAACTAAAAAAAAAAAACATAAGTCTATTCTTCTTCTTCTTTTTCAAATAGGGAACAAAAACGAAAATCTCTAACTTTATGGCTAGGCACACCTCTCAAAGGAACTTAATTTGTAAAAAAATAATGACGAGGGGTGAGCCGTCAACTCGGTAAGTAAAACTATTTCTAACACACTAGGCCTATTGATACACAAAAAAATATATTGCAAGCCTTCTTTGAGTAAAGTATATTTCATAAATCCATAAGTTTCAAAAAAACTATATTCCATAATGAAGTAATGTATTTCAATTAGATAACGTAACTCCATAAGAATTCAGAATATCAAAAATATAGTTACTTATTAAGGCAAATCATATTCACATGTACAAAAAATGAAATGTTAACTCATGTCACATAGTGTCACCTTTAGTCCCGGTGACCCAGCCCAGACAGAATCAGAATCAGAATATTGTGTGCACATTCAGAACCTATACCCAGTACTAGTCCAGACAGATATATCGTGTATTACGATTAGAATTAAAATCAAAATCAGAATAACTATGGACAATGATCCAAAACATTAAGAATCTTAGAATCATCAATAACTGAAATCACACATGAGTACCAAACATTTGTATCAAATTCAGAAAAGTTCATAAAAATAACTTAGGCTTGCAAACTGATTTACAAATAAAATCATAATCAGAAGTCATGTCACCAAAATAATTTACATATTGAAAGACATTTATAAAATATTTTATTAAAAGAATTCATATTTGAAAATATTCTCATAAACTGATTTTGCTACAAAAATTCTTTAATTTCTAAATAGTATAAAATTCTTATAATAATATCAAAATACTTATACCTATCCAGTATATTAGGAATGAAGTTACTTACCTCGATATGAGAATCTTGAACTACACAACTCTAAATCCCTAAGAGTCCTCAACACCTTAATAAATACAAAACATAATTATTAATAACTCACTATAAGAATCTGCCTTTCTAATTCATTCCTGTACAGGTCTGATCTCATAATTATACCTCTTAATCTAAACCTTAGAATGACATAATATTCTATAAAACTATTCTGAACATCCATGAGTATGGCATATAAAATTGTGAAGAGGATCCCAGATCAAAAATATTTTTAAAACTATTTATTTCTCAACAACTTCAAAACTGTTTTCTCATAACCTTAACTGAACAGAACCATTTCTGAGAATTTTATAAAATGAAATACTTATCAGAAAGTTATGAAATTAAAACTGGAGATACTATACACATATCTTAACATCCATATAAAAGTTAATAATTTTCTGAGTTCATTTGATAGTGAAAATAATTCTGTAAACCCGATCGCACTGTTAGAATCACAGTTTTCCAGTGCAGTGGTTTCTAATTCGAAAATACATATTAAATTGAAAATGAAATCAAATTTCATTAAATAAAATTTATTAAGGAGGCTCTATATGTCTATTTTCCAGAATATGAATTTCTAATAAAAATTCGTTCACAAAACAGCAGTTTAAAAATTAAGATATCATGCTGTCCAGAATCATTCTATATTATGCCAAGGGTTAATTAACCAAACTCCTAATTAATCAAAACACTAAATAAAACCTAAACACATCATATGTCATACATCAAGATCTATAAAAAAAATCTAAAATCATGCCAAACCCTAAATAGAATGATTTACAAGAAATTCTTTAAGGGAATAAGGAGGGTATACATACCGTTTGCTTTGATTGAATTCTAAGATTTGAGTGAAGAAAAATTATGAATAATTGATAAGAGAGGAAACAAGAATATCATAAGTTTTTAAGGTTATGAAAAAAGGAGATAAAAGATGAATTTATGGGAAATGGAATCTTGGAAAAATAATCTTTTATTCCAAAACTATCTTCTAAATAACTCTTATTAATAACTTAATACTCTTTCCTACCATTTTCTAATAAAAAAGCCACTATAAATCCTAATGAAAGCACAAATTTCATAAGGAATTTTTTTTCTTGGCGTTACAAATCCTCCCCTCCTAACAAAAAGTTCGTCCTTGAATTAGAAGATTACCTTATACAAAGATGAGTTGAAGATACTTTTCTAACATTTCTGCTTCTCGCTCCCATATGGCTTCTTCAATAGAATGGTTCATCCATCGTACCTTCACTAGGGGAATAACTCTACTTCTTAATACTTGTTCTTTTCGATCAACAATCTCAATAGGCTGCTCCTCATATGACATGTCTTCAGATATCTGAATCAGTTGATAGTCTAGCACATGTGAAGGGTCTGCAATGTACTTTCTTAACACAGACACATGGAATACACTGTGAATCTAGACACACTTGGTGGTAAAGCTATGTGATAGGCCACTGGACCAATTCTCTCTAGAATCTCAAATGGTCCAATAAATCTTGGACTAAGCTTCCCTTTATTCGCAAATCGAAACACCTCTTTCCATGGCGATACCTTTAAAAAAATAAAGTCTCCTTCTTCAAATTCTAACTCTCGTCTACGACGATCTGCATAACTCTTCTGTCTGCTCTGAGCTGTTCAAAGACGTTCTCTAATCAACTTGACCTTGTCAACGTTAATCTGTACCAATTCTGGACCCAAAAGTTTTCTTTCACCAATCTCATCCCAACAGATTGGGGACCTACACTTTCTTCCGTATAATGCCTCAAATGGTGCCATGCCAATACTCGAATGAAAGCTATTGTTATAAGTAATTTCGATCAACATTCAGTGCTCTTCCCAACTACCACTTAAGTTTAGCACACAAGCCCGAAGCATATCCTCAAGGGTTTAGATAGTCCTTTCAGATTGTCCATTTGTCTGTGGATGGAAAGCAGTGCTAAATCTGAATTTCGTCCCCAACTCTTTATGTATGCTAGCCCAAAATCTTAAAGTGAACAGTAGATCTCTATCAGACACTATTGACACTAGAATTTCATAAAGCCTTACTATCTCCTTAATAAATAATTTAGCTAGCTACCCTACATTGTCTGTACTCTTTTTCGCCAAGAAATGAGCTGATTTCGTCAGTTGATCAACGACTACCCAAATGCAATCACATCTCCTTATAGAACGAGGTAATCCAGAGACGAAATCCATGGTAATGTGTTCCTATTTCCATTGAGGAATTGAAAGCGTTTGTAAAGTTCCTGCTGGTCTTTGATGCTTGATCTTTACTTGTTGACAAACTAAACATCAAGACACAAAATCAGCAATGTCTCCCTTCATATTCATCCACCAAAAGCTCTGCTTTAGATCATGATACATCTTATTACTACTAGGATATATACTATAAGATGCTTCATGTGCTTCTCTTAAGATTTCTACCCTCAACTCTTCATTTGCTGGCACATATAACCTTTGCCCCAACTATAATACATCTCCATTATCAAGTCTGAATCCGGGTTTATGTCTTTTGTTTACATCTTCACAGATTTTATTGAGTTCTAAATCGTTCCCTTGGGCTACTTTAATTTTATCAATTAAAGTGGGTTGGACTATTAACTAAGCTAACAAGTTTGTTTGCCCATGGGTAACAACCTCAATCCCACATCTCCTCAAGTTCTCTACCAAATGAGTTTGTATGGTGATAAGATGAGCCATACACCCAGACAATTTCCTACTCAAGGCATCTGCTACCACGTTTCCCTTACCTGAATGGTAATTAATAAAGCAGTTAAAATCCTTCACCAACTCTAACCAGCTTCTCTGCCTCAAATTCAATTCCTTCTGAGTAAATAAGTACTTCAAACTCTTATGATCAGTAAAGATCTCACAAGTCTCCCCATACAAGTAGTGTCTCCAGATCTTTAAGGCAAACACTATAGCAGCCATCTCCAAATCGTGAGTTGGATAATTTCGTTCGTGACTCTTTAACTGCCTAGAGGTATATGCTATAACCTGACCATGTTGCATTAGAACGCAACCCAAGCCCTTTCTAGAAGCATCACTATAAGTCACAAAACCTCCACCTTCAAATGGGAGAGTTAAAATAGGGGTGGATACCAAAAGACTCTTGAGCTCTTGAAAGCTCTTTTTACATGTCTCATCCCAAGTGAACTTCACGTCCTTCTTAGTCAAATTAGTCAATGGTGCTGCTATACTAGAAAATCCTTTCACAAAGGGCCTATAATAACCTGCCAATCCCAAGAAACTTCTTAATTCAGTCACACTAGAATGTTTTTCCCAATTCACAATTACCTTCACTTTCGCTGGATATATCAAAATACCATCTTTTGTCACTATATGCCCCAAAAAAGTCACAGATCAAGCCAAAACTCACATTTCTTAAACTTTACAAACAACTTCTTTTTCCGTAATATATCCAACACAATCCTCAGGTGTGTCTCATGCTCCTTCTTACTCCTAGAGTAAACCAATATGTCATCAATAAAGACAATAACAAGTTGGTTAAGATACGGTTAGAAGATCCTATTCATTAAGTCTATGAATGCTGCGGGAGCATTAGTTAACCCAAAAGGCATAACTAAGAACTCGTAGTGTCCATAACGAGTTCAAAAAGTTGTCTTCGATACATCCTCACCTTTGATTTTCAATTGATGATAACCAGATCGTAAATCAATTTTTGAAAACACAACTGCATCCCGTAATTGATCAAAAAGATCATCAATTCGAGGAAGGGGGTATTTATTCTTGATAGTAATCATATTCAGTTGTCGGTAATCAATACACAATCTCATTAAACCATCTTTCTTCTTTACAAACAAAACGGGAGCACCCTAAGGTGACACACTAGGACGGATAAAACCCTTATCAAGTAACTCTTGTAGCTGGACCTTCAGTTCTTTCAACTCAATCGGTGCCATCCGATACGGTGCCTTAGAAATAGGGGTAGTACCAGGAACTAGTTCTATAGTAAACTCAACCTCTCGATCTGGGGGAAATCCAGGAAGATCTTCAGGAAAAACATTAATAAATTCCCTTACAACATATATGTCTTCAATGTATGCCCTTTCAGAATGATCAACAATTACAAATGCTAAAAATCCTTCACACCCATTCTTTAGCATTTTTGCTGCCTTAACCATAGAAATCAAATCCCTATAATTTCTATGATTCCCTTGAAAATGAAATTCTTCTTCGCCAGGTAGGCAAAAAAAAATTTCCTTAGCAAAACAATCTATTGAGACATGGTAGGGCCCTAACCAATCTATTCTTAAGATCAAATCAAAATCATGCATCTCTTAGGGTAGGAGATCCACAAGAAATTCCTTATCACACAATCTGATTACACATGACTTATAGATATGATCTATTAACTGATAATCTCCCATAAGGGTACTAATTATCACGTGAACATCTAGTGGTGTACTAGGCACATCAGCATAACAAGCAAATACACAAGACACAAAAGAATGTGTAGCACTAGGATAAAAAAGAACTTTGGTTTCTTTAGAGAATAAAGACAATGTACCTGATACTACATCATTGGACACCTCAACATCTTTCTCCATCAGTGCAAAGACACGCCTTGCATCTTTGGTTTCTTCCTCTGCCCTTCATTAGAGGGGCATTCACAATCTCGCTTCATCTTTTTGGGCAATCCATAATGCTATGTCCAGTTTTGTCCGCAACCAAAACAGGCTCCAGTTTTCCAATGGCATTCACCAGGATGCCTCCTTTCACAATGTCGATAGATGGGGTAGTTCTTCAAGTGGTGTCATCGTGAACACCCTTATTATTCCATTTGTTTCCTTTACTAATATGTTTCTAGGACTGAGTGCCTTGCCTATAAGAATTTTCATTTCATGGTCCACCTTGTCGATCCTTTTTATTTCTTTGGTCCCTTGAAACTTGTGCCTCAAGAATATCCTTCTCTGTAGAAATTGCTCGGTCCACTAAATCAGCATAGTTGTTAATCTTAAGTATGGTTAATCACCCTTTAATGTTAGGACGTAACCCTTCTAAAAACTTCCTACATTTACTACCCTCATTAGGAACCAAGGTGGGAGCAAAACGAGAGAGGGCAATAAATTATTCCTTATATTCCACAACAGACTTTGTTCCTTGAGTCAGTTTTAGGAAGTCAGCCTCCATCTGATGTCGAACTCATTTAGGAAAATACTTTTCATGGAAGGCCTCTAGAAATAACTCCCAAGTAATGGGTGCATCTTGCAATCCAGCCCTCAAGAGACGGGACTTGGCATCCCACCAGTGGTCTGCCTTACCTTGAAGGATAAATGAGGCCAATATCACCCTCTGATCATTATTACAACCCATAGCCACAAATATCTTCTCCATCTGCTTTAGCCATGCCACTGTAATCATGGGATCAGCACTTCCCTAAAAGGTAGGTGGTCCCAATTTCTTAAATCGTTCTAAGTTTATAACTCTTTGATCTTTTAGGCCACCTTGCCTCTCAACTGGCCCATTCTCCTGTGCTCCAACTCTACCTCTAGCTATATCTTGTATCAGCCTACTCTGCTATTCCATCAACCTAATCATAGTGCGCATCATAGGATTTCCTTCATTAGCCATCTCGCGCAAGCTTGGGTCAACGTCATCAGCGACGCCTAACACATTCCTCGAGCCAGAGGCATTCCTAGGACTTCCCCTACGTGACATCTCTTGACTATAATGAAAAGAATGAAAATGAATCAATAACTAAAATGGTAAATAATTTATAGCTAAGGGTCGTCCTGGCGCGTAAAGTACTATCTAAGTGGTATAACCCAAAAAAAAATTAGTGATTGACAACAAAAACAAATAAATATTTCATTCCACGACAATACCAAAAATTCTATATCAAGAGTCATTACAAAGTCATAAACCACCAGAAAGGAAATAAATAAAAGAAATGACCAATATAAAATCACTAATTATAACCAATTACTCATTGCCTTAGAGATCATTTCTCTTTATTAAACGCAACAAAATCTATAAAGTCTCTTGCTTTCCTTCTACAGCCCCAAGGTTCATACGCTCACTCAACTTGGTGGGGAAAGGATCTAACTCTACTTTTCTTTCCTTAGTCGTAACTCTAGCTGTCTCCATTTCCTTAGGAGTTCTATCAGATAGTTTATCTAGACCTAGAGATACCCATCTTTTGCTATAGTAAGGCTTAAATTGAGACCCTGTCCAATATAGACGATGTATTACAAGCCTATTTTTGTTAGCTCACTTGCCATAAACACGTAGTCCCCGTATAGCCTCAATGAGCCTCTTTCTTGAAGCTCCAGGTCCTGGAAGAGTATCGACATAGACCTCTTTTCTCTTTTTTAGTCTATCATCCATTCGCTCCTTATGAAGTCTTATAAGGTCTTTAACAAAAACTTCACCTAAGATAAATTGTTCGATCTTGTCAATTTCTGTCCATCTCTTATTCTTAGCACTTTTCATACCCATACTGTTCCTCATCGTGTCTACAAAATAAAAATGATCAATTCTATTAGACGATCTGATTTAACCTTAAAAGGAAGTCTACAGAATCCTAACCTAGGCTCTGATACCACAATTGTAACACCCTAAATCTAACACGTGCAGAGCATGTGAGAGAAGAAGGTTACTCGTAAAACATAATCTCTACTTATAAATACCAAAATGGTATACCTCAAATTCTTATAAGAATAATCCGCAAGTCACAAGTCACATAAAATAACAAAGTCTCAAAACCCAAATTACAAGTTCATGATCGAAATAAACAAAAAAAAACATAAGTTTATTCTTCTTCTTCTTATTTAAATAGGGAACAAAAACGAAAATCTCTAACTTTATGGCTAGGCACACCTCTTAAAGGAACTTAATCTATAAAAAGGGGTGAGCCGTCAACTCAGTAAGTAAAACCATTCCTAACACATTAGGCCTATCGATACCTAAAAAAATATATTGCATGCCTTCTTTGAGTAAAGTATATTTCATAAATCCATAAGTTTCACAAAAACTATATTCCATGATGAAGTAATGTATTTCAATTAGATAACGTAACTCCATAAGAATTCAGAATATCAAAAATAAAGTTACTTATTAAAGCAAATCATATTCACATGTATAGAAAATAAAATGCTAACTCATGTCACATAGTGTCACCTTTAGTCCCGGTGACCCAACTTAGACAGAATCAGAATCAGAATATTGTGTGCACATTCAGAACTTATACCAAGTACTGGTCCAGACAGATATATCGTGTATTACAATCAGAATTAGAATCAAAATCAGAATAACTATGGACAATGAGCCAAAACATTAGGAATCTTATAATCATCAATAACTGAAATCACACATGAGTACCAAACATTCGTATCAGATTCAGAAAAGTCCATAAAAATAACTTAGGCTTGCAAATTGATTTACAAATAAAATCATAATGAGAAGTCATGTCACCAAAATAATTTACATATTGAAAGACATTTATAAAATATTTTATTAAAAGAATTCATATTTGAAAACATTCTCATAAACTGATTTTGCTACGAAAATTTTTTAACTTCTAAATATTATAAAATTCTTATAATAAAATCAAAATACTTATACCTATCCAGTGTACTAGGAATGAAGTTACTTAACTCGATATGAGAATCTTGAACTACACACCTCTAAGTCCCTAAGAGTCCTCAACACCTTAACAAATACAAAACATAATTATTAATAACTCACTCTAAGAATCTGCCTTTCTAATTCATTCCTGTATAGGTCTGATCTCAGAATTTTAACTCTTAATCTAAACTTCAGAATGACATAATATTCTACAAAACTATTCTTGACATCCATGAGTATCGTATATAAAATTTTGAAGAGGATCCGAGATCAAAAAACATTTTTAATACTATTTATTTCTCAACAATTTCAAAACTATTTTCTCATAACCTTAACCGAACAGAACCGTTTCTGAGAATTTTATAAAATGAAATACTTATCAGAAAATTATGAAATTAACACTGGAGATACTATACACGTATCTTAAAATTCATATAAAATTTCATAATTTGCTGAGTTCATTTGATAGTGAAAATAAGTCTGTAAACCCGATCGCACTGCTGAAATCACAGTTTTCCAGTGCAGTGGTTTCTAATTCGAAAATATATTTTAAATTGAAAATGAAATCAAATTTGATTAAATAAAATTTATTAAGGAGGCTCTATATGTCTATTTTCCAGAATATGAATTTCTAATAAAAATTCGTTCATAAAACATCAGTTTAAAAATCAAGATATCATGCTGTCCAGAATCATCCTATATTATGCAAAGGGTTGATTAACCAAACTCCTAATTAATCAAAACCCTAAATAAAACCTAAACACATCATATGTCATGCATCAAAATCTATAAAAACAAATCTAAAATTATGCCAAACATAAATCCTAAATAGAATGATTTACAAGAAATTCTTGAAGGGAATAAGGAGGGTATACATACCATTTGCTTTGATTGAATCCTAGGATTTGAGTGAAGAAAAATTATGAACAATTGAAAAAGGGAGATAAAAGATGAATTTATAGGGAATGAAATCTTGGAAAAATAACCTTTTATTCCAAAACTATCTTCTAAATAACTCTTATTAATAACTTAATACTCTTTTCTACCCTTTTCTAATAAAAAGGCCTCCATAAATCCTAGTGAAAGCCCAAATTTCATAAGAAATTCTTTTTTTTTTGGTGTTACAGAGCATTTTCTTATTGTAATCTTTAATTTTATATTAAATTTATGAGTGTGTAAGTGAGGGAAATACTTAGGTATATGGATTGAGGAATAATCTCTAGATTGTAAAGGTTCATTGACACTTTGAAGTTAATTGTAATGAACTTGAAGCCTTAGAAGACTTAGATAGTGAAATCCTCAAGTTTGGTTAGCTTAGAGGTATGGACAAAGGCAGGGTTTGTCAAACCATGTAAAAATATCTGTTTTTGCTCTCTCTTTCCCTACTCTTTTATTTTTAAGCATTATTGATTTATTGTTTTGATTTCATGAAGGCATTATATTGAATTATTGTGTAATTTACTTAGATTAAATTTTAGAAACGTAATTCATTCTTTTTCTTAAATTGTATGGCTATTATTTCATAATATTTCTTTTTAAAAAGCTTATCACTATCTTGTAATCATTGGTTCTATATGGAATTGTTTCTAGCCATTTTGATATGTAGTCAACAGTAACCAATATGTATTAATGGCCAAAGGAAGGGGGAAAGGGTCCCATAAAGTGGATACCCGATACATTAAAAATTTCAACCACTAAAATTGGGTTTAGTGGCATCATATTCTTTCGAGTAATACTCCTCATTCGTTGAACCCTATCACATAAAGAGTAAAATGTTTAAATATCTAACAATATAATTGGCCAATAGAAACCATATTGTAAAATTTTAGTAGCTGTTTTCTTAGAGCTAAAATGGTCTTTATAAGCATGTTCATGGCTGAATGAAAGGATATTTTGAAATTCCTTTTTTAGAATACATCCTCTAATGATTGACTTCCACAATACTTAAAAAGATAAGGATCATCCCAAAAGAAATTATTTACTTTCGCAAAGAATTTGCTTTGTCATATTTAGTCCAATGCTCTAGAAGTTGATCTATAACAAGATAGTTAACTATATTAGCATACCATAGTAATGCTACCACACTCAATTATTCATCTGAGAATGATTCATTTAATGGTAATGGTTTTGTAATTATGTCAAAATTGAGACGAGAAATATGGTCGACCACAACATTTTTTATGTTTTTCTTATCTTTAATTTTGAAGTCAAATGCCTGCAAAAGTAGCACCCAATGAATTAGTTTAACTTTTATTTCTTTCTTTATGTCAAGATATTTAAGAGCAGTATGATCTATGAACGCAATTATTTTACAGCCGATGAGATAAGATTAAAATTTCTCTAATGCAAAAATTATTACTAGTAGTTCTTTTTCTGTGATTGAATAGTTCAAATGTGCATCATAATATCATACTAGTATAGTAAATAACATAGGGGATTCGATTAACTCTTTATTCTAATACTGCTCTTATTGCATAATTAGATACATCATACATAAGTTAAAATAGTAAGTTCTAATTTAAAGCTGAATGATAGATGATGATGTCAACAACTAATTTACCTTTTTAAATACCACAAGATATAAATCATTAAAGACAAAAGATATATCCTTTGTAAGTAAATTGGATAAAGGTCTAGAAATTTTACTAAAATCTTTAATGAAATGTCTATAAAAACTAGCATGCCTAAGGAAATGTCTTATTTCTCTGATTGTTTTAGGTGGAGAAAGATTGGAAATGAGCTCAACCTTGGCTTTATCAACCTTAATACCTTTGCTTGAAATGATATAACTGAGAACAATACCTTGTTTTGCAATAAAATGACACTTCTTTTAATTTAAGACTAATTTATTCTCCATACATTTTTACAAAACTAGTGTTAAATGATGTAAACATTAATTGAATGATTATCAAAGACAGAAAAATTATCTATAAAAACTTTAGGGAATCATTCAACCATATCAAAAAAATTGCTCAACATGTATTATTGAAATGTAGCAAGTGTATTACATAACCCAAATAACATCCTTCTATATGCAAAAGTACTAAAAGGATAAGTGAAAGTAATTTTCTCTTGATATTTTGGTGTTATGAAAATCTAATTATATTTTGAATAGCTATCTAGAAAGTAATAAAATTCATGATCTACCAATCTATCAATCATTTTATCAATAAATGGTAAAGACAAATAGTGTTTATGTGTGACAGAATTCAACTTTCTATAATCAATACATACATATCATCTTATAGTAACTCTAATAGGTATCATTCATTATTAGCATTAGTAATTACTGTGACTCCTAACTTCTGAGGGACAACCTACATAGGATTGACCTATGACTATCAGAAATAGAGTAAATAATACTTACATATAATAGTTTAAGGACTTTAGTTCTAACAACTTCTTTCATATTAGGATTCAATTAACATTGCATTTCCCTAGTAGATTTAGCATTTTCATCAAGGTAAATGTAATGTATGCAATCTACTGGATTTGTACCTTTTACGTTGGCTATGATCTATTCTAATGCTCCTTTGTGCTCTTTTAAAACTTTAAACAACTTACCTTTCTATTTTTAAAACTTTTAACAACTTACTTTTTTATTCATCATCTAGGGATGATGAAATGATTACTGGCAAAGAACTTTTTTTTTCAGGAATGCATATTGTAAAGTGTTGAGTAATGGTTTAGGTTTGAGTTTTAGTAGTGATTCTGATGATGGACTAAGTTTTTTCTCCAATGGTGCAAGTTGTTCAATTCTTGATTTCTATTTATTTATGTCCATAGACAGTGCTAGTCAAGTAAGGCGTTAACCTCATCAACTGATTTATCAATATCAAAATTCAAACTAAAGTGAGTTAAACATATTTATAAATAGTTATCACTAAGGTTTGAAAGAAAAGTATTATCAACTGATGCTTTTATTAAATCCACATTAGTAATTCCATCATCTGTATTGTAAGATTGGTTAGCAAATTGTCATGTTGCCAAAGGATAACTGCATATTTCTAATCCTACATTGAATATAAGTATTAGTAGTTACCAAGAAATGTCGACCTAGGATAATGGGGATGTATTTCCTTAAATCCTGTACTGGTTAAGTGTTAATTATAATAAAATCAATAAAAAAGTAAAACTTATTTATCTAGATAAGTATGTTCTCAACAATACCATAAGATATTTTCATGGATTGATTTACAAGCTGTAACACCACTGAAGCTGAGAATAATTCACTTAATCCAAGTTTCACGATTATTGAATAAGGCAAAAAATTTACACTAATTCTTAAGTCTAAAAAAGCATCTCACTTGTGTGATTCCCTATACTACATGAGATAGTGGGAGAGCTTGGGTCTTTATATTTTAGAGGAATTTTATGTTGGAGTATAGAGCTAATGTTTTCTGTTAAAATGATCTTTATTTGAACATGAATGTTTCTCTTTTTGGTATAAAAATCTTTTAAAAAATTAGCATAAAACGACACTTATTTAATAGCGTCAAGCAAAAGAGTGTTAACATTTACCTATTTAAAGATTTTAAAAATCTCATCCGTGGATTTTTCCTTCTTTATCTTAGCTAACCTCTAGGGAAATAGAGCTTTAGGAACATACTTTTATGGATTATTTCTTCTTTCGCCTCTGATAATAAGTTCTCAACAATAGCAGGTATAATTTGAGTTGTTTCTGTCACCAGTATCTTTACTTTGCTATCGACTTCTTTTCTTTTTCACAAGGTCATGATGGCTTTGACCTCTCCATGCTGTTGAGGTGAACTAATACTTGTTTCATGCACTTCTTTATAATTTGGCACTAGTTGAATTGGAAATTTACCTTTCTTAATAGTCATTGCCAAAGTTTGAATAGAAGAGAGAAGCTATCCCATTATCTTTTCGAGGTTTATAGCTAATTGGGTCTGTGAGTTGAAGCCTGTTCTTACTTATTTCGTAGTTCATCAATAGTATGGCTTTTGTTGCTCAATCGTAAATTAAGTAAGATTCTTGAGATTCTAGAATATATCCTCCCATAATCTGGTTTAAGAATAGTTCAGATTCTAGTTCTAAGGTATAAATAATGGTATAAATAATGGTTGAGAGGCTCGAGGACCTTTAGGAATTTATTGCATTGGTAGAGCTAGAGCCATTGGTCTATTCTATTAGAATTCTTAAGACCATGAAAAATTGGGGTGGGCTCTCTATCCAGGATTATATGTATTGGAATAAGGGTTGTAGTTTAGTGGCTTTCTCATTACACTTATGTCATTAGCTTGATCTGAGTATAAGTCGTGGTTATGTGACTCTGCTGATTTAATAACAGTTAAAGATACAATTTATTGAGAAAATTATTTAACTATCTCTTTAACTTCTTTCACTTAGAACTTGCCTCGCCAATGTAAAACTCATTCACTTCCTTAATTCTTTATTGTTCCTGAGTGAACAACTCTGTTGCTGGATATTATTCACTTGTCACTGGAAGAAATCCCAAATTTCTAATGCACTTTTTAACATTAGCTCTCTTCCATTTATTGCCATTAACCATTCTTGCACGTTTGCCAATAATCCCTTTAAAACGTTTTGGCATTGGTGCCATTTCTCATACCCATGATGTGGACATTTTAAGAGTTAGTCGATTGAATTTCTCTCATACTTTGAAAAACTATTCATTCTCTCTCTAGGTGAACTTTGAAATTTTCCTACGAATATAATTGATTTTATACACTGGGAAGTATTTATTCAAAAATTTTATTACTATTTATTCTCATGATGTAATGCTATCAACAGACAATATATAGAATCATGACCAAGCTCTATACCTTAATGAAAATGGGAATAATCTAAGTTTAACATCGTCATCTGAAAAATTCTCATATTTAAAAGTTTGACAAATAGTAAAAAAATAATTTAAACAATTATATGGATCCTCATTTTCTAGGCCATAAAATGTTCGGAGATAATTTAAGACACTCGGCTTTAATTCAAAACTACTTGCAGCTATATTCGGGTATCTTAGGCATGATGTACTCAAGTTAGCTAAAGGAATAAAGTAGTCTTTAAACGACCTCTCCTGTGGTGGCTCTTGTTGTTATAAACCCATTTTAATTTTATCTTTATTGTGTTAACGACCTCTCCTGTGGTGGCTCTTGTTGTTATAAACCCATTTTAATTTTATCTTTATTGTATTTGTGCGTGTGAAGTATTTTTTTCTAGTTCTAGGTCTATAGGTTCAAAATTAGATAATTGTGACTTTCGACCACATATGTAAATAAAAATATGTGAAAAAAGAAAAGAAAAAAATAAAAAAATTAATAAAATAAAGAAGAATGAGAAATTAGAGTATTAACTTTATCATACTGTTACAATCTTTTCTGTGTAAACACACTCAAGTACTAAAAGAAATATAAGAAATAAATTAAGTAAAATTAAAATGAATTAACAAGATAAACAAAATTAAATTACAAAAATTTAAAGAAATTACAAAGAAATTGAATTACAGAAATTTAAAAATATTAGATTACAATATTTTTAATAAAAAAATAATAAAATAAAAAACTACAAAAATTAGTTTAATGAATTAAAATAACTTACCTCCTCAATAATAGTGTCAAAAACTTATTATGTAAATTTTATTGAACTTGCAAAAGTATAAATCTATTGTACAATAGATTAATAGTGACAAGTGTCTATCTCATGAGGAGGTGGAATTTAACTGCGTATAGAATTAATTTTCTAAATAGGTGGTTGAATTGTCGAAAAATTAACTTTGATGATCTTAAAATTCAAATTGAAATGGCGAAAATAAATTAAAGTAGTAACTATTATAATGAGGAACTTTTGGTATCTGAATCCTCATCAATATGTATTAGGACTTAATATTTCTTATTAGTATTAATTAAATCTTGAGGAGATATTCAATCCTCATGAATCATACTTTAATTAATATGGTGCTAAATGCTTATTGTGCTAAATATTAATAACCTTGTTATTAATATTTATCAATGAAAAATTAAAACATCCATAGAAATTAAAGGAGAAGAGAAAATAAATTTACCAAATTAAGCCCATGGAACATATTGAAACTTCGCCTTCAACCCAAGCTTGAAAGAGAATTAGCTATTCATATTTGAATTAGAGATAAAATGAAAATTTTATTAAGTTATATAAAAAAATATAAGATGGAGAAGGAATTATAGAAAATGAGACTCAAGAATAAATTTAGGAGTGTCAAATTAGGAGGGAGCCCCTTTTTTATAGATACAATGAGTAAATCGTGACCATCGGATGGAAACAATTTGGATACTTAGGATTGCACTACGTAACAAGTTCTGATGGGACTGAACACATCATTAAGGCTATTATTCTGTGTATATACATGTATTGTACGCACGTTTTTCTGGTCCAATAACATATTACTATGTCAATGGTTAAAACTTCATAAGTATTTTAGTCCAATAGGATCATGACATATAATTGGTCAATGCCGCATCATCAGTCAATGTCACATCATCAGTTAATGCCACATAAACAGTTAATACCACATCACTTGTTAAATCAAATACTATCATATCATTGGTCTGTACTAGTTCATTGGTCAATGCCACGTCATCGGTCTGTATATGTGAACAAAGTTGTAAACAGTGCCATAAATGGTACCATACATGTGAACAGTACCATATATATGAATAGTACCATTTCTCTTTTATATTCCTTCTAAGGTTTTCGACTATCCTAAGTTTGGATTTACTATTTGTTTTGTCATCTGATATCTCATTTATTGTGAAATAACCATAATGCCCCTAAAATACATAAAATACTTAATTATAATAACACATACATAATTAAAATCATAAGAAATTTAAATACATAAAAGCAGGAACGTTAGTGGAACTTAAAGTGTAAAAAAACAACTTTCTCTTTTATAAATATACAATTTTTAGTATTCAACAACTTGTTTATGATTAATAGTTCAAACTTTTTTTTATTTCATATAGAGCTTCGTAAATCAACATAAGGCGACCATTCAAGTGCTTTAAGATGAAGATTTTTTATTGCAAGAATAGGTATGTAACCATAAGTATTATTTAGATGAAGCATAATGATGGTACTAGTAGTTTTTAGTATACACATTATTAAGGCATATTGAGTATTTTTACTAAATTTCAATTAGTTTTTTTTATCTTTTTTACATATTAGACTAACTTACTTCATTTTCTATTTGTTGTTGCTTGATTTGATTAATTATTGCTAATTTGATATTTTGGGTGGTGATTTGATGCCTTAATAGTGTTAGAGATGAATTATTAATGTTGTTTGTCATGTAGAGATGTGTTGATGGAAATGAGATTATTAATCATGATTGCCACTTTTGTTGTTTTTTGGTAGATTTATGGTACTTAACAATATTTGAACAAATTTTTTTAAGAATGTTTGACATTTAAACATGTAATTAAGGCTTGGTAGTTGATATTGTTGCTAAAGATGTTTGAATTAGAGATTTTAAGACTTTGTGGCTACTGGCATGATTAAATTATTCAAATTCATTTGAACCTAAAATAGCCCAAACTTTTAGATTTAACTGTTTAAACCTAAAATAACCCAAATTACCAACCCAAACCGATCTGAATTATGAACTCGAACCAAATCAAATTAAATTTAGTTTGATTTAAGTTTGTGTTTTCAACTTGATTTGGTTGTAATCTAAACCGAAACCTGAACAACTCAAACTAAAATATGATTTACCCATCCATTGGCACGAATGTGCAGCCCTTTATGTTCACCTACCATTTACTGTAGGGCTTTATGCTTTCATGGTATAAGAAAATAAAGTTACACTTTAGCTATCAACTTAACCTTTTAGCCTAGTGGTAAAAAACAATTTGTATTAGAACAAGGTGCTATTGTTTAAACTTAACCATGTAAAGATAGAGATAATTTCCAACTCAAAATGATTCTACATTTAGGGAAGGTCAATCCACAACTAAGCTGTTATTCTTTAATGGAAATGATTACCTATATTGAAAAACTAGGATAAGAATTTATTTGCAAACACTAGATTATGAAATTTGGAAAGTCGTATACGATGGTCTGTTTATAACTATGACTAAAAATGAAGTAGAAGGGATATTCTAAAACCTTTATAAGAATAGAATGAATTAGAAAAGAGAAAAGCTTCTCTAAATTCTAAAGCTATGAATGCCTTATTTTGTGAACTTGACTTGAAAGAGTTTCATAAAGTGTCTAGTTATGAAAGTGGCCATGAAATTTAGAACAAACTTAAGTTGTTTATGTAAAACATAAATCAAGTGAAAGAGTCTAAAATTAGTAGATACACCTGATAGTGTAAATTGTTTAAAATTGAACAAAATATGAGTGTGTATTCTATGCATATTAGATTTATGAAATTAGTAAACATTCAATGAGCCCAAGGAAAGACTTTTTGAATAATGAGAAAATTAAGAAAATTATTAGGTCATTACCAAAGGAACGGAGACTTAAATCATTTTCTTATTTCTTATAAGGAAGACTTGGTAGAAGAAAATAATAATGGGAAGAAAAGAAAAAGTATTGCTCTCAAAGCCTTAATACATGAGAGTGATGACAAAAGCAAACATGATGATGATAGACAGGAGATTCAAAAATTTTTTTAAGAAAACCAGTGAGCAAAAAAGATTTAAAAAAATACAAGAATCAAAAGAAGAAGAAAGTTCACTTTTTAAGAGTGAAAAAAACCTAGACATATACAATCACAATATCATTTTCCCAATAGGCTTAAGAAAAAGACAATGGTAACTACATAAGATGATAGCAATAAGAAAACAAATGATGATAAAGAGCCATAAGAAATGTCAAATGTCACTCCCATGTCACTTAAGGAAGAATCACTTGACCAACTTGATGAGGCAAGTGATTCTACTTATGATGAATTATATGATTCTTTTAAAGAATCAATAGTGATTGGATAAAAATTAGTAAAAAGAAAATTGTAGAGCTCACAAATAAAAATGATTCTTTAAATACAAAGATTACATGCCTAAAATTAAAAAATAAGACATTGTATGATACAATTACATTGTCAAATGAGAAACTTAGCAGTTCACATGGGCATCTAGAATTACATGTAAATAACTTGAAAATGAAAAATGAAATACCAAAAAAAAAAGAATATTTAACTTAGTAATATTGTGTTAAAATTTACAAATGGGGAAAAGATATTAGATAACTTGCATGACTCACAAAAATGTGTATTTGACAAGAAAGGGATTGGTTATAAGCTAAATTTGAATAAAATTACTTTATGAAGAATACTTCCATTGACAATCAAGTCGTATGTCATTATTGTAATCAAGATGTTCTCATAAAGAATAGATGTCCAATTAAAAGAAATGTTTATTATGAAGTAAAATATATTTGAGTTACAAGATGAACTATTGATAACACTCAAAGACCAAAGAAATTTTTGGTACCTAAAATTTAGAAATTTTTTTATAGAGATCAAAGAAAAGGAAAACAAATGGTATTTAAATAATGGATGTTCAAGATACATGGCAGGAAATTACTCTTGATTTTTTAGTTTTACAAAAATAAAAAATGGTAAAGATATATCCTTTGAGGATGATTCAAAAGGAAAAATTATCGATTTTGATAATGTCGGTAAAGATCTCTCTACATTTAAAACACAACTTGCTTAACATTAGTCAATTATATGATAAAGCCTATAGAATTATCTTTTATAAATCAAAATGTATTATTAAGAATGCATGTGATGACAAGATTTTCTTTTTTATTAGTAATAGATGTATAAATAGGTGTACCATTAATATAGATTGTGCTTCTACTCATTATAAATATTTTTTCAGATCACACAATGATAGTTGGTTATGGTATAGATGACTAGGTAATGTAAGCATGGATTTGATCTCAAAAATTTTGAAAAATAATTTAGTTAAAAGTATTCTAAAAATTAATTTTTAAAAAGATAGAATTTGTGAAACATGTCAATTTGATAAACAAATCAAAACCTTTTTCAAAAAGAAGAATCATATTTGTGCTTTAAAATCACTTCAATTACTCCACCTGAATTTATTTAGATCTTTTAGATATGCTAGTTTAACTAACAAATATTATGCATTTGTAACTGTAGATAATTATTCTAGATACACACGAGTATTATTTTAGCTAATAAGGATGATACCTTTGATGCATTTAGAGTTTCCTGTATTATTTTTTGTATTAGAAGTGAACATGTTAGAGAATTTAAAAATCATGCATTTGAGAATTTCTATAATGATTTTGGCATTGAGTATCAATTTTCATCACCTAAGACTCTATGACAAAATGGAGTTGTTAAGAGAAATAATAAGTCTATTTAAAAAATGGCTAAGACTATGTTAAAATATTTTCTGGTAGAAGCCATCAGCACTACTTGTTATGTTTTAAATCATGTATTGATTAGATTTTATCTCAATAAAACTCTCTACGAACTTTGCAAAGATAGAAAACTGAATATTGGTTATTTCAAAGTTTTTGTACAAATATTTTATTTTTAATATAAAAGAAAATCTTTGTAAATTTGATCTAAAATCTGATGTTGGTATCATTCTTGGTTATTGAAATACAACTAAAGTTTATAGATTGTATAATAAAAAAACTTTCATTATGAAAGAATTCAAGCATGTTATATTTGATGAGTTTAACCCCTTCCTCCAAGAAGAAAGTTATTATTGATGATAATGCAAATGAAAAGTTACAACAAGAATCTTTAAAAGATAATTATAAGGATACATCACATGAAAATCAGCAGAATAGGCAAAAAAAGCAAATAAATATAGAGCTATAAAAAGGTAGCTTTCAAATGCTCCCTAAAAGTAGAGGTATATTTATTCTCATCGTAAAGACTTAGTTTTAAGTGATCCCTCGTGAGGTGTAACCATTAAATCATCATTAGAAGTACATGTGAGGATGCTGCATTTATTTTTTAAATTGAACAAATTCCTTTACAGATGCAGAAAATAATCAATATTGGATTATGACAATATAAGAGGAGTTAAATCAATTTGAGAGAGAAAATGTGTGAAAATTAGTTTATAAACTAGAACATCAATCCATTATAAGCACTAAATGGGTTTTTAGGAATAAAATTGATGAATTCGATGTGATTGTAAGGAATAAAGTTAGATTGACTTAAGGTTACAACTAAGAAAAATGAGTTGATTTTGATGAAACTTTTACACCAATAGTTATATTAGAATTAATTAGGATACTATTAGCATTTATAAGTTATAAAGATTTTATTTTATATCAAATGGATATCAAGAGTACATTTTTAAATGGATACATCATAAAAGAAGTTTATATGAAACAAAACTCTTGTCAAAAATGAAAAATTTTAAGATTATGTTTAGAAGTTAACAAAAGCATTGTATAGTATAAAATAAATACCTAGAGCATGGTATGACTGGCTTAAGAATTTCTTACTGGATAATGATTTTTCAATGGGTAAAGTTTATACAACTTTCTTTATTAAGCATAAAAAGCATAAGAATTAAGTTATTTTCATTATTTAAATTTATATTGATGATATTATATTTGGATCTACTAATAAGTTACTGTGCAAGGAATTTTCATTTTATATGAATAAAGAATTTGAGATGAGTATAATAGAAGAGATAAAGTACTTTGTTGGACTGTAAATAAAACAAAATGAGGAAATAATCTTTATAAATCAAGCGAAGTACCTGAGAGATCTACTCAAAAGGTTTGGCTATGAAAATGAAATGACCAAAATTATTCCACTAAATACCATTATCAAGCTAGAGAAAGATGAAAGAGTAAGGAAGTTGACATCAAGACATATCGAGATATAATTAGATCCTTAATTACTTGACTGCTAGTAGGCTTGATATTATATTTAGTGTATGCTTATGTACTATATTTCAATCTTGTCTCAAAGAGTCTTATTTGTTTGCTATTAAATGAATTCTTTGATATTTGATCGGCATTATTAATCTTGGACTTTGGTATCCTGAGGGAATATATATAGACTTAATATATTTTTTGGATGCTGACTTTATTTGATATAAGGTTGACAAAAAAAATACTAATGGAACATGTCACTTTTTAGGTCACTCTTTAGTCTTTTAGTTTAGTAAGAAACAAAATTCAGTTACATTTTCAACCACTGAGACAAAATATATTGCCGCAAGTAGTTGTTGTGCACAAGTTTTATGGATGAAACAAACCCTTAAAGAATATGGTATTAAACTAGACCATATTACTATTAAGTATGACAGTACACGTGCTACTAGTTTGTTGAATAATCTTATTCAGTAATAGAAGATTAAGCACATAGAGACTATACATCATTTCCTATGTGATCATGTTCAAAAAAGAGATATTGTGATTCAATTTATTTCTATTGAAAAATTAACTTGCAGATATCTTCATAAAATCCATTAATGAAGAGTAATTTATGAAGATAAGACATTGGCTTGGAATAATGAATATTGCATCTAAATTGTGATTTTTCTTTGCATGGCATTATTGATTGATATATTTGATATGCTTGAATTGGATACATCAACATTTAGAATATAAGAATGCTTATGGATATTTGTTATGATTTTCATTATGTTTTATGTATTTGCTATAGTTGTTTTATATTTTGGATAATGTAGAATTAATATGCTTCTATAGACATTTTTTTTTATTCTTGACAAGAAGAATACTTTTTTTTAACTCTTTTGATGATGATGGGGCAGATATTATAAAAATGTTTGTTATAAAAAATTTATATGCATTCTTGTAGAAGGAACTTTTTAAATCAATTTTTAATCTTATATTTATTAGAGGGTAGTTTTAACAACTAGATCAAAATTTTGTAATGTATTTTGTCATCATAAAAAATAGGGAGATAATTAGCATAAATGATTACAAAAGGTTAATTTTGATGATAACAAACTACATATTTGGATAATCAAGGAATTCCATTTTATGTTTTTGAAATAAGAAAATAAAGTTTATGATTTAAATTGAAAAGTTTTGAGAATTTTGAAATCAACAAATATTGTTTTAAAATTTAAAAAATGGACATATTAGTAAAATTTTATAGGTATTTGGGCTATTGTACAATTATATAAAGTTTTAGAATAAAACTATAATTTTAGAAAACTAGCACTGTAGCGAACTGGCTAACTGGATTCACAAAAATAATAGATTGATCATAAAGCAGAAACTCTCTGGATAAAAATGGCTAACCGAATTCAGAAAAGAGGCAAACTAATTATAAAGCATAAACTCTCTAGATAAAAGTGACTAACCAAATTTATCAAAGTGCCATACTAGTTATGAAGCAGAAACTTTCTGAGTAAAAATAGATAATCATATTTATAAAAGCAACAAACTGATTGTGCAAAAATTTTAATCCTTAATTATAATGGTAACTGTTGAGTGTTGGAAAATGTATATTTAAAAAGTAAAAAATCGTTATTTTACATTTCAAGTTCTACTAATATTCATATTTTTATGTATTTAAGTTTCTTGTAATTTATTTATGTATATTTTATTATAATTAAGTGTTTTATAAATTTTAAGAGCATCATAGTTATTTCATCATAAATGAGACATCATATGACAAAACAGATACTAATTTTGAACTCTGGACAATAAAAAAATATTAGGACAAGCGTAAAAGCATAAATGTCACTATTTATATGTATGACATTATTCAAAAAAAATATTAGGACATATGGATTGAAATTGCATAATATGTCATGATTCTATTGAAAAGTTTTGATCGATAATATGGCAGCATATTAGTGAACTAGAAAAATATACGTACAGTTGAGTTGATTTTAATCTAACAAAAAAGAATTAAGGGGAGTAAAACCCTGAGGTCCAATTTTCTGCAAGTCAAGCTCTTATCTTTCTAGAATCAAAGTTTTCATTTTATCTATAGTTCAAAGAAATGATTGAAGAAGGTAAAGTCTTAACATGTTTCATAGACTAAATTTGAAATTTAAATCACATCTCAAATTTTGGTGTAATTTTCAAGCCATCAAACGACAACCGTACTCTAACACATTTAATCTTAGATAGAACATTTAGAATAAAAGAATACCAAGGCTTATTTTTCGTGATTGAAGTCTCAAGGAATCACATTCAACCATCAAACGACAACCGAATAACACATTTAACAACTTTATTTTTCGTAGTCTCAAAGATTTCAACAGAATAGACCAACAACTTCAGCTTTACCAATGCAACTAATTCCTTAAGTTTCACAATCCTTTCAGCTACCATTCAGATCTTATAACTAGAACTCAAATTATTCTCAACTTAAACCATTAAAGGATGCATTCCAGAATTTCAAGAATTCTACCTACTCTACAATCGAGTAACAGAACCGCACCATTAATGGACTATGAAATGAGATGAGAGCAGGCTTTAACTCATAGACCCAATTAATTTCAAACCTTGAGAAGATAATGGGCCAACTTGCCTCTTCAGTTCAAACCCTAACAATGATTGTTGAGAAAGGTAAATTCTCAAGTCAACCAGTGCCAAACCCTAAAAGAGTGTATGAAGCAAGTACCAGTTTACCTTAGTAACATGGAGAGGTCAAAGCCATTATGACCTTGCAAAAAGAAAAAGAAGTCAACAATAAAATGGAGATAACGGTAACAAAAATGACTCAAATTATACCTGTAAATACTGAGGACGCATCATCAGAGGAGAAAGAAGAAACCAACCCACGAGAGCATGTTCCTAAAGCTCCATTTCCCTAGAGGTTAGCTAAAGCAAAGAAGGAAAAATCCATTGGTGAGATTTTTGAAATCTTTAAACAAATAAGTGTTAACATCCATCTACTTAATACTATAAAATAAGTATCATCTTATGTTAAGTTTCTTAAAAATCTTTGTATTAAAAAGAGAAATATTCATATTTAAAAAAGACATTTTCAACAGAAAATATTAACTCTAGACTCTAATATAAAATTCTTCTAAAATGCAAAGACTAAGGCTCCCCCACTATCTCATGTAGTATAGGGAACCACAAAATTGAGAATGCTTTATTAGACTCAAGAGCTAGTGTCAATCTATTGCCTTATTCAGTGTTTGTGAAACTTGGACTAGGAGAATTACACCCAACTCTAGTGTTGTTATTGCTTACAGATCGATCCACGAAAATACCTCGTGGTATTATGGAGGACGTGCTTATCTAAGTGGATAAATTTTATTTTCCTATTTATTTCATTGTAATTGACACTGAACTAGTGCAGGATTCAAGGAATCACATCCCCATTATCTGAGGCTGACCTTTCTTGGCAACTACCGATGCTTATATTCAATACAGAATTGGAAATATATAATTGTCATTTGGCAATATGACTACGGAACTAAATATTTTCAACATTACCAAACAGCCTCACAATACAAATAATGGAATTATTGATGTTGATTTAATTGAAGCATTAGTTGATGATATATTTTTTTCAAACTTTAGTGATGACCCTTTACAAACATGTTTAACTCACTTTAGTTTGGATTTTGATATTAACAGATCAAGAGATGAGGTCAATACCTTACTTAACTCAATACCACCCTTGGACATAAATAAATAGAAGTCAAGAGTTAAATAGTTAGCACAATCAAAAAAGAAACTTAACCCATCATCAAAATTACCATCAAAACTCGAGCTCAAGCCATTACCCAACACTTTGGAATATACATTCTGGAGAGAAGAAAGTACTCTGCTAATAATTATTTCATCATTCTTAGATGACAAATAGAAAGATAAATTGTTGAAAGTTTTAAAAGAGCACAAATAACATTAGGATGGACCATAGTCGAGATCAAATATATAAACTTAGTAGACTACATGCATTACATTCACCTTAATAAAAATGCTAAACCTACTAGGGAAATACAACGTCTGTTGAACCACCGTCAGTTGAACCCTAACATAAAGAAAGTTGTTAGAACTGAAACCTCTAAACTATTAAATGCAGGTATCATGTGTCAGTTCTGTACAAGTTGTCTTCAAGAAGTCAGGAGTCATAATAATTATTAATGCTAATAATAAATTGATACCCACTAGAGTGACTACAGAGTGGTGTGTATGCATTGATTATGGAAAATTAAATTCTGTCACATATAAAGACCACTTTTCTTTATCATTTTTCGATCAAATGCTTAATAGATTAGCAGGTCATGAATTTTATTACTTTCTAGATGGCTACTCAGGATATAATCAAACTCACATAGCACCAAAAGATCAAAAGAAAGCTACTTTCACTTGTCCTTTTGGTACTTTTATATATAAGAGGATGTCATTTGGATTATGTAATGCACCTGCTATATTTCAACGATGCATGTTGAGCATTTTTTCTAATATGATTGAACAATTTCTTGAAGTCATTATGGATGATTTTTCCATATTTAGAAACTCATTCGATCAATGTTTACATCATCTAACACTAGTTTTACAAAGATGTATAGAAAAGAATTTGGTCTTAAATTGGAAGAAGTGTCATTTTATGGTATGACAAGGTATTATTCTTAGTTACATCATTTCAAGCAAAGTTATTGAGGTGATAAAGCCAAGGTAGAGCTCATTTTCAATCTCCCTCCATCTAAAATAATCTGAGAAGTCAGATCTTTCCTTGGGCATGCTAGTTTTTATAGATGTTTCATTAAAGAGTTTAGTAAAATTTCTAGACCCTTATGCAATCTACTTGGTAAGGATGTATCATTTGTCTTTAATGATTCATGTCTTGTGGCATTTGAAAAACTAAAGCAGTTGTTGACATCATTACCCATCATTGAGTCCTTAAACTGAAACTTACCATTTGATCTTATGTGTAATGCATCTAATTATACAATAGGAGCAGTATTAAGACAAAGAGTTGATAGAATTTCTCATGTCATTTACTATGCTAATATAACATTGAATGATATACAATTACACTATTCAACTACAGAAAAAAGAAATACTAACAATAGTATTTATATTAGAGAAATTTTGATCTTATCTCATTGGTTGTAAAATAATTATGTTCACGGATCTACTGCTCTTAAATATCTTCTCATAAAGAAAGAAACAAAAGTTAGACTAATTCATTGGGTACTACTCTTTCAAGAATTTGACTTTGAAATTAAAGATAAGAAAGGTACAGAAAATATTATGGCAAACCATATTTCTCATCTAAATTTTGACACAATTAAAAACTGTCACCATTAAATGAATCATCCTAGATGAAAACTTGATGAGTGTGGAAGTATTACCATGGTTAACTTCTAGAGCATTAGACTAAGCAGGACAAAGCCAAATTCTCTGCAGAAATAAAGAATTTCTTTTAGGATGATCTTTATTTGTTTAAGTATCGTGCCAATCAAATTATCAAATGATATATCCTAAAAAGTTAATTTCAAAATATCTTTTCATTCTGCCATGAACAAGCTTGTAGAGGCCATTGTAGCACTAAGAAAACAGCAACTAAAATTTTGTAGTGTGGTTTCTATTAGCCAATTATATTTCGAGATGGTTATACATTTTATTTTTCATGTGATAGGTGTTAACGATTGAAGAGTATTACTCAGAGGAATAGGATGCCACTAAACCCAATTTTAGTAGTTGAGATTTTTTATGTATGAGGTATTGATTTCATGTGACCATTTCCCTTTTCCTCTGACCATCAATACATACTAGTTACTGTTGACTATGTATTGAAATAGGTAGAAGCAACTCCATGTAGAACCAATGATCACAAGGTGGTGATAAGGTTTTTGAAAAGTAATATTGTTTAACGCTTTAGATTCCCTTAAGCGATAATCAGTGATGGTGGTGCCTACTTTTATAATAAATCGTTCAAAGCTCTTTTGATAAAGTATTCCATCACTCACAAAATGGCAACCCCATATCATGCACAAACCAGTAGTCAAATTGGGATCTCCAATCAAGAAATAAAGTACATATTAGAAAAGACGGTGAGACCAGATAAAAAAGATTAGTCACTACGACTTGATGATGCATTATGGGCATACAGAATGCCTTTCAAGACTCCAATTAGAATGTCACCGTATAGGCTAGTGTATGAAAAAGCTTGCCACCTACTTGTGGAACTCGAGCATCGTGTGTACTAGGCCATCAAGAAATTCAATTTTCACATGCAACAAGCTAGCTCAAAATGAAGATTACAGCTGACAAAACTTAAAGAGATTCACATGATGTATATGAAAATGCCAAGATTTACAAACAGAGAATGAAAGTATTTAACAACAAGCAAATCATGAAAAAATCTTTTATCCCAAGTCAGAAAGTGCTTTTATTCAATTCTCATTTGTACTTATTCCTAGGTAAGCTATGTTTCTGATGGTTTGGCCCCTTTATTGTTCACACTATTTTTCCACATGGAGTAATTGAAATTAGGGATCTACAGAATCATGTCCCCTTTAAGCTAATGGTCAAATATTAAAGTCATTTCTTGAGTACCAATCACGTAGAGAGGACACCAAAATAAATTTATGTGACTCACCAAATTTAAATTGAAATTCTTTTGATGACTTAAATTTACTTTTATATTTTTCTTGTGATTATTTTGATTATTTTCATATAAATTTTTTTAACCATTAAATTTTCTCTTTAAAAAGTCATTTGTAATCAATTTAGTGTTTCAAAAACAACTTCTCTTGAATATTTTTAGATAATTTATTAAAATACAAAGTACATAATCTTCAATCTAAGCTTAGAAATGAATTCAATATGTATAGAAAAATCGTGAATAAAAAACAATTGAAATCTTTCAATCATGCTAATTTGCCTTTATTTTCTTTTCTACTAAGAGATCTTAAACTTTTAAATTTAATCATTAATGACATTGATCTTATTTCATCCAAATTTATTAAAAACTAAAATTGGTTTGTTAAATTAAATAACTTTTAAAAGTGATGGCTTTAAAGTGTAAAATGATGATTTTCTCCTTTATAAATATACACTTTCTAACACTCAACAGAGAGGATACCGAAATAAATTTATGTGACTCACCAAATTTAAATTGAAATTCTTTTGATGACTTAATTTTACTTTTCTATTTTTCTTGTGATTATTTTGATTATTTTCATATAAATTTTTTTAACCATTAAATTTTCTCTTATCATTTGTAATCATGAGTGTTTCAACTAAACAACTTCTCTTGAATATTTTTAGACAATTTATATGTACATAATCTCATCTCAGTGGTATGTAAGAAAGAATAATTGAAATGCTGAATCATGCTAATGCCTTTATTTTTTTACTAGGAGATCTTACAACTTTAGAAGCATTAATGACATTAGCATCTTAGTTCCATCTGAACATTTATTAAAAACTAATTGGTTTGTTAAATGTGAATAACTTTTATGATGGCTTTATCACATTTTTTAATGATGTAATAAAAAACGCTTTCATTCCCCCCACAATGAAAAAAATCTTTATTTGTGCCCACACTACTAATGAGCCACTTGATCTATTACAAGCTTATAGACTTAAGCCACATCTTAGGACCTTAGTGTTGAAGTCGTCAACTAATGATGGTAGTAGTAACAGTAGTAAGAAATGCAAATTAGATTTAACTCTCTACTTGTAAATATTTTATTTTATATTACAGCACCCAGGTGATATCTTCTAATCTCTACTTTTTTCCTTTAAAACATTAAGGACAACATTTCATTCTAATTGTGGGGAGAGAATAGTTGATAATTATGGAAAGTTTCAATTTTAATGAAGTTTTTATTAACTTTTGTTGTAAAAATTAACTATGGTTAACTTTTTATGTCAAATATGGCTGAATATGGAGTTAATAATTCTAAAAATGTATCTTCTTAGTTTCAAAGTTAAAAAAAAATTTACTTGTTAATTATTTTTTTATTATTGAGCTTCATTTTAAGTGTGATTTTTCTAAATTCCTCTTTCTAACTTCTCTTTTATAAATATAGGCTTCAAAATTTTGAGTTGAAGATGGCTGAATGTGGATGTCGTGATTCTAAGAACGTATCTTCTTAGTGTTTTTTTAAAAAAACTTTGTGATCTTTTTAGCATGATGACTTTCAAATTTTAGTATTTGTATTATCCTTGGTCTTGAGTTTTGTTACACCATGTTTATAACTCTACATGTTGATGTCGGAGATAAAAATATGAGTTGTTTGAAAGAATATATATGCCATAATAAATTTCAAGTGAGTCCTTGAACTTGTTATTAGAGCCTTTAAAAGTTTATCTAACTAGTACATATAGAAGATTATTTAGAGCCTAAAAGATAATGGAAAGGCTATCTTTGACCCATTTGAACCTTTCTAGCCAACCTTTTTGTGAAATATCCTTAGTTAACCCTTTTGAGCTTTTAAAAAAAATTTATTATCCTTTTCTTTGTTAACTTATTGTTGAGTGCTAGAAAGTGTATATTTATAAAGGAGAAAATCGTCATTTTACACTTTAAGTCTCACTAACATTGCTACTTTTATTTATTTAAGTATTTTGTTATTTAATTATATGTGTTTTATTATAATTATGTATTTTAGGGGCATCACGATCGTTTCACAATGAACGAGTGATCAGACAGCAAAATAGACATCATATTTGGACTCAAGACGGTCGAAAACCTTAAGAGAAGCATTAAAGGAAAAACTCACTGTTCACATATACGACTGTTCATATGTACGGTACTGTTTACGGTACTGTTCATACGTACGATACTGTTTAGGGTACTATTTATGGTATTGTTCACGACACTGTTCATATATACAGACTAATGAAGTGCAACTACCTGTGACGTGGCAGTATCTGATTAGACAAATTATGTGGTATTGACTGCTTATGTGGCGTTGACCGATGACGTGGCATCGACCGATGATGTGTCACGATCTTATTGGGCTAAATTTCTTATATACTATAGCTCGATGACGTGACAGCATCTCAGTGGAGTAAAAATCATGTGTAAAGTACATGCGCATACATGGGATTATTTACTATTCAAACAGCATTACTATTCAAACGTTGACTGTTGACAGTTGATTGTTGGCTGATGACGTGGCGCAATCCTGAGTGTCCGAACTATTTTTAATCCGATGGTCATGATTCGCTCAATGTATCTATAAAAAAAGGACTCTCCCCCCTAATTTTACACCCCTAAATTCATTTTTAAGTTTAGATTTCTGAAATTCCTTCTCCTTCTTGTAGTTTCTTTATATTTTAATAAAATTTTCTTTTTTATCCCTAATTAAAATATGAGTAGCTAATTTCTTTTTAAACTTGGGTTGACGTTGAAGTCTCATCATATCCCATGGGCTTAATTTGGTCAATTTACTTTCTCTTCCCTTCTAATATTTGTGGTTTTTTGACTTTTCTTCGACAAATAATAATAGTCTTGTCTAAATACCGCCCTAGTTAAACCGGCACCTTAGTACAAGGTTATTATTATTTGGCACGATAAGCCCTTGACACCATATTTATTTGAGCATGGTTCATGAGGTGTGGAATCCTCCTTATGATTTAATTGACATTAATATGGAATATTTAGCCCATGGAACATATTGATGCAGATCCGGATATCCAAGCACATTATTTCAATAGATTTCCAGTTTAATTTAATTCCTGTCATTGTAATTTAAATTTAAGCATAATTTACATTAATTTCACCACAAATTTATTCACCCATTAAAGAAAATTAATTCCACACTTAATTACAATCAACCTCTTCGCGTGGGATCGACACTCGTCATCATTAATCTATTCTTCAATAGATTCGTGCGCTTACGAGTTTAATAAAATTTGCACAACAAGTTTTTGGCGCCGTTGCCGGGGAGGTAAGTATTTTAATTCGTAGAATTAGTTTTTTTCTTAATATTTATTTTTTTATATAGTTGTTTTCTTATAATTTTTTTTCAAAAAAAATTAGATTAGAATTTTATTTCTTTCTCTCTTCTTTAAATTTGTATAATTTAATTTCCATGTTTTTTTTGTAATTTTTTTAATTTATCTTGTTATCTTTTTTTGTTATTTTTTTAATTTTAGTTAATATTTATTTCACGTAATTTCTTTTTACTATAGCTATTGAGTATATTTTCATTATAACAACGTCACAAGGTTAGTATCGTAATTTCTCTCTCCTCTTTATCTTTATTTATTTTATTTTCATTTATTTTGTTCTTTGTATGCATGGTCAAAGGTCATTATCACTTAATCTTAAACCTTTAGACCTTGAATTGGAAAAAATACTTCATAAGCACAAACACACTGTTTTGAAAAAGAAATTTGAAATGGATTTGCAAAATCAACAACCAGAACCACAAGAGAGATCATTTAAGGATTATTTTAGTCCTTTAGCTAATTTGAGCACATCATGCATAAGGTACCCAAATGTAGCTGCTAGGAGTTTTGAATTAAAACCTAGTGTGCTAAACTGTCTCCCCACATTCTATGGCCTAGAAAATGAGGACCCATATAATCATCTAAATGATTTTCATGCTATTTGTCAAGCTTTTAAATACGAGAATTTTTCAGATGATGATGTTAAACTTAAATTATTCACATTTTTATTAAAAGATAGAGCTCGTTCATGGTTTAATACATTGCCTGCTAATAGCATTGCATCATGGGAACAAATGGTAACTAAATTTTTAAATAAATATTTTTCAGTTCATAAAACCAATGCTATTCGCAGGGAAATTTCAGAGTTTACTCAAAGAGACGATGATCAGTTTTTCGAAGCATGGGAGCGATTCAATGGGCTACTCTTGAAGTGTCCACATCATGGGTACAAGAAATGGCACTAATGCCAATACTTTTTGGAGGGATTATTGCCACATATGCAAGAATGGCTAATGGCAACAAGTAGAGGAGAGTTAATGTCCAAAAGCGCATCAGAGATTTAGGAATTTTTCCAACGGCAATCGGATAATTCTCAACAACGGAGTCGATCACTCAGAAATACCAGGGGAATTAAAGGAGTGAATGAGGTTAACATTGGCGAGTCAAGCTCAGAAATTAAAGAAGTCAAAGAAATGGTCGAAGGTCGTACTCGACAAATAGCATATTTGACGACTGCTAAATCAATAGAGCCACATGACCATGACTCATATTCAGATCAAGCCAATACCATAGGTGTCATGAGAAAACCACCAAACTACAACCTTTATTCCAACATATATAACCCTAGATGGAGAGACCACCCCAATTTTTCATGGTCTTAAGGATTCCAACAACATGGATCATCAGTTCCACCTTCACTAATGCAACTAGTTCCTCAAATGTTTCAAGCCTCTCAGCCACTATTAAGACCATACAATCAGAATCCAAACTATTCTCAACCCAAACCATGGGAGGAAACATTCTAAAATGTCAGAAATCTTACTAACACCAAGATCGAGCAGCAAAACCACACCATTGATGAATTACGAAATGAGATAGAGCGAACTTTAACTCACAAGCTCAATCTGTTTCGAGCCTTGAGAAAATGGTAGGACAACTTGCCTCTTCAGTTCAAACTTTGGCCATGACCATTGAAAAAGGCAAATTTCCAAGTCAGTCAGTGCCCAACCCTAAAGTAATGAATGAAGCGAGTACCAGTTCATCTCAGTAGCATGAAGAGGTAAAAGCAATGATGACCTTACGAAAAGGAAAAGAAGTCAACAACAAAGTGGATATGCCAAAATCAACTCATATTATACCTATGAACACTGAGGAATCATCATGAGAGGGGAAAGAGGAAACCAACTCATGAGAATACGTTCCTAAAGCTCCATTTCCTTAGAGTTTAGCTAAAGGGAAAAAATGAAAATCCACAGGTGAAATTCTTAAAATCTTCAAACAGGTAAGTGTTAACATCCCTTTACTTAAAGTTATAAAATAAGTGCCATCATATGCCAAGTTTCTTAAAGACCTTTGTACTAAAAAGAAAAATATTCATGTTCAGAAAAAGGACTTTCTAATAGAAAATATTAGTTCTATACTCTAACATAAAATGCCTCTAAAATGTAAAGACACAGTCTCCCCTACTATCTCATGTAAAGACCCAATCTCCCCCACTATCTCATGTAGTATAGGGAACCACAAAATTGAGAATGCTTTGTTGGATTTAAAAGCTAGTGTAAATTTGTTGCCTTACTTTGTATTTATGAAAGTTGGACTGGGCGAATAACATCCAACACCAGTGGTGTTACAGCTTGCAGATCGGTCCATAAAAATACCTCGTGGTATTGTGGAGGACGTGCTATACAGGTAGACAAGTTTTATTTTCCTGTTGATTTCATTGTAATTGACACTCAACCAATGCAGGATTCAAAGAAGCACATTCCCATTATTCTGGGCCGACCATTCTTAGCAATTGCCGATGCACATATTCAATGCAGAACCAGAAATATGCAGTTGTATTTTAGTAATATGACCATGGAACTCAATATCTTTAACATTGCCAAACAACCTCACAGTGCAGATGATGGAATTATTGATGTGGATTTAATAGAAACACTAATTGATAACAATTATCTTTCAAACCTTGGTGATCACCCTTTGCAAACTTGTTTAACTCACTTTAGTTTAAATTTTAATATTGACAGATCAGTTGATGAAGTCAACGCCCTACTTGACTCAGCACCATCTATGGACACTAATAAATGGAAGTCAAGAGTTTGAACAATTAGTGCCATCAGAAAAGAAACTCAACCCATCATCAAAATCACCACCAAAACTCAAGCTCAAGCTATTACCCAACACTTTGGAATACGCATTCCTGGGAAAAGAAAGTATTTTACCAGTAATTATCTCTTCCTCCCTCAATAACGAATAAAAAGATAAGTTATTGGATGTTTTAAAAAAATATAAAGGAGCATTAGGATGGACCATAGCAGACATAAAAGGTATAAACCCAGTGGATTGCATGCATTACATTCACCTTAATGAAAATGCTAAACCTACTAGGAAAATGCAACGTCAGTTAAACCTTAACATGAAAGAGGTTGTTCGCACTGAAATCCTTAAGTTATTAGATGCAAGTATCATTTACCTCATTTCTGATAGTTCATGGGTCAGTCCTGTGCAAGTTGTTCCTAAAAAGTCAGGAGTTACAGTAGTTATCAATGTTGAGAATGAATTAGTACCCACTAGAGTAACTACAGGATGGCGTGTATGCATTGATTATAGAAAGTTGAATTCTATCACACGTAAAGACCATTTTCCTTTACCATTTATCGATCAAATACTTGATCGATTAGCAGGTCATGAGTTTTATTACTTTCTAGATGGCTATTCAGGATATAATCAAATTTCCATAGCACCAAAAGATCAAGAGAAGACCACCTTTACTTGTCCTTTTAGCACTTTTGCATATAGGGGAATGTCATTTAGATTATGTAATGCACCTGCTACATTTCAACGATGCATATTGAGCATTTTTTCTAATATGGTTAAACGATTCCTTGAGGTTTTTATGGATGACTTTTCTATTTTTAGAAATTCGTTTGATCAATGTTTATATCATCTAACACTAGTTTTGCAGAGATGTATCGAGAAAAATTTAGTCTTGAATTGGGGGAAATGACATTTTATGGTTAAACAAGGTATCGTTCTCGATCACATCATTCAAGCAAAGGTATTGAGGTTGATAAAGCCAAGGTGGATCTCATTTCCAATCTTCCTCTACTTAAAACAGTCAGAGAAGTAAGATCTTTCCTTGGGCATGCTAGTTTTTATAGACGTTTCATTAAAGATTTTAGCAAAGTTTCTAGACCCTTATACAATCTACTTGCTGAGGATGTACCTTTTGCCTTTAATGATTCATGTCTTGTGGCATTTGAAAAACTAAAGCAGTTGTTGACATCATTACCCATCATTCAGCCCTCAAATTGGAACTTACCATTTGAGCTTATGTGTGATGCATCTGACTATGCAGTAGGAGCAATATTAGGACAAAGAGTTGATTGAATTCCCTATGTGATTTACTTTGCTAGTATGACATTGAATAATGTACAGTTGAATTATTCAACCACTGAAAAAGAAATGCTAGGAGTTGTGTTTGCATTAGAAAAATTTCGATCTTATCTCATTGGTTGTAAAATAATTATATTTACAGATCATGTTGCTCTTAAATATCTTCTCACAAAGAAAGATGTAAAAGCTAGACTAATTCATTGGGTGCTACTTTTACAGGAATTTGACTTAGAATTCAAAGACAAGAAAGGAACAGAAAATGTTATGGCTGATCATCTTTTCTGTCTCCATTTTGACACAACAATCGAACATTTACCTTTGAATGAGTCGCTTCCAGATGAACAATTAATGAGTGTGGAAGTAGTACCATGGTATGCTGATATAGTTAATTATCTTGTTACAGATCAACTTCCAGAGCATTGGATTAAGTAGGACAAGGCCAAATTCTTTACAGAAATAAAAAATTTCTTTTGAGATGATCCTTATCTATTTAAATACTGTACAGACCAAATTGTTAGACGATCTATCCTAGAGAATGAATTTTAGAATATCCTCTCTTTCTGCCATGAACAAGCTTGTGGAGGCCACTTCAGTGCTAAGAAAATAGCTACTAAAATTTTACAATGTGGTTTATATTGGCCAACTATATTTCAAGATGCTTATACCTTTTGTTCTTCATGTGATAGGTGTCAACGAATGTGGAGCATTACACAAAGGAATATGATACCACTAAACCCAATTCTAGTGGTTGAAATTTTTGACGTATAGGGTATCGATTTCATGGGACCCTTTCCCCCATCTTTTGGCCATCAATACATATTGGTCGCTGTTGACTATGTTTTAAAATGGGTAAAGGCAATTCTATGTAGGAACAATGATCATAAAGTGGTAATAGGATTTTTAAAAAGTAATATTATTTCCCACTTTGGAGTCACTCAAGCAATAATTAGTGATGGTGGTGCCCACTTTGTAATAAATTTTTCAAAGCACTTTTGACAAAGTACTCCATCACTCATAAAGTGGTGACCCCATATCATTCACAGACCAGCGGCCAAGTTGAGATCTCCAATCAAGAAATAAAGCACATTTTAGAAAAAACAATGAGGCCCGACAGAAAAGATTGGTCGTTGCGGCTCGATGATGCAATATAGGCATATAGAACGGCTTTTAAGACTCCGATTAGGATGTCATCCTACAGGCTAGTATATGGAAAAGCATGCCACCCACCTGTGGAACTTGAGCATCGTGCACACTGGGCCATCAATAAATTCAATTTTGAGATACAACAAGCTGGCTTAAAAAAAAGATTACAATGGGCAGAACTTGAAGAAATTCGAAATGATGCGTACGAGAATGCCAAAATTTACAAGCAACAAATGAAAGTCTTTCACGACAGGTAAATTATGCGAAAATCTTTCACTCTAGGTCAGAAAGTACTTTTATTCAATTCTTGCTTGCACTTATTCCCATGTAAGTTACGCTCTCGATGATCTGGCCCATTTATTGTTCACATTATTTTTCCACATGGGGCAATTGAAATTAAGGATCCAACAAATGGTGTCACTTTCAAAGTTAATGGTCAAAGATTAAAGCCATATCTAGAATACCAACCACATGGAGAGGACAGTGAAATAAATTTGAGTGACCCACCTATTTAAATTGAGACTTTTCTTTTCACTAATTTGATTGTTTATTTTTTTTTAGTTTTTATCATTCTTTTGCTGATTGAAATTATTTTTGTTTAAGTGTGTTTATTTAACCGTTAAGATTTTTCTTATCATTTTAATCATGAGATAATTCCTCTTAAACATTCTTAGACAGTTTCGACGTATACAATCTCATCTCAGAGGTCAGATACGATTTTGTAAAATACATCGTCTCTAGCAGCTATAACCACCAGAGTTAGTAGCCCATGTTGAGGATTTAGAAAGAGATCTCAGAGAAATTGAGAGAGGCATCTACAACATGCAATTGGAGCTTGAGGTAAATTCAATAAGAGGACGATTTTAGTTTGTTTTTTGTGTTTTAATTTACTTTCTTGTTTGTCTGTTTTAGTTTGCTTTATGTGTTTAAAGTTTGTAACCCCGATCAAGTGACGGATAACGGTACTCTGTGACAATCAAGTCGGTTACTTCAGTTTTCCATAATAACTGATATTCTGAGACGAAGGCATGGAAAGCGACCAGATCTTAGCAAAACTTTACAAGTGATTTCCTTCACTTTCTCAGTATATTCTCCTCACCATTTATAATGCTCATTCCAAACGCATACGATTGCTTATGAAGAATAACATCTCTACTGACATCCGTTGGTTAATCGAGGTAAAAGTTAGCTTAGTAGGTGAGTTACCTCTTAAATTTATTGCATACATGCTTGTTGTGGTAAAGGAAATTATGCGAGAAAACGACGAGCTCGAAGACTTTCTATTGCTTATCATAAATGTGCCAGAATGATATGCAATAAAAAATCATGTTCTTTAGGAATGGTGTCAGATAACAGAGAAGATAAGATTCAATTCATTAGGGATGGCTTAAATAAGGAGTCATTGGATGATATCCTTTTGTCTCTTGAAACGCATCCCAGTGGATACGTCTAACATGCAATACTCCAGTTATGACCATTATTCCAGAAAGAATGTGCAAATTATCTGACTATAAAAGACCCTGTTTACCAGTTTGTAAGAAAACTGGATGGGAAGCCTATCCACAATCACAACTATCTGTAAATATCCTTTTACCTCTCTGTTCTTTTATTTCACTATTATTTTACTATTTATATTATTGTTTTTAATAATTTCATTTGCTCTTTTTTTTCTTTTTACTGTTTTCTTTTTTACTTTTGAGCCATGTGCCTTACACGTTAATTAACGTTGACATGATGCCTCATACATAGCTTTAACCAACTGTCACCAAGGTCTTTAAATACGATTTTTTTTTACTGAGCACTCATAAGTTGTTTTTTAGTAGTATCTTAATGGCAGCTACTTCCAGTAAACAATTCAAGAACATTTGTGTGCTTTCTGGGTTTCATTATAGCAAACATAAAGAGTTCGTGGAGGCAGCCATAGATCTTAGTCTAAGAATAGCAAAGAGAAAATTGCACTTGGTGTATGGAGGAGGTGACCGAGGGTTATCCAAAATGGTATCAGAAGCTACTTTTGTCAGAGGGAGTCAAGTGTTAGGCATCATCTCTCAAATCCTAAAACCTTTGGGTTGTTTGTCTCATTCACCAACTGGAGAAGAGTTAGTCGTCTCAGGTATGCAAGAACGAATAACTGAAATGGTCAATCATCCCGATACTTTTATTTTCCTTCCAGGCGATCTTATAACTCTTAAGGCACTATTGACATTAGCATTTTGGTCCCATCTGAACATTCATCAGAAACCCATTGGTTTGTTAAATGTCAATAAATTTTATGATGGCTTTCTTGCATTTCTTAACCATGTAATAAAAAATTATTTCATTCCTTCCTCAGTGAAAAAAAATCTTTATTTATGCACACACTGTTAATGCGCTACTTAATCTGTTACAAGCTTATAAACCAGAGCCAGATCCCAAGGCCATTATGTTGGAATGTTCAAATAATGATGGTAACAGTAGCCGCAGTAAGAAGTGCAAATTAGATTTAACTCTCTGCTTGTAAATATTTTTCTGTGTTGCAGCACTCAGGTGATGTCTTCTAAACTCTACTTCAATATTTTCAAACATTGAGGACAATGTTTCGTTCTGGTTGGGGGAAGGGAATAGTTGACAGTTGTGGAATAATGGTTAAGTCTTTACTAATTTTTGTTGTAGAACTAACCTTGACTAACTTTTTGAGTAAAAGATGGCTGAATATGAAGTGTAGTGACTTTAGAAACGCATCTTCTTAGTAAAAAAAAAATATTTTGTGTGTGTTTTTTCTAAATTTTTTCTCCTTTATAAATATATATTTTCAAGTTTTTAAAGTCAAAGATGGCTGAATATGAAGTGTAGTGACTCTAGAAACGCATCTTCTTTTAAAAAAATGAAAAAATTTTATTTTTCTTTAATTTTTCTCCATGTATGTTTTCTTTTTATGTTTAGAATAGGTTGGGAGGATAGAATTCTATTAAAAAAAATTGTGTGAGTTTTTTTTATATTGGATGATATGATGAGTTTTAAATTTTAGTATTTATATTATCTTTAGTCTTGAGTGATGTTACATTATGTTTGCTATTCTACATGTTGATGTTGGGGACAAATATGAGTTACTTGAAGGAATGCATATGTCATAATAAATTAAAAGTGAGTTTTTGAGCCTATTAATTTTCCTTGGAGAGTAACTCTTTTTGCCCATTCTTCATGTAGCTTAGCAGTTTATTATTTCATACATGATCTCTAGATTTTCTTTGAGTCACCTCTTTAAAAAAAATAAATAATAATAATAAAATTAAATTAAAAAAAGTGTGCGTGTTACTGCATCTAAATACCCACCTAATTAGTAGAAATGGAAGATTATTTAGAGTCCTAAAAAACGATGGAAGACCATTTTTGATCCGTTTAAGCCCTTCTAGCCATCCCTATTATGTAATATCCATAGTTAACTAATTTGAGCCTCTTATTAAAAAATTTTTTTTTTATTAACTTATCATCCTAACCCACTCCAATTTAGAGTATTACCCGATATCATACAAGTTCCATCCACCTATTCATGTTTGAGAAAAAGAATAAATAATTATTTTGTTTAGCGAATTTGTGCTACATAAAAAAATTCAAAAAAAAGAGAAGAAAAAAAGAAGAAATAGAAGAAAAAAGATATACAATAGCAATAAATAAACAAAATGCATCTTGTAATTTTCAAAAGTTCTTGAACTTTCTCTCAAACATATATATTTTGTTTCCCTATTTTCCTTTCTTTGTTAGCCATGTTCCTACCCTACGTTACGTCCTAATAAAAGTCTTTCTTGATTTTAGGGCACTATAGTTTGAAATAAAAGCTAGTTATATGGGCAATTAAAATATAGTGATATATATACAAAAAAACAAGAAAAAAATGAATATATTGGGTTGACTAATACTTTGTTTGAGATCGTATTATTTCTAAGCTATAGGCATATTCTTTTCATCTTGGTGAGAGTGTATGATATTTTTTTATTATTTTCTCTCAATTTACCATTCATTGTAGTGACAATTTTTATTGGAATTAATTTCTTTGTGAGAGTGTCACTACAACCGGTGAGATTTTGGGGTTTGATATATCATTCTTGAAAGTGGTTTAATTACTATTACTACAACAAAATCTGCTAGACTAATGCATATGGATGGTTGATGTGGGTGTGATATTCTTTTAGACTACAGATAATGCTTGTACTTTTATTTGATTGCTATCATTAATCTGATTGAATAAACACGTGCGTTTCTTTTTTTTAAAAAAAATATTTTAAATTTTATCTTCACTTTATTTGCTAGGGACTAGCAATAAGCTGGTTGAGGGTGTGTTGAGTGTTAGTAAGTGTATATTTATAAAAGAGAAAATCGTCATTTTATACTTTAAGTCTCACTAACATTGTTACTTTTATTTATTTAAGTATTTTGTTATTTAATTATATGTATTTTATTATAATTATGTATTTTATGTATTTTAGGGACATCACGACTGTTTCACAATCAACGAGTGATCAGACAGCAAAACAGACGTCATATTTGGACTCAGGAAGGTCGAAAACCTTAAGAGGAACATTAAAAGAAAAAGTCACTGTTAACATATACAATACTGTTCATACGTACAGTATTGTTCACTATACTATTCATATGTACGATACTGTTTATGATATTGTTCATGGTACTATTCACAGCACTGTTCATACATACGGACCGATTATGTAGCAACTACCTATGACGTGGTAATATCTGATTGAACGAATTATGTAGTATTGACTGTTTATGTGGCGTTGACCAATGACGTGGCAACCGATGATGTGTCACGATCTTATTGGGCTAAATTTCTTATGTACTGTAGATTGATGACATGACAGTATCTCAGTGGAGCAAAAATTGTGTGTACAGTACATACGCATATATGGGATTATTTACTATTCAAACAGCGTTACTGTTCAAACATTATTCTTGTGAAAGCCTTAATTTTTTTTTAATACTGTAATCTCTAAAAGACTTATACCAATGAATCATACCACCTACTTCTTATATACACAATTGTCCGTTATACTACACATCTCGATATTTTAGTAACAATGACTTCTTAATTCGATATCTACAACAGATAAATGTTGTCTGTAAAAGTAGATCTTCTTATCAGGATATCTTTGACAAACTGCATGGTGATTACGCCATATACAAGCATGATTCAAACCATATCTTGACTTTTTACTTTGAAACTAACCATTTTTTTTTTTTGCCTAGGTGAGATTTCTTGAGCAGATAATTTTGACGTGATTGTATATCACGATGCATTTCCCATGATTAAAGGAGAAAAGAGACGAAAAGGTAAGAAAATTAATCTCAAGCAGATATGTTCCCACTGATAAGATTTGTCGTATCGAGACTTAGGAATGTTATAAATAGTAAATTCATCATTATACCTATTTGTAAAACTACTTTAGCACCCTCTACGTTAACTATATATATATATATACATTATTCAAAAGATTGAAACATCTCGCGGCTATTTCCTGTTGCATTTTGCTTTCCTCTTTTGTTGTGGTTTGTTCCGTTCCTATAAGCATATAATTAATAAATAATCTTGTAATACGTTATCAGTAAGATTAAGCCCTTATACAATCATATGATAGATCAAAATAAACCTCTCGGCAAGTTGAACAACTGCTATAAAAATCGTCTTGATCGAAGCTCAAATATATCTAGAAAGGATACGAAAAATTCTGATTATAAAATTAAGGATCAAATCCAAAAATACGTTGTAGGTAGGTCAAATAAACCCAAATATGGAACTAGTCACCATTCGCAAATGCGGCCACCTCGCTGGCCATAGAAGGCATCATCAAAACGAAAGAAAATTTGTCCTCCTCTATATATCTCATCATATAAAAATATATTCTAATTTGACAATTCACGATTTAGCTTCCGATAAATTTTCAGAACTATTAAAACTCTTAGCCACCCCTACACTTCACATGTTCAATAGTAATTGTACGATTAGTATGTGCCAAAGTTCAATTATATACTACTGTAATCACAATTTAAGCTAGCATATCAATTAACTGCTCAATATTCGAAACACTTGTTGGCAGCTACAATGCAACCCCATGCGTTAAAGATCCAACTATTCTCTTATACATGGGTTTAATTTCCCCCGCAAGTACAATGCCTACAGTCAACTCAGCTTTTATGAACCTAAAAGGATGACGACTATGGCCACATCTACTACTACGAGAAAGCATAATAATGCCTAAAAAACATCAACTCCGACTTTAATAATAGCACCACTTTTTCTAACTTAAAATAATAAAGTCTACAGAATCTAAAACCATGCTCTGATACCAACTCTGTCACGACTCGTCCCGAACCCTGGAACGAATCTTGACTGATCCTCGAAATTCGACTAATAACTATTCTAATATTAATAAAAATAATATTTCTACTAAAATTTCCGAAAGAATTTCTCTATATTTTTGAAATTTTCAATCCTGCAATTAATAAGATAACACTCCCAAAATAATTTCCAAATACAACCAACTCCATTAATCAATATCCCAATAAAATATCAATTATCATCCGAATTATTTTAATACCAAACACAGTAAGTTATTCTAAATTGTAATATTATACAATCCGAAATATTCTACCTAGAACTTCACAAATCCTAGGACAAACACGTGGCCAAATTACAAATAACTATTGATGCTGAGTCAACTGTTGTACCTGCAAGTCTCCTGTGGGGGAAAAAATATAATAAAACGAAAAAGAATGGGGGGTGAGTATAAAACTCAGTGAAGGTCAGTGAGTGGATAGTAGTCTTTCGAAAACTAACTTTATTCTTAAAATAATCGTATCACTTTTAAATACACTATTTTATCAAATCATAAACGAGAAATAATAATAAATCATTTCACATTTGTAAACAAATCACTAACTTCGAAAATATATATAATGTCATATGAAATAACCAAAGAAGAATATGTCATAACATCGTATAATTACTCAATCTGATATCATCACAAAATACTGCGTAAAATCGAAGAAAATTCACAACATATAATACCAATTTCGAATGCTGAAAACTTTCACCAAACGAGTACCCAGGGAAATAATCTCATCCTATCTGGACCTCAACGGTCAGCAATCAAGAAACTATCATGCCCCGGAACTATCCAGATAGATGGAGAAATACCATCTCATATGTCCTCTCATCTCGACATATCCCATCATCATAATTATGCATGCATAGTCCCTAAAGGACAAAAGCGCCCAAGCACACGGCCCAAAGCCTCTATGTGTACTCCGACGGGCCCCAAAGGCCTATATCTCTTATCATCACATCACAGTGTACAGGGGAGGGTACTGTCTAATGACTTGAAAATAATCGAAAATACACATGTATATAAACATCCGATAATATCCGAAATCACATTCTCTTTTATTCTCAACAACATTTAAAATCCATTTCCTTTTCTTTAAAAATATTATTAATACGTATATATTCAAAATGAGAAATAAAATCATTTATCATACTCAATTCCGATAATAAACAACATAGTGCTGATAAAATCCATTTTTCCACAAAATCATTAAATCAAGCATTTAAAGATTCATTTGCAATCATGCTCATCATAATTAAAAATCATAATAATCCACAAAGAAAATAGATTTTGTATATTCCACTCACAGTGACGACGATCAAATCCGATATCGCCGACGTCCGTGGGTTGGTTCTCGTTCGCGGGTCCCCTTAATCAAATAAATGGTATAATTATTACTAATCTCATAAACTATGATTAATTATACTTAATAAAACCCGAATTCTCATAATATAACTCCCGAATATTTAAAATTATTAAATTATCCTTATTTCTAAAAGTTACCAATGATCTCGATATCAAACTTTATTTAATTGCCCTCAATAATATATTTATTAATTTATCCTTAAAATTCTCAATTTCTGAAATATCCTCGAATCCTTTAAAATTACCGAAATGCCTTGAATTCAAAATTATCAAAATTTTCCAAAAATCATAATTTATCAATATAACCTCAAAATCATAAATTACCAACCTATCCTCAATTTAATCAATTACTAAAATACCACATATTAGAAATTATAAAATTATCTCTGAGGTGTAAAATCATCAAATTACCTCTAATCACTTAAATTACTGATTTACCATCGAAACCTCAAATTACCTAACTATCCTTATCCATAATTATCAAATTACCCACAACTTTCAGAAATTACATAATTAACCCTAAAATTTTCAATCTTTACCGAATTGCCCCTCACCGGTCAACGGTGACCGAACTTCAGTCAACAGTGACGGGAAGCTTAGATCTTGTAATTCCAGCCTCGGTGAGTCCAACGGTACTGGCGGTGACCTTCCACGCGCGGTAACGGAGCCGGATCGAGCTTCCTAAGGCCGCGGGTTGTAAGTTGCCGTTCACCGGCAATTCGGCCGATTCAGATGACGACACCGGTCGGAAATGGAAGCTGGAGGTGAGAGCAATGGAACCCAGCCAGTGGCGTGGCCAAACTCCTGCTGAATCGACGACAGCAAGAACGGGTGTTTTGGCCGAAACTTTTGAGCTTTACCGGCGGCGTTCTGGTCGTTTTCCGGCGGTGAGAATGGCAAGGATACGACCAGCGTCTCGAGAGCTTCAAATCAGTACCAAGATCGTTGGAAACGATGGCCGGGTCAATTCGCTGGTCGCGGGTCGGGTTGGGTCGGATCCCGGTCTCTCTCTCTCTCTTTCTCTCTCTTTCTCTTCCTCTTTCTTTCTTTCTCTCTCTTGACTTCTCTCTCTTTATTAAAATATAAATAAATAAATATATATATATATATACATAAATATTACAGGTTATTTTGACTTTTCGTCGATAAATAATAATAGTCTTATCTAGATACCACTCTGGTTAAACCGGCACCCTAGTATAAGGTTATTATTATTTGGCATGATAAGCCCTTGGCACTATATTTATTTGAGCGTGGTTCATGAAGTGTGGAATCTCCCCTTATGATTTAATTGGCATTAATATAGAATATTTAGCCCATGCAGCATGTTGATGCAGATCTAGATATCTAAGCACGTCATTTCAATAGATTTCCAATTCAATTTAATTCCTGCCATTGCAATTTAAATTTAAGCATAATTTATATTAATTTCACCACAAATTTATTCACCCATTAAAGAACATTAATTCCACACATTATTAAAATCAACCTCCTCGTGGGATCGACACTCATCACCATTAATCTATTCTACAATAGATTCGTGTGCCTGCGAGTTCAATAAAATTTGCACAACACTTATCATCTCAACCCAACTCCGATCTAAAATATTATTAGATGTCGTACAGGTTCTATCACCCATTTTATGTTTGAGAAAAATATAAATAATTATTTTGTTCAATAAATTGTGCCTTATCAAAAAAAATAAAAGAAAAAAATATATTCAAAATATATATATATATATATTAGTTTAATAAAAAAGAGATGTACCCTGTAATCTTTTTAAAATAACTCTACTTTTCCTCAAACATGTATTTTGTCTTTCTTTCCCTATATTTCCTTCTTTATTCGTCATGTCCTTAGCCTATATTACGTCTTAATAAAAATCCTTCTTAATTTTAGGAAACTATAGTATGAAGTAAAGACTAGTTACATAGAATGTAAAGATGTAGTGATGCATAAAATATATATATATATATATAATAGAAAAAATAAATAAATACATTAGTCTAGCTCACATTTTGACTTGAGATCTTATTATTTATAAGCTGTGGACACATTTATTTCATCTTAGTGAGAGTATGTGATATTGATTTGATATTTTCTCTCAATTTACCATACATGGGAGTGACTACTGTTATTAGGTTTAATTTCTTTGTGAGTGTTACTACTAGTGAGATTTTGGGGTATTGACATGTCATTCTTGAAAGCAGCTTGATTGAGAGTGTCACTACTGGTGAGATTTTGGGGTATTGACATGTCATTCTTGAAAGCAGCTTGATTACAATAGCTGTGATAAAGTCAGCTGCATTGATTCATTTGGATGGTTGATTTGGGAGTAATATTTCTTAAAGACTGGAAATAATGCTTATACTTTTATTTGATTGTCATCATAAGTTTAATTAAATAAACACTAGTTCAAAAAAGAAAAAAAAGAATTTGGGTTTAAATTTGGCTTCGCTTAATTTACTAGGGACTAGCAATAAACTGGTTAGGAGATGTGTTAAGTACTAGAAAATATATATTTATAAAGGAGAAAATCATCATTTTACAATTTATGTTCTACTAACTTCCTTATTTTTATGTAATCAAAACGTATAAAAGTACAAATGTTACTGTTCACATGTACGGTATTGTTTATGATACTATTTATGACACTGTTCATATATACTGTACGATGATGTGGCATTAACTAATGACGTGACACTTACCGATGATGTTGCATTGACCGATGATATGACAGCATTTGATTGAAGAAATGATGTAACATTGATTGATGACGTGACTTGACGGATGAGGTGTCACAATCTTATTAGATTAAAATATTTATGCACTGTTGATCGATAATGTGGTAGTATGTTAGTGGATCAGAAAAAATATATGTATAGTACAAGCATATACACGAAATGATAGCCTTGATGATGTGTTCAATTCAATTAGAACTTGCCATATGGTGTAATCCTGTGCGTCCAAATTGTTTTCATCTGATGGCCATAATTTACTCATTGTATCTATAAAAAGAGGGTTTTTCTCCCCTAATTTGATACCCCTGAGTTCAGTTTTTAGTTCTATTTTCTACAATTCCTTCTCCATCTTGTACTTTCTATGTATTTTAATAAAATTTCCATTTTAGCTCTATTTCAAATATGAGTAGCTAATTTTCTTTGAAGCTTGGATTGAAGGTAAAGTCTTAACATTTTGCATAGGCTTAATTAGTAAATTTATTTTCTCTTCCCCTCTGATTTCTATGGATGTTTTAACTTTTCGTCGACAGATAGTAATAAACACAGTTATTATTGTTTGTCACGATAAACCCTTAGCACCATAATAATTAGAGCATGGTTCACGAGTGGATTTCTCTTTCATAATTTAATTGGTACTAATAAGGAGTAATGAGCCCTGGTGCATGTTGATACAAATCTAGATATCCAAGTGCTTTATTATAATAGTTAGCATTTTTAATTATTCTCGCCATTCCAATTCAAAATTTAGGATAATTTCACCATAATTTCAACCACCTACTTAGAAAATTAATTTAACACATAATTAAAATCCACCTCTTCGTGGGATCGACGTTTGTCGCCATTAATTTGTTTTACAATAGATTCGCACACTTGTGAGTTTAATAAAATTTGCATAATACTGTTGATTTGCCTAGAATTTGACTTCCACTCCTTTCACCTCTAGCTTCTATTTCTAATCGATTCAATCACCTGAAATGGCCGAATTGCCAGCGATTGAAAAGTTACAAACCAGCGGCATTGAGAGCTCGATCTGCTGCCATCACTACAGTGGGGAGTCACCGCCTGCATTGTTGGACTCATCATGGTTGGAACTACTAAGCCTGAGCTACCTGTCACCGTTGACTGAAATCCGATCACCGTTGACCGATGAGGGGCAATTCGATAAATTTATAAAACTTAAGGTTAATTTGTAATTTTTTGAAAGTGATGGGTAATTTGATAATTATGGACTAGGGCAGTTAGGTAATTTGAGATTTTAATGGTAAATCGGTAATTTTTGTTATCAAGAGTAATTTAAAAATTTTACACTTTAGGGGTAGTTTCGTTAATTCAGAACTCGCAAATTATTTTTATAATTTAAATTAAGGAATTTCAGTAATTTAAGATTTTGAGAATGATTTGATAAATTTGATTTTGAAGGCAATTTAGTAAATTTGATATCAGGGGCTTTTTGGTAATTTTTAGTATAAGGATTTGTTTTAGTAATTTTATAGAATCGAGAGTTGCATTATATGAGTTTTGAGCTTTATTGAATATAATTATTTGTATTTCATGTTACGGATAATAATTATATTATTTTTAAATTATTTAATCAGAAGGACCCACGAACAAGAACCAACTTGCGGACATTGACGACATTAGATTTGAGCCTCATCACTGTAAGTAGAATTTACAAAACCTATTTTCTTTATGGATTATTATGATTTTTAAATATGGTAAAATATGTTGTGAAATAAATTTTAAAGACTCTAATTTAATGATTTTCTAAAATAGATTTTATTTGCATAATGATATTTATTATCGAAAACATACACGATTAATGATTTTATTCTAAATTTTAAATATTTGTGTGAGAATAATATTTTAAAGAAAAGGAAATAGATTTGAAGGTTGTTGAAAGTAAAAAGAAATGTGATTTCGAATCTGATATATGTTTATGAACACGTGTATATATGATCATTTACAAAATTATTGGACAGTATCCTTTCCCAGATACAGTGATATTGATGAGATCATATATGATGACATGAGATATAGGCTTTTAAGGCCCGTTTGAGTACATACAGAGGCTTTGGGCCATGTACTTGGTCGTTTTTATCTTATGGGGACTAATTATGCATGCATAGTTATGATGGCGAATTATGATGAGTTATGATAAATTATGATGAGATGTCATGAGATATGAGACGTTATTACTCTATTTATCCGTATAGCTCTAAGGTATGATGGTTTCTTGATTGCCCGTCCATTGAGGGTCCAATTATCCGTGTAACTCCGGAGCATAATAATTTATTGATTACTCGTTTGTCGAGGTCTAGGTATGATGAGATTATTTTTCTTGGGTACTTGTTTAGTGATAATTTTTTAGTATTCAGCAATAATATCATGTATTGTAAATTTCCTTTAGCTTTACGCAGTATTATACAATTTTATAATATCAGTGCATTATTTGATTTAAATATGTTATTTAAGTTATTATGACATTTTAATGAATTTCTTTAGAAATGGACAAATTCTTTTTTAAAATTAAAACTATTTTTAAAAACTACTATCCACTTGCTGATTTTCACTGAGTTTTATACTCACCTCATTTTTATTATATTTTTTCCTCATAGGAGATTTGCAAATACAACAGTCTACTCAGCAACAATAGTTATTTATATTTTGATCACGTGATGATATTAGGAGTCATAGAACATTTTTGAGTTGAAATGTTTCGAACTGTATAATTTTAAAATTAAGAATAACTTACTCTGTTGAGTATTAAAATATTTCAGATAACATTTGGTATTTATTGAGAAGTTAGTTGGCGAAGTTTGTTGTATTTTGGAAATATTTTGGGAATGTTATTTTGTTATTTGCAGGATTTAAAATATTATAACTATAGGAGAAACTCTGTTGAAATTTTGGTAGAAATCTTGTTTTTTTAAAATCATTATTAGTTTAATTTATGTGGATTAGAGAGACTCATTCTAGGGTTTGGGGTAAGTCGTGTCAGAGTTAGTACTAGAGTATGGTTTTAAATTATGTAGATTTTACTGTTTTAGCTAGAATAAGTTGTATTGTTATTAAAGCTAGAATTGAGATTTTATAGGCATCATCATACTCTGTTGTAGTAGTAGATGTTACCATAGCTGTCATCCTCCTAGGCTAGTTAAAGCTGAGTCAACCGTAGATATTATACTTACGAGGGAAAATAAACATGTAAATAAGAGAGCAATTGAATCTTCGACAGATGAGATTACGTAATAAGCTCTAAAAAATGTTCTAAACATTGAGTGATCAATTGATAAGCTAGCTGAGATTATGATGACAGTAGTACAGAATCAGACTCAAACACATGTTGATCCTGCATATACTATTGAACGTGTGAGAAGTTTAGAGGCCAAAAGCTTTGATGGCTCTAGATGTCCACTTGAGGTGAAATCATGGTTTGTCAAATTAGAAGTACTTTTAATGTGATGAGATGTTCAGAGCATAATAGACTTACTTTTGTTACTTTCTTACTTGAGGATAGAGCTTACCACTAGTGGTAAATTATAGAATGTCGATATCAAGGACATGTTGTGATTACTTAGACTACTTTTTGTAAGGAATTCTATGATTATTATTTTTCAATTGTGTACTAGGATATTAAACAAAGTGAATTCTTTCGATTGGTCCAAGGATCTATGTCAGTAGAAGAATATGAAAAGTCTTAATCTTTCTAGATTTGCTATTTCCACAATTGGTAATGAGAGAGAGAGATGCAAAAGATTTGAGGAGGGTCTTTGATTCAAGATTTGCATAACCATAACTACATCTCGATACATGAGTTTGTTGAGATAGTAGAGACGACTAAGAGAGTAAAGTATAATACTCGAAGAGTGTAGAGTTCAGACCTTGAAATAGAAACGTAGCCAGAGTTAGACAAAGGGTGTCTTGAGTAGTAGGTTATCAAAGAAAGACTCATATACGACTTACTCTACTAGTGTCCAGAGGAGTCAAAGTATAAGATTTAGATGAGATCAAAAATAGATCTCCCATCATACCTAGATACAACCATCAGTAGGGAGTAATGTTAGAACACAAAGGCAGCATGACAAAGGTAATGGTATCGTGCCATCGTTCTAAGAGTATTCAACATACTCCTTACCCTTTATATGGTAAGCACTATCAAGGTCAATGTTGTGTTAAAGACAGAGTGTTGTTATTCATATGGAAAACCTTGACATATTAAGAGATTATACCCCACCTTACTTCAGATTGATAGTTTCACTTGAAGGACAGCCTTACAATATTAATCTCACTCTAGATAATGTCAGGGTTAAAGAAGTATACAACCAGAGGTTCTTTATCTTCTACACTAGGTCAAAGAGGTTAGTCTGGTCGACTTCAAACTTAGGCTCAAGTTTTTGCTTTGACACAATAGAAGACCCATGCTACACCAGAAATTATTATGGGTACATTATCTATCTTTGGTCACGAGGTACTTTTACTATGCATATAGAGTGAGAACCTGAACTATTAAATTGTGTTTAGTTGTTAGTACATCCATGAGAGAGTCATTACTTGCTGATAGAATGTATCGAGATTGTATAATTAGATTGGGTAAGTATGAATTTAGAGTGAAATTTGATTATTGTAGACACTCATGATTTCGATGCTATTTTGAGCATGGATTAGCTTGGATCTCACCATACTACTATAAATTGCCTCAGTAAGGAAGATTTGCTCAGAAAGTTAGGAATAAAGATGTGAAATTCTATAGAGGGCGTAGAGTTTTACTCTCATATGTCATATCGGCCATTAGTGTGAGATGATTGCCAAGAAAAGGATGCTCAACTTATCTTGCACACGTGATAGATACTGATGTTTAGGAACTGAGATTGGTGGATATTCTAGTAGTCCAAGAGTTTTTAAATGTATATTTGGACGAGATTCCTAGGATGCCACCTGACAGAGAGATTGAGTTTTCTATCCATTTAGTTCCTAGAATGGCTCATATATCTATAGCATCATACAAGATGGCTCTAACTAAATTAAAAAAAACCTAGAGTTTAGCTGTAGGAATTGGTAAATAAGGGATTTATCCCAATATCCCTATGGGGAACTTCTGTCTTGTTCGTTAAGAAAAATGATAGTATACTTAGATTTTTCATTGACTGTAAAAAGTTAAATAAGTTATTGTACGTAATAAGTATTCATTTCCACGTATAGATGATTTGTTTGATCAATTTCAAGGATCGAAAGTATTTTCTAAGATTTATTTGCACTCAAGATATCACCAATTCAGAATTAAAGAGGCTGATGTTCCTAAAACAACATTTAGAATCCACTATAGACGTTATAAGTTTTTGGTGATGCCATTTGTGTTGACTAATCTCTAGTGGCCTTATGGACATTATGAATAGGGTATTTCAACCCTATTTAGATCGATTTATGATTGTATTTATTGATGATATTCTAGTGTATTCTCGAAATAAGAATGAGCACACTAAACAATTGCAGACTGTACTATAAACTTTAAAGCAAAAGTAGTTTATGTCAAGTTCAACAAGTGTGAATTTTGGTTGGACAAAGTAGTATTTTTAGACCATGTGATATCAGCTAAAGGTGTTTATATTGGTCTTAAAAAATCGAAGCAGTTGTGAACTGGGAACAACCTATAAATGTTACAGAAGTTAGAAGTTTCCTCAAATTGGTTGGCTATTACCGTAGATTTATAAAAGGATTATCTAAGAATACTACTCCTCTGACATGATTAACTAAAAAGAGTGCTAAGTTTCACTAGGATGATGATTGTGAAAAAAGTTTTTAAAAACTTAAGGCATGCTTGACTTTAACATTTGTTCTTACACTTTCATCCGATAATAAAGGATTTGTGGTATACAGTGATGCCTCTAGACAAAGATTAGGATATGTACTAATACAACATGAAAAAGTTATGGCTTATACTTCTAGACAACTTAAGAAGTATAAATAGAATTATTTGACACATGATCTAGAGTTGGCAGCAATGGTATTTACACTTAAGATATTGAGACATTACTTGTATGGCACAACATGTCAGATTTTCACTGATCATAAGTCTCTAGTATCTATTTACTTAGAAAGCGTTAAATTTGAGACAGAGAAGATGAGTTGAGTTGATCAAGACTATAATTGCACTATTGAGTATCACTTGGGTAAAGCAAATATAATAGCTTATACATTGAATAGAAAGTCCTTCAACTCTATAGCTCACTTGCCATTGGCTTATATGCCATTATTGATTAAGTTGAGATCTTTGGGAATTGAGTTGAAAGTTGAAAATGGCAAAGATTTGATAGTTAATTTTCAAGTTAGATAGAATTTAGTTGATAAAGTCCATCAGATGCAAGATTAAGACTCGCAGTTAGTGAAGTTGAGAGAAGATGTGTAAAAAGGTTTGCGAACTAATTTTGCTGTGAGAGATGATGGAGACTTAGTCATAAGTAATAGACTTTGTGAACTAGATACAAGGGATTTGAAAAGGGAGATCACAGAAGAAGCTCATTGTTCAGCTTATGCAATGTATCCTAGTGGTAAGAAGATGTACCATACATTGAGAGATCATTATTAGTGCTAGGGCATGAAGAGAGAGATAGCAGAATATGTTTCTCAGTGTTTAGTTTGCTAGCAGATTAAGGTTAACCATCAAAAGCTTGCAAGGGTTTCACAGCCACTTCCTATTCCTGAGTAGAAATGAGAGCATATCACTATAGACTTTATAGCCAGACTTCTATGTACTCAGAGTGGACATGACAGTATTTGGGTGATTATTGACTAACTCACAAAATTGATTCACTTTTTATCATAGAAGACCACTTATTCAATGGATAAGTTGGGGAGTATTTTTGTGGCTCAGATAGTTCGACTTTACAAAGTACCTATGTCGATTGTTTTAGATAGAGATTCTCGGTTCACTTCTAGGTTCTAGACTAGTTTACAGAAGGCTTTAGGCACCAAGTTGAATTTTAGTACTACTTTTCATCCTCAGACTGATGGTCAATTAGAGCATAGTATTCAGATATTAGAGGACATGCTTCCAGCATGTGTTTTGGAATTTAAAGATAGTTAAGATATTTATCTACCCTTGATGGAGTTTGTGTATAATAACAATTTCCAAGCTAGTATCAAGATGGCACCATATGAGGCTTTGTATTGTAAAAAATGTAGAACACCTATGTATTAGGATTAATCGCGTATGGATAGTTTTAAATTTACCGTGACATAAAATCAAAATAATTCAGATGCGATTACAAGGTGGATAAGTCAGATTTTGTTTTGTTAGGAATCCAATATTAGTTTAATCTACATTAGATTAAAAAAATTCTTTAAAGGAAGAGAGAGAGCATCCAAAAGAAAGAGAGAAAGAGAGAGAGAAAGAAGCAGAGAGAAAGAATCAGGTTGACTCGTTGACTTGACCTGTTGACCCGCGACCCGTGGCTATAACCCGGCTAGATCTCACATTTTCGGCCACTGTTTCCGACGAGCTTGGCACTGTTTTGAAGCTTGTAAGACACTGACCACATCCTTGTTGTCCTCGTTGCTAGAAAGCAACTGCAACGCCGTCAGTAAAACTTGAAAACCACCGGTTGGATTCCACTCTTCTCACCTCTAACTTCCATTTCTGACCCGTCTCGCACCTGAAATTGTCGAATTGCCAGCAATCGGCAAGTTGCAAACACGTAGCCTTCGGCGCTCAATCTGCTGCCATCACTACACGTGGGGAGTCACCGCAGACACTATTGGACTCATTGTGGCTCGAACTACCAGACCTAAGCTTTTCGTAACCGCTGACTAAAGTCCAGTCATTGTTGATCGGAGAGGGGTAATTCGATAAATTTATAAAATTTAAGATTAATTTTGTAATTTTTAAAAGTTATGGGTAATTTAGTAAGTATAGACTAGGACAGTTAGATAATTTAAGATTTCAAGGGTAAATGGATAATTTATGTTATCATGGATAATTTGATAATTTTACACTCTAGTAATAATTTCATAAATTCAGAACTCGCAGATTATTTTTATAATTTAAATTCAGTATATTTCGGTAATTTAGAATTTTGAAGATGATTTGATAAATTATGATTATGAGGGCATTTTAGTAACTTTTGATATCAAGGGTATTTTGGTAATTTTAGTATAAGGGTATTTTGATAATTTTAAAAAATTAGGAGTTATATTCCATGAGTTTCGACCTTTATTAAGTATAATTACTTGTATTTTATGTTGCATAAAATAATTATATTATTTCTTAAATTAGGAAAAACTTGCAAATGAAAACCAACCTACAGATGTTGACAGCATTGGATTTAAGCGTCGTCATTGTAAGTGGAATATACAAAATATTTTTTTTGTAAATTACTATGATTTTTAAATATGGTACAATATATTGTGAAATGAATTTTAAAGTCTCTGATTTAATATTTTTTAAAATAGATTTTATCTATTTTATTATAAAAAATGTGCACGATTAATGATTTTATCTCTGATTTTGAATATTTGCATAAAAATAATATTTTAAAGAAAAGGTAATGGATTTAAAGGTTGTTGAAAATAAAAAGAGATGATTTTGGATCTGATTACATGTTTATGTACATGTGTATATATGATTATTTATAAAATATTAGACAGTACCCTTCTCCAGATACAGTGACACTGATAAGATGCTATGTGATAATATGGGATACAAGTTTTTGGGGTCCGTTTGAATAAAGGTTTTAGGCCATGTAGTTGGTTGTTTTTATTTTTTTGGGACTAATTATGCATGTATAGCTATGATGATGAGTTATGATGAGATATGATGAGATATGATGAGATGTTATGAGATATGAAATATTATTACCCTGTCTATCCGTGTAGCTTCGAGGTATGATGGTTTCTTAATGGCAAATACCTTAAGAAGGCAAGAACCCAATAAAGGGTTGATGGTGTACAATTGGAAAATGATTACTATGGCCTTGTTTTATTTACTCTCTCTCGCGTTTTTGTTTTTTTATTTTTTGGCTTTAAAGTGATAATTTTTTTTCCGTTTCTTCGGTATGTTGCAGCTGTCCTTATGAAGCTATGGTGTCGATTGTATCGGTTGACATGCATGAGTGCGAAGAAAATGGCAAGATCAAAGTGAACAAATTCACGAGTGTTTGTGAAAAACACTAGTGAAACAGGGCTCTTATTGTGACCGAGTTAACTCTAACAGCAGTTTTAAGGGAATGGTCTCAATTTGATAAAAGTTGAAATTCACATGTTTTATTTGATGAATGTCTTTATAGTGGGTGTCTGTTAAAATTAACTCTTGTTCTTTAAGAAAGGATAATTCTGAAAATAAATAAAGTCAACTGAAAAATAAAGGCTGATGAGACAAAATAAAGAAAAATTATATGCGGCCCAAAAATCTGTTGAATCGAATACACAAAAATTTTTCAATCTGGAAGATAGCCCTTCGCCCAAGGATAGTTAGTGTGCGATGGGCAATTTCTCAATTTTAGTTCCATTTTAATGAAAAGCATTAATTTTCACAGTTTCAGTGGAAGAAATTTCAGGCCAAACATAAGTTCTGTATAGTGCCTCTATTTCTCTACAAAGTTCATTCATTCTCAGCAAATTCTTCAACTATCCCAGCCAACGATGGATTTACATACAAGTTAGTGTGGGCAAATTATTCCGATCAACAAAAAAAATTCATTTATTTCAATTAACTTTAAGAAATTTTTATTTAATTGAAAAGTAAATTTATAAAGAAATTTTAATATTCGATCAATTTTATAAATTATTAATCTTTGTTATAATTTTATTCCCAATAAATTGAATTTGTAACTGCGCCCTGATCCCAACCTCTGTAATAATCAATCAAAATCTTCGTTCTTTCATTTTATCAAACACCAACAGCGCCTTCCGATTATGTCTTGACTTAGTCGAAGTATACATCAATCTTTTAAAATCCAACAATTCTCTAGGTTCACTCCAAACATTCCCATGTTTCTCAAAAGCATAATATCGCCATGAAATCAAAAAATAAGTGTCTTTTAATCTTTTGTTCAGCAAACCTTTTCGATAAAAAATAATTTCATTTTTTTACTCCTTAATTTATGTATTGCAAAGGAAAATGCTCGTGTGTTATCTTGAACAATAGAAAATTCAAAATGATAAAAATAATTTTATTCTTTTCCTTTCGAAAAAATGGACCGTTAGGGTAAGAGAGAAGGCTATAACCGTCTTGGGACGTCAAAATCTTTGCTTAACGACTTCCAAATCTGCATTTATTATCTAACCGCTTCTTTTTTACCTCACATATTATAAATTTTATAAACTATAAAATTAATAGAAAATAACAATCGTTACTTTACTTGCGTAGAAAGTAAAAACTTAAAAGAAACATAGTCACGGAATTGACAAAAATTGAAATTTGAATTTACGGCCAGGGTAGGTTAAGGGTTAAGGTGAGAAAGAGAAAAAGAACGGTCTTGGCGCCCCAACTACTAAACGGCTCCCGCATTGCGGCGCGTTATTTTTGCCTATCAATTTAGGAAACTTAATTCTGAATTACCGAAGTTGAATTAATTTAGGAAACTTAATTCTAAGTTACCCAAGTTGTATTAGGAAACTTAATTCTAAGTTATCCAAGTTGACTTAGGAAACCTTCTATCAGGATTCTTATAAATTTACATCGTAACTCTTCTTTTCTGTTTCCCTGTTGTTTTAATATATGGAAACCTACGTCACGAGTTGATAAAATCATTTGTTTCGCATAATCGTCTTCTATTTTATTGAAAAAGCTTTCTGAAGTTCCTGTTCTGCGTTCTTTTCCCTGTTCTGTTTCCCAAGGAAGAGAGAACAATGAAGGGGGAATTGAATGATGATGGTGGGTCTTTTGACAGAATTTTGAGAGAGGCTGAGGAAGCTGCCAATGGTGATGAGTCCTTCAAAATGAGTTTGCTTACGAGGATCATTGTTCAACAGCTTGTTGAGAAACAATTGGCGCAAAAGAAGAAGTTTGACAATCTGAGTTTTTACATACCCAAAAGAAGAAGAGGTTCTGTTTCTGAAAATTTGCCTGGAAGAATAATGCCGCCACCAATACTTAAAATGAACAACGAGAAGATAACTCTGAAGAGGTCCTTTGACCAGACTTATAACAGATGCGATAAGGGTGATGAAAAAGAGATCAGAAAGCCCAGAAAGCTGAGGAAGAAGGGAAATAAGAACGCGCATCAAGAAGAACGCAGAGTTGCTCACATGCCTGAATCATTCAAGAATCGCATCCAGGAGGAGAATGGTACTGATTTAGTGTTGGTGATGCAGAAAACAATCACAGAATGTGATTTAAGCAGTAATCATAATCGACTGTCGATACCACCGACAAAAGTAAGAGATGATAACTTTCTCAATGAAAAGGAGAAGAGCATTCTGAATGCAAAAGAAGGCATAGAGGTCTTCATGATCCCTCCATCTCTTAAACACAGTGTTCCTTTGACGTTGAAGAAGTGGAAGATGGGTGATAATTACACTTATAATCTTACGAAGACGTGGCATGCTTTGGTTGTGGAGGATAAAGTTAACGGACTTGAGTTGGGTTCGGAAGTGCAGTTATGGAGTTTCAGGAAGAACAATTCTGATTTGTGTACTGCTTTAGTTAAGCTTGAACGATAAAAAGGAGGTGAAATCAGATTACAGCGAGCTCCCTCCAGCTAGAAGAACTGTTGACGACATTGAGCCAGGGAAAAAAAAAAATTGAGTATATGATATATGAAATATGAAGAATTGTACTGTATTTACATTGAAATTTTGAAACGCAATATATCTTTAGAAGGTTTTATAATTTTCTCGGTATGGTATTATTATGATATCCGATTATTTGCAGTATTCTGATTTTCATGTTCTTAATTATCGAAGGGTGTATTACATCTTCAGCTCCTATAATTGCTTGGCTTGTTTGGAGTTTAGCATCCAATGACTGTCATCAATGATACCAATTTTAATTATCCTGTTAATAAGCTGAATCAATAAATGTCAAAAAAAGTTAACCAATTTATTATGCATGAGTTGCAAGTGGTTAGCAGTATTCGTTAAAGAGAAAGGCAAACAAAAGTGTTTTTCATCTAACTTTATAGTTAACAGTTACTGTTGGGAAAATATACTCTTTAAAAATATATAAGTTTATTTAATTGTAATAAATATTTTTTTATTAATAAAATAATTGAGATATGTTATTCAAATATTTTATTTACATTAATTTTTAATAAAGTCCATTTAATCATATTATATGTATTTATGTGATTACTATGTAGATTTACAGAACACATAAATATAAGTTATCTTATGATTTAATAAATTGAGTTTACAATTGATAAATAAAGTTGGACATTTTATTTCAGTATAAACTATAATAAATTCATTGAATGATTTGTCTTAATCATATATGAATTTATTGATATAGTACGACTATATTGAACAGGATCACTTATGAGATTTAATTAACTTTATAATAACTGTCAAACTTATTAAATCTCATAGGCATTGATTTTACTGTAATCTTAATCTTGAGTTAGTTATAATTTCATGATTGTGGGTGTCATTCCATTTGAGTTACCAATGAGCACGACACGTACTTGTAGTCAAGATTACCCGGTATCTAGGTAGGAGCAATTATAAGTATTAAAGTTATAGATTAACAATATGAAATTTATACAACATATCTCTCGATGGGTTTTCTGTACTTGATCATAGAATTTTCTAGCCAGAGTATGTTGACATATTTAATATGTTGAAAATGATCATTAGAGAAAACCAGTAAGTATCAAAGAATAAGATGTTATTAAATTGATTGGACAATTGAGATATTAATTTAATTAACGATATGGTGCAAATGATTGTGCAGTAAAAGGATCAATGTGGCTTGGGACGAATTATTATTCGAGCATACAATTATGGAAGTCAGTTCCAATCTTATAGTAGAATAGAATTGGAATTAAATAACTAAGTTAGTTTAATTACAGACTTAATTATTGTTGCCACTATTGTATGTTCCTAACTGATCCTCAGGTTAGCTCATTTAATTGACTACACCATTATTGAACTAAAAAATAATGAAACTGATATATTAGATGATAAACATAAATATAATATTTGTTAAGACTCTATGTGTTATATTTTTGTATAAATGGGGCCTTGTGATATTTCACAAGGTATGTCTCAAAGTTGTTACACTTTATCTCCACTGTTTCGTAAGTGGAGAGGAAAAATATTAAATTTAATATATTTAATATTTTGAATTATTATATGAAAAGCAAAATACAAATTAGGATTTTAACTAAGGAAATATTATATATAAGTGTTCTTTTCTCTTAAAAAAGGGAGAGACGCCTTTTGAGAAAAACACTGAAAAGAAGGAAGCCAGTGATTTTTGGGAGTGGTGAAACAAATGCCTACACATTCAATGCAGATCAAACTTGAGTTATAGCCTAAAAGATCATTTGGTGGCATATTTATTGCTTAGTGTCGTTCATTTTCCCAGATTATCAAGGTATGATTTTCTAGATTACGAATTTCTTATATATTATAAGAGATCAGTCCTAAAATATTTTTATGAGAAAAATTATGATTAAGTCATAACCTGGAAGATCGTTTAGTGGTAGATTTATTGCTTGGTGTCGTTCATTTTCTCAGATTATCAAGATATAATTTTCTAGATTACGAATTTCTTATTTATTATATGAGATCGGTCCTAAAATATTTTTATGAGAAAAATTATAATTTTTCACCAATAGTTACAACATGTTTTACAAAAAAATCTACATCTTATCCTTAATTGTTACTTAAAACTAAACATCAGGGATATACAGTCTCACATAACTACAAGATTATCTATTCATTATAAGTTAGCTAAACTTGGGATTGAGCAAAGAAGCTTATGTTTGTATAGTTTACTTTCTGACCAAACATGTATGCATCAGTTTTCCAAGCAGTAATCTGTAATGCTATGATGCAGCTACGCTAAGTGATATATAACAATGTTGCTATTGTGACTTGTGGTTGCCCTTGCCTAGTTGCGGCTGAGATGTTTTGTTATAATTGTCCAGAACCTAGAGTCTGGAATCCTATACCCGCCTCCTTGTTGCAAATCTGATAAGGGAATTACACTTTCATTAAGAACATATAAATCAAAATCCAAGCAGGCTAATATGTGATAATTTAGCCGAAATTGTAATAAACCCTAAATAATTAAGAATAGTTGTTCCTGAAGCTACATAGCTGCATAGTCACACCTTTAACCAGTCCATTCTTTTTATTATTTACAAATCGGCCTAAGTCGTTAGAAACACTTCGTGGTGACCAAAGAGAGAACTATTGCAGATACTTATGCAATATCACAAAATTATTTCTACAAAAATCATCAGAAAACTATCATAGCTTGCAATTAATTGGTGAGTGAAACAAAAGAACTTGAAAATTGTATATCTATATATTCAATAAATTACAACTGACTAAACAATGTTGAAACTCTTTTGAGTTCAATATATAACTAAAATGACCTATATAACGAGGGAAAGGTGTTGTCTAATAATTTGCAAACAACCTTTTATACACATATACACAAGCATATAATCACGTCCGAAATCTAATTTTCTTTTTCATTCAACAAATCTTAAATCTATTTACTTTTCTTTAGAATATTATCATGCATATATTGAAGGTTGGTAATAAAAGCATTAATCACACACTATCTTTATAATAAATACCAGTAAAAAATTCATTTCTACAAAATTGTTAAATTGGAGCCTTTAAAATGTATTTCATAGACAAGCTTTACTATATCTTAACATCACAATATATATGAAAATAAGTATTGTAAATTGCACTTATAGTGATAATGCTCAGATTCAGAGATTGTCCTCATTTGCAGACTGATTATCGCTTGAGAATCCTCTTAAACTAGGAAAACGACATAATTATTTTTCATAAGTCTAAATTCAGACTAAATTATGCAACAAACTCCAAACGAACAACTATACATAATTTTCAACTCTCATGTTGATAAAATTATAAAAATATCCTGCATCTATAAATTATTACAACACTTTGAAATCTAAATCACCAAGTTATCCTCGAAATTGTAATTACTAGTCTATTCTCAATTTATGAAATTACTAAAAATGACCCTCAAAGTGTGAAATTGTCGAATTGCCCTCACTGGTCAACGATGAACGTAATTTAGTCAATGATGGTTGGGATGCTCAACTGTGATAGTTCCGCCCTTGGTGAATTCACTGGTGTCAGCGGTGACCTTCCACACGCGGCAACGATGGTGGACTAAGCTCCCAAAACCGTGGGCCTTTCAGTAATTGCCTACGGCAAAAACAACAATTTTAGGTGGGGGTTTGCTCAGAAAATGACGAGGGTGAACTGAGGAATAAGAATCAGGTGATCACGTGCCCTAAATTTAATAAAATCAACGGCGATAATAATGGGATTTTGGTCGTATTTTTTTCGAGCTAAAGCACCTACATTTTGGCCATTTTCTAATGAAGTTGATGGCTGGGGTATGACCGGTATCTCACAAGTTCTTGGTAGGTACCAAGCTTAGTCAGTGGGGTGGCTGGAATCTTGAGTTTTGTTTGGGTCAATTTCGCAGGTCGGGTCGGGTATGCCTCACTCTGTTTCTAGTTTCTTATTTTATTTCTTTCTTAACCGCTTTTTTTATTTTGCTTTTCTTTTTGTTCCTATATGTTTAATAACATTAAAATACAGCCATGAGTGGTAAAATCAGTAACAGCATTACATTGCACATAAATGAATCAAAGAATGGCTTGACCTGTGAAATTAAAGGTTCTTTGGTGATCATGGGGCATACTCATCTTCAGGCATCATGCACCAGAGGAAATAACAAGCATTATCCACCTTCGAAGTACCAAGAACTTCACCCGTTTCTTTACCTATAAGGAATCCTTCGGTTCCATAAGACACCAAATGCGTAACTGATGAGTAAACTACTCTTGTGCACTTAGTTTTTATCTCTGCAAACACTGTCAAAAGACAAGTTATGGATTGCTTTCAGAACCCTCGGAATGTTTCCTAACACCCCGTCATTCTCATTTTCATCAGTCAATGTCTCAGAATAAGATTTGTAATCGCATTTCATTTCTTTGCCCCCAAAGTAGCCACATTTTCCCAGAACTATCAAGTTCACAGTGTGATCACTCTACACACACAGTGTCATTAAGAAAAACATTGCCCCTCTCTTGGCCCAGTACTAATTCCAAATTCTTCCTATCTTTTCCCTTGAAATCTCCCCGATGAATGATTTGGGAACCAAAGTATTTGGAATCTGGGTAGCTTTAAAGCCACCTTAGCATAATAATATTGGGTACCCCTCTCGCATACATATATCGTAAACATGCTACTGGCTTGCTCAAGAAAAGTCCAAACAAATGGCCTCAACTTCACTAACTTATCATTACCGATCTGGAATAAACTCCCATTGAAAGAATGAATTTGGTTCTTTAAATATTTCTCTACGGATAAGGGGCTTTTAAGATTTCGATAGTAGAGTAGCATATTGTCACGGGATCAAAGGTTTTAAGCCCGTGCGACACTCCCACATCCCATACTACGAGAGTAAGCCTCATGGAAGTGGCACAATATCGACTGGTTTTGCCCTGCCTTGGGCTCATCAGGAAAACGGCTTCAGTTCCTAACTAGTGTGTATAGGGCTTCACCTAGACCCCTCTTCCATGTTAAGTCCTCGACCAGTGACAAGCTCCTCAAACTGAACTAGGTCAGCCTGCCTGAACTCCAAAAAGTCTAGGTCTATGATGTTTCCCAACACACACGCCTCTGAAGCACGTCTCCCACAATCAGCACAACCTTGTCGATATTAGCGTACAAGCGCATATCTTGGGGTCACGATTGCGGTCCGTGACAATATGGTCTCAATCTAATACAACATACAGCTTCCTCTTCCTCAACAAAGCCTTTTTCTTTTCTTCAAACTTAAAAACTTCTCATTCACTGTATTTTAATACTGGCAGCATATAATCTAAAGATAGACCAGGTGAACTATTCATAGCTTGGTTGTAAAAATACACCTTGCGTCCCGAACGGTATTGTGTGCGCATGAAAAAGGCCACTCTGAAAAATAAGAACCCACACCGCCTACAAATCCACCACATTTCTCTTGATAACAAATTTTTTGTTGCCAACACATTTATTGTAAGTGTATGCACCCCTTTTGTGTGTTTTGATTCTTCGTCTGGAGAGGGTTTTAAAGAGTTATAGAAAAGGACTATGAAAATTCAAATAACAAGAATAAGAAGCGTAAAAATGAACAAACGCTGGAACAAATTTATTTATTGGATTTCAATCGGAAAGAATTATGAAAAAGAAGATAGTATAGTTGCATAATTTCAAAGTGATTTTGCTGGAACAGAGTTGAGAGGTAGTGATTAGGTAAATGTAATTCTTTTCCTCAGTGAATTAAGAATTGAGAAGAAAACACAGTTAAAATCATTAGTCGTTGGAAAAACTGGTGCATAGAATAAAGACCGAAAGCAATGATAGAGAATTGTCATGAAAGAACAGCCAACGTTAGAATGAATCCAATACCTAGTTCCCCTGGCCTTAAAGCCTAATCGATTGCTTTTATCCTATAATGTTTAACCATCCAAGTAAAACCCTTTTCTTTGAATTTTGAACCAAAGCCAAATGTATTTAACACTGAGATAAAAAATCAGTACAAGTGAAATCTTGGGCTAAGAATTTTGAGCTACAGCCAAATATATTTTTACACGGTAATGGCAAATTATCAGAGGTGAAATCCTTTGCCAAAAATTTTGAACTACAGCCAAATGTGTTTCTATATGGTGCTAACGAACCTTCTAAAGTGAAATCCTTTGCCTAGAATTTTGATACCAAGCCAAGTGTACCTTTATACGGTGATTAATCAACCCTTCAACATGAAATCGCTGAAGCCAAATGTATTCCTATACGGTGATTAATCAACCCTTCAACGTGATATCGCTATAGCCAAATGTATTCTTATACGGCGATTAATCAACCATCCTAAGTGAAATCTTTTGCCAAGAATTTTGACCCAAACCCAGTGCATATTTATACGGTGATAACAAACAATCCTAACTAAAATCCTTAGCCAAGACTTTTGGTAAAGCCTAAATGAAACTCACATTTTCATCAACAGAAAGCAATACCAGCCTGAAACGACCCCCCAACACTCTCTGTGAGTCTATCTAGTCTCATCAAACTAAACTAATAATAATTTATTTAATAAGGATTCTGTTAAAAATTCAACAAAGTCTCCCTGTAAGTAAACTGTTCCCACCTGTAAATATGTAAAACAAGCACTCTAAAAACAAATCAATATATAACTAACTCCATTGATCAACCTTCGCAAACAATATATCAAATATCACCTAAATATTTAGTGTAAAAAAAATTAAATTATCCATAATCACCAAAATGTAATAAAATATGCAATCCACAAAATCTTAACAATGACAGTCATCACTCTTATCGCCAATACATGTACAAAAATATTACAACCAATGAGTCGACTGATGTACTTGTAACTTCTTGTGGGAGAAGAAACTATGATAAAATAGGATGAGTGTAAAACTCAATGAGTTCAATGAGTGGATAATAGTATTTAAATAATCATGTATTCTCAATATACCATTGTCATCAAACTATAAGCGCAAATATGGTGGTAGTATACAAATTTCAAATCGAATGATTGTCATTGGTAGAAAATGTGATACTATACATAATACTCATGGAAATCATATCAAAACATAACATAAAATACTTGATTTTGAAATTTTCACCAAACAAGTACTTAAGAGAATAATCTTGTATTATATAGAATAGTTAAACAAGGTACAAGAACATATGGTTTTATTTTGTATATATGAACATAACATAACTTAGTGAGAATGCATATCACAATCTCATGTGCCTAACTAGTCATTCCCCAAAAACTTAATAGATCAAAATCAAAATAAAAAGAGAAAATATTTTTGGGAATACATCATTTGAAATGGCACAAGCTTCTTTGAATAAAATGCAAACAAAGTCATAAAGTATCTAAAAGTAAAAAAGCAAAAAAAATTACTCATAATTAAACAAATCTTTGAAAAATACCAGCAATAACAAAATAGAGCTCAACTATCACAGCAAGACAAGAACTATATGTAGATTGACCTAGCAACAAATAGCATCAGCTTTCAAAGTTCTCGTCCTAGTGAATAATTGTAGATCTACTGTTAGCCCTTGTTAATTATCTATTAAGATTATATATAATAACTTGGACAACTCTATTTGTTAGAGAATTTACCCTATTCTATTTAAACCAAGTTGGGCAGTCTATACAGCTCTAGGCCACTCTCTAAAAAGTTCTATAGTATTTGATTTTTTAAAAGATAACCTACTTGTCCTATACAATTATCCAAATTATTTACAAAGTTAAACTAAATTATTAGGCAAAATCACTGCATGAAATTCATCCCCTAAAAAAAGCTAATGTTTTCAAAGTAGACAAAGAAACTAGGTGCTCAATTATTTGATACATAATGGCAAAAATCATAACAAAATGCACAACATCTGTTAAGTGGTCATTAGTGTTGAAAACAATCAACTTATTTTACACAATTTGAGTGGAATGAGGTGTTGAGTTGTCCTTGGCCTTTCATCATTATACTCCATCATCATGATTCTATAATGTTATATCTATAAAACATCTAATGAAGCAAAAGTTAGCATTACACTTTGGACTTCATTAAAGGATTCTTTTAGAGTATCTAGGTGAGTAGAATATGTTTGGAGTGATGATGAAAGCTTTGTGGAACATGTTTGGTGATGTGCATTCTTATAAGCAACATCTTTAGTTTATATTAACTTTTGAAAAAAAAAACTATGATATTCACTTAAAAGATTTGGTCTTTTTCTAAGTGATGATAAAGAAAACCTAATTACATAGACGATAATGTTGAAGAATAGAATATTTCCTTTAAATATTTAAACTGATATTGCAAAGTGTCTCAAAGCTTATCACAAAGATCTAATTTAGGTTTGACATCTTCGATATAGGCATTTCAACTTTAAAAGGCTAGAGTTATTATCAAAGAAAAAAATAGTAAAAGTCCTACTTTCAATCAATTGTCCCAATCAACCTTTGAAGCATGTTTATTTGGCAAGCAATTTAGAAAGAGCTTTTCCAAGGAGTCAAACTCAAGAGATCAAAAGCCACTCATATTGATATATGTAGTCCATTCTAGCTAAGATCCCTTGTTAAAGTTAACTACTTCTTTCTCTTTATTAAAGCTTTCTTGAAAGCTTCAAAAATTACAATAAAGAAATAAATTGGATGCCATATTAAAGCCATGAGATCTAATTGAAGTGGAGAGTTCACTTATAAAGAATTCATAGAGTTTTATAAAGCAAACATAATTTAGACCATTTAACAGGTCCAAGATCTTCCCAACAAAATAGTGTTACAAAAAAAAAGAATAGAATTCTTCTTAACATGGTAAGAAATATGCTAAAGAGTAAGAAACTATTTAAAGAATTTTAGGCTGAAGTTGTTGCATTTACAATCTACCTATCGAATTAATCTTCAATAATAAATGTGTAAGGCAAGATGCCATAAAAAGCACGAAATGTAAAAAGCCAGTATCGCCTATTTGAGAGTTTTTAGAAGTATTACTTATACATATATTCTAGACTAGAGAAAAGCTAAGCTGAATAGCAAATGTAAGAAGTTTTTTTTCATCGACTACAATAATAATTCTAAAAGATATAAACTATACAATCTAAATAATGAAAAGAAAAATGTGATTTTGGCTATGGTGTGGATGAGTTTAACTTCTTTTTATTAAAGAAAATGATCATGTATAGATAACATAACTAAAACAACAATAAGTGCTAGCTATTACATCTATCTCACCAGCATCAATTGCACATAGAAATTCACCACCATCTTTCCTTACATGAAAAAATCAAAGAACACCCAAGAAGTCTTTAAGATATTTATTAGATAACTAAGAAACTTGATAATCTAACTCTTTTTTGTCTCTTTGCTGATTGTGAACTAGTTCACTTTGAGAAGCTATGTAAAATGAAAAATAAAACACAGTGGTGGATGAAAAAATCAAGTCAATTGCAAAGAACAACACTTAGAAACTGGCCACCCTTCTCAAAGATCACAAGGCGATTAATGTAAAATGGGTGTGCAAAATGAAGAAAAATGCAAAGGGAGAATTTGAAAGGCATAAGGTAATGCTAGTTGTAAAAGCTAATAGTTAAAAGATTAACATAGACTAGATAAAGGTATTTACTCTTATATTTACCTTGAAACTATTAGACTTATTATTTCTTTGGCTATTTAGAGCAAATGAAAGATTCATCAGTTATATGTAAAGTTTGCTTTCCTAAATAGAGTTCTTAAAGAAGAAGTCTATATTAACAACTGTAGGGCTAAAGTGAAAAGGATGGAAAAAAAGTTCTCAAGTTTAAAAAGACACTTTAAAATTAGATATCCAACTCGTAATCGCAACGACTCAATTGCAAGAGCGGAGCTCTACCAACTGAGCTATATCCCCCCGAGCCAAGTGGAGCATACATGAAGGAGTCCGACGCTTCTTCTATTCTTTTTATTTTCCTTAGCGCAGTTAGGCCATCCTAGATTTGAACCAACAAAATTGACAAGTACTTCAAAGAAAATGGATTCATCAAATATCCCTATGAGCATATTTTTATTTGTTAAAGTCAAATATGGACATATTCAAATTGTATCCTTGTACATGGATGATATGACGGACATTGGGTTGATGGCATACTATTTAGGCATTGAAGTCAAATAACAAGAAGATAACATTTTCATTTCATAAGAAAGTTATGCAAAAAAAATATTGAAGAAGTTCAAAATAAATTACTATTGCCCAAAAAGCACACCCAAAGAGTATAGAGTCAAGCTATCCAAGTGTCACGAATGAGAAAAAATAAATCCATTTTCTTCAAAAGCCTTGTTGGAAGTCTATATTGCTTGACATGTACGAGACTTGACATTCTTTATATTTCGAATTTATGAGTTGACACATGAAGAATCCAAAGACTAGTTATTTTAAGACTACCAAATGAATCCTTCGTTATATCAGAGGTATAATTCATTTTGGCTTGTTATATTCATTCTTTAATGACTCAAACTTACTAGATATAGCGATAGTAATTAAAGTGGAGAACATATGATCTAAGGATGACCATAAGATTTTTGTTCTTTATAAGGGACAATACTTTTATATAGATGTTAAAAAACCAATCAATTATCACACTTTTCATCTATAAAGCAAAGTATATAATTGCCACATCATGTGTTCGTCATGCAATTCTGCTAAGGAATTTATTGAAGGAGTTGGGGTAATTGTAAGTAAAGCCAACCAAGATATTTATCAACAAAGAATTAGCAATTACCTTATCCAAGGACACAGTGTTCCATAATTGAAGGAAATATATCGACACTTGCTATCATTACAAAAGAAAGTCCGTCAGAAGAAAGTACAAATTGATTATGTGATGTTAAAAGATCAAGTAGCTAATATCTTTACTAAACCATTCAAGCTAGAAGATTTTTTAGATTCAAAAATACAATTTGTGTCGTAAAACAAGTTTAAGGGGGAGTGCTAACAACAATAAACTTGTTTTTTCCACAAATAATTCATTTAAGTGGAATAAGGTATTGAGTTATACATGACCTTTTATCATTATGTTCCATCATCATGGTGCTACAATGTTATATCCATGGAGCATCTAATTGAATAAAGATTAACTTTACCTTTTGGACGCCATTAAAAGATTCCTTTAAAGTATTTTAGGCGAGCAAAATATGTTTAGTGCTATGATGAAAGTCTAGTAGAATATGTTAGATAATGTGTATGATTATGATTGTGTTTCATTCACTATAAATACTTATACCATTTGTTGTATTAAGTTTAAGAAGAAGTAATCATAAAAAACAAAACAAATTTCTAATAGTGATTTGTGAGAGTGTGTGAATTGTTCTTTTAATGTTCTTGAGTTTTTTCTAATATAATTCATGTTTTATCCTTCAAATTTTCCAACAATTACTATGTAAGAATATTCTCAAGCTTTCACTTGTATAAATCTATAGTTTTTCTTTCCAGAAACAATGTTTTGTATATAACTAAAGTAATCATATAAAGGTTACATACTTCAAAGAGCTCTTCCAGTCTTGTCTTAAGAATGATAATAATGTATTTTTTAGTAAAGTATACTAGAGTAAGATACTCAAACTTGAAGCATGATACTCCAAGACTAATTTTTTCTTTCTAATAATATAATAAAGGATTTAATCAAGAATGAAAAAGCCAGTTCTCTAAAGATAAACTATAGAAAATGGCAAGAAGTAATAGTTTGCCTAATCAAAGAAATCTAGCTAAACCCACGATGATGGATAGTTTTAATAAAAGTTGACTAGTTTATAACTTCAAATCCCTTAATAAGCAAGCTTAATAATTTTATTTTGATGGTTCACAAGCAACCTTGATTGGCCAAAGACAAACCATGAAAAATAAAGCAACCATTCTTTTCTTTGCATCTATAGTTTTAGTGAAACTTGATTTACCAAATTAAACATAATGATCCAAATTACTTATTGCAAATATGCACTTGCAAGCTGGTTGGTGAATCAAAAATCAATTCAAGATTCAGAAAAGTAATAGCAATGGAAATGAGGATGCGAATATGTACTTGAGCTGCCTCTTTTCTAGTGTAAAATCAGAGAACTACATTTGGGTTTTAGGGGCTACAAGGATTGTTGCCATCCCTAGATATGTGAATGTAGTTTTTTAATTTTACTTTAGTCAAGACATAAACCAAGTACACTATTCACTCAACTAGCATAATTAACACTTGACAAACTTAAGTTGAGTCATGGTCCATTTTGTTATTAATTATGTACAAAAAAGAAGCTGCTGTGATTCTAGAAATAGCTCTTGATTTGAACAAAGAAAAATCAAAAAGTGCTTTAGCAAAATTTGATAAGGAAGAAAAGAAAAAAAGAAAAAGAAAAAAGAAAAAGAAAACTTTAATAAGAAAAAAAGAATGGCGATAAAGAAAATAATAATAATTTAATAGCCAAACTTTGGCTATAAATAGAGAAGTTCACCCTTCATTTTTAGCATCTATTTTCTTGTGAAGTAATTTAATTTTGAGAGCTTAAAATAAAAGTTCCAAGGTGATTAGTGATTTGACAGTTTGGTATTTTTGGATTTTGGGTAGTGAGCTAAAATATTATAATATTTGTAACTTTTTTACTAGTAAAAATAATTTTTTCTGTCTTTGCCTATAGACATAGGCTAAAAACTGAACAGCGTAATTCCTAGTATCCTCTGTGTGTACTTGGTCTTTATTTTTTTTAATTTCATTTTAGTTGTGGTCCTACTATACCCATCAATTTTCAAATAGTGGTATAAAAACTATTGGTTATATTTTTTTGAGTCGAGATACTATTCACGTAAAGGGTACTGCCTATGTATAGTACACTATTCTCATATACAATACTATTTATTTATACAATACTACTCATGAGAAACAGTAGGAGGATAAAAAAATTTTATGGAGCAAAATAGGGAATAATTGTGTGAGTAGAGCGACTAAGTGATTTTTTATACACGTCTAGAAAAGTTTTATTACAAAGATAATAAGAGCGTAAGGACTCTAAATTTTAAGTGGAACCACTGTGACCCCCATTCTTTCCTAGGAATTTCTTAGTGTGTATTTTCACACATACTCAACTATTCAAAGTGGTACACTAGCTTGTGTGCAAAAATAAAATAATAGCAAAGTATAAAATTAAGAAATTCAATGAGAATAATTTCTTTTTGTGGAAAATAAAGATGAAGACTATATTGAGAAAAATAATTACTTAATAATAATTGGAGGGAGACCTGCAGAAATCAATCATGACAAGTTAAATGAGATGAATAATAATACAATTACTAATCTATACTTGGCACTTGTAGATGGGATTATACCCAGTATAGCAGAGAAAATAATAGTAAAAGAAATATGGAACACTCTCATAAGGTTGTATGAGGCTAAGTTACTGTACAACAAAATCTTCTTAAAGAGAAAACTCTATACTTTTCGAATGTAAAGTCTATAATAGTGACCGACCGTATCAACACTTTAAAAATTCTATTCTCATAACTTACAATGCTGGGCCATAAAATAAAAAAAATAAACATGCAGAGCTTCTACTTTAAAGTCTACTAGATTCATATGACCAACTCATCATCAACTGACAAGTAATAACTAAATATATAGCTTTGATGATGTTGTAGCTTCTGTATTAAATGAGGAGAGTAAGTGAAAAAATAAGGAAGATAGACAAGCAAGTTAGCAATAAGTAGAAGCATTATTGGCAACATGAGGTAAATCCACAAAACGTGGCCCAGTAGAAGTCAAAATTAAAGGGTAAGAAGAATGTCAAATGCTACAACTGTGGCAAAAAAAGATACGCTAAGAAAGAGTGTTGGAACAAATAAGAGAGAAGAGATGGCAAAGATCCTGAGTCATTAAATACTCAGAGGCATGTATCAAGTACCTTAGATGATGAAGAAATCCTCTAAGTGAAGCATCAATAGTTACAGAAGGCAGAAAATAACTATTTGATGTCTGGCTTATAGACTTAGGAGCAACTTGGCACATGACCTCTTGAAGAAAATTATTCCATACATATGAACCTATCTTAGGAAATTCTATATACATGGTAATGATCATATCTTGGAGATCACTAGTATTGGTATTATCAAAATCAAAATGTTTGATGGTACGATTCGCATAATTGAGAAGGTACAACATGTGAAAGGCTTAAAGAAGAATGTACTGTCTTTAGGACAAATCAATAGTTATGGGTACAAAACTCATATAGAGAATGTGATTATGAAGATTGCCAAAGGTGTACTTATATTAATAAAGGTAAAAAAGATCGGTGATAATTTATTCATGCTTAAAGGGAAGATACTACAAAGAACTGATACGTGTGTAGTGTAAAATGAAAAGAAATAATACTGATGTGCATCTCAGACTTGATCACATGTCAGAATAATATTTAAAGATTCTCTTTTAACAAAATCTGCTTCCAGGGCTCAAATCGATAAATTTACCATTTTGCGAGCATTGTATTACTAGTAGCATAAATTAAAGTTTAGTAAATCTATTGCTAGAAGTAAATAGATCCGAAACTTATTTATTCTAATGATTTGGAATCAACGGATATATTGTGTGAGGTGCAAAGTACTTAGTGACTTCTATTAATGATTATTCCAGGAGATATTGGGTGTATCTAATAAAAATATCATATGTATTTATAGCATTTAAGCAATATAAAGTAAAGATAAACTTGAAACCAGAAAAAAAAAAATAAAGTGCTTAAGGATAAACAATAGTAGAGAGTTGCTTAATAGTATATAAATGGTGAGGTTATTACTTTCTATAAGCAAAAAGGTATTCAAAGGTATTTCACAGTGGCATACACTTTTTAATAAAATAAAGAGGTAGAGTAGATGAACTGGACTCTTACAAAAAGAATAAGAGCTATATCGAGAAATACTTATCTAGCCAACTTATTTTTGGCAGAAGTAACAAAAACTGCTTAAATTGTGGTAAATCGATCTTCGTCAACTGCAATTAAAGTTGAAGACATTGATGGAAATATAGACTAAAAAGCCAGCATATTACTCTTACCTACATGCATTTAGATATCCTGTGTACATAATATACACTTCCTAAGAAAGAACAAGTTAGATCTAATTTAAGAGGTGTATTTTCTTAGGGTATGCTAATAGAGTAAAGGGGTATCATCTGTGAGACCTCATTGCCTATAAGATCATTATCAGTAGAGATATTATCTTTGTAGAAGATCACATGCAAAAGAGAGATGGGGATGATAGCATTGTAAAAGAAGAGTCAGATATTGTGCCGATATATGTGAAAAATAATTTAAAAAATTTAGATTCTTCTGAAATAGTACCACATCATGAAGAAAAAAAACCAGTCAAATTCGAGACTTTAGAAGTTCATCGATCAACTCATGAGAAATGGTCACCAATGTGGCACTTGGATTATGTCATAGAGATCAATATTGAGTATTATCTTTTAACAAAAAATGGAAAGCCATCAACTTTTCATGAAGTTTTAAACAACTCAGATGTTATGTTGTGGATGATAGTTTTGTAAGATAAAATTGAGGCTCTACACAAGAATAAAGCATGAAAACTTGTACCATTACCACATGAAAGAAAAACCATTAAAAATAAATGGGTTTACAAGATCAAACGTGATGACAATAATCAAGTGGCGCAATATCATACAAGATTGGTAGTGAAAGGGCTAAAAAAAAAGTATTGGCTTCAATGAAATATTTTCTTTGGTAATTTGACTAATAACAATTAGAGTAGCTTTGATTATGTGTGCCATATTTGATCTACATCTAAAGTAATTAGATGTGAAAACTGCATTTTCTCATGGATACTTAAAGAAGAGATTTATATGCACCAATCAGAAGATTTTATAGAAACAAAAAATAAGAACCTAATTTATAGGTTAAACAAATCTCTATACGATCTCAAACAGGCACCGAGATATTAGTATAAGAGATTTGATTCCCTTATCATAAGCCTTGGATACAACAGACTCAATTCAAACTATTGTGCATATTATAAAAGGTTTGAGGATAATGATTTCATCATTTAAATGTTGTACGTGGATGACATGTTGGTATTAAGTTCTAATAAAAATCGACTCTAAGAATTAAAGGCACAATTAGCTAGAGAGTTTGAAATGTAGGACTTGGGACTAGTAAACAAGATTCTAAAGATATAAATTCATCGAAACAGAAATAACAGGAAGATTTGACTTTCCCAAAAATTACTTTAAAAAATTCTGTAGCACTTTGACATGTAAGATTATAAGCCAATTTCTACCCCATTTCTTGTTAATTTCATATTGTCCTCAAATGTGTATCCTAATAATAAAGCAGAGAGGAAGAAAATGTCTCAAGTATTATATACATAACAGTGGAAAGTTTAATATTTACTATGATATGTATTAAACCAAATATTGCACAAGTAGTGGGAGCAATTAGTCATACATAGCAAATCCTAATGGAGAACATTAGAAAATTATAAATAAGATTCTAAGATATATCAGAGGAACATTTGATGTTACATTATATTATGAAGGAGTATAATTTACTATTAAGGGTTATATGGATTTAGATTTTAAAGGAGATCTTAATAAAAAGAAATTCACTTCTGACTATGTGTTTACATTTACAGGAGGAGCTATAAATTGGGTTTTAAAACTGTAGACTATAGTAGTTTTATCTAAAATATGTAACACCCTACGTTTATAATTTTAAGTAAGGCAACTTTTTTAAGAATGTTGAACATTCAACACTTTTAGTTTAGATAAAGATTTTAAAATAAGCTTTTCATAAATATAGAACATAAAAGATTTGTTACATAAAAAATTTCATCACAACATATAAAGATTTCTTAGTAACATATCTCAAAACCAATATTGTAGCTAAATAATTTATGCTATTTATGTTTAAACGAAAACACAAGTTAAGCCCATTATATAACCCAAGGTTTGTGATGTCCATATACACTTCGCCTTGGTTGAAACTTGGTGTCAGCTCACCCTATTTTCTAATTCCTGTGATGTAAAGACTACATATGTCTAATGCCTAGTAAGTCAATACTCGATGCATGTATTAACTACTATGCACATGAATAACTCAATAAAATAAATACTAGGTCTTTTAAATGAAACTTAAATATAAAAGAACTTGTTAGGGCCTTAAGTTTGTTGTACTACAAGGCTAATACTAAACAACATACCCTTGGACCTAATTAATTGATCTCTTGAGCATTACATATTACCGTCCCTAAAAGATCTTTTCTTATTTAGCTTAAAGGGCTTACCCTACTTGCTCTACTACCTAATAGTACAACAACCCATTCATTTAAAATATTTTCTTTACAAAGAAATTTATGAAATGTATGTGTTCCAATGCAAATTATGTCAAAACATATGAAATTTCTATATATGTAATAAAATCAAGACACAAAACTATTCTAAGATAACAATCTTTAATATAGGTAGTAGCTCTGTCCATATAGAGATTAAACCAATAGAATTATAATACAGGCGGTAGGACCGATAATGCAAAGAGAAAATAAGAAAATATAATAATATAGGCAGTAGAGCTAACCATGATATAACTAAATAAAAGTATTACATATTAGGTGGCATAACCGACCATATATAATTAAGAAGATATCATAATATAAACAGTATAGTCGACCATATAGAGATTAGATAATAATCAATCACACTATAATAACTATTACAAGATAAAGAATTATCTAAAATTAAACTTAGGATAAAAGAACTATTATTCAAAGCTAAATTTAAGTAGAGAAAGAGCTTTATCCATATATTGCAGTTGAAATAAAGTATTATTTATCTTTTTTTCTACTTCTTTTAAACTTCTTTAACTTGAGAATTTCTCTATTATTGATGCATTGACTTATAATAGAAGTAGATTGGATTTCTAAGGTTTGTGGAAAATAAAAGGGCTCAAATGTATTTATAGAATTTCCTAAAGCCAAGGAATGGCTAGGATTTTATCACTATAGTACTTGATTAATAGTAGAGATTTATCTTTCTATAAATATCTTAGTAACTTCTACAATGTTAGGATTTTGCCACCATAATATTTGATTAATGGTAGAGATTTATCTTTCCATAAATATCTTATTAATTTCTAAAATTCTAAAATATCTCTATAACATTTCTTATTACATCATCATATATGTCATTACTTATATCATCAAAACTTTAGAATTAATTATTTGATTATTATATTATTATATTATTATTATTACTACTACTACTATTATTTTTATGCTTAAAAATGTTTGTTAGCTCAAAGGTAATTATACTATATTGAAGTAAGGAAATTGTACCCATAATCTTCTCCCCTTTAAAAATTTCTTCTTCAAAATTTACTTATTGAATAGCTCAAGATACTTATTCTTCATTTCTTCCTTGCATTCCCATGTTGCCTCTTACACTGAGCTATTCCCCTATGGTATTTTAATTAGAGGGATCTTCTTGTTCTTTAGCTCCTTTATCCTTCTATTAAGTACTTGAGTTCGATGCTCTTAATAGGTTAAGTCTTCTTCTAATCTAAGAAGATTATAATCTAGCACGTGAGAGGAGGCTGGAATATATTTTGTTAACATAGAGACATGAAAGATATCGTGTATCATTGATAATAATAGTGGGAAGGCAAATGAATAGGAAACATTCTCAACACGTTTGAGTATTTCAAACGACCTAATAAACTTGCGCTTAATTTTTCCTTATTCTCAAATCTCATTAATCCTTTCACTTGGGTAACTTTTAGGCTTACTTTGTCACTAACTTGAAATACTAAAGATCTCAATCTTTTATTCGCATAACTCTTTCATCGACTTTGGGCTATTTACATTCTTTGGCATATTTTATCGATCACTTCAGATGAGGCAACAATTAAGTCTAGTCCAACATATCTTTGCCCCATTTCATTCTAATGAATGAATGACCTACAATTCCTGCCATATAAAGGTTCGTTTAGTGCCATATCGATTATTGCTTGGTAGTTATTATTGTCGGTAAATTTAGCCAATGCTAAATACTTGCTCAATAATCCTTGAAAGCCGATAACATATCTTCGCAATATATCTCCGAGTATCTGAATCATCCTTTCTAATTGGCCATCTATTTAGGGGTAAAATATTACATTAAATTTTAATCTTGTCCCCATAGAACTATATAGCTTCCCTTAGAATATCGAGGTAAATCTAGTGTCTCAGTCAGAAATAATAGAGATGGGTACACCATGTAGTCTGACTATCTCCTTTATATATTTTTTTATAGGCTGGTCTATGGTGTATGTTGTCTAAATAGGTAAGAAGTGGGCAGACTTCTAAGTCAATTGACTATATTCCAAATGGCATCATGCATTTTTATAGTCCTTGAAAAATTAACGATGAAGTCCATTGTGATTTTCTTTCACTTCTATTAAGGAATTTAATTAACGCCACAAGTCTGACTATACCATAATAATGCTTCTTCAAGTCTCTGTACATTTTTGTTGTTCCAACGTGAAGTGAATATAGGGCTATATGAGGTTCAAGTAGAATTTTTTTCATTAGATCTTTATTATTTGGTACACATATCTTGTCTTTGAGTAAGACGATTCCTTTCTTTGACTTTTTGAATGGCACCTCCTTTAGAATGGTCTCTAACTTCAAATTCTTTAAGTAAGAATCAGTTTTTTGCCCTACCTTAATCTTTTATAGTAAAGTTAAGCAAAGTGTCATGTGGCCTAGTTCTCTTATTACTAGCTCGATTTCCACCTTGTATATATCATTTTCTAATGGCTTAGGTAGAGTCTTAAAGTTCATAAGCTTGACTTTAGGCTCAATACATCTGTTACCACATTTAATTTTTTAAAATGATAGTTTATTTCATACTCATAGTCTTTGACAAGCTCCAACCAATGCTGTTGTCACATGGTCTATTCTTTCTGTGTAAAAAAGTATTTAAGGCTTTTGTGATCAATGTGAATCTTATAATGTGGTCCCATCAAATAATAATGCTATATTTTTAATGCATGTATCATTGCTGTTAACTATAAATTGTGTATTGGATAATTTTCTCATATTCCTTAAATTGTCAAAAAGCGTATACAATGACCTTTTCACGTTGTATGAGGACACTTCCTATGCATTTTTTGAGACGTCACTATAGATAATAAATTCCTTAGAGCTATTAGGAATGTTTAAGATTTGAGTACGTTGTTTTAGTTCCTTAAAGATTTTCTCTCATTCTGGTGTCCATACAAATTTGGCATTTTTCTTTTTCAATTAGGTCGATGGCATTGCGATCTTGGAGAAACCTTCCATAAATCTTTGGTAATAACTCACCAATCCTAAGAAGCTTTTGACTTTTTTAGCATTAGTTGGCCTGGACCATTAGCTCACAGCTTCTACCTTTGAAAAGTCTACTGAGATTCTATCCTTAAATATAATGTTCCTAGAAATATAATACTTGCAAGCCAAAATTCACATTTCTAAAATTTTGCATAAAGTTATTTCTTCTTCAAAGTCTAAAGAGTAATTATCAGATATTCAATATGTTTTTCCTTTGTTCGTGAGTAGATTAAGATGTCGTCAATGAACACCACTATGAATTGGTCTAAATAGTCTTTAAATACCTTATTTATAAGATCTATAAAAACTATTAGGGCATTTGTTAGGCAAATGGCATGACAAGAAACTCATAGTGTCTATAAAGTATTCTAAATGCAATTTTAAAAATATCTTCCTCTCAAAATTTTAACTGGTGATATCCTAATCGTAGATCAATCTTTGAAAATACCAAAGCTCTTCGTAGCTGATCAAATAGATTCTCGATAGATGGAAGTGCTTACTTGTTCTAGATAATCACCTTATTTCATTCTCGATAATCTATACACATCTACATTGATCTATTCTTTATTCTTTACGAACAATACTAATGTTCTATACAGTGAATAACTTAGATGTATATAACCTTTATCAAATAGTTCTTGCAATTGATTCTTCAACTCCTTTAATTCTAATAAGGCCATCCTATAAAACCCCTTTGAGATTGGAGCAGTTCCTATTAACAACTTGATTTCTCGATTCAGTGGCAATCTCAGGAGTTCTTTAGGAAAGACATTAAGAAATTTATTCACAGCTAGAATATCTTCTAGTTTAGGCCTTTGCTCTCCTGTTTTAATGACTGCTCTTGCCAAGTATCCCTCATATTCTCCCATTAATAGTCTGATTACTTTTAGGATAAAGATGACAAACATTCTTTTCTTATTACATCCTTCCTTGAATATAAATGGTTCCTTTTGTGGTGATTAGAATGTTACTTGCTTTTCCTCACAATCTGTCTTGGCATAGTGTTTTAATAACCAATCTATATCAAGAATTACATTATATCATGCATCTTGAGGATTATTAGGTTAACATATAGTTTACAACAACTAATGTTGACCTCACATGCCTTCACTAGTTGTCCTAAGTTCAAGACTTCACCGAATAGTATCATGACACAAAAAGGCTTACTTATTATGTTAAGGGCCCATTTTATTTTCTTAATGAATGCTGGTGAGGTAAATGAATTTGTAACCCCTATGTCTATTAGCACATATGTAGGAGTTTGAGAGATAGATAGTTTACCTAATATTTCTGAAGCATTTATCTCTACATCTATTTTAGTGAGTGCGAACATTAGAGTAGTAGCCTGGTCTTATTGTGTACCATTCTCTTAACAATCTCTGATGAAATGTCCTTCTTTTCGACACTTAAAACATGTTTTGGAATTGGTTTAGCATTCTCTAGGGTGAGTTCTGCCATACTTAGTGCCTTTCATGTTTTATGGGACCTCTTTTTTATAATTCTTCAAACACTTGATTTTATTGTGCTCCTAAATAGTTGGCAATCCTTTTATCTTGTTATTGTTTGAGAGTTGCCTTTTGTTGTTAGCCAAAAATTTCTCTTGATCCATGCTTTCTTCTTTTTTTATTTTTTTCCTTCTTTTCTTCATCTACTTACTCAATTACTAAGGCTCGATCCATGGCCTTATCATAAATCTCATCCACGTTTAAGTCTTTTGCAAGATCTTTGCATAATCCTTGCATAAAATAAACTTTTTTCAAGTCTTCTATGGCAACCATATACCAAGAGAGCTTATCAAATTATTTAATGTACCTTAGAACAATCATCCTTCCTTATTGCAAATAAATAAATTCTCTTCTTTTGGTAAAGTGAACTATCTCTAAAAAATATTCCTTAAATTCCATCCACTGCATTGTTGCTTTATTATGGCATCGCCTGATGCATTCCTACCAATATTCTACTACTTTTCATAGCATAAAGGAAACTCAAGTGAATTTTTCTTCTTTTGGCATTTTGGCTATTTTGATCATTGTTTTTGTGGTTCGCAACCATTGATCTATTGTAATAGGGCCTACACCTTCGCTAAATATAGGTGGATTTAATCTTCTAAATTCGATCCTAATGTTGTTTGTTACTTGAGCACATTTATTCCTTCTAACTTTTCTTTCCAAGAGTCATGCCACAGTGTCAGTAAGTCGATCAATTGTAGAGGATTGCTTTCTTGAAGTTCTTCTCATTCTTCTACCTTTATTACCCTTAACATTTGACATCTCTACAAGTTTTTGACCTAGCTTTTATACAAATTAAATGTAAGATTTTTCATAGTACTAACGTCTAATTTTTACCAAAAGCGAAGGTCTGTCCTTTCCATTAGCATATGCATATGGACGGTCTATAAAATCACTTCAAACCTTGAGTTCTGATACTAATTTGTAACACCTCACGTTTATAATTGTAACTAAGGTGATTTTTAAAAAAAAAATAGGCATTTAACACTTTTAGTTTAGATATAGATTTTAAAATAAGTTTTTCATAAATATAGAACATAAAAGATTTGTTATATAAAAAATTTCATCACCAAATATAGATATTTCTTAGTAATATATCTAAAAAAACAACACTGTAACTAAATAACTAATACTATTTATATTTGGATGGAAACACAAGTTGAGCCCATTTTATAACCTAAGATTTGTAATGTCAATATGCACTTCACCTTGGTTGGGACTTGGCATCAGTTCATCCTATTCCGTAATTCTTGAAATATACGGATTACATGAGCTTGATGCCCAATAAGTCAATATTTGTTAATACATGAATGACTGAATAAAATAAATGTTAAGTCCTTTAAATGAAACTTAAGTATAAAAGAACTTGTTATGGCTCAAAGTTTGTTATACTATAAGGTTAGCACTAAACAAACATACCCTTCGACCTAATTAATTGATCTCTTAGGCATTACATATTTCTGTCCCTAAAAGATCTATTTTTACTTAGCTTAAAGGGTTTACCCTCCTTGTAAACTCTGCCACCTAATAGTACAACAACTCATTCATTTAAAACATTTTCTTTATAAAGAAATTCATGAGATGCATGTATTCCAATGCAATTTATGTCATAGCATGTGAAATTTCTATATATATAATAAAATAAAAACATAAAACTATTCTAAGACAACAATCTTTTATATAGGCGACAGCACATCTATATAGAAATGAAACTAATAAAATTATAATATAGATGGCAGGGCCGACCATGTAAAGAGAAAATAAGAAAATATCATAATATAAGCGACATAGCCGACCATGACATAATTAAGTAAAATTATCATCTATTAGGTGGTATAGCCAACCATACAAGGATAATTAAGAAGATATCATAATATGGACAACATAGCCATAATAACCATCATAATATAAAAAATTATTTAAAACAAAACTTAGCATAAAAGAACTATTATTTAAAGTTAAAAAGTATAAAAAGAACATTATCCTTATATTGCAATTAAAATGAAGCAATACTTACCTATTTTCTTTAATTCCTTTAAACCTCCCTAACTTTATAATTTATTTATTATTGATGCTTTGACTTAGAATAGAAATAGATTGGAATTTAAGGGTTAATAGAAAATGAAAAGGCTAAGGGTATTTATAGAAATTCCCAAGGCCAATGAATGGCTAGAATTTTTCTACCTAGTACTAATTAATGATAGAGATTTATCTTTTCATAAATATCTTAATAATTTCTAGAATACTAAGATTTTACTACCATAACACTTGATAAATAGTGGAGATTTGTCTTTCCGTAAATATGTTAGTAATTTCTAGAATCCTAAAATATCTCTAAAACATTTCCTATTACATCATCATTTATGTCATTATTTATATCATCAATACTTTAGAATTAATTATTTGATTATTCTATTATTACACTATTATATTAGTATTATTATTATTATTACTATTTTAATGCTTAATAGAACTTGTTAGCTTAAGATTAATTATGCTATATTCAAGTAAGGAAATTGTACCTCACACAACAGAAGTAGAATATATAGTAGTTACACAAACTTGTAAGGAAGCTATCTATATACAAAGGTTATTGGAGGAACTCAAGCACAAACAATGGAAAATTTATGTGTTTTGTAACAGTAAGAGCGCTTTCCACATTGCAAAAAATCTAGCCTTTCATTCTAGAACGAAGCATATAGGAGTTTAGTATCACTTTTTTTTAGAAATGGTAGAAGATGGAAATATAGATTTATAAAAAATCCATACCAAGGAACACACAGAGAGACCAAGCAAGACACCAAACAAGCAAAGATAAGTAGTAAATTTGCCAAATGTCGCCCTCAAATCACAATCCTTGATTAACAAAACACTCACACTTCTTTCATAGGCAATAAAACACTAGATTTACAAGCAAATCAATTAATGCATAAAAACATAAATAAAGAGGGCCAATGCCATGCTGATTGCATCTTCAAAGATCTTGTAACATTCCGTCATTGAAACTACTAATTTTGTCTCCCTGTTTTATTGCTTATTCATGTACAAACACCTCGTAGGTCATTTGTACAAGTAATAATAAATATCATAAGGGAAATTTCAATTTAAAATTTAAAAAATAGCTTTAAAAGAATAGAGGCAGACAAAAAATAGCTTAATTATTGATAACCTTTTATTTACGAACAAAGAAATGAGGAGGAACACAAAATACAAAAAATTAAAAGGAATGATAGTTAGTTGCCGGTAAGGTCTCGACGCTTGTGTCTTCACTTATAATGACTAAACCAATTGACCGCATTTATGTAAATTAGAAGCCCTATATTTTCTAATGATGACAAATTCTCCAAACCGACTTTGAAATCTCAGTTATGTGCTCTGTTATGTTCTGTTCATAATCTTTCTTTCAATCTTTCTCTATTCATTTTGACTTTTAACCTTCAATTTGCAAGCTCACTTCTTAGGGTCTGTTCTTTTAATCCCATTCACTACTTTGTTTCATAATCTTTCTTTTAGCTTCAAATCTTGAATTTCTAGCATGTATGTAGTGTTCTTTCAATCTTCCTTTAGGTTCAGAAGAAAAATGATGAAAGCAAGAAAGACGTTGGGGTTGAATTGGCATGATGACAATGATGAAGGCTCTTTTGAAATATTACAGACATAGGGTGAAGATGTTGGATTTTTTAATCTAATAATGTTGGATCTTTAATCCAACATTGGACTTAAATGTGAATAATTATGTGTTACAGACTGTCATATAAGGTTAAGCCCAATTAAAGTGATAAATTAAGGTTTTTTGGTATTATGGGCTTCAATGTATCTAATAGAGTATGAGCCTTTAATGTGTAAAAATCTAATAGTATTCTAATTCTATGATGGACAGAATTAGGAATACTCAGTGACAATAGAAAAAAGTTGTCTATATAAGTGGTTATGGTCCCCAGGTCACAGGTATCATTCTCCCCACTTTCTGATATCCCATTATTAAAAAGAGAGCATAGAGAGAATTAAAGGACTTTCTAGGAAAACGTGTTAATCTGAAAAGCCAACCACACAATCTTAGAGATTAATTTAGTATTATAGATTCAACTATGCTTTTGTAAAAATTTTATTATTGATTCTTGATAATATAACATGATATTTTTAGGTTATAGGTGTTACTATTTCACCAAAAATTTTATCTCAACAAGTGCTATCAGAGCCAATTCATGTTGAATCATTGAGAATCAAATTTATTTTGATTAATGATTATATATTTTTTATTCTTAAATCTAGTATTCTTGAATTTGAGAATAAATTTATGGCTGTTTTCTTTTGTATTGCAAAATAATAGAAATATGGAATTTAATTTTATTTTTGGAAATTCAAAAAAATAAAAAAAAAGAAAACAATAGGAAATAAAAAAGGGATTGTTTTTTTTTATAAAAAAAGCTTTTGGCCGACGGCAATTCTAATCGCCAGCACTGCGGCTTTTGACCGGCGAAAAAAGAAAGGCAATGGCAACTAAGCCGCTGCTAGTAAATTGAAGAAAAAGAAGCAATGGCTATAGCCGCCGCTCAAAGAAGAACGAAGAAAAAAATAAGAAAAGGGGTTTAGGTTATATGGCAAATATCATAAAAGCCCCTATCGTATTATTAAATTTCATTTTCTAGTAAAATAATAATGAGCCTTTCAATTAAATCCAAAATTGTTATGTGCTTAAGGAATTTAAATTTTGGGCCTGAATTTGGACTTAATGTAAAAAATTAAGGGGTTAACTTGCATTTATAATAGCCCATTAATAATTTAAGTGTTAAATTAAGCTCATTAATTAAAAAAAATGCTTGGCTATTTGACCAGTTCAATCCGATTTGACTCAAACCGAATCGATCTGTTCTTTAACTAGTCAACGGTTCAGACTGGTTAACGTTTCATCGGTCAATAGTTAACTGTTGACTGGTCAAAGTTTGACTTCGATCCCACAAAAAATTTTTTATTTTTTATAGTTTTTGGTTAATTTTTGTACAATTTTAAATTCAAATATTGGTTAGTTTGCATGTATTTTTAAAATGAATTAATTAAAGCAACATGTTATTAAAGTGACCTCTCTTATGGAAATTAATTTATTTTAAAATATAAATGATCTTTTATGTGTGTAATTTCTGTGAATATCAATCGACCCAAAGGAAGGTCTATATTTAATAGAATTACATGTACACATGTGGTAATAAATACATGATGATTATTTGATTTTACATGTAAACAATAAATCGGCTCAAAGGAAGATTAATTGTTTGATATGTTCTTATTATAACTGTTTGATTACTATACCAAGACATCACTTACAAGTTAATATTTTGTCCAAAGATAAAATATTAAAGAGTGTCTGGTATCTTGAGATGAGATTTACCTTTATTTTGAATTTATTTTTGTTTAAAGACTAATATGAGCTTATTTTGTTTGTTTGTTGTTCCCTATTTAGTTATGTCTGCTGCTAATATTACTACCAATATCAATTCAATTCCTATGCTAAATGACTCTAACTTCAAATCATGGCATGAGAATCTTTTAATAGTTCTTGCAATCATGGATCTTGATCTTCGGTTAAGGGTTAATTCCTTTCCATCTCTTACAGATAAAAGTACACTTAATGATAAAAGGAAAATAGACAAGTGGGAGAGATCAAATTACATGTGTATGATGATCATGAAGAAGGCCATTTCAGAAGTATTTAGAGGCTCAATCACTGAAAAAACAACTACGACTAAGGAATTTCTTGCACAAATTAAACATAGGTTTGTTAGGAGCAAAAAGATTGAAATTGGTACACTTTTGACAAGCCTCATTTCAATAAGACATAAAGGCAAGAAAATGAATAAAGATAAAAAAACTGTAAATATAGTACCTCAAAAGAAACAACAAAAGAAATTGGATGATCTAAAAGCCATTTGTTGTTTCTTTAGAGGAGCTGAAAGGCATGGCTTAGTTTGTTGTGAGGTTAATTTAACTGCAGTGCTTAGACACATATAGTGGATAGATTCTAGTACTACAGCTCACATCAGTATGTATATGCAGGATTGTTTGAATTGTCGAAAGCCCAATAATGGTAAAAGATACATCTATGTAAGTGATAGCAAAAGGATTGAAGTTGAAGCAATTGGAAAATTTAGATTATTATTAAAGACCGATTTTTATTTGGATCTTGATAAAACATTTATTGTTTCATCTTTTAAACGAAACTTGATTTTTGTTTCTGCTTTGGACAAATATGGTTATTCTTGTTCATTTAAAAATTAAAAATTTAGTTTGTTTCATGATTCAAAATTAGTAGGCTCAAATTCTTTATCAGGCAATGATAATCTTTATTTGATGGATTCAATCACTTTATTTAATGAATTCCTGCAATCAAGTACACGAGGTTTAAAGAGAAAATTAAGCAATGAGAATTCAGCTGCGTTATAGCATAAAAGATTGGGTCATATCTCTAAACAGAGAATAGAAAGACTTGTGGCAGACGAAATTCTTGACCCTTTAGATTTCATAGATTTTGATATCTGTGTTAATTGTATCAAGGGAAAATAAGCCAATAAAATGAGATTTGAAGTTAATAGGACTTCAGATGTTATAGAACTCATACATAAAGATATTTATAGGCTATTTACTAAATCTACTTGGAATGGTCAACAATATTTTATGACATTCATAGACGATTTTTTTAGATATGACTACATATATCTCCTCTATGAAAAGGTACAATCTCTTGACATGTTTAAAAATTTTAAAGTTGAAGTTGAAAATCAACTTAGTAAAAGAATTAAAAGCATCAGATCTGACCGTGGCGGTGAATGCTATGGTAGATATGATGGTTCAGGTAAATAATGTTAAGGGTCATTTGCTAAATTCCTAAAGGAATATGGTATCATCCTACAGTACACTATACTAGATTTACCCACTATGAATGATGTTGTTGAAAGACGAAATAAGACTCTTAAAGATATGGTAAAGAGTATGATTAGTGATTCTACCTTACCAGAATCACTTTAGGGAGAAGTGCTAAAAACTGCAGCATATATCCTTAATAAAGTTTCAACTAATGCAATTATCAAAACCCTTTATGAGCTTTTGACAAAAAAAAAGTCTAGTTTAAAGCACTTACATGTTTAGGGATGTCCCAATAAGGCAAGGCCATATAAGCCCAACAAGAAGAAACTGGATTCAAGAACGGTAAGTTACTATTTTGTTATATATTCATAACGATCAAAAGGATATAAGTTTTATGATCCCATGACTAAGTCGATTTTTGAGTTAGGAAATGCTTAATTTTTTTGAGGATATCGAGTTTGCGAGGGGAGATATGGCTAGAGACTTTGTCCTTGAAGAGGAATATATTGATATTCCTATAGGTATTATTGGCATTGATCAAGATTTCATTCCTGACATTGTATAAGACACAACAAATCAAGACAATGTTGGAGAATCCCTCATACAAAAAGTTATTCCAGAAGAACAAACTCTACTCTCTCAAAAATCTATACCATTAAGGAGATCCACTAGAGAAAGGGGAAGTGCATTGCTAGATAATTACATTGTATTTCTCCAAGAACATGAAGTGGACATTGAAATGATGGAAAATGATCCAATTAATTTCCATCAAGCCATGGAAAGTTTAAATTCTTAAAAGTAGATTGATGCCATGAATGAGCAGATGAAGTCCATGAATGACAATGACGTATGAAATCTTGTTTTGTTACCAAAAAGTACAAAACTTATTGGTTATAAATAGAATTTAAGAATAAGAGGAATTCAAAAGACAATGTGAAAAGGTACAAGGCACGTCTTATCGTAAAAGACTTTACACAAAAAGAAGACATCGACTATAAAAAGACTTTCTCTCCAGTTTCTTCGAAAGACTCTTTGAGGATTATAATGGCATTAGTAGCGCATTTTGATCTTGAGTTACATCAGATGGATATGAAGACAGCATTTCTTAATAGCGATATTGATGAGACAATTTATATGGTGCAACCAAAAAACTTTGTGTCTGGAGACCCAAAGAGTATGATTTACAAACTTAAAAAATTCATCTATGGGCTCAAGCAAGTATCTTGACAATGGTATTTCAAGTTCATCAAGTGATCATCTCATTTGGTTTCAAGATTAATTTGGTTGATGATTGTATATACCATAAGTTTTGTGGAGTAATATATTTTTCTGATTTTATATGTCAATGACATTTTGCTTGCTAGTAGCAATATAGGCTTATTGCATGAAACTAAAAGATTTCTAGTTAAGAATTTTGATATGAAAGATCTTACTATTGCCTCTTTTGTATTAGGTATACAAATATACTGGAATCGCTCCCGAGGTATTCTGGGATTATCACAAAAGAACAATATTGAAACAATTCTCAAGAGATATGGCATGCTAGATTGCAAATCAAGTGATACCGCTGTGGTTAAAAGAACAAGTTTAGTCTTAATCAGTGCCTAAAAATGATTTTGAGAAAAAAATACAAAAGATTCCTTATACGTCAGCAGTAGCAAGTCTAATGTATGTTCAAGTTTGTACGCGATCAGTTATTACATACGTTACTAGGATGCTAGACAGATACTTAAGCAATCTAAGATCAGACCATTGGAAAGTAGCCAAATGAGTTTTTCGATACTTACAGAGAACAAAAGATTACATGCTCAAGATAGTATGAAATTTACTTCAAGTTACATCTATTTGCTAGCTTAGGGTGTTGTCTCTCAGAAGAGTACTAAGCAGTCTCTTATAGCCTCTTCTATGATGGTAGCAAAATTTATAGCATGTTATGAGACATCCAATCATGGAATATGGCTATGAAATTTTGTCACGGGGCTACACATAATAAATGGTGTTAACAAATCATTAAAGTTATTTTGTGACAATAAGTCAACAATGTTATATTTCAATAACAACAGGAGCTCAACGAAGTCGAAGTATATAGATATTAAGTTCTTAGTTGTTAAAGAAAGAGTTCATAGTGGACAATTGTCTATTGAGCACATTGGCACAAACTCTATGATTGCAGATCCACTTTCTAAGGGATTACCACCTAAGATATTTTACGAGCACACTGCTCGCATGGATGTCATGTCATTTAAGGATATTCAGTTTTAGTGGGAGTTTATGATCTTTAAATGCTTTTATAATATAGACATTTTCAGTCATTTTAGTTTCTAGATATTTCGACTTATTTTTTGCAAAAATATAATTTTGGTTTATTTACAGTCTGATCTTTTAGTATAGTTTGATCTCAGTAAGTTTAAGGTGAACTAATAAGCAATAGGCAAGTTAAGATCACATTGCATGAAATTTTCATGCTACACGTCCACATCATGGTCCATGTCATTCACTTGTATTGGTATAATGACCATTGATAAGTCGAGTTATGATAGATGTAATGAAGGCCGCTTTGATCTTGTACTGATATGATTGATGGACTGAATTAGTTATAGATACATTTTGGTAATGACAGTATAGATTGAGCTCATACAGTTATTTTTGCGAAACATAATTATAAGTATACACATATAGTGGGAAATTATTGGATTTTTTAATCTAATAATGTTGGATCCTTAATCCAACATTAGGCTATATGTGAATAATTATGTGTTGTAAACTGTCATATAAGGTTAAGCCCAATTAAAGTGATCAATTAAGTTTTTTAGTATTGTGGGCTTTAATCTAATAGGGTATGGGTCTTTAATGTGTAGAAACCTAATAGTATTCTAATTCTATGATTGGCAGAATTAGAAATACCTAGTGACAACAGGAAAAGGTTGTCTATATTAGTGGTTATAGTCCCCAGGTCACACATATCATTCTTTTTACTTTCTGATATCTCATCATCAGAGAGAGATCGCATAGAGAATTAAAAGACTCTCTAGGAGAACGTGCAGATCTGAAAGGTCAATCACACAATCCTAGAGATTAATTTAGCATTATAAATCCAGTTATACTTCCGTATAATTTTATTATTGATTCTTGATGATATAACATTATATTACTAGGTTATAGGTGTTAGTATTTCATCAAAAGTTTTATCTCAATAGAAGAATCTGCCAATGAAAACCAAACCTCAAAATTCATCTTGTTAACTATCAAAATTTTACAAGGATTTGCAATAGATTACAAGTGCTGAGTAAGATGGCTTCCAAAATTGAAAATCTAAAGTTTCACATATCCTGAAGGTGCAGGATTTATCTCACCAAAAGCGTGCCCATTATTAGAAGCTGTCAGCAAGATGAGATGAAGAAATTGCAAAGATTGAGCTTTGGGCTTTAACATGCTCAGAAGGAAGAGTTGTAAGACGGCTATATGATCAGAAGCTTTCCCAGAATGCAACAATTACTTTACAAGAAGAGGATTATCCATAAGAGATGCTTTGATCTGACCCTTAACAACGACCAAGGCTGTGATGAAAAAGAAGAGCAAGTGGTTATCAGAAACCCCAAAAAGCAAAAAAGCTCTGTGAAAGCATATTATTATTTCATCTCGTGAATTTATGTAGTATAACGTACCAGAGATAACATTGTACAATTGTAATATTCTGAGAGTAGTTCTAAACAAATTGAAATCCATTACATATTTACAAGTTTCTATCATGGTCTTGGTATGGTATTACATGAGTCATGACGATTTTCCTTTACTTGCTGTTTTCCTTTTGGTTTTGTTTTTTTAATTTTATATTGAATTTTTTAGTTCTCTTGTGCTTTATTACATTTTAGGTTGATTTGGTAACAATTTAGCTTGCCTGTAGTTTGGCATCAAATAAACTAAGTTAATAATCTTAATCTAGCAACCACTGGATTGTTTTCCCTTACACTCAGAGAGGAGGTCCATCTGATAATTTGGCTTATTAGGTTACATTCTTTGTTAATAGTTAAATAGAGGTGGTTGTTGTAAATAACGAACCGTTCGATGAAATCCGAGAATGAAGAATCAGTTGGCGGGAAAGTTGTAATTCGAATTGTCGAGATAATTAGGCACCAGCAAAGGGTCAGAATGAAGGGCCATGAAAAAATTAGTTAATTAACACATTTCAGGATTTATTTATCACGGGGAAGGACGCAAATTTAGTTACAATGGAATAAGTAATGGCAGAACTACTCAACAACCCTGAGACTTTATCGAATGCAAAATTGGAGCTAGAACAAAAAGTTGGCAAAGGCAATTCAATTAAGGAATCTGACATAAGTCGGTCACCTTATCTATAAGCAAGTGTTAAAGAAACTTTCATATTGCACCCGGTAGTTCCCTTATTAATCCCCTCAAAACCTCAAAAGATGACAAAATTGCAAGCTTCACAGTGCCAAAAAGTGCGCTTGTTTTTGTCAATATATGGGCTATTGACAGAGATGAGACAACCTCACTCTTTTACGCCCGAAAGTTTCTTCGGGTCAGATGTTGATTTCCAAGACCATCTCTTGACAAAAACATGCTCAGTTTTTGGCACTGTAAAGCTTGCAATTTCGTCATAGCTAATACATAAAGCGCTCTCTCTCTTTCTTTCTATATATATGCAAACGCATTTAAAATTGTTCTTTCACTCTTCTTCTTTTAATTTATTAGCATCTAACTAACTATTCAGCTTAATTAATCACTTTTGAGTGGATTAACATTTTAACCTTTTAAGTCATCAATCTAATTTGCCGGTTCTATGATTTGGTCCGCACCAACGACATCAGTGAATAATGAATTAATAGCAATGAAAGCAAACGTATATGGCAGAAATATAATTGTCAAAATGTAATTTGTTAGACGAAATCAGCAAATGAAGCTGCGTAAGGGTAGAGAAATTGTATGAAATTAGCAAATGAAGTTGCGTAGGGATGAGCGACTATCTATCCAGAAGCTTAAAATAAGAGTCTAATAACGATATTGTATGACTGAAACATTCTCAGAGTATAAGAGTTTTTTAAGAGCCTAATAGGATAATATGAGATTGGTAAATGAATTTTTGCATGGATAGGAAAAACTGCTAATCTTCGCAACCTTAAAATAAGAGCTTGTTAATAGTTTTTTGACTAGATCTTGTTTAAACTAAGAGGTTATTTTTTAAATGTTTAAAGTCTGAAATTTCATTAATTTCAAACCTTTTTTGAAAATTTACTTGTTTACTTTTATAACTTACGTCTATTTTCACATATTTACATCTGAATAAAAAAAATCAAGATTTGTGACTTTTATCTGAATAGAGAAGTGTCTGAATGATAAGTCAATTTTATATTTCAAAAATATTTTTATAAAATAACTTATTTCTTAAACTATAAAATAGAATCCTTTTTTATTTTAATTTATAAGGACGTAAATGTCAACAAAACAAATTTTAGATTTCTTTTATTATAAAAATAAATAAGATATCACTTATATTCAGATATTAAAAAAAAAATTAAACATGTGATTCAAATTTTTGTATTCAAACTCATTCTAACTTTAGAAAAATTTAGACACATTCAGATTTTAGATTAAAAAAACAAACCTTACCTAAAAGTCTAAAACTAAAAGCCTAACAACTTAAAGTAAAAGTTTAATAACTATAACATTAATGGAATCAAGTTGAGACTTGGCTTTGCTATAATGTTAGATAATCTACATGCCTTATAAGTTCATAGATAAGTGCCCAATTAACATCCCCAAAACAATCAATGATATATTTCAGACTATTTATTCCTAATTCTTTCGCTCGCACATTTATTTCTAATAATTTGGCTCATTGGGTTGTATTCATTTTGATAGTTAAATACAGTTATTATAACAAATCGTTCAATGAAATGCGAGATTCAAGAATCAGTTGGCCGGAAATTTGTATTTTGAGTTGCAGAGATCATTTGGCACCAGCAAACAGTAAAAATAAAAGGCCTTGAGGAATCTAGAAGGCTTAGATGATTAAAGGCCATAAACCAATTGAATGAATGGAGGGATTGGATTGAACACTAAGTGAATAGATATAACAATACGAGACGCTTCTCATCCCTTTTGATTTGTTCATTATTTAATCTAGGCCGTGGATCAGGAAATGCTACAGCTGTATTCATGGTACAAGTAACCTGTTTAAATAACGGTGCCAATTCATTATTTGCTTGCTGGTGACTTCAAAATCTCAATGCATAGTTTTCATTTATATATTCTGCAATCTTAGTCTGCATAGCAGCCTTAGGATTTCAGAACTTTAACAATTAAAATAGCAACAATTTTTGCCAGAGGTTTGATCCAAAGATTCATACATTGAAAGACCAAATCTCTGTAGAATTTTGTACGAGAGGGGAGTAGTATGCATTTTCACAAGCAGTAGCAGTGAAGTTCACCAATAACTGCTTATATTAAATTTATAGTCACTATCTTCTGGTACTGGAAAACGAAGTTAAAGGCTTATGTCAAAATTGACACGTCAGGAGGAATCTATTCTTCACGAAGGTAAAAATTGTAACTTTAAGTGCCAAGGAATATAACAGCTGTAACAAAAATGTAGAAGAAATAAGAAACATTTCGAAGGAACCTAACAGCCGTAACAAATGATCAATGTCCAGGATTCATCAAGTAAAGCTCTCTGTACATTTTGTCTCATGAGGCGACTATTCTACATTTACTTGTATCAACCAGTGCATTAATAGCAGCGGAATCTGATCAACACAAGAGTTCCATCAGGCCTGCTCTATATTTTGAATTGAATCACTCCCACCAAAACATCTTCTTTGAGGCATTCAGTGGAATAGTTTGTTACAAGCATCAGATACTTAAAAATAAAAATAAAACTAAAAATAAAAATAAAAAACTAGGAAGCGGTAAATCATCAAGCTGTTCAAGAAGCACATTTTGTCTTCCTGTCCCTTAATGTCACACTATTCTTGATCATTCTAGAGGCTACTCTTCTGCATGCTTTTAATATTAACCAGTGCTTTAATTACAGTGGCATCTCATCAACCCAAGAATTCGATCAGGCTTGCTCTAAATTTTGAATTGAATCACCCACACCAAAACATCTTCTTTAAGGCATTCAGTCGAATAGTTTGTTACAAGCATCAAACAATTTTTTTTAATTAAAAAAAATGAGGAGCCATAAATCGTTAAGCAGTTCAAGAAGCTAATTAAGAAGAAACTCAAAATAGGATGAAACAATCTCTAAATCTGTGGGCACTAGCTAAAGAATTTAATTTGCTGTCAAAATAATTAATAGGAAAAAAAATCCTAGCCTTCTTTAATAATGCTACATGTCAATGGATCTTAAAAATATCAGATGATGAGAGGATATGAATCCCATGTGAATTGACACAAAATAACAAACTCGAATTTTGGAGGTTGCAGAAATTATCATAGGTCATCTTTGTTTATGACTTGCGTGCCGCTTCATTACCTTTTTATGGCTATCAACGATTGGCAGCTCAGTGTTAATAAAATGGGTTTTGTTCTGCTCCGTACGTCACTGAAATTTATAATGCTACATGTTAGTGTCAGAATCATTACGTTGCAAAGTTTTAAAAGACAAAAGTTTCATGTCCTCTGCAATTTCTTGATCAAAACAATTTATATTAGCCTGGTTTCTTAATTTTACCCACATTTACCATGCTTCTGATGCACATCTTATTGCAGACACGTAGCCTTAGAAATTCAGTAATGGGAAGGATAAATGGTAAAAATAAAAAATATTTGGGCCAAAGCATGGCAATATTCCAAAGTTATAACAGAACAAAACAAAACCCAAAAAAAAAAAAAATAGAGAGAGAAAGAGAGAGAGAGCCAGAGAAAGTCTTTATTAGATGATTAATGTGAAAGTCACCAAAAAAAAAAAGATAAAAAACTGATAGAATAATGGCAAAGTGGGCGGCTTTAGCCCCTTGTTTTTTTAGACAGCAAAATGGATCATTTTTTAGTTATCATTTGTCTCTTTAGCATATTTTTTAATACATGAAAGGTAATGCACCCAACGGATAATTTTATAACATGTGCATTGAATTTAATAACATTTCAATTTGTATGATAGTTTTTTCAAATTAAGTGCATACATGGTGAATTTTAGAATTTCACTTCATTTGATTTTTAAAATAGAGCTTTCAATTTAAAATACCTCTCAATTGAGTAGCTGGCTAGTAGCTGGCCATTTTATTTGAAATGCAAGTTAAATGACAAATAAACAAGTAAACCAATACTAAAGTCCTCTATATAAAGATAATGATCGATTGTTAATGAGAGTTTTAAAGATGGATCATATGTTAAGCTGCATATTATGGCTTCTATTCACTTGGCTTTTTGTGATGGCTTTAAGTTCCTTTTACAAGGGACACAAAGCAGGATCCAAACAGCAGCCGCGGGGGCCTACGCCTTATCCAGTGATCGGAAACCTCCTCGACCTTGGTGACAAACCTCACAAGTCGCTAGCCAAGCTTGCCAAGATTCATGGCCCCATAATGACTCTAAAATTTGGCCAGGTAACCACGGTAGTGCTTTCTTCAGCAAGCATGGCAAAAGCTATCCTTCAAAATCATGATTCATCATTCTGTAATCGGAAGGTACCGCATGTAGCCTTTTCCCACAGTCACCATGAAATTGGGATGGTCTGGCTGCCTCTCTCAACACCGTGGAAAAACCTACGAAAAATATGCAACGTACATGTTTTCTCTGGTCACAAACTCGAAGCCAATCAAGGCCTCTGGGGCAAGAAAATCAAGCATCTTCTCGTTTATGTTCAAGAAAATTGCCGCACGGGTCAGGCACTAGAGATTGGCCGAGCTGTTTTCATTACTTCACTTAATTGTTATCCAACAAAATTTTTTCTGTTGATTTGGTTGATCCCAATGGGTGAGAGTTTATGTAACACCCCAAAAATTACCTATGAAAACACAAAGGTAAAATTACAATGAAATCTCACATCATTCATTCTTATTAATAAAATATCAAGATAGACAATTATTATTCATACTCCACTAAATTCTTACATAAAATACCTGATATAAAGTCTCCAAAGAAAAGGTTCAAATCCAAAATAAAAAGTCTAGCCAAGATTTAATCTCTAAAGTAACTCCACAAATCCACTAAACATCTCTATCTAGTACTCAAGACATGTCTTTAATCAATCTGTAAAATATTAAAGACGAGGGGTGAGCCGTCCACTCAGTAAGCAAATCCATGCACAATATCTAAAAACCTTTATCATCGTATCTTTAAACATTTTATAAAAACATTTACAATAACATCTCTATTTGGCATCAGGGGCCGATTCATGTAAAAAAATTAAAACCATAAAAGCATCAAATTGTAAAACATTTGGTAGCTCATGCCTCGTAGTCATCATCATTCATCATTCGTCATTCGTCATTCATCATTCGTCATTCATCATTCATTGTTCATCATTCATGGTTCATCATTCAAAGTACTATACCCTGCATTGTTCTTAACATCCTTGTGCTCAAGATCATTCATTATACTAGCAAATTGGCTATTGCATTACATAGCATTATAACATTTGCATCGTATACATTACTATGAACTATGAGCCGAAACATTTTTAAATCCACCTTACATTATTTCATAAATAGTAATTAAAGTCTTCTAAATATTTGAAAACTTTTCTTTGAACATTTAACTCTTTTAGAGAATTCTTTAAGAAAATATTAGTCTAAGAAAACTAATTTTTTAAGAAAAATTCATTTTAAAATACATTTATATAAATTCATTTAAAAATATTTTTATTTTTGAAAAATTCATTTAAATATTTTAGAAATCAGCTTTGTAAAAATTTTCATTTAAACATATTTCTCAAAATATAAATAGTATTTATTACAAAGCATATCATGCATAAATCTACTTACCTTGATCTGTAGCAACCAATTCAATATCTTAGAACAACCAATGAGCTCACCTGTATCCTATAATCATCATAAAAATATCTTATCAATATTGTCTCTAACCTTAAACATAATTCCAATCATCCTAAATTCATAGACACTTATACTAACTACAATCTATATATATTCTATACATATCCTATACTTATGAGTATTCTGTACATGCTATTTTTTTTTAATAACCTATACACATGTCGGAAAACCATGAATATTTACAAAGGCATTGTGAACATGCATAGTGATGGTGAAAAATCATAATTTTTCCCATGAAAAATTTTTTTAAGACCGATCTGATATAATATATAAGAAATTCGTAATTTATAAAATCATATATTGATAATCTGAGAAGATAAAGAGTAGGAAGTAACAAATCCACTGCCAAATGATCTTTTAAGTTATGACTCAAGTTTGATCTACTCTAAACGTGTGGGTGCTTATTTCACTACTCTCATATAACTGTATTTCTCAAAAGCCGTCTACATCTTTTTTTAGAGGAAAGAACACTTATATAATATTCTTAGTTAAAAACCCTAACATGTATTTTTCTTTTCTTTTTCTAATTCAAAAAATTAAATATTTTGAATTTAATATATTTCCTCTCTACTTACGTAAAAATAAGGCCCACCTTATAAAATAACACAAGAATCCATTAACACATAAATATAATGCATAAGGTCTTAATAAATATTAATTTTAGGTTTATCATCTAATATAGCAGTTTTCTTACTTTTGGTTTCAGTAGTAGTGTAGTCAATTAAATAAGCTAACTAGGAATCATTTGAGAAAATATAATAGTGGCTACAATAATTAAGCCTGTAATTAAACTACCTTAATTATTTAATTCTAATTTTATTCTACTATAAGATTAGAACTAACCTCCATAATTATATGCTCAAATCATAATTTATCCCAAGCCACATTGATCTCTTTACTGTACAATCCTTTGCACCACATCATTAAGTAAATTGATATATCAACTGTCGAATTAATTTAATAACATCTTATTCTTTGATACTTACTGGTTTTCTGTAATAATTATTTTTAATATATTAAATATATTGACACACTCTGGCTACAGAATTTTATGATCAAGTTCTGAAAACCCATTAAGAGATGGGTTGTACAAATTCCATATTGTTAATCTATAACTTCAATACTTATAATTGCTCTCACTAAAATATCGAGTAATCTTGATTACAAGTATGTGTTGTGTCTATTAATAACTCACATGGAATGACAATCACAAATATGAAATTATAACTAACTCAAGATTAAGATTATAGTAAAATCAATGCATATGAGATTTAATAAGTTTGACAGTTATTATAAAATTATTATATCTCATATGTGATCCTATTCAATGTAGCCATACTACATCAATAAATTCATACATGATTAAGATAAATCATTCAATGAATTTATTACAGTTTATACCTAAATAAACTTTCCAACTTTATTTATTAATTGCGAACTCAATTTATTAAATCATAAGATAACTTATATTTATACCTTCTGTGAATCCATATAGTGATTACATAAATATATATAATATGATTAAATAGACTTTACTAAAAAATTAATACAAATAAGGTATTTGAATAAAATACTTCAATTATTTTATTAATCAGAAAAAATATTTATTACAATTAAATAAACTTATATGCTTTTAAAGAGCATATTTTTCCAATACATAGCATTGCGTACAATATTTCATAAAAATCAGTACTAGTCAAAATTGAGTCAAAATATTGACCTTTCACCAAAGTAACAAAAATGTCCAGTATTGACCAAAACAGACCTTTATCACTTAGGAAATTCATAAAATATTTTTCAGCAATCAAAATAATATGTTTCCTTTTTGTAAAAGCATATAATTAAAATTTATAATTTTTTGGGTGCCTGAAACTATTTTAAAATATTTTATTTCTGAGAATATCTAATCTGCCCAGAAAATTCTAGATTTGAAAACAGAAATTCAAAAATTTACATCTTTTATTCCACATGCCCAAAAATCAGGATTCTAATTTTGAAAGACAGAAAAAAGATTGAAATTTCATTTTAAAATCCTAACATGGTATGTCATATTCATAAACTAGCCCAACTGTTAAACGTTTAGCTTCAGCAATCTGGAAAATAGTTTTCAGATATGCAGCAGCTACATATTACGATTTTTAATAATTTAACAGTAAAGAATAAAATTATGAAATTAAACGTACTAGTATAAGAGACGTAGTTCGGTTGATATAAAAATCGGCATAGTTTTTAAAGATGTGTAACCTTACAAAAAAATTTCCAGAAGTGAAAACCGCTGTTAAAAATCAGAATTTTCCATCACCAGTAACCTAACTTAGAAAAACCACAACAATTTGCATACTTAGGGGATTTCAACACAAAACCAATCAATGGAAACCTTAGGATGTCTAGTTTCATAATATGTAAACATATTCATATGATTCTAAATAAACAAAACGGTTTCAAGTAAGGAATATATACTATTAATACCATCACAACATTACAAACACCTATATTACACAAGTCATACCACAAGTAAATAACCACAAACAATTAATAAAATAAATCAGATAAGTCAAAGAAATATTTCAATACCTTAAGGCAAACATCAAGTAAAGAAGATTTAAAAAAAAAATTTGAATCTCTAAAGGCTTATGTTTCTTCCTTCTCTTTTTTCTAGGGTTTATAACATCGTAGAAAATAAAAGATGACTTCCTCCTAAAATGATGACTTAATCATAAATACTTAGTAATTAATAAATATATATTTTTTAAAAATAAAAAATAACAAACATGAGTTTGTTTTTAAGAGGATTCTTTCTTTATTTTTAATAAAAACTAATAATTTAACTTATTAAAACAATTTGAATAAAAAAAATTTTACTCACACACAAATGCTTAATAATAACCCTTATACTAAATTTTATAAGAGTAAAAGAGGGAAAATAAAATAAAGTAGGCGTTATAACTTCTCTCCCCTAAAAAAAATTTCATCCTTAAAATTTAAAGGCTTGCCCTAACCTCAAATAGCTGAGGATACTTCTCCTTTATTTCATCTTATCGCTCCCAAGTGGCTTCTTTAACAGTATGATTTGGCCTACGAAACTTTACCAAAGGAATAAACCTTCTCCTTAGCACTTGTTTTTTCCTATTCAATATCTATATTGGTTCTTCCTCAAAGGACATATCATAGCGATTTGGATAGGTTGGTAATCCAAAACATGAGAAGAATCAGCCATGTATTTTCTCAACATTAACATTTGAAATACATTATGAAACCTTTAAAGGTTTGGTGGTAACGCCACTCGATACGCCACTAGGCTGATTCTATCCAGAACCTCAAAAGGTCCAATAAACCTAGGGCTGAGCTTGCCCCTTTTCCCAAAATGAAAGACTCCCTTTCAAGGTAAGACTTTTAGAAACACATAGTCCCCAACTTGAAATTCTAAACCACGTCTACGTCGATCTGCATAGCTCTTCTACCTACTCTCAGCTATACGAAGACGATCTCTTATCAACTTGATCTTATTATCTGTAATCTATACCAATTCTGGTCCTAAGAGTTTTCTTTTACCAACCTCATCCCAATATATCGGCGACCTACACTTTCTCCATAAAGAACTTCAAAAGGTGCCATACTAATACTAAAATGGAAGCTATTATTGTAGGCAAACTCTACCAGTGGTAAATGTTTTTCCCAATTACCTTCCAGATCTAACACACAAGCGCGCAACATGTCCTTGAGAGTTTGGATAGTCTTTTCTGACTGTCCATCTGTTTAAGGATGAAAATTAGTGCTCAGTCTCAATCTTGTTCCAAGCTCCCTCTGTAAACCAACCCAAAAATTAGACATAAAGCGTGGATCCCTATCTGAGATAATGGAAACTGGTACTCTATATAACCTAACTATCTCATCAATAAAAAGCTTGCCCAATTTCAGAAGCTTGTCGGTAGCCTTCATAGTAAGAAGTGCACTGACTTAGTCAACCAATCCATAATTACTTAAATTGAGTCATAACTTTTTTTTGAATGAGGTAACCTACTGACTAAGTCCATAGTGATGTGCTTCTACTTCTACTCTCGAATTAGAAGTGACTGAAGAGAGCCTGTAGGCCTCTGGTGTTCAATCTTCACTTGCTGACACACCAAACACTTTAAAACATGATCAGCTATATCTCTCTTTATATTCCTCCACCAAAAATTTTGTTTCGGGTCTCGATAAACTTTAGTGCTTCTAGGATGAGCACTAAATATAGAATCATGCCTTTCATGCATTATCTCTTTCTTCAGCTCAATAACATTTGATGCACAAAGTCACTGACCAAACCATAAAATACCATCATCATCCACTCTATATTCTGAACGTCCAGCCTTTATTGCATAAACAATATCTCTAAGTTGTGGATCCTCGCTTTGAGAGGCCTTAATCTTATCAATCAATATAGGCTGAATACTTTAGTAAGACAAAATATTCGCTTGCCCATGTATAACAATTTCAATTTCTATCTTCTTCAGATCCTTCAGTATATGGCCTTAAGTAGTTGTTAAATGTGCCAAACAAACGGATGACTTCCTACTTAGAGTATCCGCCACTACATTTGCCTTGCTATAATGGTAATGAATCAAGCAATCATAGTCTTTCACCAGCTCTACCCATCTTCTTTGCCTTAAGTTCAATTCTTTATACATAAATAAGTATTTCAAACTCTTATGATCTGTATAGATTTCACAAGTCTCACTATACAAATAGTGTCTCTAAATCTTTAAAGCAAATACTACAGCTGCTAATTTTAAGTCATGGGTTGGATAATTGTACTCATAATTCTTCAATTGTCAATGCTGCATCAATACACATCCTAGCCCCTTCCTAGAGGTATCACTGTAAATAACAAAGCCGCCACTATTAGTCAGGACAGGAGCAGAAACTAAGCTCTTCTTCAACTCGAGAAAGCTTTTCTCACATTCATTACTCTATTCAAACTTCGCATTCTTTCTGTTCAATCTTGTTAATAAGGCTGCAAATCTAGAAAATCCATCCAAAAATCTTCTGTAATATCCAGCTAAACCTAAGGAAGCTTTTGATCTTAGGAACATTAGTTGGTCTTGACCAATTCATTACAGCTTTAGTCTTGGTTGGATCAATAGAAATGCCATCCTTAGTAACAACATGCCTCAAAAAGACTACTTGGTCTAGTTAAAACTCACACTTCTTAAACTTTGCAGAGAGTTTTTCTCACAAAGTGTTTGAAAAACCATCCTTAAATGATCTTCATGCTCTTCTATAGTATTAGAGTATACCAAAATATCATCAATGAAGACAATGATGAAACGGTCAAAGAAAGGCTGAAAGACCTTGTTCATCAAGTCCATAAAAGCTGTCGGAGTATTAATTAACCCAAAGGGTATCACGACGAATTCGTAGTGCCCATATCGAGTTCTAAAGGCTGTTTTAGGTGCATCTTCACCTTTCACCTTAAGTTGATGATACCCAGACTGTAAATCAATCTTAGAGAATATTGCTGCATCTAGTAACTGATCAAAAAGATCATCTATGCAAGGAAAAAGATATCTATTCTTGATGGTACTAAGTTCAGTTGACGGGTAGTCAATGCATAACCACATAGAACCATCTTTCATCTTCACAAACAATACAAGTGCTCCTTAAGGAGACACACTAGGACGAATAAAGCTCTTATCAAAAAGCTTTTATAGTTAAACTCTTAATTCTTTCAACTTAATAGGTGTCATACGGTAAGGTACTTTTGAAACAAGTGCAGTGCCTAACAATAAGTCAATGGAAAATTTAATCTCTCAATTAGGAGGCAAGCCAAACAAGTCCTTTGGAAATACATCAGGAAACTCCCTAACAACGTATATGTCTCTAAGAGAAAACTCACCACTCCCATCAACAACTAGACAAGCTAGAAATGCCTCACACCCTTTTTCCATCATTTTCCTAGCCTTAAGTGTAGATATCAATCCTCTACAAGTGGTTCATCTACCTTGAAACTGAAATTCCTTCTCCCTAGGAATTCAAAACACAATCTCCTTAGAAAAACATTCAATACTAGCATGATAAGTGCTCAACCAATTCATTCCTAAAATAATGTCAAAATATTGCATTTGTATTGATAATAAATCAACAAAAAAATCCCTATCATTAAACTAATCAAACAAGACTTATACACTCAATTCATCATCATACTATCACCTATGGGAGTTGTAATAGATAAGTAATATCCTAGTGGCTCAATGTTTTTACCTGCATAACAAGCAAATATCATATATACGAAGGAATGAGTAACACTTGAATCAAATAATACTTTAGCATCTCTAGAAAATATAGATATAGTACATGTCACCACATCATTAGATGCGTCAGCATCTTACTCCATCACGAAAACACGACCCTGAGCTCTAGGCTTCTTTCTTCGACTATTATCAGTTTGGTCACCAGTAGTTTGGCTCTTCTTCTTAGGATAGTCCCTCATCATATGACTAGTTTGTCTACAACTAAAACAAATACCTGTACCTTAGAGGTACTCTACTCGATGTGTCTTCCCATAAGTTTTATAGGTGGAAGGTTCTTCTCAAAAGAAAGACCATCAATACCTTTTTGTTCATTCTTAAAACTATCACAATTATTCTTCTGAGTTTGAGCACTTTTATTATTGGGGCCTTTACCATAAGGTCTTCTGAGTTGAATCCTCTAATTCTATTGCTCACATCTCTTTTAAGACTCATTCAGCCGCCTCTCTCTCTCTCTCTCTCCAAAGCTCTATTTATTATATCGACATATTTAGTTAACCTCAAAAGCAATAGTTTCTCTAATAGATAGTCATAGTCCCTCAAGAAAAGTCAACATTTCTTTTCTTCAACATCAAACAATGTTGGAATAACATGATATAAGGCATTAAACTTGCTCTCGTACTCAGCCATAAACTTATTCCCCTGAACCAATACTACAAATTTTCTCTCCATCAGGTTAGCCATACTCCGTGAAAAATATTTCTCATAGAAAGCATCAATAAATGCCTTCCATGTAATTAGTCTCATACCAAGACTCCTTCTCAACATTCAGCTGGTGGCTTCCCACTAGTGATTTGCCTCACCCTAAAAAGCAAATATGGCAAAGACTACCCTAAGCTCATCGCTACAACCAATAACATCTAATATCTTCTAGATTTGCTTATGCCATGCCTCAGCAACCATAGGATCAGTTGTTCTATGGAAGCAAGCGGCCTCAATTTCTAAAACTGTGTCAATGTCACTGTAACACTCCACCTTTATGATTATAACTAAAGTAGTTAAACCAGGTGTATTATTAAGTATTTATGGAAAGGGTTTCAAAATAAGCATTTTACAAATATTGAACAAAAGGTTTGTTACATAAAAACCAAACAAAATGGTTTGTTACACCAAAAACTTTGCTATAAAAGTCACAAAACTAACTCCATAAATAAGCTTGTTGTATTTATGCTAGATAAGAACACAGCTGAGCCATTGTGTACCCCAAGGTCTGTTATGTCTGTATGCACCTTACCGTGGTTGGGACTTAGCATCAGCTTTTTTCCTACTCAGTTCCTGTAATGTAAAGACTACGTGAGCTAATGCCCAGTAAGTAAAAATTTAATGCATGTATTACTTATCATGTATATGAATGACTTTATGGAATAAGTGCTAAATCTTTTACATGAAACTTCAAAAGGTAAAGAACGATGTTAGGGCCCCACGTTTATTGTGCTACAAGGCTAACATTTCATAACATGCCCTTGGGCTTTAATTAATTGATCTGTTGGGCGTTAAGTATCGCCATCCCTCAAGGATCACTTTTTTTAGCTTAGAGGGCTTGCCCTCTTTATAAATGCTTGCCACCTAGTAGTACATCAACCCTTTCTTTCTTCAAATTTATTAAAATACCTATTTATCAAATTACTCGTTAAATGCATGAGACTAATGCAACTTATGCCATAGCGTGTAAATCTTCCGAATATATAATAAAACACAAAATGAAACTAATTTAAGATGACAACATCCAACATAGGCGGCAGTGCCATCCATACAGAAATTTAAAAAAATAGAATTATAATATAGGCGGTAGGGCTGACCATGTAAAGAGTCATAATAATATCATATTTTAGGCAGCAGTGCCAACTATATAAAGAGTCATAACAACATCATATTTTACGCGGCAGTGCTGACTATATAGAGAGTCATAACAACATCATATTTTAGGCGGTAGTACTGACCATGGCATGATAAAATAAGAGCATCACATATTAAGCAGTATAGTGGACCATCCAATCAAGTAAGTATTAAGCATAACATTCTAGGGGCATAGCCGGCCATATGAGGATGATATCATGATGTAGGCGGCATAGCCAGCCATGTGGGATTTAGTAATAACCAATCACACCACAATAATAATCATTATAAAATAAGAGATTATTTAAACTAAATCTAGCATAAGAGAATTATTGCTTAAAGCTAATTTAATATATTGTCCTTATATTGCAGTTGAAGTAAAGTGTTACTACTTATTTTCTTTGATTCCCTTAAACATTCCTTCCTAAACTTTAGAATTTCTTCACTTAGTGATACTTTGGCTTAAAATGGAAAAGGATGGGATTTCTAGGGTTTGTGGAAAATGTAAGGGTTAAGGGATATTTATAGAGTTTCCTAAGGTCCATGTGTGGCTAGAATTTTGCCACCATACAATTGATTAATAGTGGACATTTATTTCTCCATAAATATCTTAGTGATTTGTAGAATGCTAAGATTTTGCCACCTAACACTTAATTAATGGTGAAGATTTATCTCTTTATGAATATCTTAGTAATTTCTAAAATTTTTAAATTTCTACAACATTTCTTATTACATCATTATTTATGTCATTGCTTATGTCATCATTACTTTTAAATTATTAATTTATCTTTCCATAAATATCTTAGTAATTTCTAGAATTTCTAATATCTCTACAACATTTCTTGTTGCATCATTACTTATGTCATTTCTTATGTCATCATTAGTTTTAATTATTAATTTATCCTTCCATAAATATCTTTAGTAATTTCTAGAATTTATAATATCTCTACAACATTACTTATGTCATTATATTATTATACATTATTATTATTATTATTATTATTATTATTATTATTATTATTATAATAATAAATGCTTAAGGGAGTTTGTTAAGTTAATTATACTATATTCAAGTAAGAAGATTGCACCTCACAATCTCCTCCCCTTTTAAAAATTTTATCCTCGAAATTTACTTCTTGAATAGCTCGGGATACTTGTTCTTTATTTCTTCCTCGTGTTCTCATGTTGTCTTCTCCACTGAGGTGTTCCACCATAGTATCTTAATTAGAGGAATTTTCTTGTGCCTTAACTCTTTTATTCTTCTATTGAGTACTTGAATTGGGCGTTCTTCGTAGGTTAGGCCTTTCTCGAGTTGAAGAGGCTCATAGTCTAGCACGTGAGAGGGGTTTGAAATATATTTCTTTAACATAGAGATATGAAAAATATTGTGTATTCTTGATAATGATGGTGGCAGCGCAAGTCGATAGGAGACACTCCCGATACGTTCGAGTACTTCAAATGGCCCAATGAACCTTGGGCTTAATTTTTTCTTATTTCTGAATCTCATCAATCCCTTCATTGGGGCGACCTTTAGGAATACTTTCTCACTAACTTGAAATTCCAATAGTCCTCATCTTTCATCTACATAACTTTTTTGTCGACGTTGGGCTGCTTGCATTCTTTGTCGTATTTTCTCGATTACTTAAGATAAGGCCACAACTAAGTCTGGTCCGAGATATCTTTGCTCACCTGTTTCATCCCAAAGAATAGGTGACCGACATTTTTTACCATATAAAGCTTTGTATAGTGCCATATCGATTGTTGCTTGGTAACTATTATTATAGGCGAATTCCGCCAATGCTAAATATTTGCTCCATGATCCTTGAAAGTCGATAGCACATCCTCGTAACATATCTTCGAGTGTTTGAATCATTCTCTCTGATTGGCCATCTGTTTAGGGGTGAAATGCTTTGTTAAATTTAGTCTTATTCCCTATAGCCTTGTGTAGCTTCTCCCAGAATGTTGAGGTGAATCTTGTATCTCGATTAGAAATAACAGAGATAGGTACACCATGTAGTCTGACTATCTCTTTTATGTATATTTCTGTGAGTTAGTCTATAGTGTATGTCATCCGAATAGGCAAGATGTGGGCAGACTTTGTGAGTCGATCAACTATCACCCAGATGGCATCATGCATTTTTATAGTCCTTGGGAGGCGAACGACGAACTCCATTGTGATTTCTTCCCACTTCCATTAAGAGATTTGATTGGGTGCTAAAAGTTCTACCGGTCTCTGATGTTCTGCCTTGATTTATTGACAGGTGAGGCATTGAGCTATGAACTTAACTATATCCTTCTTCATCCTAGGCCACCAATAATGCCTCTTTAAATCTTTATACATTTTTGTTGTGCCAGAATGAAGTGAATATAGGGTTGTATGAGCTTCAAGTAGAATTTCCTTTTTTAGATGTTCATTATCTGGTACGCATATCCTATCTCTAAATAAAATGATTCTATTCTCTGACTTCTTGAATGGCATCTCTTTCTTTGAATTAGTCTCTATCTTTATATTCTTTAAGTATGAATCGGCTTCTTGTGCTTCCTTAATCCTTTCCAACAGAGCTAAGCAAAGTGTCATATAAGCGAGTTTTCCTATCATGAGCTCGATCTCTGCCTTGCATATCCCATCTTGTGATGGTTTAGGTAGCATCTTTAAAGCTGACAAACTTGAATTTCGACTTAATGCATCTACTACCACATTTGCTTTTCCAGGATGATAGTTTATTTCACAATCGCAGTCCTTGATGAGTTCCAGCCAACAGCGTTGTCGCATGTTCAGCTCTTTTTTTTAGCCTTTTGTGATCCATATAAATCTTACAATGTGCTCTCATCAAGTAGTGATGCCATAGTTTTAATACATGCACCACTGCGGCCAACTCTAAGTCATGTGTGGGATAGTTCTTCTCGTATTCTTTTAATTGTCTAAAGGCATATGCAATGACCATTCTATTCTGTATGAGAATGCGTCCTATGCCATTTTTAGAGACATCACTGTATGTGATGAACTCTTTAGAGCTATTAGAAATGGTTAAGATTGAGGCAGTGACCAACCATCGTTTTAGCTCTTTGAAGCTTTTCTCACATTCTGGTATCCACACAAACTTGGTATTTTTCTTTGTTAATTGGGTCCATGGCATTGCAATCTTGGAGAAGCCTGCAACGAATCTTCGGTAATAGCCTGGTAATCCCAAGAAGCTTCTAACTTCTTTAGCATTAGTTGGCCTAGTCCATTGGTTCACTACTTCCACCTTTGAGGGATCGACCCTGATATTCCCTCCTTGGACACAATGTGTCCTAGGAATACAATGCTTTCCAGTTAAAATTCGTACTTCTTGAATTATTCATAAAGTTACTTCTCTTTCAAAGTTTGAAGAGTGATTCTCAGATGTTCGACATGTTCTTTCTTCGTTCGTGAGTAGATCAAGATGTCATCAATGAATACACTATGAATTTATCCAAATAGTCTTTAAATACTCTATTCGTGAGATCCATGAAAGCTACTGGGACATTAGTTAGACCAAATAGTATGCCGACAAATTTATAGTGTCCATAATGTGTTCTGAATGCGGTCTTTGGAATATCCTCCTCCCTGACCTTTAGTTGGTGATATCCTGACCGTAAATCAATCTTTGAAAATACTGTTGCTCTTTGTAATTGATCAAACAGATCCTCGATTCGTGGAAGTGGGTACTTATTCTTGAAGGTAACCTAATTTAGTTCTCGATAGTCTATGCACATCTGCATGGATCCATCCTTTTTCTTTACGAACAACACTGGTGCTCCCCAAGGTGAATGGTTTAGACATATGTAGCCTTTGTCTAATAGTTCTTACAGTTGATTCTTTAACTCTTTTAATTCCGATGGTGCCATCCTGTAGGGTACTTTTGAGATTGGGGTCGTTCCTAGTAACAAGTCAATCTTGAATTCAACTTCTCGATCTGGTGGTAGTCCGAGGAATCTTTAGGAAAGACCTCAGGAAATTCATTCACCATTGGAATTGCTTTCAGCTTCGGCCTTTGCTCTTCAACCTTGATGATGCTTGCCAAGTATCCCTCACATCTTCCCTTTAATAGTCTAGTTGCTTTTAAGGCAGAAATGACAGATATTTTATTCTCTTTACATCCCCCCTTGAATATAAATGATTCCTTTTATGATGGTAGGAATGTTACTTCTTTTTTCTCACAATCTATCTTGGCATGGTACTTTGATAACCAATCCATACCAATTATCACGTCATAGTCATGCATCTTAAAGATTGTTAAGTCAATACATAGTGTACGACCACTAATGTTGACTTCACGTGCTCTTACTAGTTGTCCTAAGTTTAATACTTCACCAGATGGAAGCATAACACTATAAGATCTGCTTATTATGTTAAGGCCCTTTTAATTTTCCTAATAAATGCTGGTGAGACAAATAAATGTGTAGCTCCTGAGTCTATCAACACATAAGTAGGAGTTTGAGAGATAAATAGTTCGCCTGATATTACTGAGGGGTTTGCCTTTGTATCTACCTTGGTAAGTACGAACACTCGCATGTTAGTCCTTTCTGGTTGCGTACCATTCTCTAGACAGTCTTTGATGAAGTGTCCTTCTTTCTCATATTTGAAACATGTTCTAGTGTTGGCTAGACATTCCTCAGGGTGAGTTCTGCCACATTGATTGCATTTAGGCCTTAGTAGAGCTTTTTTTTAGTGATTCTTTATACACTTGTTCTTATCTTACCCTTGGTAAATTGGTGCTCTCTTTCTCTTATTGTTTAAGAGTTGCCTTCCATGATTAGATACATAACTCTTTTGATCTATACTCCCTTTATTCCTTTATTCTTCTTCCTTATTTTCTTCATCTACTTTCTCAATTACCAAGGCTCGATCTATGAGCTCATTGAAGGAAACATCCCGAATTCTAGCATCTTTTAAGTCTTTTGCTAAATCTTTATGCAATCTTTGCATAAAATGGTCCTTTTTTAAGTCGTCTGTGGCATCCATGTGTGGGGCATAAAGAGAGATCTCATCAAATTTTTGGACATACTCTAGTACTGTCACTTTTTTTATTGCAAATAAATAAATTCTCTTCTTTTGGTAGACCTCACCGTCTTTGAAAAATATTTATTGTAAAAGTGTTCTTTAAATTCCTTCCATTGCATTGTTGTTTCGTTATGGCATCGTCTGATAAAATCCCACCAATATTCAGCTGCCTCCCGTAGCATAAAGAAAACACAAGTGATCTTTTCCTCTTTTAGCACCTTGGCTACTTCGATCATTCTTTCCATGGTTCGCAACCACTGGTCTGCTGCCATAGGATCCGCCCCCCTTCAAATATAGGTGGGTTTAATCTTCTAAATTCAGCCCCGGCATTATTTGTGGCCTGAGCACATTCATCTCTTCTGATTTCTCTTTCTAAAAGTCGCGTGACAGTGTCTGTAAGTCGATCAATTGCAGAGGATTGCTCTCTTGAAGTTCCTCCCACTCTTCTGACTCTATTACCCCTAACACTTGACATCTCTACAATCTTTGAACAAACTTCTTTGAATCAAACAAATTAAATGTAAGATATTTAATTATCTTAGTTCTTAATTCTTACTAAGAGCTGAGCTGTGTCTTTCCCCTTGGCTAGTGCTTATGGACAGTCTACAGAATCACTTTAAACCTTGGGCTCTGATAATAATTTGTAACACTCCATCTTTATATAATTGTAACTAAAATAGTTAAACCAGGTATATCATTAAGTATTTGTGGAAAGGGTTTCAAAATAAGTATTTTATAAATATTAAACAAAAGGTTTGTTACATAAAAACTAAACAAAATGGTTTGTTACATTAAAAACTTTGTTACAAAAGTCACAAAACTAATTCCATAAATAAGCTTGTTGTATTTATGCTAGATAGGAACACGGTTTAGCTGTTGTGTATCCCAAGGTCTGTTACGTCCATATGCACCTTGCGGTGGTTGGGACTTGGCATCAACTTTTTTCCTACTTAGTTCCTACAATGTAAGGACTACGTAAGCTAATGCCTAGTAAGTAAACACTTAATGCATGTATTACTTATTATGTACATGAATGACATTATGGAATAAGTGCTAAATCTTTTACATGAAACTTCAAAAGGTAAAGAACAATGTTAGGGCCCTAGGTTTGTTGTACTACAAGGCTAGCATTCCTTAACATGCCCTTAGGCTTTAATTAATTGATTTGGTAGACATTACGTATCGCCATTCCCAAAGGATCTCTTTTTTTTAGTTTAGAGGACTTACCCTCTTTATAAATGCTTGCCACCTAGTAGTACATCAATCTTTTCTTTCTTTAAATTTATTAAAATACCTATTTATCAAATCACTCGTGAAATGTATAAGACTAATGCAACTTATGCCAATACATGTAAATCTTTCAAATATATACTAAAACACAACATGAAACTAATTTAAGATGATAACATCTAACATAAGCGGCAGTGCCATCCATACAAAAATTTAAAGAAATAGAATTATAATATAAGCGGCAGTGCCGACCATATAGAAAGTTATAACAACATCATATTTTAGGCGGCAGTGCCGACCATGACATGATAAAATAAGAGCATCACATATTAGGCAGTATAACCGAACATCCAATCAAGTAAGTATTAAGCATAACATTCTAGGTGGCATAGCCGACCATATGAGGATGATATCATGATGTAGGCGGCATAGCCAACCATATGGGATTTAGTAATAACCAATCACACCACAATAATAATCATTATAAAATAAGAGATTATTTAAACTAAATCTAGCGTAACAAAATTATTACTTAAAGCTATTTAATATATTGTCCTTACATTGCAGTTGAAGTGAAGTGTTACTTATTTTTTTTTTATTCCCTTAAACCTTCCTTCCTAAACTTTAGAATTTCTTCACTTAGTGATACTTTGGCTTAGAACGGAAAAGGATGGGATTTCTAGGGTTTATGGAAAATGCAAGGGTTAAGGGATATTTATAGAGTTTCTTAGGTCCATGTGTGGCTAGGATTTTGCCACCATATATTTGATTAATGGTGGACATTTATTTCTCCATAAATATCTTAGTAATTTCTAGAATGCTAAGATTTTGCCACCTAACACTTAATTAATGGTGAAGATTTATCTCTTTATAAATATCTTAATAATTTCTAGAATTTCTAAATCTCTACAACATTTCTTATTACATCATCATTTATGTCATTGCTTATGTCATCATTACGTTTAAATTATTAATTTATCTTTCTATAAATATCTTAGTAATTTCTAGAATTCCTAATATCTCTACAACATTTCTTGTTGCATCATCACTTATGTCATTGCTTATGTCATCATTAGTTTTAATTATTAATTTATCCTTCCATAAATATCTTTAGCAAATTCTAAAATTTCTAATATCTCTACAACATTACTTATGTCATTATATTATTATACATTATTATTATTATTATTATTATTATTATTATTATTATTATTATTCATATAATAAATGCTTAAGCGAGTTTGTTAGGTTAATTATATTATATTCAAGTAAGAAGATTGCACCTCATAGTCACATTTCCTCTATTAGCTGCAGAACTACTCTGTCCCACATTTTCAACATTATGTGACGAGCTTTTATCACGAGAAATCCCCTCCAATAGTCGAGTCTGTATCTTTAAAATACTAGCTAGCATCTGATCGTTGGGTTAGCATTGTGACTCATCTTCTGAATAATGGGGTCTACCTCATCAATTATCCGCTGTGGATTACTTGCCCAGCAATATCCCCTATATTGGTTCTTCGATTAGTAGCCCTAGCACTAGTTCTCCTAGTTACATTTCGGGAACTAGTTGCCCTAGCAACTACTCCATCACCCCCTGGTGGCTATGTTTGGCTAGAATTAACAGAAACAAATCTTAGAGCCATTTTCCTATAGGTCATCAAACATATACATGAAAATAAAAATTTTCACTGAAATATTTCTTTCAAAATACTAGGCAAAAATATAGACATAAACATAAACATAAACATATTTATCTGGAAGTTTTAATAAACATTTCAATAAAAATCACAAACAATGCAACAATATGATTATTCAAGCAAACATATCATAAAAGTATAATTTTCTAACATATCTAAAATCAGCTTCTGACTTAAATCATGTCTTAGGCACTAAAATACCTATGACCTCACTTGTATTAACATCAAAATCTTACCCTATGAATCTTTAACTTCATGTGTCTACAGGATTCTAACCTTCACTCTGATACCACAAATGTAACACTCCAAAAATTATCCATGAAAATACAACGGTAAAATTAGAATGAAACCTCACATCATTTATTTTTATTAATAAAATTTCAAGATAGACAATTATTATTCACACTCTATTAAATTCTTACATAAAACACCTAAAATAAAGTCTCCAAATAAAAGGCTCAAATCCAAAATAAAAAGTCTAACCGAGATTTAATCTCTAAAGCAACTCCACAAATCCACTAAACATCTCTATCTAAGTACTCAAGCCATATCTTTAATCAATCCGTAAAATATTAGAGATTAGGGGTGAGTTGTTAACTCGGTAAGCCAATCCATGTACAATATTTAAAAACCTTTGTCATCATATCTTTAAACATTCTATAACAACATTTACAATAACATTTTTATTTAGCATAAAAGGTGGATTCATGTAAAAGAATTAAAAGCATAAAAGCATCAAATCGTGAAACATTTAGTAGCTCATGCCTCGTAGTCATCATCATTCATCATTCATTATTCGTCATTCATCATTCATTGTTCATCATTCATCATTCATCATTCAGGGTACTATACTCTGCATTGTTCATAACATCTTTATGCACAAGATCATTCATCATACCAGCAAGCTGGCCATTATATTACATAACATCATAACATTTTTATCGTATACATTACTACGGATTATGAGCCAAAACATTTTTTAATTCACCTTACATTCTTTCATAAATAACAATTAAAGTCTTCTAAAATATTTAAGAACTTTTCTTTAAATATATAACTATTTTAGAGAATTCTTTAAGAAAATATTTGTCTAAGAAAACTAATTTTTTTAAGAAAAATCATTTTAGAATATATTTATATAAATTCATTTGAAAGTGTTTTGATTTTTGAAAAATTCATTTAAATATTTTAGAAATTAGGTTTGTAAAAATTTTCATTTAAATATATTTCTTATAACATAAATTGTATTTATTACAAAGCATATCATGCATGAATCTACTTATCTTGATTTGTAGCAACCAATTCAATATCTCGAGAATAACCAATGAGCTTACTCACATCTTATAATCATCATAAAAATATTTTATCATATCGTCTCTAACTTTAAACATAATTTCAATCATCCTAAATTCATAGATACTTATACTAACTCCAACTTATATATATTCTAGGCATATCCTATACTTATGAGTATCCTATACATGCTTTTTTTTTTTTTAATAACCTATACACATGTCGGAAAACCATGAACATTTACAAAGACATTGTGAACATGAATAGCATTGCGTACAATATTTCATAAAAACCAGTACTAGTCAAAATCGAGTCAAAATATTGACTTTTCACGAAAGTAACAAATCTATCCAGCATTAACCAAAACAGACCTTTATCATTTAGGAAATTCATAAAATATTTTTCAGCATTTGAAATAATATATTTCCCTTCTGTAATTATAGAAGACACATTCACAAAGCATATAATTAGAATTCAATATTTTTTTGGGCGCCTAAAACTATTTTAAAAACGTTTTATTTCTGAGAACATCTAATCTGTCCAGAAAATTCCAGATTTAAAAATAGAAATTCAAAAATTCACATCTTTTATTTCACATGCCCAAAAATCAGGATTCCAATTTTATAAGACCGAGGAAAGATTGAAATTTCATTATAAAATCCTAACATGACATGTTATATTCATAAACTAGCCCAACTATTAAACGTTTTAGCTTTTGTAATTCTAGCAAACTGTTTCCAAATGTACAGCAGCAACATATTACGATTTTTTATAATTTAATCATAAAGAATAAAATTACAAAATTAAACATGCGAGCATAGGAGACATAGTTCAATTGATATAAAAATCGGCATAAATTTTAAGGATGTGTAACCTTACAAAAAAATTTTCAGAATTGAGAACCGCTGCTGAAAATCGAAATTTTCCAGCACCAGTAACCTAATTTAGAAAAACTATAACAATTTGCATACTCAGGAGATTTCAACACAAAACGAATCAATGAAAACCTTAGGATGTCTAATTTCATAATATTTATACGTATTCACATGATTCTAAATAAACAAAACAGTTTTAAGTAAGAAATACAGACTATTTATATCATGACAACATTACAAATACCTATATTACATAAGTCATACCACAATTAAATAAACACAAATAACTAATAAAAATAAATCAGATAAGTCAAAGAAATATTTTTAATACTTTAAGACAAATACCAAGTAAAGAAGATTTAAAATTTTTTTCTTCTTCAAAGGCTTATGTTTCTTCCTTCTCTTTTTTCTAGGATTTATAATATCGTAAAAAATAAAAGACGCTTTTTCCTAAAAAGATGACTTAATCTTAAATATTTAGTAATTAATAAATATATATTTTTTAAAAAAATAAAAAATAAGAAACGTGACTTTATTTTTAAGAGGATTCTTTCTTTTTTTTAATAAAAACTAATAACTGAACTTATTAAAACAATTTGAATAAAAAAATTTCACTCACACACGAACACTTAATAATAACTCTTCTACTCAATTTTATAAGGGTAAAAGAGGAAAAATAAAATAAATAAATAAAATAAAGTGGGCGTTACAGTTCAAGGAAACATTTTCGGCTATTATAGCAGAAATAGGAAAGCCTAATCTGAAGATGGAACAAACAATTGGCAAAGGCTGATCAATTGAGGAATCATGCATGGCTTAGGTTACACCCAGCAGTTCCCTTATTTCTTCCCCGTGAAGCCTCAACAGACGTAGAGATTGCTGGCTTCACAGTACAAAAAGGTTCCAAAGTTTTAGTCAATGCATGGGCTATCGGCAGAGACGAAAGCACATGGGACAACCCTCTCACTTTCAAGCCCGAGAGATTCTTGGGGTTAGATATTGATGTCAAAGGCTGCAATTTTGAGCTAATCCGCTTTGGAGCCGGACGACAAATATGCCCTAGTTTGCCATTGGCAATTAGAATGTTGCATATAATGCTGGGTTCACTTATTAGCTCTTTTGATTGGAAGCTTGAAGATGACAACATGGACATGGAAGAGAAATTTGGAATAGCCTTACAGAAGTCTCAACCCCCTCATGCTGTCCCTGTTGCCATTTAATCCCATAATACATACATAAATACATACATACACACATAAATATATATACATATATATATATATAACCAATAATGCACTTTATCATTGGTTATATTGTTATGCGTCTTCTATTATTATTAATAAGCATCATTATTGATCAGCTTAATCCACGTCTGATTGGATTAATGCTGTATGAAAACAATATGTAACTTGGGTAGTGTCATGTGTTGAGACATTCATTTTCACTGAACTCGGAAAACGAAAGTTGGCAATTCGCATGCGTTTTGTACGAAGAAGTTTAGCTAGTTTCATTTAATTTGAAAGTTTGCAAGGCTTTAAACGTCCACAAGAAAGAAGAAGTTTAGCTAATTTCATTTTCGCAGGCCCTGTGAGCAAGCTTTGTGATTTGGTGAATCAGAATTAACTTTTGACCAAGTGTACCAGTCAGCCAACGAGCACGAATAAAACTTGACCAAGCTCTAAGTGTGGTCCGTTTATAGCTTCTTCACAAACTCTCACACTCTCTTGCTTTCTCTTCTGCATGAAGAAATTGCCATGTAATCAATCCATTGATTAAAATTCGATGTCATGCCCTGGGATATTGTTATCTTACATAATAAATTCACTTACATTTGATAAATATGGTTCCTTAGATTAGACTAATGAAATCTGACGAATGGAAATTAATTGCACAGTTAGAGATAATGAGTGAGCAACCGAGTGAAGAGGGCGATGCAGGTTTGGGTGATCGAACACGAATCGACTTCTTATGAGAGGAAAAAGATGTCGAAGCTTTCAGATACTAAACAAGCCCAGCAACTAACTTGCCGACATAACCATTAACAAATTTCCATCTTACTCAGTTTCTTTTACATTTATCACAGCTATCAATGAAATATTAGACACAACCATGGTGCCACTGTGAAGCACTCTCTTTCAGCTGCTTCAATGAAGGTCGTGCTGGAAATAGCAGTTAGGAAATTAAATTTAAAAGATTATGCTCCGGTTAATGGGCATGCAATGAAATGCAAAGAGGGACAATGAATGAAGGATATATGCGCAGAAACAGAAGCGACAGCAGGAGTGTCGGAGGGATTAAATTGAGGATTAAAACACAACGTTCTTTTTTTTTTCCCCTTGTCTCCTTGAGGAAAAACACAGCACTCTTGGTATCACTGACATTTGCTAAATGCGAACTTACAAGTGGGTTTAAGCTGTCCCTACAGAGGTTATTAGAAGGATTCAACCTGTGTTGATTATTTTTATAACTGGTTTCTGAAAAGATATATAATCATGTATTTGGATTCCAAAAAAAATCAAAGAGAATATTAAACCAACAAGGGAAAAACTAACTCGGCTAAATATCTAACTAATTATATGATGACAGCTGTACAACTGAAATAACCTTATGCCAAGCTGGCTTTATACACACGTGAGTGATAACTAAATAATAACCAACTATTCGAGCTTTTTAAACTTCAACTGAGTTTCACCTAAACTTCTGCGGCAGCAGCTACATGCTCGAGCAGTCTAAAACCTGCTGGAACTTTCAACTACATTCTCAAATCCTCTGGAATAGCACTAGCATCCCTTCTCAAGCTCAACATTAGGAAATAGGAACAGCGTTGAGCTTTGAGCGAAGATAGTGAAATGACTAGAAGTTTAGAGCTTTAGTGAACATGTCAGTAATTTGATCAAGAGTAGAAATAAACTAAACTTGAAGGCATTTAATGGCTACCTTTTTTGGTAAGAAATGGACCTCTAATTCAATTTACTTGGTTTCAAAATGAAATTTAAGATCGTTAACTAGAGCTGTGGCACTTTGGTTATCGCACCAAATGACAGGAATAAAGAGAGATGCCGCATCAATTTCAGTGAGCAAGGATCGTGTCCATAATATTTCTGATGCTGCCATTGCAAATGCACGATATTTAGACTCAGTGGTGGATCTAGGCACCACAGCCTGCTTTTTTGAAACACCAGGAAACAAAAATAGGACCTAAGTAGACACAACACCCAGTAACTGACCTTCTATTATCTCTGTCTGTAGCCCAATTTGCATTAAAAAAATATTCAAGATGAAGCTTGCAAATGAACCTCAATTGGAGCACAAAGGAATTGACTTAACTTGTTGACAAAGATTGCAATTTCAGTCCTGATGAGTGTGACATTGAAGAGCACCAATTTTGCTTTTATATAATGTGGCATCTAAAAAGAGACAAGCCATTATTTCTTGTCAAAGGAAACCCTGAGGTCATAGGAGTGGAGCAAAGTGTGCTGTCTTGTATATTGACCTTAATGCGTAAATCTGTTATATATTTTGGCTGAGAAAGAAGTAAACCAGCTAGATTTTTATTCACCTAAGAAATAGTAAAGTTCCCCAAGATCCTTCAAAGCAAATGTGGACTTTAAATTGGAGACAAGTTGATTAGTAATAAGGGGCTGGAATTTGTAACAATGATATCGTCAACATATACTAAAAGAAGAAGAAGATAACCATCAACTCTTTTGAAGAAGAGGGAAATATATGACTTCGAATTGAAGAAACCCTCCTATTATGTCAAAGCTATTTTCAATCTATCAAATCATGCCTTGGGTGCTTGCTTGTGCTTATATAAGGCTTTATAAAGCCTACATACATTAGTGGGTTTGTTGGGATCAATAAAATCCTCTAGTTGCTGCAAATATACTGCTTCTATTAAATGGCCATTTAGAAAGACATTATTAATGCGAATCTGCCTCAGAACCCATTTGTTAATCATTGCCATGCCCAAGAACACTCTGATAGTTGAAGATCTCACCTCAGGTCTGAATGTTTCAATGTTGTTAATACCTTGTGTTTGGTGAAAAAACTTTGGTTATAAGCCTAGGCTTATACTTGTTAATACTACCATCAGGATTATAGTTGATCCTAAACACCTACTTGTTACATACAATCTAAACCGGATGTGGAGGATTAACAAGTTCCCAAGTTTAGTTGTTTAGTAAGGCCTGATACTCTTCTGTCATAGCTTTATCCTGTTTGTGATAAGCAAAGGTAGTGAGACAGTAGATGGTTTTGTTTCTTGTGACTGACAATTAGTTATATGTCCCTTGAGATTTAGAAACACGAGCCTTGGAGTTAGTAATCATAGGAGGGCCAATGGGAATAGGCGATGATAGAGACAAGTGACGAGGTTCACATGATGAAGAAGAGATAGAATACCTAGAAGGTGGAGATGAATTTGAAGGAAATGAGGAATCAGGGCATAAGGATTGGGAACCATTGTTTGTTACTACTAGAGAATAAGAGAGAATAATATCAAGTTGCACCACAGTCTGAAGACTAAAGGAACTGGAAGATGAACGAAAACTAGATATAAACTAAAAACAGGTAATTAATAAGATAACACTCCCAAAATAATTTTTAAATACAATCAACTCCGTCAATCAACATCCCAATAAATAACGATTATCATCCGAAATATTTTAATATCAAACACAGTAAGTTATTCTTAATTGTAATATCATACAATCCAAAATATTATACACCGAACTCTATAATTTCTAGGACAAACACGTGGCCAATTACACATAACTAGCGTTGCTCAGTCAACTATTGTACCTGCAAGTCTCCTGTGGGGGAAAAAATATAATAAAACGAAAAAGGATGGGGGTGAGTATAAAACACAGTGAAGGTCAGTGAGTGGATAATAGTTTTCGAAAAATAACTTTATTCTTAAAATAATCGTATCACTTTTAAATACACCATTTTATCAAATCATAAACGAGAAATATGAATAAATCATTTCACATTTGTAAACAAATCACTAACTTTGAAAACATATATAATAACATGTGAAATAATCAAGGAAGTATACGTTATAACATCGTATAAATACTCAATCTGAAATCATCACCAAATACTGCATAAAACCGAAGAAAATTCGCAACATATAATATCAATTCGAACACTGAAAACTTTCACCAAACGAGTACCCGGGAAAATAATCTCATCCTATCTGGACCTCAACGGTCAGCAATCAGGAAACCATCATGCCCCGGAACTATTCAGATAGATGGGGAAATAACATCTCATATGTCGTCTCATCTCGACATATCTCATCATCATCATTATGCATGCATAGTCCCCAAAGGATAAAAGCACCCAAGCACACGGCCCAAAGCCTCTATGTGTACTCCGACGGGCCCCAAAGGCCCATATCTCATATCATCACATCACAGTGTACAGGGAAGGGTACTGTCTAATGACTTGAAAACAATCGAAAATACACATATACATAAACATCCGATAATATCCGAAATCACATTCTCTTTTATTCTCAACAACATTTAAAATCCATTTCCTTTTCTTTTAAAAATATTATCAATACGCATATATTCAAAATCAGAAATAAAGTCATAAATCATAACAATTCTGATAGTGAACAACATTATTCAGATAAAATCCATTTCTCATAAAATCATTTAAATCAGGCATTTAAAAATTCATTTGCAATCATGCTCATCATAATTAAAAATCATGATAATCCACAAAGAAAATAGATTTTATATATTCCACTCAAAGTGACGACGATCAAATCTGATATCGCCGACGTCCGTGGGTTGGTTCTCGTTCGCGAGTCCCCCTAATCAAATAAATGGTATAATTATTACTAATCTCATAAAATACGATTAATTATACTTAATAAAACCCGAATTCTCATAATATAACTCCCGAATATTTAAAATTATTAAATTATCCTTATTTCTAAAATCATCAAATTATTCTTATCTCCAAAAATTACCAATGATCTCGATATCAAACTTTATTTAATTGCTCTCAATAATATATTTATTAACTTATCCTTAATATTCTTAATTTTTGAAATATCCTCAAATCCTTTAAAATTACTTGAATGCCTTGAATTCAAAATTATCGAAATATTCCAAAAATCATAATTTATCAATTTAACCTCAAAATCATAAATTATCAACCTATCCTCAATTTAATCAATTACTAAAATATCCACATTTTAGAAATTATGGAATTATCTTAGAGGTATAAAATCTTCAAATTACTCCCAATTACTTAAATTACCGATTTACCATCGAAATCTCAAATTACCTATCTAACCTTATCCATAATAATCAAATTACCCACAACTTTCAGAAATTACATAATTAACCCCAAAATTCTCAATCTTTACCGAATTGCCCCTCACCGGTCAACGGTGACCGAACTTCAGTCAACAATGATAGGAAGCTTAGATCTTGTAGTTCCGGCCTCGGTGAGTCCAACGATACCGACGGTGACCTTCCACGCACGGTGACGGAGCCGGATCGAGCTTCCTAAGGCCGCGGGTTGCAAGTTGCCATTCACCGGCAATCCGGCCGATTCAGATGACGAGACCGGTCGGAAATGGAAGCTGGAGGTGAGAGCAATGGAACCTAGCCGGTGGCGTGGCCAAACTCCGGCTGAATCGACGGCAGCAAGAACGGGTGTTTTGGCCAAAACTTTCGAGCTTTACCGGCGGCGTTCTGGTCATTTTGCGGTGGTGAAATTGGCAAAGATACGACCAGCGTCTCAAGGGCTTCAAATCAATACCAAGATTGTCAGAAACGGTGTCCAGAATTGAGAGATCCGGTCGGGTCAATTCGCGGATCGCGGGTCGGATCGGGTTGGATCGGGTCACTCCTCTCTCTCTCTTTCTTTCTTTCTTTCTCTCTCTCTCTCCTTCTCTCTCTCTCTCTCGCTTCTCTTACACAAATATTAAAAATAATATTATTATTTTATTAATCTAACTATTTGATATAATAATAATATCATACCAAGTAAATGAATACCGGTTTCATAATAATAATTTTCTAATTAATTGACTCAGAATCGTGTTTGATTTTATCCCGATTTTTCACCACAATAAAATATAAAATTTCTACACACACGGTGTGTTTACTAATATGTCCAATTTTTCTCACATTAACGTATAATGAATCCGAACTTATAAAATTAATACCAAATGAAAATTATACGATCCACTCTAATGAGAAAATAAAAGTGTATATATTACATTCACACTAAAGAAAAGTCAGCTCCAAACTAAAATTAAAAAGAGGATTTATCAAATATGACATGGTTACTTATGTAGACTATTCTAAAGGAGTGCAAAATCGATAGCCTTTGTGCAGTGAACTATGCTACAAAAATATGCATTTATTAGTTCCGTAATTAGGCTTATACTACTTATATGGACTTAGACAAGGGTAACAAGAACAACCAAAGATTCTAAGACGAGCATAGTTAGGTTTCTTGTGGAATGACAACTCAAAAATTCATCTATTGTTATGGATATTTGTAGCAAACCTATTAATGAGACAAATAGACGTATGAACAGCATTTCAGCACCATTTCAAAGGTAAATTTATTTGAGCAAGAAGGATAAGTCCTATTTCTTCCATACGTTTGTGTTTTCTCTTAATTTTCCTCTTTTGATGATAAACATATGGACAAGGGTACCTAAACTAAATATTTGTTTAGTAAGATAGGAAGTGAAGGACCTAAACTCACCTCGCTTATTTGTTTGAAGAGATTTGATCTTCCTAGATAGGCAGTTTTCTATCATCAGTTTGAAATCTTTAAATGTTTATAGTGCTTTAGAGTTGATAGGGAGAGAAAAAAATCCAAGCAAATCTAGTAAAATCATCTGGGATTGAAACATAATACTGATCTGACAAGATAGCTCCAAAGATCAGCATGCAAAATTTCTAATGGTTGTATATAGCATATGGCTTTTGCCAAACTGGTAAGCACCACAGAATTCAAGTGTAATATATTTTTCCAAGTCAAAGGCATGATTAGAAAGTTTCACGGTCTGTTTTAATGCATGAATTATGGGATTTCTAATCTTTATACATGATATTATAAGGCCATTTTGGCATCTTTATGAATTGAAAAGTGTTTGCAGTAAAAGGAGCATTAGATGCAGTACAATGTGAACAAAGGACAAAATTTGAAGTTGACAGTAGAAATTGACTTAGTAGTCAACAATACACGACATTTATTTGAAATATTGACTGTAATTAAGCTTCAACTTGATAGAATCCATCTGCAGCAATCCGCTTCAGGAATATAGTCGTTGTAATCTTGTCCTCGACAAAACAAACAGAGTTGTGGAATTCAATGATCGCATTATTGTTAATTAATAATCTAGAAACACTAACTACGTTATGAGTAATATTTGGTACATGTAGCATACCTGTAAGATAGAGATTTTCTATGATAGATATCTTCAAAATTGCTAACTAACCTGTTGAATGGATAAACCTAATCCATCTCGCAAATGCAACTTCTTTATACGAGTATAAAGTGAACAAGATAAGAATATAATTGCACTCTGTGTAGCATGATTTGTAGCTCCAGAATCACAATACCAAGCCTAGTCAGCGACAATATTGTGGTTCGCCAGAGGAGTAGTTGTACCTTGATTAAGCAGTACAAGAATTTCTAGAAGATGAGTTTGCAGGATTTGGCCTAACATTTCTTGCATATATAGTAGCAGGTGTATATCTATTATAAAAACCAGGAGCACCTTAAGAATACACAAAGCTACATGACATAGAGGGCTGATTGTTTGATGACTACTGACAAGCAATGCAGCCTTGAAAACCTCACTTCTAGGAAATTCTCCACTGAAACCTCTTCTAAAATCTCTTCCATAATTTCCTCCAAAGAATTGATCACCCCTTGGCCTGAATCCTCTTGATTTACCTTTTCCTTCTTTTTAGAACAAGGCTATAATTGAACTTGTTTCTACATTTACAGGCTTCATGACTAGGTATAAAGCAAAATTGACAAACAACATTCTTATTCCACCGAAAAAGCCACAAAACCCGCCATTATCAGTCATATTGTTGCCAAAGTTGAGCTTATTATAGTTCTGTCCTTATTTGTGGAAAGTTTGCACTCATATCATGCATCACTTTAAATTACGTTTTTCCTTTTGTCATTTCAAGCCCTATTTCATGGCTAAGCAACATTGAATATAGGTCCACAATAGTTATCTTTTACTTTTCATGCCTAATTAAGACATTGGTGACAAGTGACTTATCAGAATCATCTAATCCAACAAGAATATAGATAATAAAATCATTTCACAAAAGTGCATTATCTTCAAGGGCTAAACTGTGAGAGATCTTCTCCATCTTGCTAAAGTAATCATTAATAGATTACTAGTTCGGATTTGCATCAACAGAGATATGACGCATGCCCTAGATTAAGACGCGAAGATTTCTGCAAGCTTTTTCTAAAGCTCCTATGAAGTTTCATAACTTATCACCATTACCAGCACATTATCCACCATTGACGAAAACAGCCAGCTCTGTAGCGGCTTATCAATTTTTTTTCCGCACAATATAGTCTGGATTTTCAGTTGGCCTTTCAACTACGACCTCACATGTGCTTGACTCTTAAGCTGATGCTGAAATAAATTGAGTAGGATGAGGCTTATCGCCATTAATGAAACCTTTAAAATCATTGTGGTTGATTGATGTAAGCACGTGTGTCTTCCACGCAAGATAATTCATTCAACCTATCTTTACAGGTTGCATAAAGTTAAAGGACTATGAAAATGAAGATATAGAGACTACGCTTGTAATTAATATATAAAAAAGGGTTATAGTGATGTGCCTGGCTGCTGAGAAATCAAAGAAAATAGAGAAAATTTTGTTGACTAAAATTTACTAAAATCAGTTACGGACTATGATATTTATCTACTTGTTGGATAACTAACTCAGCTAAATACCTAACTAATTATGACATGACAGTTATAAAATTTAAACAACCTTATACCAAGTTGGCTTTACACAGACGTGAGTGATTACTAACTAATAAACAACCATTTCAGCTGACTAAGTTTTAATTAAATTTTAGCTAAACTTTCACTTTTCTTAAAATGGATCTGAAAAAGGAAGAGGTTTCAATTAAATTAGCTAAACTCTCACTTTTCTTAAAATGGATCTAAAAAAAGAAAAACACTTTTCTTAAAATAGATTAAAAAAGAAAAAGAAAATTCGATGCAGAATAGGAAATGAAACTCCTATTTAAAGTTTCATTTCCTTTTTTTATTTCTATAATAATAATAATAATAATAATAATAATAATAATAATAATAATAATATTTTACTATATTATTTTATTATTATTTTTAGGCGGCTCGCCTCTTTTTCTTTTGTTTCTTCTTCCTCTTTTATTGCTTGCTTTCTCACTTCCGTGGCTACCTTTTCTTCTTCTTCTTTTCTTTCTTTCTTTCTCATTTCCGTGGCTGCCTTTTCACTAGCAGCCAAGCACCAATTCGGTGCTTTGAAACATCAAAGTCAAGCACCATTTGGGTGCTGACTTGAACAGTAAATTGATAGTTAATTGCTGACGTCTGATGAAATTTTTCAGAGTCTTCATGTTGTTTGATGAAATGCCCGATAGAAGCAACGTTTGTTGTATTAGTCTATTATTCAAATATGAGGTATGAAAATGAATACAATCCGAACACTATTCATGCTTTGCAGCTTCTATTGTAGTTTTATTTCAAAGAAGCCTTGCTGCTACTTTTGGGTAATAATCTATTGAATTACATTATGACTTGATATTTACGTAATTTTGTATAGGTTAAACCTCTTAGAGATGCATTTACACAATATATTTTTTAGAAACAGGTTATCACTTAAGTTACTGTCTCAGATCTTCTTATCATGCTAATCTAGTTTTTCTTGCTGCAAACTATTGGTTCAGCATAAGGTGAAAGGCTGGAAAGTTTTTAGCTCTTCCATGACGAAGGTTTTAGACCATGGTCCTTCGACTAAAGGTAATATTTCCTGTCACATTTGTTATTCTTGGCTTCTTATTGCAATCAAAACTTAGGACCCTGCTTCGAGCTTCTTTTATCATGTTATATACGTTCATAGGAATAAAGAAGCCACCAGATTAAGTGACTTTGAGTTTTCGATACGCGAGTTAATCACAAGATTTTGGATTCCCTCTTGTTTGTGCCTTTGTGGCCCCTTTTTTTTATTAATGATATTAAGATTGATGCTTCATCTAGTTCTGCGAATACCTTTTTTTTCTTTTCATTTTTCCGATTCCTTTGACTTTCGTTTATTTCATGTTAATTAAATAAATGGAAGGGTTGCACGTGTGTTGGAGAGAGAGGAAGAGCTGCTATTCAAGGTCACAGTACTGCTGATGCCGAAGCTGCTACTTGCAGAATATGTAACGTAGCTTAGTCCGTTAATCTTTTGTTTATATTAGATTGTTGATCTTCGAGTTGCTTAGGTACATATAATTATAATAATAATAATTATGGGCGTATTATGGAAATCTCAGCCACTGGCAACAGTGCAGGCAAGAGTCAATTCCCAGAAGCTGTCAGTGCAGGTGGGCGCGTTTGGTGTGACATACTGTATTGGACTGAATTGTAGTGGCTTATATTGTATCGAAATGTATTAAAAAATAAACTAATTTGGTAGATTATGGCCTGTATTATGTATTTTTAATATTCAATACCATTAAATAATGATATATAGTTGTTATTTATTTATATTAAATAAATATTATATGAATTTAATAAAAATTTTACTACTTAAATTAATTTATTACTTATAATTATTAATAGAAATATTATTTTCTTCTACGGACTTCAGCATCTTTCCGTATTTATCAGTTAAACAACAATTAAAATATTAAGGAAATATAATATTTGATTTGTATTGAATATAATAGTTAATATTAAATAATAATTAAAAAAAAATTGTGCAAGTTAGAGGTATAGAGAGTGGCGGGTTTCATTTGCAAATCGATTACCGCACAATTTTAAATAAATATACAAATTAATGCAATTATTTTTTTATAGTTAAACGCAGGACTGAATTTATATTACAGTGCAGACTCTTATAAACCCGCGCACTAAATGGGCAGATTTTGGAGATTCCAAATCTCGGGAGTTTAAGTTTTTTGGATTTGAACTCTGCTGCTACCAAGAACTTCAAGTATTATTGGCCTTGCGTACGATTTGCTGCAAACATGATGAATCCTTTATGATCATTGTAAGTGGCCCAAATTGATTATCTATCCGGCCATGTTCGGTTCCAGGAAATTAAGGAAGGAAAGGAGAGACTTTTTCTTTCCCCTGTGATTTTTTTTGTTCTGTTGGTAAAAGTAAATTAGGAATTAAATTCCGTTGTATCTCCAATTTTTGATATTTGAGGAATTTAATTTCTGTATTGAAGTGTCGGAAAATTTGATTTCCTGCTTATGAAAATGTCTTATCTCCCGAATTTATCCTCATTTAATTTTAATTTTCTAATTTTACCCTTAAATAAATTTAAATAGAAAAACTCTAATCCTACCACCATAGCCGTCACTCAAAATTGGAGGACTCTCTCTCTCTCTCTCTCAACTTCCGACGATTGTCACCGGTGATAAACAGCGCCAGTAATTTCATTGGTGATCGTCTCTCTCTCTCGCTCTATCTCTCTCCCTTAGTCTCTGACATGTTCCTTACAACTTCAATCTCTTCGGTCTTGGCTCGATTTGGGCTTTGATTTCTCAACCTCAGCTTCGATCTCGGCTTAGAACGGTACAACGACTAGTGATTTCGTCAACTTTGATTTCTCAATATCGATCTTTCAGCGTTCGATCTTAGGTTTTTAATTTTATTTTTTAAATTTAACAATTTCTTCCGTTGAGTTTAAAGCATGCATGTATAATAAGATGAACATTTATTTATGGTAGATCCAAGACATCTATTTGAGGCCCTGGAAATTCCCAGTTAGCAGAAGAAATATATATATCAGGTTAGTGAAAGGCTCATAAATTTTAATTAATGCTGGATTTCTTCTTTTTTTGTTATGTTCAACCATGTGGTTGATATTGTCTTATTTAATCATGGGCTTGCTATTTACAGTACATGGCTTATTTATTTTTGGAAATTAAAGTATTGTGTTTTGGAATTGAATCCTACGATTTCTGATAATTGATTGTAATTGGCTTGCTGTTGATGGAAATTGAAGTTACACGCAAATGAATACTTGTGTGTGTGGTCATGATTGTTATGTTAAGATAGGTCATGGATTTTTGTTTTTGATTACGTCGATTGTTTTTTGCATAAGTCATTAACCATGTGTTTCGTAATTGTTTTGATGAGAGCTTTTCCAGACAACTTCAGATTTTTACTTCACTTTGCTCTTACTATTGCTTTTGCTTTTGCTTTTGTTTGTGGGTTTGGTTTTACTTTTTGGTTTTGCTTTTTGTTAACCTCCTGGCTGGTTTGTGTTGAAAAAATGAGTATTCCGTAGCAATAATTTAAGATAAGACAGATTAGTTAATTATTAGTGTAATATAGGGTAATGTTGATTTGGTCTTTCTATTTATTATTTGTGACTGCAATTGGACGAAATTATGCAAACTAGCTAGGTAGCACTCACAAAACCTCATCAAGTTAAATTTAATACTTCAACTAAGCAATAATGCCAGTTTTGACAGTTTTTTATTTTTCATTTTTATCGCAATCTCATTATGTTTTGCATTATTATATATAAAAGACATTTGATTCTAACTAAATTTCCAGTAACTAAACGAAGAGAAATTCATAATGATGTGAAATGCAAAAACAAAGAAAGTGATAGTTAAAAGATTCTAGTATCCGTACATTGACTTGGGTTGGAGACCGATCTTTGAAGCACTAGTACTGGGAATGATGAAATTTTGCTCACTCTCATGGTCAAACTCCAATCAAAGTGAAATAGTCAACCGAATTGTTTGCTCAAGAGTCAAAAATATAAATTCTGAAAAAAAAAGGACTAAAAAAAGTAAAGCATAAAGGATTTTGCTGTCTTGTTGCTAGAAGCAGTTTGGAAATGGGAACCCGGACTGGTAGTAATAGTGCATCATGTGAAAAATAAAGTGATTAGATTCAAAATTTTGAGATCAGGAGACATTATTAGTAAGTATTTTCACAATGTATTGCATTCTGTCATACGACTCCATAGAGAATTATTGAAAAAGCCTGAATCAATTTCAGAAAACTCCACTGATGAGAGATGGAAATGGTTTAAGGTATATATCATTATTATATTTATTTTCTTATATGCTAAATATGCTGTATGATGTAAATAATTATTTATTTTTTTCTTTGGCATTGATAATAGAATTGTTTAGGAGCATTAGATGGAACTTATGTTAGAGTAAGAGTGCCTGCAGCAGATAAACCTAGGTATCGGAAAAGGGAGATTGCCACTAATGTTTTAGGAGTATGTTCTCAAGATATGTAATTTATTTATGTTTTAGCTGGTTGGGAAGGGTTAGCTGCTGATGGTAGAGTCCTTCGTGAGGCTTTACGGAAAATAAATGATTTAAATGTTCCAAATGGTAAGGCATGTATGTACTAGAAGTAAATTGGTTGTTCAATATAAAACTTTAGTTAGCTAAAACTTAATATTTCTTAATTCTATAGGTTACTACAATCTAGTGGATACTGGGTATGCTAATAGTCCGGGATTTCTTGCTCCTTATAGTAGACAACGATATCACCTCAATGATTGGAGAGAAAACTACCAGCCTACTAACCCACAAGAATTTTTTAATATTAATACTCATCCGCTAAGAACATTATTGAAAGATATTTTGGCATGTTGAAAAATAGATGGATAATTCTTAGAAGTCCTTCATTTTATCATATTAAGACTCAAAATAGGATTATCATGGCATGTTGCTTGTTACACAATTTTATTAGGAGTGAGATGTCATGTGATCCTTTTAAAGAGTCATTTAATACTGTAACTAGGGTCGAACTAAGTATTGAAACTTTGGAAGAGTGGAATTTATGGAGAGCAAACTTAGCTCAACAAATGTATAATCAGTGGACAGCAAGTAGATAGATGATATTCTTATTTACTGTTATAATACTTCTTTTTATTTTTCTAGAATTTTATTGTATTTTATTCTATGTTGAGACTTTTGAAACTATATTGACAATTTCAATTTAATTTGTCTGACATTGGTGCAATTTATATATGTATATATATGCATTAGGTTTGTTTGTCTATAGATGTGTATAAATTGGTTAGTTAATGCTCTAATTGTGCAAATTTAAATTTTGTTTGGTGCTGTTTTGTTATTGTTTTAATAGTTAAATGGCATCGCAACCTCCAAAGTCTAGATTTTGGACCTCAGATGAAGATATTAAGCTCGTGGTCTCTCTTTTAGACTTTTATCATGATGAAAAATTTTATGCTGACAATAACTTTAAAAGTGGTTACTTGAGAGCTCTTAAGACTTCTTTAGAAACAAAACTACCTGGATGTGGTATTAAAGCAAAACCACACATTGAATCTCATATAAAGACTTTAAAGATGCAATTTCAGACTGTACATGAGATGTTAACTGGACCAAATTGCAGTGGCTTTGGTTGGGATCCAGAAAAGAAAATTATAAGTGCAGAGAAGGCTGTGTGGGATGCTTATGTTCTGGTATTGATAATAACAACTGGTTATTGCCATTATACTTGCTATTTTTACTGTTATACCTACTGTTACTATTATTTTTCTTGTTATTTTTACTGTTATATTTGCTGTTTTTATGTTATAAAGCTATATGGGATGCTTATGTTTTGTTGTTATACTTGCTGATCACCATTTTTTTACTGAGTTTTATTGTCTTATTATTGTTTTTACTGTTATACTTGTTGTTTTTGTTATTATATTTGCTATTTTTCTATTATACCTGTTGGTTGCTGTCATTTTACTTATTATTTTTATTATTATACTTGTTGATTACTGCTATTTTACTTATTATTTTGACTATTATACTTGCTGGTTTTGCTGTTTTACTTGCTAGTCACCATTTATTTACTGGGTATTATTTTTTTATTTGTTGTTTTTACTATTATACTGCTGCTTAGTACTCTTTTTCTACTGTTTAACTTGCTGTCTTTACTGTTATAATTATTGGTTAGTACTTTTTTTTATTGTTTTACTTGTTATTTTTGTTTTTTTTGTTATTTCACCTGTTATTTTTGCTGTTTCAGCCATTATTTTAAATGTCATTTGCTCTTATTTTTTGTTTTTTTATTGTTTGCTGCTGTTATTTTTTTCCTATTGTACTTGCTATTGCTATTGTTTTCTACTATTATAATTATTGTTTTAGTTGCTGGTTACTACTGTTTTAACTATTTTACTTGTTGCTGGTTGCTGTTTCTACTGTTTTAGTTGCTGGTTATTAACTATTTTAATATTAAAAGTATATAATTAAACTATTTTTTTACTTGTTATTTATTATTGTTTTACTTGATGGTTATTATTATACTTGCTGGTTCTAATATTTATTATTGTTGTTTTCCACTATTTTATTTGTTGTTATAGAGTTATAAAGAGGAAATAAACTTCAAGAATAAATCTTTCCCATATGATGAGGACTTATGTATGATTTATGGTAAGGACCATACCATTGGAAAAAATGCAAAAGCTCCTGCATATGTGGCAGAGGAACTTGAGAGGACTGAAACGAATAATGAAGCTCAAGGAGAGAATTTGAATGTTGAGAATGTGAGAGATGAGATTGATGATAGTATTTCTTTCTCACTTGATTCACGGAAGTGTCCAAAAACTTCAAATAGCTCAATAAGAAGAAGAAGAAGAAATGAAGATTCGGAAGAGCTTAGAGAATTTCAAGAGTTAACAACTCTTATCGTTACACAAATGAAAGACTCTTCTAATGTTGTGAGTCGAGTTATGGGACAAGAAATCAATGACAAACAAGTGGGATTAAGTGAAGAGTTAAAGAAGATTAGCGGTCTACAAGAGTAGAACGACTTAAAGCCACCACTCAAATTGCTTGAGATATTGCGGCGCTTAATGTTTTTTATAGTCTTTGTGATGAGGATAGAGAAACATGGGTTAAACTTTTCTTTGACGGAGAAATTTAACTCATGTTTAGATGTTATGACTTATTAATATCTAATTTAACTCATTTGAGTATATGAAATTTGATTAAGTATTTTTTGTATTTTTATTTTTTGATATTTTGAATGTCTTTGAAATTTGAAGATGTTATAATTATATTTTGAAGTTTAACTAAGTATTTTTTATTATTCATTTAACATTTGAAATTTAATAGTTTTGTAATAATATTATGGGCTACTTTTGAAATAATAGTAATGTTTTTATTTTTTAAAAAAGCACTTTTGATAAAAATATTTTCAAAAAGCACTTTTGACAATAATAACTAAAAAGTACTTTTGAAAAAAGCACTATAAATGTAGTTAAGATATTAAAAAGAAAACATTAATTTTGAGGCTAATTTATAAATAGTTAAATATATTTGTAATTTTTTAATTGATTTAGTAATAAATATTAAAAATCTAACATAGGGGTAAATTTGTCTAAATAAAAAATTATAAAATTCCTTTCCTTTACTAATTCTATCCTAAACCGAACAAAGAAAATCAAATTTCCAATCCTTTTCTTCTCCTTTCCTTTCTCCTCCTCTCTTTTCCTCTCCTCTCCTCTCTCCTCTTTTCCACCAACCTAATATGTCGTCATAGTTAATTGACTATTGGAAATTAGTTATTTTACTATCGGAAAGTTGGGCGGTCCTTTCTTAGTATTGAAATGTAAAGTGTTATTATCGATCCACAATTTTGAGAAACTGATGCTTAATAAAATGATGATGATGATGAGAATGGTGACAGTCATTTGCCAACTAATATTTGTAATGAATACATGATAGATTTTATTTCCTCTTTATATATTGTTATTTTGTGTTGGAGTTATCCCTAGAGATGGCAATGGGACAGGTTTTGCGTGAAAATCTTGATTTCAGGATCCGAAAGTACTCTTTAGAACTCACTCAATACCCAAAAAATATTTAATAAAGAACAGTTCAAATGTATCTTCGATAATCTCTAAATGAGATTGAGATTAAAATAGGGACCCGATCCCATTTATTTTTCCCAAAAAAATTATTAATCTTAAATATTTGTGTCCTTCAACAAAATTAATAATTTTGGAATATATAGATTTGAAAAGAAAATTATAAATGAGCTAATTAATAACAAAAATGAATCATAAAACACTCATATGTTCGTTTGTACATTAGGGAAAACAAACAATAAAGTGCATGAACTGTTATGTTCTGTTAAATCCTCTTGAAGGAATATAGAAATAAAGAAAACTTGCTCAAAAGTTGTTTTATAAATCCACAATTTTTTTCTTTTTTCTGTTTCTTCGCAAACTATAAAGAGAGAATGTGGATCATCCAAAAAATTTTTACTGATAAAGAATTTATAGTGATAAAATTTGACAATGCAGGCAACTACCGAGTGTTAAAATGTCAGATTAGTGGCCAATTAAATATTTCCAATAACAGTCCAAATACAAAAGCTTCTTTCGCCAGAAAATTACTCATTACCTAGAGAAGTATATTAAGCCCAATTCCTCTAAAACATCATTAGCAAAATCTACTTTAAGATTATTAATTGAGCTTATAATCATAATTAGAACCTGCAAAATTACAAAAACCATCAATTTTATTGCCAGCTTTTAGACGATTTCAGAAAGCTGAAAACGATTACTAAACTTGTCAGTGATATTATATGTTAAAATGCTACAAAAAAGAAAAATACCATTTTCATGTTCTTTATTATTTAATTAAATTAACTTTTTAGTTGTGTAAATTTAAAATGCATTTTAATTTTAAAATTTTAAAAAATATAGTTCAAGTTTGGTTTCCAGTTCAGAGGTCTATTAAAATTCCCAAACTCAAACGAAAATACATTTGAGGTTTCAGTTTATTCCTGTAGAAAATCATTTTTAAAATTTTAAAGCTATTTGGGCCATAACCGACCCACATTAACGGGAGGCTCATAAATATTGCCATCTTTAACTATCCCGCATTGGTTGTGGAACAGGCTGACAGTAACTTTATAAGTGTAAAGGAAAGCCTCACTCCTTGAAATAGTCTTGGGGGGTTAAGAGAGGCCTCTGACCACTTGTCATCAGTACCAAAGCCTACGTTCATCAATGTTTCAGTCCAACTGTACCTAGTATGGAGAATGAGTGTCTATCCTTTTGCCAAACAAATATCTCAACCCAATAATCTAACAGGGAGAACCGATGTCTACAATTCTGAACCAAGACCCTATGTGCAAGGGAAAGATTGTTGGGGTTTTCCGACATTGATTGTGGAAAGGGACAGCTCAGCCCAATAATTTCATAGGGAGAATGGGTGTTTATGCTTCTAACTTAAGGCTTTATGTGTGAGGGATACTACTACAAAAATGACATTTGCTGACACTTAATTTTTTAACTTTTTATAAAATGTGTTAGTAATTATATACATACATGCTATTTTTCCTTTTTAACAAATATCATAATTATTGATACTAGAGTGTCAGAAAACTTAAAAAAATTATTAACATTAAAGTATCAAAAGTCAAAAAAATATTGTAGTTCGTACATCACTAACTCGAACCTAAAACCTCTAAGTCAAAAACTTTATATTTGAAATACAAACCACTAAAGTACATAAACTCAAAATACATTAAAAATTTAAAAATAAAAATACAATAGTAAAAGCAAATTATTTAGATCTCAATCGAACCTTTTTTTCATCTTATCAACCTAACCCTAAACATTTCTTTCCTCAGTTCATATACAGGCTGAAACATTCAGTAAAACTTATTCTTGGCAATTCACTACACTACCCTAAATCTAAAATAAATCTTTACTTTAACTCATCAACCAAACCTAAAAACTTGTTTCCCTAGTTCACTACACTAGCCAAATTCATTAGCCTTGTAAGGACGTAAAATATTATATAAATTTTATTGAATTCGCAAATGCACAAATTTATTATAGAATAAATTAATTGTGCAAATGTTGATCCATGAGGAGGTAGATTTTAATTATTTGTAGAATTAACTTTCTAAATGGGTGTTTGAAATTGCGGAGAAAATAATTTAAATTATCCTAAAATTTAAATTGGAATGGCAAGAATAAACTAAAATTATAACTATTAAATTAAAGCACTTGGGTATTCAGATTTGCATTAACATACCCCATAAGCTTAATTTTCTTTATTAGTATCAATTACATTATGAAAGGGATATTCATTCCTCATGAGCCACACTCTAATTAATATAGTGTTAAGGGTTTATCATGCCAAATAACAAGAATAAGATTATTACTATCTATTAAGAAAAATTCAAAATATTCACAGAAATTAGAGGGGAAGAAAAAGTAAATTTACTAAATTAACCCATGAAATATATTGAAACTTCACCTTCAACCAAAAGTTCAAAAAAAATTAATTACTCATATTTGAACTAGAAGTAAAATGAGAATTTTATTGAAATACGTTGAAAATACAAGATAACGAAAGAATTATAGAAAATAGAGTTCAAAAACGAATTTAAGGATGTCAAATTAGTGGGGTAAACCCCTTTTTTTATAGATACAATGAGTAAATCATGGCCATTGGATTGAAACAATTTAGATGCTCAGGATTATGCCATATGGCAAGTTTTGATTGGATTGAACACATCATTAAAGCTATCATTCCGTGTATATTCATGTACTGGACACACATTTTTTTGGTCCAATAATATGCCACCATATCATCGATCAAAACCTCATAAATATTTTAATCTAATAGGATCATGACATATTGCTGGTCAATACCATATCATCAATCAATGCCACATAAGAAGTTAATGCCATATTATTTGTCAAGTCAAATTCTATCACATTATCGTTCAATATCATGTCATCGATCCGTATATGTGAACAGTATCGTAAACAATACCACGAATGGTACTATACATGTGCATGATGTTGTACATATGAACAATGTCATTTATGCTTTTATGTTTCTCTTAAGGTTTTCAACTGTCCTGAGTTTGGATTTGTTGTCCGTTTTATCATTTGATATATTATTTATGTGAAATGACCATGATATCCCTAAAATACATAAAATATTTAATTATAATAAAATCCACAAAATTAAAATCACAAGAAACTTAAATACATAAAATCAGAAACATTAATGGAACTTCGAGTATAAAATAATGATTTTCTCCTTTATAAATATATACTTTTTAACACTCAACACAAAACAAACCTTACATATAATTATTTTACATTTAAGCTTTTATTCAGAAATTGAGCCTTTGATTCATCCTTCAATGACATTTAGAAGTAAGGTAGAGCCCTACAACATCGTTGTTTTTGCCAGAAATTACGGTGCTATTTCAGTTTTGGCCATTTCACTCACTTTTTTTATTTGAACTTAGAGTTTAATTGAATTGAATTTACAACTTGGATTAGTTACTGTCTGTTAAATGAAACTTGGGTATTCTCAATATGTATACAACCTACTTTGTTGGAGTTCAATGTAAAATACATACGTATATACAAGCTCTGACATATAGTTCGTTGAAGGTTAGCTTTTATTTGGTTGCATTAATTTTAGTAATAGTGTAAAATTCTATAGAATTAAAGGTCATCTTTATTAGTAAAATTAGTATTTGCAGTCTTTAACTACACTTATGTAATATAGTTTTGCTTAAATATAATAATATAAGATGGTTGCACATTGTAATTAGGGTATTTTCCAAAGGGCGTAACTTGGGCTGCAAGTGTCCATTTGGGCCATACAATAGACCATTTCAAAGCTTAATCTGTTTTGGTCTAAGCTCAAGCTTGGAATTCTCTTTTTTTTCTTAGTTAGTTTTTAGTTTTAAAATATTTTCTTATATTTTTGTTTCTTTCAGGATTTTTATTGTCTATTTTTTATAGATATCAACTTTGGACATCGTTTGTTTTAGATTTCTTACTTTGATTAGAAGAATTTTATTATCAAGTACATCTCAAATTTATATATTTTCTTAAATCCATAATATTAAGGGCTATTATATAAAAGGAACTAAAATCCTAATTTTATTAATTCTTTATTATTTAATAAACTTTGTTATTTAAAAATTTAGCTTAGCTTATTAAAAAGTCATTAAGGCTTGGCTTATTAAAAAGCCACTATGGCCAATCTTAGTAATTCATCTCCTCAAATTTATAGTAAAGCATCAATTGCTCATCAACTAGAAAACATTCTAGCGATTTAAACTTAATTGAGATTACCTATAAGTGGAATGTTTTGAAATTAATACATAATCCATGTGATTTTCACAAAAAATGATATTATTAATGTTTTCAAATTAATACAATTGTACTAGAAAAATTATTATACTTTATGGTAATGCATTAATTTATAGTATATGAGCTATAAGTGATTTTCGCTAATTATGATTTTCGCTAATCATAATAACTTTAAATATTTGAAATCAATCATGCAATTTTATTAAACTTAAACTGGCACTATATAATATATGAACAGGCAAAAATAAATGAAATGGACAGAACTTGGATAACTTATAATAGGTTGTTTCTAGAGTATAATATCGAAGTTCTTGATTTCTTAAAATTTGCCATATTAAATGTTGAAAACCAAATGTCAATTACAAGTCCTTGCACCTGTTATTGTAACGTGAGTTCACACTCCTCAACAAGTCAAGGATCATTTACTTGGAAAAGGTTTTCTTGCAAAATATAGAGTTTGGACTTACCATGGTGAGACTGGCCCTGTTTCTAAATCTACAAAGTGTCAAGACCATCAACATACTCAAAGATTAAGATGTCATGATTACAGTGGCATAATTGATATGGTCGAAGATACTTATGAGCATTGTGATAAAGATTCTAGTTCTTTTAAGGATATGCTTGAAAATGTTGCAAAGCCTTTATATCTGGGTGTAAAACATTCAAAGCTATCTAGATTAATAAGACTTTACAGTGTGAAAGGTGTTAACATATACATGTTTTGTTTATTGATTTTGATGATAATAAAAAATTAATCTCTCTTGATAATTGTTAACATATCCATATTCTGTTTATTGATTTTGACGATAACAAACAATTAATCTCTGTTGATAATTGTTAACATATACATATTCTGTTTGTTGATAATGGTTGTTAAAAATCTCTGCATATGTTTACAAGCCTTTGAGAAATTTGGAACATTCTGCACAAAAATATGGTTTTCTGGGTATAATCAACAAACCGTTAATTTTAACAGTTAACCAATAAAATGCAGAGAGGTTGTTTTCTAAGAACTTCAACAAATCAAACACTGGAATTAAAATGACTAGTTGTTAACATATAACGGCTAACCGATAATATCTAGATTCTCTTATTTTGTTAATCTTTTACCGTTTAAAGAAAACTGGTTAAGCTTTCAATTTTATGAGTTGCTGGAAATTAACGGTACACCGTTAATATATAACAGATAACCGATAATATCCAAACTGACATTCTTGTTAGTCTTTAACAGTTTAGCAAAAACGACTAGAGAATTTTTGTTATGTAGGTTCCTGGATTTTAACGGCGAAAGAGCAATTATTAACGGTCAATCGATAATTTGAAATCAAGGCTAACGGTAACATTAACTAGCAAAAATGATTATCCATTAACAACTAACAGTAATCTGTTTTCTATCAAGAAGGTTGAATAACGGTTATTTTTCAGCTCCAACTGTAAATAAGTTCATCCAAGTCAAATCAAAAGAGAACAACAACACATCTATTGAGCATATTCACATATATATACAATTGAGCTTTAGAATATTTTCTTTTTCTACTTCATCTACTCACACATTGGGCATTAAGCATTGATTTGCAATCTTGAAAATTATGTGAGAGAAAAATCAATTTGTGATCTTTGTTCTAGAGTGATTGTAAGTGTTGGGATACACTTAGATTAAGAGACTAGAAAAATCTCTTCTTGTAAAGGTTTATTAACACCTTGGAAGTCAATTGTAAAACTTTGAAGCCTTGGAGGCTTGCTTAGTGGAATCCTCAAGTTCGGTGTGCTTAGAGGCGTAGACGTAGACGGGGATAGCCAAACCACGTAAAAATTATTGTGTTGATCTCTCTTACTCTATCTCTCTAGTTTTATAATTCATTTATTTATTTATCTCAAATTTAATTGCTTAATTTATATCATCTTTAATCTTTTTTTTTAATTTCAAAAATCCAATTCACCCCCTCTTGGGTTGTCTAGTTAGTATTTCAATAATATTGTTGGAAATTCATATATTTTCTTAAAAGTCAAAACTCTCTGCATATGTTTATAAGCCTTAGAGAAATTGGAACATTTTGTATAAAAATATGGTTTTCTGAGTAAAATCGGTAAATCGTTAATTTTAATAGTTAATTGATAAAAGATAGAGAGGTTGTTTTCTAAGGACTTTAACCAAGTGTCTTATAACTCATTAAAAATCAAACATTGGAATTAAAACGGCTAACCGTTAACATATAACGGCTAAACGATAATATCCAGATCTTCATATCTTGATTAATCCATCACCGTTAAAAGGAAACCAGTTAAGCATTCTGTTTTATAAGGAATTGAAAATTAACGACAAATCGTTAACATATAACGACAAAACGATAATATCCAGATTTTTCATATCTTGTTAGTCCTTTACTATTTAAAGGAAACCGATTAAGCTTTCTGTTTTATAAGTTGCTAGAAATTAACGGTATACTGTTAATAGATAACGACTAACCGATAATATCCAAACTAACATTCTTTGTTAGTCTTTAACCGTTTAGCAAAAACAGATAAAAGATTTTTGTTGTGCAGGTCCCTGGATTTTAACAACAAAAGGGTAATTATTAATGATCAACCGATAATTTGAAATCAAGCCCAACAGTAATATTGACCAGCGAAAACGATTATCCGTTAATGATTAACGATAATTCATTTTCTGTCAACAAGGATGAATAACGACTATTTTTCAGCTCCAACTATAAATAAGTTCATCCAAGTCAAATCAAAGTAACAACACAACTACTGAGCATATTCGCAAATATACAATCTATATTAAGCTTTAAATAGATTTGTTTTACTTCATCTACTCACACATTGAGCATTGGGTATTAATTTGTAATCTTGAAAAATTGTGTGAGAGAAAAATCAATTTGTGATCTTTGTTTTTGAGTGATTGTAAGTGTTAGAATACACTTAGATTAAGAGATTGGGAAAAGTCTCTTCTTGTAATGGTTTATTGACATCTTGTAAGTCAATTATAAAACTTTGAAGCCTTGAAGGCTTGCTTAGTGGAATCCTCAAGCTCGGTGTGTTTGGAGGCGTGGATGTAGGCGGGGATAGCCGAACCATGTAAAAATTATTGTGTTTGATCTCTCTTACTCTATCTCTCTAGTTTTATTTTTCATTTATTTATTTATCTCAAATTTAATTGCTTAATTTATATCACTTTGATTCTTTTGTTTTCTGAAATTTTAAAAACTAAATTCACCCCCCTCTTGAGTTGTCTAATTAGTATTTCAAAAGGAAATTACGGATGGTTTAATAAAGGATTTTTTACTTTGTTAGAAGTCTTTACTGATAATTTTCCAAACAATAATAATCTACTTAAGTCAATGTATGATGCCAAGGAAACAATAAAAGTACTAGGCTTAGAATATTAAAAAAAATACATGCATGTCCAAATGATTGTATTCTATATAAAAATGAATTTGTCCATTATATTTATAAATAAAGGGCTTCCCTCTAACTTGACACCACTGAATTCATTTTAGGCTCCATAATCTATAATTTTTTCTCTATCTTATATTCTCTACATATTTTAATAAAAGTATAATTTTATCCCCAGTTCAATTATAAGAGGCTAAAGCCTTAATGTGATCTACATGCTTATTATGTAAGTTTATCTTCTTTTTTTAATCAATTTTATGTGGTTATTTTGACTCATTGTTGACAAATAATGTATCATATCTACATTTTGCTTGATACACCGTCTCCTTAGTGAAAGATCATTATTGTCTGACACAGTGGACATTTGGCACTATATTAGTTAGAGAGAAAATTTCCCTCTAGTATCTTGTGAGTTGTCTTGAATCATTATTGACAGAGAGTGTATTTAAATTATTTAGTGGATGGTCTTGCTATGTTATTGACAGAAGGATTATTATCGCCTGGCACAACAAGTTTTTAACACTATACTAAGTGGAAGATCATTATTCTCTGGCACACTAAGTGCTTGATACGATATTTATTAAAGTGAGGATCATGAAGAGTGATAATACCCCTCATAAATTAAATTGGAACTTGTTAGCTTTAGGCTTTACATAATGCAATTTTGATGATAACAAACATACGTCTTAATTATTTTAATTAACAATGTATTACACATTTTCACTGAGTTCTTGAAGGATAGTCTTTATGTAAGTGAATCAAGTGAAATCAATTTCAAAACATTCGACGAACAACGGCTCGATCAAGAACAAAGTTTGGAGCTCAACGGACTTATTATTATGATAAAATTCTCGTGAAACTAGTATGACTTAATTTATGTTTGATTTATCAATTTGTGAAGCTCAAGATTTTAATTAATTAATTATTATTCATTAATCTAAAGACTTGATCATAAATTAAATATTTCATGCATACTAATTGATTTTCTAAAAATGGACTAAAGCGAAAATATTTTGTGATATTTGATTTTAATAAATATTATTTTAAATATGAATTTGGGTTCACTTACAAAATTAAAAATATTTTTAGTCATATCATAATTTTAAAAAGTTATGGGAATGAAAAGTATTATTTATAAATTCTAAAATTAGACTTATTTGCAAAGACTTTTGACATTTTGAGCTATAGTACAATCATAGGAATATATTGGATAAAATTATAATTTTATGAACAGTGGTACTGTAACAAGTTAAAACTAATTCAAAAATAAATTTGTTTGTAAAATTTTATAAGTTTTTGGGTCATAGTATAATTATAAAAAGTTATGAACAAAATTATGATTTATGAACAGTATTACTGCAGCAAAATTCAAATTTAATGGTAACTACACGGTAACAAGCGACTAACCTTCAGAAAATAGAGGCTAACAGCTTTAGCACTGGAATTTGCCTATAACGACTATTTTTCGAGTCAACTATATAAACTCAAATCAAACTCATTTTTAAGCTCTGAAACAATCAAAAATAAGTTCATACACTATTGATTGATCTTTCAACTTACAAATTATTATAGATTGAATCATTGTTGAGCTATAATTTATTCATTCACTCTTAAAGATAGATTTTTTCATTGTAATCTTTAATTTCTTATAAAATTTATAAGTGTATAAGTGTGGGAAACACTTGGGTGAAGGGTTTGAGAAGTAATCCCTAGATTTTAAAGGTTTATTAATACCTTGAAGTCAATTATAATGAATTTAAAGCTTCAGGAGGTTTGGCTAGTGAAATCATCGAGTTTGGTTAGTTTAGAGGCATGGACGTAGGCGAGAACTGTCAAATCATGTAAAATTACTCATGTTTGATTTCTCTTCCTTTACAATTTTATTATTTCATTTTATCAAACTTATTATTTTTAATTTTCTTAAGGCAATAGATTAAATTGTTGTGTGATTTATTTTAATTAAATTTTAAAAACTCAATTCACCTGTCTCTTAAGTTGTATAACTAGAATTTCAATTGGTATCAGAGCTTATTTCTCTTATTAGGACTTAACCATCTATAGTAAAAGATCCATGGCAACTCAAAATAAATTCACATTTAGGAAAGGATAATCCACAGCTAGACCATTATTCTTTGATGGAAATGACTATTAATATTAAAAAACTAGGATGATAATTTATTTACAAGCTTTAGATTATGAAATTTGGAAAGTTATTTGTGATGGACCATTTATGCCAATACTAAAAATAAATTAGAAGATGATATTCCAAAACCTTGTCAGGAATGAAATAAATTGAAAACGAGAATAACTTCTATCAATTCCAAAGCTATGAATGCATTATTTTATGCTCTTAATAAAAAAGAATTTCATAGAGTCTCTAGTTGTGAAAGTGCCTATGAAATTTGGCACAAACGTAAAGTTGTTTATGAAGGTACTAATCAATTGAAAGAGTCTAAAATTAGTAGATACACTTGATAATATGAATTATTTCAAATGGAATAAAATAAAAGTATATACTCTATTTATACTAAATTCACAGATATAGTGAACACTCTAAAAGCTCTAGGAAAGACCTTTCCTAATAGTGAGAAAGTTAAGAAAATCATTAGATCACTACCAAAGAAATGGAGACTTAAAAAGACTGTCATTGAGGAAGCTAAAGATTTAAATACATTGTCTATTAATGATTTATTGGTTCTCTTATTTCTTGTGAGGAAGATTTGGCAGCTGAAAGAAAAAATGAGGAGAAAAAGAAAAGCATCGCTCTTAAAACCTCAAAACATGAGAGTGATCAGGATAACGAGCTGGATGATGAGGAGATGTTTATGCTAGTGAGATGGTTTAGAAAATTCTTTAAAAAATCAATTGAGCAAAGAAAAATCAAAAACCTTAAAAACCAAAAGGAGAAGAAGGAGGTGATTATATGCTATGAATGCAAGAAGCCTGACCATATAAGATCGGAGTGTCTACTTCTCAGTAACCTCAAAAAGAAAGTCATAGTAGCTACTTGGGATGATAGCGAAGAAGAATCGAGTGATGAAGAGGAATTTGATAAAGTATCAAATTTGATACTTATAGTAGTTGAAAATGAGTTAGATGATGAACATGATGAGGTAAGTGATCCTACTTATGATGAGTTGTACAATTCTTTTAAGAAATTACATATGATTAGTTGAGAACTAGTAGAAAAAATACATGCCTTAAAAAGAAAATGTTAAAACTTTCAAATGAAAAGGATGCATTGCAAAAGTACAAGATTCATTAAATGAAAAGATCAAGAGGCTAGAATTAGATCATAAAGAATTGCATGATAGAATTACATTAATTAAAGATAAACAAAGTACTTTACATGAGCATAAAAAATTTTGTAGTGATAAATTATTGAGAGAAAAGGAAGTATTTAAGTAAAAGACAAATGAACTCAATGAAATTCTATTACGGTCCATAAATGGTCAAAAGAACTTAAAAAAACTACTAAGCACTCAAAAATATGTGTTTGATAAAAATAGACTAAGGTATAAGCCTAACTTGAAACAAAAATATCTAACTTGAAACAAATATATTTTAAGAATTATTTTGTTAGAGCTATCTCTACAAATGATCCTAAGATCATTTGTCATTATCGTAATGGAAATAGTCACATGAGTTATAGATGTCATGTTAAAATAAATGTATACCAAGAAGCTAAATATGTTTGAGTTCCAAAAGGAACCATTACTAACACTCAAAGACCCAAAAAAATTTAGATACCTAAGACTTGAAATTTCTTTTACGGGGATTGAAGAAAAAAAAAGTGCAAATGGTACTTGGACAGTAGGTGTTTGAGACATATGACAAGAAATTATTCTTAGTTTTCAAGCTTTGCCAAGATTGAAAATGATAAAGATGTATCTTTTAGGGATAACTCAAAAGAAAAAATTATAGGTATTAATAATGTTAGTAAAATTTCTTCCACTCTTATTGAGAATGTAAGTTTAGTTGAAAATTTAAAACATAATCTACTTAACATTAGTCAATTATGTGATAAAGTTATAGAGTTATTTTTTATAAATTCAAATGCATTATTAAGAATGCATGTGATGGCAAGATTGTGTTTATTGGTAGTAAGTATATAAATATGTATACAATTACTATAGATTGTACATCTGCTTATAATAAATAATTTTTTACATTACATGATAATGGTTGGTTATGACATAGAAGACTAAGTCATGCAAGTATAGATTTGATTTCAAAAATATTTAAAAATGATTCAGTTAAAGACCTTTTAAAAATTAATTTTCAAAAGGATAGAATTTGTGAAGCTTGTCAATTCAATAAACAAATGAAAACTTCTATAGAAAACAAAAATCATGTTTCTACTTTAAAACTTCTTTATTTACTTCACATGGATTTGTTTAGACCTTTTAGATATACTAGTGGAAGTGAAGAATATTATGCATTTGTAATTGTAGATGATTATTATAGATTCATTTAGGTATTATTCTCAGCTAATAAAGATAATGCCTTTGAGGCTTTTAGAGCTTTCTGTAAAAAGTTCAAAATGAAAAAGGTTACTCTATTACTTGAATTAGAAGTGATCATAGTAAAGAATTTAAAAATCATGTATTGGAGAATTTTTGTAATGATTTAGGTATTGAGCATCAATTTTTATCACCTAGGACCCTATAACAAAATGGAGTTGTTGAGAGAAAGAATAGGTCTATTTAAGAATGGCTAGGACCATATTGAGTGAAAATAGTTTACCAAAATATTTTTAGACTGAAGCTGTCAACACTCCTTGTTATGTATTAAATCATGTGTTGATTGGACCTTATCTCAATAAAACTCCCTATGAGCTTTGGAAAGATAGAAAATCCAATATTGGTCATTTTATTTTTGGATGCAAATGTTTTATTTTGAACATAAAAGAAAATCTTAGCAAATTCGATCCAGAATCTAATGTTGGCATTTTTCTTAGTTATTTTAACATAAACAAAGCTGGTAAAGTTTATAACAAAAGGACTTTAATCGTAAAAGAGTCTATGCATATTGCATTTGATGAGTCTAACCTTACTTCTATAAAGAAAGTAATTGTTGATGATGATATAGATGAAGAATTACTACAAGGATCCACATAAGATAAATAAAAGGATACACCACCTGAAAATCAAGAGGATAAATAAGAAGAAGAAACTAGCATAGAGCAGCAAGAAGGTACTTCTTAAACATTTTCCAAAGCATAGAGGTATATTTCTTTTCATCCTAAAGATTTAATTTTAAGAGACTCTACATAAAGTGTAACCACTGGATCATCACTTAGAAATACATGTGAGCATACTCGATTTATTTCTCAAACTGAACTAAAATCTTTTGCGAATGCGAAAAATGATGAATCTTGGATTACGATAATATAAAAAGAGTTAAATCAATTTGAGAGAAATAATGTGTGAAAATTAGTTCCTAAACCGAAACATCAATAAATCATTGGTACTAAATGGATATTTAGAGATAAAATAGATGAATCTGGTGTAGTTGTTAGAAATAAAGATAGATTAGTAGCTCAAGGATACAATCAAAAAGAAGGAAATAATTTTAATGAAACATTTGCGCTAGTAGTCAGACTATAATCTATTCGAATGTTGTTAGCATATGCATGTCATAAAGATTTTATCTTATTTCAATTGGATGTCATAAGTATTTTTTTTGAATGGTTATATTATAAAGAAAGTTTATGTAAACAACCCTCTAGTTTTAAGAATGAAGATTTTCCAAATCATGTTTTCAAGTTATCAAAAGTTTTATATAGATTAAAACAAACATCTAGGGCATGGTATGATAGGATTAAAAATTTCTTACTAGAAAATAATTTCTCAATGGGAAAAGTGGATATTATTCTTTTTGTTAAGTATAAAAATCAAGATATTCTTATAGTTTAAATTTATGTGGATGATATTATCTTTAATTTTACTAATAAGTATTTGTGTAAAGAGTTCATAATATGTATGAGTAAGGAGTTTGAGATACGTATGATGGGAGAATTGAAATATTTTCCTACACTACAAATTAAACAAAATAATGAGGGAATATTCATCAATCAAGCTAAGTATTGAAAGATTTACTCAAACAGTTTGGGATTGATGACTAAAAAAAAAATACTCCAATAAGTACAACAATCAAACTTGACAAAAATGAAAAAGGTAAAGAAGTTGATATTAAAATGTACCGAGGTACGATTGGTTCTTTACTCTATTTAACCACTGGTAGATCTGATAACATATTTAGTATATGTTTGTGTGCAAGATTTTAATCATATCCCAAGGAATCTCATTTTCATATTATGAAAAATATTTTTTATTATTTGAGTGGAACCATAGACCTTGTTCTTTGGTATCCTAGATAAACTCATATAGATTTGACTTGTTATTCAGATTCTGATTTTGTCAGTCATAAGATTGATAGGAAAAGTACTAGTGCCACTTATCATTTTCTAGGTCATGCACTTGTTTCATTATTTAGTAAAAAACAAAACTCGCTTGCACTTTCAACTGTTGAAACCGAATATATTACCACAAGTAGTTGTTGTGCACAAGCTCTTTGGATCAAACAAATACTTAAAGATTATGGTGTTAATCTTGAATAAATTTCTTTCAAGGGTGATAATACTAGTGCTATAAATCTATTAAAGAATTCTATTCAAGCATTCTAAATCTAAGCATATAGAGATTAGACATTATTTCTTGAGAGATCATGTTCAAAAAAGTCATATTGCATTAGAATTTATCTTTACGAAAAAAATAACTTGCCGATATTTTTACAAAACCTCTTTACAAAGAACAATTTTCAAAAATTTAGCATGAACTTGGAATGACAAAATTTTCATATTAACATCTTTAATCATGCTATTGAGACTATTATAATTGATGGTTTGATGATTGTTAATGCTTTTATACATGTTTAAGCATGATTAATGAGTGATATGCTTGAATTATTGATCTTTGAATGTTTACATATGTTTTAAATATGTAAAGTTTATGCTTGATTAACGAGTTAATTGATTGAATTTTTGTTTGAATGTTGATTATCATGATTCATGAATGAAAATGACTTTTAAAGTGTTTCAGAATCACAAAATGATCTCAGGAGTGCTTAAATGAAGCCAAAAACAAGCCATTATGTAGCAAGCAAAGGCCAAGCGGCTAGCCGCTTAAAAATGGCACCCAAATCTAAGAGCAAGTGGCTATCTGCTTGGTCGCGAGTTCTAGCCCTTATTTATTATCATCTTCAACCTTTCTTCATCACTTATCATTCTCTCTCTTAACCGTGACTTTTCTTCTCCATTTCTCTCTCAAATTTATTTATTTCTCACCCATTTTCTTGCCAAAATCATTCATTTAAATTATTTTCTAGCCATTAACCCTTCATTGTTCATCATTCAAACATTATTTTCTTTCTTATTTCTCTAAATCAAGAAATCACAATCCAAGCTTACCTATTTCTCTCTCTACCATTTTAAGGCATGTTTAGTCTATCTTTAAACCACAACCATATCTTGCCTTAAATCATCGCTACGATTAGTTTTCTTACTTTAAAAATACTCATTTCACTCAAAATCTTAGAAATCTGAATTTTTAGATATTTAAGCTTGTTCTTATTTCAATTATGGTGGGTGGAGAGAAATCGAAAGGAAAGCAAATATCCAAGAAAAGAAAAGAGAATCATAGAGATAATCGAGAGTTTATAATGACTCATCTATTAACTATACCTCTTTAGAAATAATTTGTCAATTTTTTCATGTCAAGGTCGGTAATTACTCCACATTTCATCAATCTTTGTAATTTGGATAATTTATATATTTGTGATAAATCTTTTAGTGCTTTACTTGTTACAATGGGATGGAAAAATACTTTAGTTATTAAGGAACTATATTATGAGAATTTAGTTTGAATTTTCTATTCGAATATAGTTATTTCTTCACAATCTTGAAATAGAGTTATTACAAATATTGAGGGAATTTCTATTGAATTTGATGTTGAGGATTTAAATTAGATCCTTAAAACTCCTAATGAATGATTAAAGGTGTACACTGCTAAAAGTCAACTTCATTATTCTTGATATTCTATTGAGGATGCTGTTAGAAAATTTATAGATATTCTTATTTGTCCTCCGATTTTTGTAAGTCATCCTTAAAATCTCGAGCATTACCACTTTAAATAAAAATATTCCATTATGTTTTTCGCCTTGTAATAAGTCCTAAGTGTGGACATGGAGATGAAGTTACTCATTTAGATGTTGCTTCTCTGGATTGTATTCTTAAGGGTAGGGTGTTAAATGTTGGATATATCATTTTTCAATATATATTAAGTGTTCTGAATTTTTCAAATCGAACACTTTCTTATAGTAGTGTTATCACTCGTATTCTCAAACACTTCCATGTTTCCTAAACATAACTAATATCCTTTAGTCTTAACGAAAATGGAGATTATACTATAGTAAATTTGGGATTTGTCTTTGAAAATAGTCAGTGGTATAAAGATAAAAGACTCAAAAATAAAGTTTCTACACTTGCCCCTCCGGATCATCTGTTCTTTAATGATGTTCTTAACTTAGATGAGCTCCTTGATCTCAATGCTCCACAATGCTCACATCCCCCACCATCTGAAGGTTCCTCACATTACACTTCAGCAGATCATGCGACTCCGATATAGCAATAGTTGACTGACATGCATTCTTTTTTTTAGCAGCACAGACAACTTCAATCACAATTTAAAGCTTTTTAGATTTAATCCATTTTCGAACATCAGTACCTCTTTGAGTATTAGCAGTGATTATTTGATCAACAATAACACCTCTTTGCTCAACAACAATAGATTCTTGATAGACAATAATAACTTTTTACTGCTCTTAGGTTTCCACAACCATCCACTTCTTCACATCCACCTCTTCACATCCACCATCTCTATAGTACTTTGTTTTAGTCATCTCTCACTCTGCACTACATCATTATATGCATTGTTATCTTAATTATAGATGCTTATCATAAGATATTTGGATAATTATGGATGTCTTATCATTGTTATTTGGATATTTGGTTGATGTTTGCTAGATAATATAGATTTTATAACTCTATGTTTCTTAATTAACCATTTATATTTATTGGTCTTTGCATAAGTTGTTGGTAATTTTGATGATGAAGGGAGAGAAATCATATATTTCGAATTCATAGAGACAAGTATATATATTTTGATCTTGAAAAGTTTGTACATGATTTTGAAACATTGAGAGGAAACTGCTATAGACCATATGTTAAGAGATGGTTTATTTTAATATGTTAATTCATATATGTTATGTATTGGGGGGAAGTATAAATGTCAAAATACATGAGATATTTGTCATCATAAAAAAGTGAGCTATTGTTAGTTTAAAGGCTGCAAAAAACATGTGTTTTAATTATTTTAATTAATAATTTATTTTATATTTTCAATAAGTTCTTAAAGGATAGTCTTTCTGTAAGTGAATCAAGTGAAATCAATTTCAAGATAATCAACAGAAAATGTCTCGATCGAGAGCAAAGTTTGGAGCTCAATGGACTTATTATTACGATAAAATTCTTGTGAAGTTGGTATGACTTAATTTATATTTAATTTAGCAATTTGAGAAGTTCAAGACTTTAATTAATTAATTATTATTCATTAATCTAAAGACTTGATCATAAATGAAGTATTTCATGTAGACTAATTGATTTTTAAATATGGACTAAAGTAGAAAAGTTTTGTAATCTTTGATTTTAATAAATATTGTTTTAAATATGAATTTAGGAATATTTTCGAAATCATAAATATTTTTGGCCATATCATAATTTCATAAAGTTTTAAGAATGAAAAGTATTATTTAGAAATTTTGAAATTAGACTTATTTGTAAGGATTTTTGACATTTTGAGCTATAGTACAATCATAGGAATATATTGGGCAAAATTATAATTTATGAATGGTGATATTGTAGCAAATTACAAGTATTTCAAAAATATACCTGTTTGTAAAGTTTTATAAGCTTTTAAGCTATAGTAAAATTATAAAAAACTTTAGGTAAAATTATAATTTTATGAATAGTATTACTGTAGCAAAATTTAAATTTAACAGTAACTTCACTATAGCAAGCAACTAACCACTAGAATATAGAGATTAGTCACTTCGGTGCTGGAATTTATCTATAATGGTTATTTTTTGAGTCAAAACTATATAAACCCAAATCAAATTCATTTCTAAACTCTAGAACAACCAAAAACAAGTTTATACATTATTGATTGAGCTTCCAACTTACAAATCATCATAGATTGAATCATTGTTGAACTATAATTTATTCATTTACTTTTAAAGAGAGATTTTTTCATTGTAATTTTTAATTTCTTCTAAAATTTGTGAGTGTATAAGTGTGGACAATACTTGGGTGAAGGGTTTGAGAAGTAATCTCTGGATTGTAAAGGTTCATTAACACTTTGAAATCAATTGTAATGAATTTAAAGCCTTAGGAGGCTTGGATAGTAAAATCCTCGAGCTTGATTAGCTTGTAGGCGTATATGTAGGCAGAAATTGCAGGACCACGTAAAATTACTCGTGTTTAATTTCTCTTCCCTTACTCTTTTATTATTTCATTTTATTAAACTTATTGTTTTTAATTTTGTTAAGGCAATAGATTAAATTATTGTGTGGTTTGTTTTAACTAAATTTTAGAAACCCAATTCACCTTCCTCTTGGGTTGAATTTTAAAACTAAATAAAAAATATTAAACACATGGTGAATGTTGAGTATAAATCAAGACACTCAAATATTTTATTTACATTATTTTCATCTTTAGTTCATTCTCGCCTTTTATCTTAAATCTTAATATAGAAAAATGAATAAAATTTACTTTTAACTAACTCACATTAACACTTAGAAAATTAATCCTACGCATAATTAAATCTACCTTATCGAGGAATCAACACTCATTGCCACAAAATTATTCTATAATAGATTCATATGCTTGCGAATTTAATAAAATTTGAACAACACCTTTATTCGCAATCATAAAACCATCACAAAAAATAATATGTAACGACAAAATAACGGTCACATAAACCACTTTTTCTTGTAATGTCCAAAGCCAAATATATTACTTATGACGATAGCAAAACAATCCAAAATTGAAATCTTTTGGTGATGATAACGAGTTAGAACTTGGTAATAAAGTTGACAATGAAGCCTATTATTTAACTCATGTTGCAAACAAACCATAGAGTCCTTCAAACTTCTTGCTTAATTTATACACTACTAACTACATCTCAACATATCCTTTATAGGCAACCAAGGAAATTCCTAAACAAATCAATTAATGCATAAAAACTTAAATAAAGAAAGTTATCGCCACGCTGATTGTGTCTTTAAAGATCTTGTAACATTTACTTGTTAGAACTCCAAATTTTGCCTTCCTTTTTTGTTCACTTATTCATGCATAAACACACTTGTGATCATTTTTATAAGTAACAACAAATTTTAGAAGGGAAAATCTAGTTTAATAATTAAAATTAATTTCAATAAAACATAAGCAGACATAAAAATTCTTAAATTATGAATCAATTTTTTACTTATTGAGCAAGAAAGAGGAAGAATATAAAATTAAAAAAATTTAAAAATTTCAAAGAAATGATCATTAGTACCTATATTTCTATGAGAGACTAACATCCAAAAGTAGACAAGTTATTTAGACAATGTGTAATGATGAGTTTAAAGACCCAAATCCGAAGCTGTGTTAGATTATTTGGACTTTGTAGTGAAGGGTGGTGCGCAATACTAGTATATAGCTAGTTTTTATAAGTCATTGAGCAAACTCCAATTAACCCCATCTGGTGGAGGCGTGTATAACTTTAGGTAAGACCATAAACTTCAAGCTAAGTTTGCATCTTTAGCTAAAAAAATACAAAACATTAAAGTGAATAAAAGATTGGTTATGTAAAATATATTCAACATACTCTATGTCATGTTTGCAACTTTATTGATCATTTTACATAGGATTGTCTGACCTTACTAGCTATGCAAAATAGTTTGCACGAATAAGTAAACATCATAGACAATTTCAATTAGACAAACCTAATCCATACTCATAGATCTGTAACTCTAGTTAGAGAAATCACCTAAATTTTACATATTCATTAACAAAAAAAAAAAGAGTCCTTAAAAAAATGGCATGCAAACCTTGACCAATATAACATATATCATCTCCAAACCTACATTCATCCTTACCGTTAGTGAAAAAGATATGTTTCCTTCTCAATTAAAAACAAACCCCAGAAATCAACAATAACATCAAATGGGTAATGTAGGAAATTAAAACATGAGCTATGCTAAATCAATTATAACCCTTTATGTGTTGTAGTGTTGTCGAAAAATTATGTAATTGATCTTTATGAAATTAGGAAGAAGTCAATTTCAAAGAGTAACAAAGAGTTTGACAAACTTTTACCCAATAAAGAAATAACCAACACTTCCTATGATCTCATTTCCTCCTATAACCCATTTCTTAAAGCACTAATTAGGCCAAAGAAACCAAACTACAGTTTTAAGATTTATAAAGTTTTCAAATAGGTGAATATCACCACTCCTTTACTAGGCACCATTAAGCAGAAACCACTTTATGCTAAAATTCTGAAAAATGTACACACTACAAAAAGGAAACTTGAGTGTAAGATAAAGCTTTTCTAATGAAAAAGGTATCTTCTATTCTTTGACTAATAATATTTTGTAATATAAAGATCCTGATTCTTTAACTATTTCTTACATGATTAAGAACCATAGAATTAAATGTTTTACTTAGTGTTAGTGCTAGTGTCAATTTGCTTTTATATTTAGTATACCAACAACTCAATCTTGGTGAGTTAAAGCCAACCTCTACCTTTTTTTTACTGGTTGATAGATTGATTAAAATACTAAAATTAAAGAACTAAAATGGATAACTAAAGATGTATTATTCTGAGTCATTAATTTCATATATCTTGTAGAATTTATTGTATTAGAAATTGAACCAACCACAAATGAATGCAACAAATTCCTAACATATTAGGTTGATCATCTCTATGCATTATTAATCGTTTTATTTATTGTAGGAATACAGTGATGAATTTATCCTTTAGCAACATCACATTAGAACTCAATGTATGCAACGTATATGAAGACTTTATGACAAAAAATATGAAGATAGTGAGAATAGGAATATTAAACTCATTGAACCAACCATTGAGGAATACATTTAGGATAAGAATTTTACAAACTCTATAAAGATTTGTTTTACTGCTTCACTTGAATGTAACAAGGAATTGAAATGTAGTACTACTATCAATGCTCTACACTTATTTTTATATAGAAACATAAAGATAACAATGGCCAATTAAACTTTGAATACATGAGACAACTTGAAGAAATAAAAGAAAAAGAAGCACCAAAGCTTGAATTGAAGCTCTTATCAAAAATAAAATAAAGTATGTGTACTTAAAAGATTAGCAAACCTATTCAGTTATAATTTCTTCTCAAACTCATAAGTGACCAAAATTTACTATTCTAAGAAGGCATAAAATTGCAATTGATTGGACCTTGAAAGAATAAAAAGGCATTAATCTTTTAATTTGCACTCTGCCCAAATAACCTACTAACTACAAAAAAGTGGTAAGGCATGACTCTTTAAGCTACTAGATAAAGGAATTATCTATTCTACCTCTGATAGTAAATAGGTAAGTTTAAAGAAAATGGTACAAAGAAATATGGAATACCTATTGCAAAAAATAAAAATGGTGAGCTAATCCTAACACAAAATCCATCTAATTTGCACTTGTATAATGGCTAAAGAAAATTAAATGATGCCATTAGAAAAGACCATTTTTTCCTTTTATTTTTATATCAAAATCTCGAGATAATAATAAGACAACCCCACTATTGCTTTTTCAATAGTTACTCAAGTTATTATCAAATTATTATAACCTTAAAAGACCAAAGAAGACTACATTCATATGCTTATTTAGAAGAATGTCTTTTGGACTTTACAATGTTCTTGCAATATTTCAAAGATGCATGTTAAACAATCTTAGTGACATGGCCAAAATTATTTAGAGATTTTTATAGATAATTTAACTGTATATGAAAATTCTTTTGATAAATATCTTGATAATTTGCAAAAAAAAAGTGCAAAAAAAGTGCAAAGAAAAAGGACTTGCTTTAAATTGGAGAAAATGACATTTCATGATTGTTTATGGAATTTTCTTAGGCCTTGAATTGAAGTTGACAAACTTAAAGTGGAAGCCATCTTAAAATTACCCTCACAAAGATAGTTAGGGTGGTTCATTGTTTTTTAGGACATGTATGATTTTATAAGAGATTTATGAAAGACTTTAATGTTGTACCTAGATCACTTTGTACCTTTTGATAAAAGTTACAACATTCAAATGGACCAAAAATTTTCAGAAAGGCTTTGAAAAGATAATTATTCTTCTAACATTAGTCCAGATAATACAATCTCGCGATTGTTCTTGTCTTTTAAAATTAATGTGGAATGTAAGCAATTATGACATTGAAGCTTTTTTTTGTTTTTTTACAACAAAAAGAAGCAAACCCTTTGTTATTTATTATGCAAGCAAAAATCTAAAGAGTGCTCAAATGGATTACACTTCACTAGAAAAGAACTATTTACTATAATATTTGCACTGGATAAATTTTGATCATATTTGACTGGTTATCTACTATTATTTGTTGTGATCATATTGCTATTGAATATTTAATGTCTAAATAGGATGCCAAGCATGATTAATACTAAAGATTTTGTTCCTGTTAGCATTCAACCTCACAATCAAAGACAAGAAAGTGCTGAAAATGTTATCATTGACTATGTGTCAAAACTCACAAATAAGTCCCTAATTGATACAACACCGATCAATGATTCATTCTTTGACTATTTTTGTTTTCTATGTAGAATATGCTTTGGCACACTAACATTGTTAATTTTCTTACAATAGGTGAAATGCTATCAGATTGTAACTCTTAGAATAAAAAGAAATTATTAATAGAGGTGAAATATTTTTACTAGGATAACTCATCCTTCTTCAAATATTCTTCTAATCAAATTTTTTAGACATGCATTTCGAATGAGGAGGTAAATAATGTCATTCAATTTTATCAATTTAAAGCATATGATATCCACTTTTCTTTAAACAAAATAACTGTAAAAATAGTACACAATAGATTCTATTGGCTCACATTAATTAAAATTCACATATGTTTTAAAGTTTTTATATGTTTTATAGAAGCTTATCTTTAAGGCATTTAGTAATGAAAGAGTAATTCAAATTGACTTCAATATCGTTCTTTACAACTCTAGAAAGTAGTTTATAAGATAGCGATTCTCGAACTCTATGATTTTTAATGGCCGTTGTTATTAAACCAAAAATTAAAAAACTTGAATATATAGAAACTAGACAATTATATGTACCATAATAAAATTTTCTATAATTTTTAGAAGTCGTTTAAATTATGAAAGAGAGAACTCTTGCTAGAAATTGAAATTTTCCAACTTCATTACAATTAATATACAATGAATTTTAAACAATAAACATATTTATAGAAACCTAATGGTATCTAGTTTAATAAATTATAAAGCTTCACACACAAAACTTAATAACAACAATTACATAGCATTCAATAACAACATAAATTAATACATGATCATGCTTTCATAATTTTACCCATATAAAACAAAAATCATTCAATCAATATCATGATTTTTGACACAATTAAAAAGTGTTGATTATTGTTAAGTAAAAGATTGTTTTATTATAATATAACTCAGTGTCTTCAAGGTCAATCCATGGGAAAAATGCAACACCTTAGGCAAATCCCACATCGATAAGACAGAGAAGAGATATTAGATTTATAAGAAATAATTCACACCTTGATTGGCATGAGATGTATGGGTACCATAAAAGCAAAATAGGCTTTATTGAGGCTCAAAACAAATAATATCTCACCAACACTAGGTTAGGTCATGCTAGATGATATAGGAGGGTTTCAATGTGTTCTCTTAGATGATGGTAGGGCAAACCTCAGTGAGAACGCTAAGTTCTTGTAGAAAGTATATATAACACTCTAAGCAAATCCCACATTGATGAAATATGGAAGAGATGCTGAGCTAATGACAAGTAATCTATACCTTGTTGACAAAACGTGTTTTGGAATGTATGGGCACCCCAAAAATAAAATTATGCATGCCTTGTTAAGGTCCAAAATAAATAATATCTTGTCAAGACTAGGTTGGGTCATGATCAAAAAGATTTAAATCATTAATTCCCTTAATTTATCTAAGAACTAAAAAAATATGATTCAAATACATGCTAATTAATTTAAGTAAAACTATGGATATAAATTAATTTGGATTATAAATCCACTCTTAGAAGTAGATATAGTTTAACAAAATCTTTTTATTAAGTTTATTGCTCAAAAGATTAACTAAATAAATTAACATCATTTTTTGGTCAATTTTATTATGGATTACTAACTTGATATGCCAAAATTCAATTTATCTATGGAAGGTAAAAATATCGTTTTGCCAAAATTTTCACTAACATTTAAGAATTTATTTTGCCAAAGTCCCTCGTTTATCTATAACAAATCAAGAATTCAAAATATAAAATATAGATAAAATTAAATAAAAATGGTTTAATTTATATAATCAAAAATAAAATCTAATTAAATCACATTTTTTTCACTAAGAGTTTCACCTTACTCTAACTATTATTATTTAGTTAAACATTAATCAAATAAAAAAATTATTAAAATTAAATTACGCATATTTAAAGTTAAAATATATAAGATTGAAAATAAAAATAGAATTAATTATGAATTAAATTTCAAAGTTCTTAAATATATTAAAAGAAAATTAAATACAAAAGAGAAGAGAAGAAATTATAAAAATTAAGCCTTTCATTTCTCACCCCTCTTATGCTCATAGCCACCGGCACCCTTCTCTAATTCTACACTTTGTGCCGTCTTTCGCCCTCTCTTCCTCCCCTTTTATAGGCTTTCCTCATTCTTATTTTATTATTTTTATTTTTGTTACGTATTTATTTACATAAAAATAGGAAAGAAATGAGTGATAGTCAAAAGTGGTGGCTACAATTTCTTGATGATGATGATGATGATTATTATTATTATTATTATTATTATTATTATTATTATTATTATATTTCTTCAATTATACAAACAGCTCTGCCTCTTTTTTTTTTTTAGAATTCATCTTCTTTGTCTCCCGCTTCAACTTCGATTTCCTTTTTATTCTTGAAATATGTCTAGTATAAAATTAAGATAAAATTAGCATATAACAATTACTTTAACATAAATTATATTAAGGGAGCATTAAGGTAATTTATAAGTTAATGAGTATATTAATCAATAATATAAGTGAAATAATGGTATGCTTAATCTTTATTAAATATGCATTTTTTTAATATTAATCACTTTCATAATCCTATCCATGTAAAATACAAAATCATTCAATTAATGAAATAAATTTTTAAAAAAAACCAAAACTTCAAAAGATTATAAATATTTACCAACCTTCAAAACTAAATCAGATGTCAAGAACTTGTTTAACAAAAAATAGAAACACTATCAAACTAGATATTAGAATTCCAACACTAGTGTTCTAAATTCAAAAAATCATTACAATAAATATACAATGAGTGTTGAGTGTTAGAAAGTGCATATTTATAAAGGACAAAATCATCATTTTACACTTCAAGTCTCACTAACATTACTACTATTATTTATTTAAGTATTTTTTTATTTAATTATATGTGTTTTATTATAATTATATATTTTATGTATTTTAGGGGTATCACGATTGTTTCATAATGAACGAGTGATCAGACAGCAAAACGGACGTCATATTTAGACTCAGGACGGTCGAAAACCTTAAGAGGAGTATTAAAGGAAAAGTCACTGTTCACATATACTATATTGTTCATAAGTACGGTACTGTTCACGGTATTGTTCATGGTACTGTTTATATATACGGACCGATGATATGGCAACTACCTATGACATGGTAGTATCTAATTGGACAAATTATGTAGTATTGACTGCTTATGTGGCATTGACCGATGACGTGGCATCGACCGACGATGTGTCAAGATCTTATTGGGCTAAATTTCTTATGTACTGTAGATCGATGACGTGGCAACATCTCAGTAGAACAAAAATCGTGTGTACAGTGCATGCGTATACATGGGATTATTTACTATTTAGACTGTTGACTGTTGACGGATGACTGTTGACTGTTGACGGATGACTGTTGACTGTTGGCGGATGACTGTTGACGGATGACGTGGCACAATCCTTAGTGTCCGAACTATTTTTAATCCGATGGTCACGATTCACTCAATATATCTATAAAAAAAGGGGGCTTTTCTCCCCTAATTTGACACTCCTGAATTCATTTTTAAGCTTAGATTTTTGTAATTCCCTCTCTATCTTGTAGTTTATTTATATTTTAGTAAAAAAAACTTTTATCCCTAGTTAAAAAATGAGTAGCTAATTTTCTTTTAAGCTTGGATTAAAGGTGAAGTCTCAACATGTCCCATGGGCTTAATTTGGTAAATTTACTTTCTCTTTCCCTCTAATATTTGTGGTTGTTTTGACTTTTCGTCGACAAATAATAATAGTTTTGTCTAGATATCGCCTTGGTTAAACCGGTACCCTAGTACAAGGTTATTATTATTTGCCACGATAAGCTCTTGGTACCATATTTATTTGAGCGTGGTTCATGAGGTGTGGAATCCCCCCTTATGATTTAATTGGCATTAATATGAAATATTTAGCCCATGGAGTATGTTGATGCAGATCCGGATACTCAAGCACGTCATTTCAATAGATTTCCAGTTCAATTTAATTCCTGTCATTGTAATTTAAATTTAAGAATAATTTACATTAATTTCACCACAAATTTATTCACCCATTAAAGAAAATTAATTCCACACATAATTAAAATCAACCTCCTCGTGGGATCGACACTCGTCACCATTAATCTATTCTACAATAGATTCGTGCGCTTGCGAGTTCAATAAAATTTGCACAACAATAAGTTTTTCAAAAATAAACATATTGATAGAAACCTAATGATATTTAGTTCAAAGAACTATAAAGTTTCACTTATAAGACTCAATAAAAGCAGTAGTTATATAGCATTCAATCTACATTGTTCATATCTTTGAAGGTAACACAGTAGTACCACTTCCACATAATAATGAAATAAATCAATGTATGATCATCTTTCATTATTTTATCAATATAACACACAAAATCATTCAATCAGTCATATAAAATAAACACAAAAAAAGCTAGAACTTCAAAAATACAAAATTACAAAAGAAAAAAAAAGGACACCATTACAATTAGAATTATGAAATCAAAACTAAAAAACTTCTTTAATAAAAACAAGGACACCATCAAAACTAGAAATTAGAATTTTCCAGCACTAGTATTCCAACTTCAAAAAATCATTACAATTAACATGTAATGAGTTGTTTTTTAACCAACAAACATATGGATAGAAACCTAATGATAGCTAGTTTAAAACATTATGAAGTTTCACCCATACTACTCAATGAAAATAGCATTTAATGACGTAGGAAGGTTGTGTAGGATAAGCGGGATAATTTTGGAAGGTCATAACTTAAACGACAAGTGTCTATTGTAGGCTTATAATATAAAGATTTGATGCTTGCAACTAGACTTACTAGAACCATGAATGTTTATTCTTTCTGCCCAATGATCAAATAAAAAATTATGCTTCTTTTCTAGTTACTATTTAGTTCTAAGTTATTTTTTTCTTATTTTTTAGGATTTTTATCTTTTCTTCCCAATATTAAATTTGAACACCATTTTTTTAATTTCTTATTTAGATTAGGAGAATTTTATTATAAATTAATATGTTGTATTTCTCTATTTTTGCTTAATTCACGATATTTAAAGTTATTATAAAATAAAAGGGTCCAAGACCTAATTTTATTTATTTATATTTTTCTAATAAAACTTTACTTATTTGAAAACCTAGTTTCTTCTATCAAACTTTAACGTGTTTTGCCTCAGCAATTGATATTAGGGCAAGTTTGCTTATGACCGTGGAATGGCCCCAAGATCAAATGAGCAACCGTCGCGAAGATAATGATCAAGGGATGTAGGTATAAATTGTGGAAAATATTAGACAAATGTCAAAGAAGCTGTCTTGCAACCATTGTGGAAGTTTCTAAACCCGGGAATGGTGGCGATAGAGTGAGCAATCGAGGATCTTAGACTTTCCATGGAAAATAACATGAAGAAAGAACAACAGTAAAGAGTTAATCCTAACGAAATAATTCCAAGAGTCAATTTGTGAAGAACAACATCAAAATTATCACCATCAACTGCGAAGAACAACATCAATTACAAAGTAGTAACTTAGCCCGTCAATCGCAAAGTAATGCCTCAGGGTGTCAATCATGAAATAATGTATCAAAATTTAGGACCTGTTAGACGAATGTCGACATGCATTCACGAGGGCCCTACAAAGTGATTTATAAAAGGACGAATCTATGGATTATGAAGGGAGGCGCAAAAGGATTTCAAATTACAAAACTAATGTAGATTTTCTGGATTTTATAATAGAATGCATGTTGAAGAATTTTTAGTTTGGATGTCACATGTAGAGAATTTCTTTGAGTATACAGTGATTCCACCAGAGAAGCGAGTTAAGTTAGAGACATTTACGTTGAAACGCGGGGCATCTGCATGGTGGTAATAGATACAGAATTAATTGTGCGAAAATAATTGATCAAATCGTAGGCTGTGATACAGAGAACAATAAAACAATACTTCCGGTCAGAAGACTACAAACAACAATTGTATTTGAAATATCAGAACTACAGATAAGAAAATTTCGATAAATATACAAAAGAATTTATCGTTTATATGCAACTAGTAATATGAAAGAATCAGAATTTGAGATAGTCGCGAAATGTATTGTTAGATTGAAATTACAACAACATTGTGAGATCATACGTACAATCTGGACATGGCACGTTGATCGCTGGGGAAGAGAAATTGGAAGAACGAAAATAGCGTGCTATTTCTAAGACTAAGCACGTCAACTCACTAGTCTGTAGAATAGGCCAGTAGTGTTAAGATTGAAAACAAGCAAAAGACGTTGGCTGGGTGTAGCCAAACACAATAACCACCACAGCAAAAACTAAAATAACAGCCACCTAGGCAGCAACAGCCACATAAATAATAATATTACCAACCATATCGCAGAATAATCTATGTGGAAAGCCTATGCTGAACAAGTGTTTGAAGTGTGGTACCAAGCCACCGATCAAGTAACTATCATCCTAAAAATTTGAATTTGGCAGGGGTTGAAGTTCACGAGACACGAGTGAATGTTGCTGAGGATGGAGATGATGAAGAAGCACTATAGTTGGAAGCAGATGAATAACAGATGCTGAATTTTATTGTGCAAAAAATTTTATTAACGCTAAAGTTTAAAGGGCATAACTATGCAATAAGATTTTTCAAAACACATGGCACTATTAATGATAATGGGAGTAGCGAGAATATAATTTTAAAACCACTAGTTACTACTGTAGGACTTTTAACCGAAAAATATCCAAGACCTTATAGTTAATACTATAGGATTTTTAACAGAAAAGTATTCGGGACCTTACAGGATAAGTTAGATAAAGAAAGGGATAGAAACATCATCAAAATTGAAAATGGGAGTTTTCCAGCCCCAGTGTTCCTTCGAAAAATCATTACAATTAATGTGCAATGTGTTTTTTAACAATAAACATATGGATAAAAATCTAATGATATCTAGGTTAATAAATTATAAAGCTTTACATATGAAACTCAATCAAACAATAGCTGTATAGGATTCAATGTGCATTGCTAATAGTTTCTGGGATAACGCAATAGGCATTACTTCTAATTAATAACAAAATAAATGAAAACAAGATCATGCTTGCATAATTTTATCAATATAAAACAAAAAGTCATGCAATCAGTGACAATAAATCATAAATAAAGCCAGAAGTCCAAAAGGATATATATGCTTACCTATCTTCAAAACTAAATCAAAAGTCAAGAACTTCTTTGATTGAAAATAGAAACACCATTACAATCTTCTCCTTTTCCTCTTCTAAAAAAATGGATGAGTTTGCTTGTGTTTTCTACTGTGTTATTTTCTTTTTTAGGCTCTAAGTTTTTGAAAAATGAAATAACGCATGAGGAGTTCTTTTCTTTTTTTAAGATAAAGCCTAGCCTTTTAATGCTACTACCCATTAAGGGAATTATTGCCTTTTTAAAAACATATTTAACAAATTAATAAATCAAGTAAAAAATGTTAAGCGGTTTGAAATTTAAAATTTAAAACACACTTAAATATCATCAGCATAAGATACTATATTCTGTGAAATGCATATAAAACATAATAGTAATAAAAAAGCTAATGACGGGTTCTGCAAAACCAATTGGTCCTGGCTTACCATTGACAATCCAAATGTTACATCTAATGTTCGGTTTACTTATTAATTCTTTTGATTGGGAGCTTGAAGTGGAGAGCATGGACATGGAAGTGAAATTCAGCCTGAGCGTACAGAAGGACCTAACTTTCATGTTGTCCCTATTGCCATTTAGTTCCATAGTACAGTTTGTAGTAGATATATGAAGCACTTTGTTGTTACACACACACACACGCACATACTTATCATTGTCATTTTACTCTTCTTATAATTTATTAGCATCTAACTAATTATTCGGCTCAATTAGTCACTCTTGAGTGTAATAGTATTGTAAGCAAATAATATGTAAAACTTTTATCATAACAAAGGATCATTATATATATACATATAAAAATATATAATTCCTATATGGACACTAGTTTTTCAACTCGAGGATGATTTATTTTCGATTTCAACCGTTGAAATTTATGCATTTTGAAAGTTTGTATCCATTAAATGTTTGCGTAATGTTTTTATCTTTCTTGCGTAAAAGGGATGCAAGCAGAGGTGACTTTATATATATAAATCTTATATGAGCACTAGTTTTTTAGGTGGAGTATGAATTATTTTCTATTTCAACTGTTGAAATTTATGCATTTTTAGAGTTTGTATCCATTAAATGTTTGCGCGATGTTTTTGCCTTCCTTGCGTAAAAAAGCATGCAAACAAAGATGACTTTTTTGCATGGTTTATGGGGCCAGAGGCACAATAAACTTGCAGATAATATCGGTCCAAGTCATTGCATGATTTGGTCGGCACCAACGACATCTATGACTGATGGATTGGTAGCAATGGAAGCAAACATATATGGTAGAAATATAATTGTCAAAGTGTAATTTGTTAGATGAAATTAGCAAATGAAGTTCCGTACGGATAGATAAATTCTATGAAATTAGCTAATGAAGTTGCGTAGGAACAAAGAAATTGTTTGTCCAAAAGCTTAAAATAAGAGTCTAACAATGGTATTATCTAACTAGAGCATTCGCAAAGTATAAGTCTTAAAGTAAGAGCATAATAGGATAATATGAGATTGGTGAATAAACTTTTGCACATATAGGAAAACTGCCTGTCTTATAAGCTTAAAGTAAGAGCCTCATAACAATTTTGTCTAACAAAAATATTCTCAAAGTAAGAGTCTTAAATAAAGTGGCTAATACGTTAAATAAGACCTTAATAATAATTTTGTCTCATTATAACGCCCGGGAAATCAAATTGGAGACTTTGGCTTTGATATAATGTTAGATAAACTACGTGACCGACAAGCTAATAGATAACTGCCCAATAATAATATTTAGGACAAGTTTGAACATGCACAAAACACAAGGTTATTCAATCAAGTTAAAAATCCAAAGAAATTATTTTTGAGATTTTGTAATATTGTTTTATGAGTGAGAATTTTGTAAGTAATTAGGATGATCTAGAACAAAAATATTGAGAGTTGTGCTTTAGTTGTAACAATTTTTTCCATAGTAAATATTATGTTGGAGTGAGATAGTTAAACTCGGAGGACACCCTGAAACTAATTCATTCGATCCGCTAACATTATGGGAGATGCATTCAATCAAGTAATATCAGTAAAAATGAATAAGCGAGTGAGTTTCTTTGATTTACGTTAGTCAAGATGTGGACCAAGTAACACTAACTAGTAAACATATTAACACTTGACCAAACTCAACCCTAGATGCGGTTCATTTTGTTATTAATTCCACAATAAAAAGACCGATATGTAATGGGAAATATACAACAATAACCCTAAAAATTTTTAAAATATTAAAAATAACCTCTCTAAACTTTTCTTAACAAAATCAGCCAAATAAGCATATGGTTCCTAAAATACCCTTATATGAACAATCTCTATTAATACCCCCATAAATTTTAACAATATGGAGACAACCCTAAGAGAAGTAAAAGAATTATTGATACAACTAAATGAGGAAACTAAATATATAAAACAAGAAATAGAAAAATTAAAAATTGAAATAACACTAATACATGCTAGTAAAAAGAAAAATAAGAAATTAGAAAAATATAAAATCCTAAAATCTGAAAACATAAAGAAACCCAATATCGATTTATCTCAAAAACCACAGCCAGGAAGTTTTGACGAATGATTTATGAAAAATAAATACCCTGCAATTATAAAAGATACTGAAAACTTAATAAGAGAATTAGAAGAAGAAGAAAACAATAAAGGTAAAGAAAAATTAGGAACAAGCCAGGAAAAAGAAAGTAGTGAATCAAACTAATGGATAAAGAGATTGAACAACTCACTGAACATTTCAGTGACATAAATCTAAGTGATTTAGAAGACATAGAAAAAGAATACAAAATAAATATAAATACAAGTGGAGGTCCAGAGATGAAACCTCATGTAGAAGAACCTAGAAATTTTAATAAACAAAATAGAAAGAAAAGACCCTTTTATGAATATAAACCACCTCAAAAGGATCACCCTTGGAAAAAAGAATATGTGCCTAAAGAAGAAGAATTAAAAATAATAAGTAATTCTGGAGTATTTTTAGATTTAGACTGTAGAAATAACCCTCATAAAACCTTAATAGAATGGGCATTACAAATGAGATTATTCTTCATGTATAATGGATCTAAGGATGACTGGAATGTAGAAACAGAAGATCAAAAAGCAACTGTATTTACAGAAATTTTAATAGCAAGTTTCATAGGAAATATATTTCAATGGTGGACAGGATTAACGAATAATGTAAAAGAATTAATTATAGATAATACAAAAGCAGGATTCTTAAGAAATAAAGAATTAGGTATCGAAAAAATGATAGAATATATTTCAAATGAATTCTTAGGAGAAGATTGGTCAAATAATAAAGCCCAAGAAATAAAAAAGGAAAAACTAAATAACAGGATGAAATTAATTAACTTAAGTATATGTAACATGTGTTACGTCAAGGAATATACTTGTGAATTTAGTAAATATTATTACTCACAATTCTTTAGTAACGAAGACCAAGCTATTTATCTTAATTTATACTACTCTAAATTACCACCTCCATGGAGCACTTACTTTGTTAATGAATATGAAAAGTATAAGGCAATAAATGCAATTCCAGAAACACTGGGATCAAGGATAAGATTTTTAAATGATAGCTTAAGTGAAATATGTATACAAAGAAATCTCATAAAAAGAAGCAAAGTAATTGGAGACATATGTTGTGATAAAACTGAAATGCCAACACAATGGGGATGTCAAATACCTTATAATAGACATAAGAACCATAAGAAATTAGGAAAACGAAAGTATAAAAAATATAAGCATTTCAAGAGAAAATACATTAAACCTTATAGAAAATATTATAAAAGAAGAGAAAGACAAAATAAAAAACAAAGAAATTTTGATAAAAGTAAATGCAAATGTTGGAATTGTGGAGAAGTAGGACATCTAAGTACAGAATGTACAAAAAAGAAAGTTAGAATTCTTAGACAAGAATTTAAAGATATAAAAGAGGAATTAGAATTAGTAAGTAATCTGTCTGATTATGAAGAAATCTCATAAAAAGAAGCAAAGTAATTGGAGACATATGTTGTGATAAAACTGAAATGCCAACACAATGGGGATGTCAAATACCTTATAATAGACATAAGAACCATAAGAAATTAGGAAAACGAAAGTATAAAAAATATAAGCATTTCAAGAGAAAATACATTAAACCTTATAGAAAATATTATAAAAGAAGAGAAAGACAAAATAAAAAACAAAGAAATTTTGATAAAAGTAAATGCAAATGTTGGAATTGTGGAGAAGTAGGACATCTAAGTACAGAATGTACAAAAAAGAAAGTTAGAATTCTTAGACAAGAATTTAAAGATATAAAAGAGGAATTAGAATTAGTAAGTAATCCGTCTGATTATGAAGGAGAAGAAATCTTTGTATCTGAAGAAATTATAGAAGATGAATCAGAATAAAGAGCTTAATATAGAAGATTTAGATAAAGAAGAAATTTATGAGGTAGAGAAAGAAGAAAATGTTGAAGGATACAGTTTAGTAGCAACATTTGATAGAAACAAATACAATAAACTTTTAAAAGTAAAATTAGAAAAACCGGATTATGGAATTCTACATCGCTGTAGAGATATTTTTAAAAGAAAAAAGGTAATATTACATGAATATTATGAACAAGAAAAAGCCATAGAAATAACTCAGGCTGAAGGAAATATAAGATTAGGTCTTATAAATAAAAGAACCATAGATTTAGCTCTCAGGAAAATAAAAAATGAAAAATAAAAGAAAAAATACAATATGTATATTTAGCAGAAATACAGATCTTAGTAAAATCCTTATTCAAGGAAGGAATAGATAGTCTGATAATATTATCATTACATGATCAAAGATTTAATGACCCTATGATAGGACATTTAGGGACAATAGAAGGAAATCTATGTTATACAAAATTAATATTCACTTGTTATCCAAGATACTATGTACACATAAAAGATAAAAATATAAATGAAGCTTTAAGTCTCCACTTTAAACTATTAAAAAATAATTTAATGAAAGAAGGAAATAGGTTAATGACTTTCCATTATTCAGCCCTATATAGTTTCTGTAACTCAAATTATGGAGAAATATATAGTGATAAGCCGTTAATAGAAATAAATAAAGATTGTAAAGAAATCACTACTCTTATAGAGCCGATTAAACCTGAGATTAAAATACCAATAACTTATAAGTTAAGTATTAATGATCAAAAAGAAATCATAGATTCAGAAACTAAAGAAACATCAGTTATTCCAATAAGTTTCACAGGAAAAACCCTGCTTAGAGGAAACTCATCAAGAAACTATTCAATAAATAGACAATTGATATCTAATCCAACTGTTAAGGTTATGAAAATATTAGGTCAATATTTCAATGGATTAAATTACATAGAAGGACCTTATATAACCATTGATACTGGTGCAAGCCATAATCATATGAACCCAAATAAAAATAATGGATTAATAATAAAAGAAAAAGATTTAGCATATGAATATATAGATTTTAATGGAAATAAACACATATGTAAACAAGAAGTAAAAGTACCAATTCTCATTCAAGGAATAAGAATCATTGTAACATGTTTTATAGATTCTAATTTAAATAATGAAACTCATATCCTTTTAGGAAACAGTTTTCTCGAAAGTTTAGATTATTATAAAATAGAGAAACATGGTATTACAATACAAGTACATGAACATGAAATATTTTGCCAAAAATGTTAAAGGATGTTAAAAAACACATATCTTAACTATTTTAAATATCCTCTATCAGTATATATCCAAGTCCATACTATAGAAAAAGATATTCATACATGTGCCTTAATAGATACAGGAAGTGAAATTACTCTTATGAAAATATTCTTATCTAATAAATGGACACCAGATGGTAATATAAAAATCACCAGTATTACAGGTGATAAACAACAAGTTACTCACCTAGTACATAATTATGAACTTTTATTAGGAAGTAAAAATATTTCAGTAAAACGAATATACCAATATTCTCACATGGATTGCGATATTCTTCTAGGAAATGATTTTCTACAACAATTTCAATATTATCAACAAACTATGTTTTTAATTACTTTAAAAACTCCTTGTAACCATACCCTTCGTATCCCTAGAGAATTTCGCCCTTTTCGAGTTCAGCCAACCCAGCGTGGTGATAAATCCTTATATGAAAAACATTATTTAATACAAAAAGGACAGACGTATAGTATACATTTAGAAACAATTAAAAAACAATTAACACAAGTATATAATGAAAACCCTTTAGCCTTATGGAAACCTAATCATCCTAGAACTAAAATAGAATTGATAGAAAATAAAATAATTAGGGTAAAACCAATGATGTATACAATGGAAGACAAAGAAGAATTTAAGATTCAAATAAAAGAATTATTAAATTTAAATCTAATTCAACAAAGTAATAGCCCTCATAATAGTCCAGCTTTTATGGTTAGGAAAAGAGCAGAACAAGTAAGAGGTAAAGCTAGAATGGTTATAAATTATAAAGAATTAAATAAATATACCAAATTTGACGGATATTTCTTACCTAATAAAGAAGTATTAATAAATCTAGTAAAAGGAAAGAATTATTACTCTAAATTTGATTGTAAATCAGGATTTTGGCAAATAAAAATGGAAAAAGATAGTATACAATATACAGCTTTTAGTACACCTCAAGGACAATATGAATAGTTAGTAATGCCATTTGGATTAAAAAATGCACCTCAAATATTCCAAAGAAAAATGGATAATATATTTAAGGATGATAGTCACATTATAGTATATGTAGATGATATATTAATAGCATCAGAAACAATAGATGAGCATAGAATACATTTAAAAGATTTTGCTAATAAATGTATAAAAGAAGGAATAGTCCTGTCAGAAAAGAAAGCATTAATAGAACATAAGAAAATAGAATTTTTAGGAATGGTCCTAGATAAAAATGGAATAAAACTACAAAGTCATATAGCTAGAAAAATAGTAGATTTTCCAGATAAATTAGAAAATAAACAACAAATTCAAAAATTTTTAGGATGTTTAAATTATGCAAAAGGATTTATAGAAAAATTATCAAAAAAGAGAAATATACTCCAAAAATTATTACGAAAAAATAACACAAGAGGTTGGAGTGAAGAACATACACAAACAGTAAAGGAACTTAAAACCCATTGTAAAAATCTACCAGAATTAAGATTACCTAATGACACAGATAACCTAATTTTACAAACTGATGCTTCTGACTTATACTGGGGAGCAATACTCAAAACTGATTTAAATGAAATATGCAGATATACTAGTGGAACATTTGATAAAGTCCAAGTAAATTATCTAGTTCATGAAAAAGAACTATTAGCCATTTATAAGGGAATAAAAAAGTTCTCACTAGTTTTACTACAAAAGAAATTTACAATAGAAACAGATAATACTCAAGTCAGCTCGTTTATATACAAAAATTTACCTAACGAGCCTCAATATAGAAGATTACATAGATGGCAAGTATATTTATCTCATTATAATTTTAAGATTGTCCACATCAAAGAAGTTAACAATTTCTTGGCAGATTTTCTCAGTAGAAATGTAGAATTTGCAGAATAAGCATGGAAAAAAGAATTGCTGATCTGGAGACAGACCTTGTAGATCTTGAAGAAGTTGTCAAGATTCTTGGCAATTTTGTAAACAATCTTCGAACCTCCATAAAGCACCTAAGGGAGGAATTTGAAGAAAGTAAAAAAGTAAATCCCTTAAGTGGGCATACAATAAATTCCTTAAGTGGAAGCAGTGGTGGACCCAAACCACATGGTAAATCTATTTGTGATGAGGATTATGTAGAAATCCATCCAATAAAAAAGTAATTACAGTAAATCCCAGTAAACAGCCATCAAAAGATCATGTTATGGCAGCAGTAAAAAGAGTAAGCCTTGGAGGAATTGAAACAGTAAATCTTTCCCCAAAAGAAAAAGACTATAGGAGTTTTTCTGAATATATTTACAGTAGAATTGAATATTCAGAAAGCTGTTTTCGAAGTAATTGTAAATCTGTATATCCCAGGGTAGTATGTATTAAGGGAGCAGATCCTGAATTTGTTAAGAAACTAGCAGATTTTGGGTACCTCGACCTTGTATACCCTGATGTAAACCTGGATGAATTATTTTCCTTTGATCCAGTTCTTGTGAGCAAAATAAGCCAGTATGCTCAGAAGAAAAATGTATGTCTAAAGTTCTATACAATCAGTCCAGAATATGATGATGAAGTAGAATATGAAGCTATACACCTCATTAGTCTCAATACAATAACAAATAGCTTCAACTTGGAAGTAGGTTAAAGTAGACTCAAAGAACCAATCTTCAGCAGAGATTGGGCCAGCCATAGAAGAGCAGCTGGAGTTACAGTTATAAAATCCATTGCATCAAACTTGTATGAACGAGGATATAAAATTCTCCTACAACAAGACAACTTCATCCTCTGTACAACCAGGCACAGGAGTTGGTAGATCAGGAGTTCTCGCCAGCTTCATCAGTGACATTGATAATTATCATATTCCATGTAGACCCAGTACAAGGCGTATAGCATGTGAAAAAATGGAACACCTGGCATGTCTTTCGTAAGCACTTACGTCATCAGCATCAATTATGTAAACTTTGCTTTTTGTAAAAGTCAAAAGTAAGACGGCCATCTGTCGGCCATCAGTAGATAACCTTATCATGTAATCTGATCCGAAAACACGTGTAAACCTCTGAGGAGGATGTAAATCTTCTATATGAATGAAAGAGGAGAAGAAGGCAACTCAGAAGTTCTGAGAAAAAAAAAACATTTCATAAAAATCTTTACAATGCAAGTTCAGAACTAAACACTTTCTCTCTCCAAATCGAAAAACAAAAGACAAAAACAACTCACCCAAAAGAATAGGAAGAGAAACCTAGAAAAATCAACTAGAACTTTAACAAAGATCAAAACTCCAAGATCCGATAGACGCACAGTGATCCCGCTTGCAACAGCCCTTGTAAGCCGTTGAGCCGTGGAGGCGCGGAGGCGTTTTGGGCATAGCTACAGGGAAAAGGTGACCAGTCGACAGGATAAGGAGCTAGATCTGGAAAAGTTCTAGAAGATTTGAAGGTAATAATTCTCGATCTATATCTTTTGGTGGGAGGTTGTTGATGTTAATGTTTTACTGAGGAGGAGAATCTTATTTTATGGAAAAAGCAAATGATATTATCAGATCTGTAGAAAATATAAATTTCGAGAACATAAATCAGTTAAAAGAAATCGTAAACAAGTTAGATGATAAGATTCAAACTTTATGTTGGCAATTAGATCCAATAAATATAAATCCAAACTTAGTAAATCATGAACAATTAATATTGGAAAAAAAAGTATTAAATCTTATAAAAGATATAATAGAATTTAAAATATACATTTCAAATATTGATTAAAATGGAAGAATATCATGAAAAATTATGTAAACAGATGAATATGACAAAGAAAATATGGTTAAATAATGAAACAAAAATTATTTATGGATATAATACTTTAATGGTAGGATTTAAATGTAAAACTTATATGTATGAAAGCATATTATTTAACATAAAAAACCTGATAAACAAAACAGAATTAAAAGCAGTTATAGACACAAATCTACCACAAGAGATAAAAAGAAAAATTATACATGACATAGAATTGGAAAATCTTAAAAGTTTAATAGTACAGAGCTTTGTAGAAAAAGAAATAGAAAGAATATGGGATATATATGAAAACTTTGAAATATTCAATACTGAAAATTATATAAATACAATATAATATAATTTATTAATTTGTTATCATTTATATTATCATTTATATTATCATTATTTATCATTTTATATTATCATTTATATTATCATTATTTATCATTTTTATCATTTTATATTATCATTTATATTATCATTATTTATCATTATATATATCATTAAAGGCTATGCCGCACAACAGATGGTATCAGAGCCAGTAAGAAACTATCAGCCTTATTATAAAGATAAAAGAATAAATATATATGTTAAAAATAAATATATATTTCTTAATATATCGATATAAGTTTGAAAACATTATGGATCATCAACAGTTTTTATTAGAGGAAAGTTTAGATCGGATATAAGAATTAACTTCATGTATAGACCAAATGTTCTTAGGTTGGGAAAATAGAATAATTTTGCATATAAATTTTTTAAACCAAAAAATTGACTTAATAGAACATGAAAGAATCAATTTAATAAACATGGGTGAACATGTGTATGGAGAATTCATTGATTTATATGAATTTGATCAACATTTATATTTATACCAGGAAATAAAAAAGATATTTGAAAAAATGAGAAATAGGTGTAGACATGACAATAGAAGAAATGATCATTAAAGATGCAAATAAAATAAATATAAGGATTGCTGAGAAATTAATCTCATATCTTGCAGTAATATATAAAAATACGTAAGAATATTTTAGTCTAAATACATATTAATTACCTAATATTGATAGAAAAAGTTAAGATAGCTATTTCTATAATTTATAAAAATTATATGGCTACTATTGTAAAATTCCCATATGTAATTGACATTCAGAGACAGAACAAAACACCAAAGAAATCGAAAGAAATGTAAAACTTCAGAAATAAAAGAAACGATAGTTAGTGCAATGGCCCCTGTATCTTCGTTAATAATGACGTGACTACGTTTTCATAAATTAGAAACCCTAAATTTTTCTAACGGTGATAGTTTCTCCAAACGGACTTTGAAATCTCATTTATGTCCTCTGTTCTGTTCAGTTCTGTTCAAAGTAATTCTTACAGTCTTTCTGTATTCATTTTGTTTGTTCACTTTCATTCTGAAAGCCCACTTGAATCAAATTCACCTACTCTGTTTCATAATCTTTCTTTTTACTTCAAATTTTGAATTTCTTTGCATCTTTCTTTCAAGATCAGAAGAAAAAATGATGAAAGCCAGCAAAAGGTTGGGGTTGAATGGGGATGACGATGAAGGCTATTTTGAAAACATGCTGAGAGAGGCAGAAGAATCTGCCAATGGTGACCAATCCTCGAGATTCAGCCTGTGAACTATTAAAATTTTACAAGGTTTGCAGATAGATTACAGGTAGAGAGTAAGGCGGCTTCCAAAATTGACAATCTAAGGTTTCACATAGCCAGAAGGTGCACGATTTTTCTCACCAAAAGCATCACTGTTACTAGAAGTTATCACCAAGATGATGATGAAGAAATTGTAAAGATTGAGCATTTGGATTTTATATACCAAAAAGAAGTAGTAGTAAAGAACTAATGTGACCAGAAACTTGCCCCGAACGCCACAAGTACATAGCAAGAAGGAGATTACTCTTCTGAGATGCTTTCATCGGGCCACTAACGGCCATGGCAGTGAGGAAGAAGAAGAAGAGCAAGTGGTTACCAGAAACTCCGAAAAGAGGAAGAAGGCTCCGTGAAAGCATATTATTATTTCATCTCTAGTAAAACTATGTAATATAATATATCATAGATAGCACTGTAAAATTGTAATATTCTGAGAGTAGTTATAAATAAATTGAAATGCATTACCTGTTTACTAGTTTTTATCATGATCTTGGTATGGTATTACATGATGATTTTCATTTACTTGCTGTTTTCCTTTTTTTTTAATTATTATTTTGTAATTTTCATTTATCTTGGCTTTGTAATTTTTCGGTACCTGGTAACAATTTGCTTGCCTCGAGTCTGGCATCAAATAAACTAAGTAAAAATTAAGTTGGAGTTTGACATCGAATAAACTATGTTAAAATTAAGGTATAATAGTCTTAATCTGGCACACACTGGATCTTCTTTCCTTGCACTTTGTGAGGAGTTCCATCTGATAATTTGGCTCATTGGGTTACATTCGTTTTTTATAGTTAAATAGAGATGTTTGTTGTAAATAACCGTTCGATGAAATGCCTGAATGAAGAATCGGTCGGCGGGAAAGTCGTAATTTGTAGAGATCATTCGGCACCAGCAAAGGGTAAGAATGAAAGGCCTTGAAGAATTTAGAAGGTTTAGATGATTAAAGGCAAGAAATCACGTGAATGAATGGAGGGATTGGATTTACGGGCGAGTGAATTGATACAAATTCATCATTTGCATGCTGGTTGCTTCGAAATCGAAATGCATAGTTTTCAATTTAGATACTCTGCAATCTGCATATCACCCTTATGATTTCATATTTTACTTTAATAACTAAAATGAAAAAAAATTTTGCAAAAGTTTTGATCCAAAGATTCATACATTGAAAGATCAAATCACTGTAGAAGTATGTGCGAGAGACGGAGAGTAGTATGCTGGTAACAGTGAAGTTCACCAATAACTGCTGATACTAAATTTATAGTCATTCTCTTTCCGTACTGGAAAAGGAAGTCAAAGGCTTATGTCAGAGTTGGCATATCAGGAGGAATCTTTTCTTCATGAAGGTAAAAATTGTAACTTTAAGTGCTACGGAATATAACAATGCACAGAAATATTGAAGAAATAAGAAACTATTCTGTGAAACCTAACAGCTGTAACAAATTATCAATGTCCAGGATTGGTCAAATAAAGCTCTCAGTACATTTTGTCTTCTACATTCTCTCGTATCAACCAGTGAATTAATTGCAGTGGAATCTCATCAACACAAGAGTTCCATCAGGCCTGCTCTAAATTTTGAATTGAACCGCTCCCACCAAAAATCTTCTCTGAGGCATTCAGTCGAATAGTTGTTACAAGCTGCCTTTTTTTTTCTTTTTTTTTTTCTTTTCTTTTTTTAACTAAGAAGCCATAAATCGTCAAGCAGTTCAGGAAGCTAACAAAAAAGAAACTCAAAATAGGATGAAACAACCTCTGAATTTTTTAAAAAAAAAATCTTTGAGAAATGAGCAATATAATAGTGACCAAAATATTAGACAAAACTCTAATAAAATAACTGTAAAAATTAAACTGGCCTTTTTAGCCGCTAATTTTGTAAGAATATAAAACAGACAAAGTTAGCATTTGTTTCTTTAGCCTTTTTCTTAATATATGAAAGATAATACAACCAAAAGATAATTGCATAAAATCTAATAGAAGTATAATGTGGTTTTTTCAAATTAAGCGCATACGTGGCAAATTCTAGAATTTCTCATGATTTGATTTTGTAAATGCATATGTAGCAATTCTAGCCGCTTTATTTGAAATGGGAGTTAAATGACAAATAAATGAATAAACCAATACTAAATACCTCTCTATAAAGATAGTGATCGATTGTTAATGAGAGTTTCAAAGATGGATCATATGTTAAGCTGCATATTATGGCTTCTATTCACTTGGCTCTTTGTGATGACTTTAAGTTCCTTTTACAAGGGACGCAAAGCAGGATCCAAACAGCAGCCGCCAGGGCCTCCGACTTATCCACTGATCGGAAACCTCCTCGAACTTAGGGACAAACCTCACAAGTCACTAGCCAAGCTTGCCAAGATTCATGGCCCCATAATGACCCTGAAATTTGGCCAGGTAACCACGGTAGTGGTTTCTTCAGCAAGCATGGCAAAAGCTATCCTTCAAACTCAAGATTCATCATTCTGTGATCGGATGGTCCCGGATGCAGCCTTTTCCCACAATCACCCCGAAATTGGGATGGTCTGGCTGCCTGTCTCAAAACAGTGGAAAAAGCTACGGAAAATATGCAGCTTGCATATTTTCTCTGGTCACAAACTTGATGCCAATCAAAACCTTCGGCGCAAGAAAATCAAGCATCTTCTTGCTTACGTCGAGGAAAATTGCCGTGTGGGGCAAGCAATAGAGATTGGCCAAGCTATATTCAATACCTCACTTAATTTGTTATCCAACACCATTTTTTCTGTTGATTTGGTTGATCCCACTGCACGAGAGTTTAAGGATACAGTTGGGGGTATCACGACAGAACTAGGAAAGCCTAATCTGTCTGACAATTTTCCTCTGCTTAAAAAGCTTGACCTGCAGGGGATAAGGCGTCGAATGGCAATTCACTACAGCAAGATATTTGAGATGTTTGATCGCTTGATTGATCAAAGACTGGATGAAAGGCGAGAACATCGTTATAATACTATTACCGAATCTAAAGATGTGTTGGATACTCTTCTCAATATTAGCCAAGACAAGAGTGCGGAGATTGATAGAAATGACATCAGACATTTGCTTCTGGTATTATTTGTTTTGTTATCCTTTCTTGCACAAATTTCAAGTTAGTTAAACAAAATTTTGTATAACAGGATCTGTTTGTTGCGGGGGCTGAAACAACTTCGAGCACACTAGAATGGGCAATGGCAGAGTTACTCCACAGCCCAGAGGTTTTATCAAAAGCAAGATTGGAGCTAGAACAAACAATTGGCAGAGGCAGACCAATTGAGGAATCAGACATCACTCGCTTACCTTATCTACAAGCAGTACTCAAAGAGACCTTCAGGTTGCACCCCGCAGCTCCCTTATTTCTCCCCCGTAGAGCCTCAACCGACGTAGAGATCGCTGGCTTCACAGTGCAAAAAGGTTCGAAAGTATTAGTCAATGCATGGGCTATTGGCAGAGATGAAAGCACATGGGACAACCCCCTCACTTTCATGCCCGAAAGGTTCTTGGAATCAGACGTTGATGTCAAAGGCCGCAATTTTGAGCTAATTCCCTTTGGAGCTGGGCGACGAATATGTCCGGGTTTGCCATTGGCAATCAGAATGTTACATCTAATGTTAGGTTCACTTATTAACTCTTTTGATTGGAAGCTTGAAGATGAGAACATGGACATGGAAGAGAAATTTGCTATAACCTTACAGAAGGCTCAACCTCTTCATGTTGTCCCTATTTCCATTTAGTCTCACATCACATACATGAACACATATACATATATATACATACATATACATGTATATGTATATATATATATATATATATATATATATAAAGCTCTTTATCGTTGGTTATTTATTTTTGTGTCTTCTTATTATTATTAATAATAAACTTTGTTATTGATCAGCTTAATCCACTTTTGATTGGATTAATATTGTAAGCAACTAATATGATATATTCACTCCATAGTTTTTGTAAACCCATCCCATTTTCAAAAAATAGTTACAAAAAGTGCACATTGTTTTTAAATTTTTCAAATAAAAAAGAACTTTAGAGAATTAATTAATTAAATCTATCTTAGTTTACTTTGTTTGACTTATTTTTTATTATATTTGATTAAAAAGATTATTTTGGCATCTGTTTGGATTGAGTATTTTACCCTTACGAGGTAAAACTATCAAGAATTTACTTAAAATTCAATATTTTTCTAATTTTATACAAAACTCATTGTTTCTGATACTACCTTATTAATATGATTATTAACTTTAATTAAACTAATGTAGTGTCTTTATATCACAATACTTATATAATAAATAATTGGGCTGTCAAATTTATCTCATTTACAAGTAAAGACAGTGAAAAATGATAATTATATTTCTTTTAAAAATATTAGATTGTAAGTCACAAAATTAAACACCTAAACTATTAGATACAATAATTCGTATTTATTGGAATAATTGTTTGTTTTGTATTGTAATAATAAAATGTAAAATAAAACTTATATTAAAGTTTATAATCAAAATGGTCAAAGAAACTTAAGAAAAAAATTAATAGAAGGATTTAATTGATTAATAATATAAACTTTTATTGATTTGTACTTACTAAAAGAATTGATCTCATTCTAATTATTTTTGAAAGTGGGATGGATTACAAAATAGTGGGGTGGAAATATCTCCTCCCTTATGTAAAACTGTAAAGAACAAAGGATCATTTTATCCTTTATTAAATCCTTTATGAAAACTAATTTGCTGTTTTAATTCAACTGTTGAGACAATGCAACTTGGGTAGTGCCATTGTGTTGAGACATTCATTTTCTTTAAACTCGAAAAATGAGAATTGACAATTCGCATGCATTTGGCAGAAGTTTAGCTAGTTTCACTTAATTTGAAAGTTTTTTTAGGGCTTTAAATGTCCACTCAAAAGAAGAAATTTAGCTAATTTCATTTCAAGGTTTTGAGTGGCATGAAATGTTCAGTATAATAGTGCTTTGCCATTATTATTATTTTTTTTCCTTTAGGAATAACGATACTTGGCCGAAGCCCTGATAGACTGGGGACATAAGTGATGTTACCTAGCGCGCGCACTGCACCATTTTCGTATGCTACAATGAAACTGTTCGTTGCACAATCATTCTGTTTCTGTTACCCTCCGGTACTCTTTAGATCAAATATCATTATTCTTTTATGGTTTAATAAGCTCAGCCACAAATTCATTCTGTGGCTTAACGCGAAAGCTAATTTCAAACATTTCAAATTCTTTATTTTGAATGATGCTATTGACTTTTTTGCAAATGAAACTATGCACGAGTTTATAATGCTGGCCACGATTTCTTGGCTGTTCTGCGTGCACGTAAGACGATGCTGCATCATAGGTACAACAAAGTTGTGGACAATGTTGGTGCAAGTTACCGAAGGTCTAATTTGGTAATTGCAAGGTCAGACTTGATTTGGTGCTTTTTTTATTGGTCAATAAGAAGGCACCAACTTCTCTGAATTGATAGCAGTGGAGGGAAACTTGGCAGAAGAGGAACGGAAGTGTAATCTTCAAAATGTATTTTGTCAAAATGAAACAAGATCATGAAGAAATTAATACCCCTGCTCGTGAAAACACAAAAGCATCAAGCATTTCAAAAATCTACCTCCAAGTCTTGAGCGACAAAATTTGTGGTTGATGTTTAGATAGAAGTGTAGCTACACCATTGCAGCAGGTTGACTAATTAAGATGAGCACATTTGAAGTTGAGCACCCTTCAATTTGTGGCCTAGCTGTAGCTGTAACACAAATCCTGTAACATATGTTGCCGTAGTATACTATTAGAATGCAATGGTACATTTACTCATATTAAGAGTACGTTCAAATTGAAATTGGTTAAATCTGAATTGATTAAAATCATAATGAGGAGTAAGAATAAATCACTTGAGTTACAAAAATTCTAATCAATATCAATAAAATATTTATTGATATGTTTACTTTATCTTATAATTGGAATGAATTATCAATAAATTATCAAAATTTTTCCTTAGATAAAATCATGTATATTTACTAATAAAATAAAGGAATAAACTTTTTTAAAGGGAAATATATGTACAATTATTATTAATATTATTATTGTTGTTGTTACTTCTATTATTATTATTTTCTTGAAGGGTAAAAATGTTAGTTTAAGGAATAAAAATTTATTCTAACAAATTTGATTCTAATTATGGATTGTATTTTTCAGAAAGAAACACCATCAATCAATCAATCCAATACCTAATTTCAATTTCATGTTCCCATAAATAACGCACCATAAAGTAGAAAACAATCAGAGAAGTTTCACACGGAGTTGGAAGATTTTCTTTCCACAGTTGAAAATTGAACTACACAAATTCAGCTATGTATCATGCTGATTCCACAAACAAAAAAAAAAGGGAAAATTAATTAGAAAATTGTAGAGCATGTACTGTGTGTTTCTTTAATTACCATAATTACGTGCAAACCCTAAACTCAATGAGATTATATCGATCTGTACAAAATCAGGAGTCAACATTCATCTGATGACCACCGATCACTCTCTTGGACAGCGGATGCCTAGCGTAATCGGTCCTCAACATGACGAAAACTCCGCCGCTTATAAGGCAATCATCCATGCCTTCTAAGTAGAGAAATTATAAATGCAACCCCATTTGCCCTCATCTTTTGAAAAAAAAACGATAAATTAAAATTTTCACACTTTTAAGAGATAAATTAATATTATCCTTCTATTTAAGATGAATTCAAATTTATCTTTGACATGATAACATTTATGGAGGTGCATATAATATATGCCTTTTTTTCTCTTATTTATATATTTACTAGTTATTTTTAGTTAATTAAATTATTTAATGAACAGAGAAATAATTAGAGATTATGGATAAAAATTGCATGACCAAAAACAATTTGGGATTCATTAGAGATTAATTGGATTTTGCTAGCAATCGGGCCAACGCACATGTGGAATTCAAGGCTAAATAACCAAAATTTAATTGGTTGCAAATCTAAATCACGCATGCACATGAATGGCTAAAAGAATATGGAAGTAAACTTGGCTTCTTAAAGTCCGTTAGATTATGTTATAGCTTTAGGATTTAATTGAACTTACGACTTACGTTGCATTTGTTTTTTTATTTAAAATCTAAATTTAGCTAAAGTTTAAATAGACTTAAATAAAAATATTTGAATTATATTTTTAAATTTTTTTTTAATATTTGGATAAAAAAATTTACAAACTAATAATTTGACATAAATATTCTTTTAAGTAGTGTATATATTAGTTCTTTATAATTTATAATTTTCCCAAATTGTTTAATTTGGTATAATTTTCCTAAGTGTTCTAACCATCATTATTATTAAGTATTCATAGTGACCGTTTTGAGATTACAAAATTAAAAAAATATATTTATTTGTTAACTCATCATCCTATTTCACTTCAATTTAAAATATCACTGAAAAAAATATAAATAATTATTTTATTCAGAAAAATAGTGCAATGAGGGAAAAAAAAATAGAAAACAAAGAAAGAAGCCAAAAGAAAAAGAAAAAGCGGCTGATTTAGGAGAAAGACAAGAAAAGTACAAAGCAAGAAGAGCTAGGTGAAAAGCACTTAGACTTGATTTAAAAAAAAAAAAAAAACTCTACTTCTAGGCATATATTTTATTTTTTTATTATTTTTTTTATTAGTCATATTCATAACCCACATTATATTATAGTAAAAGTTTTTCTTAATTTTAAGAGATTATAGTTTAAAGTAGAAGTTATTGATATAGACTAAAAGATGTGGTACTATATAAAAATAAATAAAAATAATATTATTGATTTAACTAGCAACTTACTTGACTTGATATCATTCTTTTTTATTTTTAAGTTATAGACATTATTCTTTTATCTTTATAAGAGTATGTGATATTATTTTTATATTATTTTCTCTCAATATAAGATATGTTGGAGTTTATTTTTATTGGGTCTATATTTCTTTGAGTATCATCCTTATCCTGTGAAATTTTGAGATTTTATGGATTACTTTTATAACGACTTGACTATGTAGCTTTAATAATTGATTATTTTGGATGAGTTTATTTGACTGATTTTGTTCAAATGGTTGAAGTGGGAGTAACATTTCCTTAGGTCACAGATAATGCTTATACTTTTATTTAATTATTATCATTAATTTAATTGAAGAGGTAAATGCTTATGTCCTAAAAAATTGAAAGAAAAAAAAAGTCATTGTTTTTAGTATTTATTTTATCCGTCTCTAGTTTGATTTTGATGATGTTTGTGGTATCATCATTGGAAATCCACACCGAAATTATAACTTGTCCACTAGAGCTGTTTAGGGTATAAAATTTGTTGCAAATGCTAAATACAATGACAATTACATACACTAAATGCATTTGCGATTACCTGCTAAAGTGGTCTAGTTAGATTTAATTTTATTTCTTTATTTTTAGTTTTTAATTTTGCTTAAGAAATAACAAAATCTAAGTTTCATTTGTTATTCATGACTAACGATGATTACAAGCATCAGCTCTAATTGGTGAGATTTAAGGGCTAGAATATAATACAAACTGAGCTTCCACCTTCTACACCTCCTATTCTAACTCTTCCTCAATCTTTCTCAGGCTTGTTGAGCGTCAGTCGCAAGATGGTATATCCGGATTTCTTATGCACCATTTATCCTCATTGACCAAGAGTAAGCCCCCACAATGGCATTTTACAACAACCACACTACCAATTATTCCAGATATTTTTACTTTTGCACCAACGGCAATTTTGGATAAAATGGAAATAAATGGCGATCTTATTTCTTCTCACGGGAGTTTCCCTAAGTTAGGCTTGGGTGAAGGGCTAATGTACCTAGACCATGGAATTTGTGGTAGGGTTTGTTGTTGGTGCTCTTTATTGTAATAAATATTTTTTTATTAATAAAATAATTGAAATATTTTATTTAAATATCTCAATTGCATTAATATTTTAGATAAAATATGATCACTATATGAATTCATAAAAAACATAATTATAAGTTATCATATGATCATATAAATTAAGCTCATAATTAATAAATAAAGTTAAACATTTTATTTAAATATAGACTATAACAAATTTATTAAATGATTTAACTTAATCATATATGAATTTATTAATGTAGTATCACTACATTGAATAAAATCACATATGAGATTAAATTAACTTTGCAATAACTATTAAGCTTATTAAATCTCATAAGCATTAATTTTATTTAAATCTTAATCTTGAGTTAGTTATAATTTCATATTGAGTTATTTATTATTTCATAATTATAATTATTATTCCATTTAATTATCAATGGGTATGACACACACTTGTAGTCAAGGTTACCTAATATCTTGATGGGAGCAATTATGAGTATTAAAATTATAAATTAATAATATAGAATTCTCTGCTCAGAGGGTGTCAATATATTTAATATGTTAAAAATGATCATTAGAAAAAATTAATAAGTATTCAAGAATAAAATATAATTAAATTGATTAGATAATTGAGATATTAATTTAATTAACGATGTGGTACAAATGATTATACAGTAAAGAGATCAATGTAGCTTAGGATAAATTATTTTTCAAACATGCAATTACAGAAGTCAGTTCGAATCTTATAGTGGAGCAAAGCTGAAATTAAATTATTAGACTTATTCAATTAAAAGCTTAATTGTTGAAACTACTATTATATATTCTCAAATGATCTTTGGGTTAGCTCATCCAATTGACTATACCACTACTGGACTTAAAAATAAAAAAAATTAATATATTAAGTAATAAACCTAATTGTAATCTTTGCTTAAACCTTATATGTTATATTTATGTACAAATAAGGTCTTGTGTTATTTTACAAAATATGCTCTAAAGTAGTTACACATGAGCTCCACTTTCACTTAAATGGAAAAATAATATTAAATTTAAAATATTTATTATTTCGAATTATTATAAAGGATAAAACATATCTAAGGTTTTATAAGGAATATTATACAAGTGTATTTTTCTCGAGAAAAAAATATACAATATTTCTAAAATACACGTTTTGAGAAAAACACTACAAAAAAAAACCAATTGTTTTAAAAGTTGTGAAACAAACACCCATGCATTCAATGCTAATTAAACTTGAATCATAACTTGAATAATTATTTAGTGACATATTTGTTTTCTTTGGATCATTCATCTTCTCAGATTATCAAAGTATAATTTTCTAAATTAATAATTCTTATATATTGTTTGAGATCAATCCTAAAAATTTATATAAGAAAAACTGATTTTTTACTCAATTGGTATTAAAGTCATCTCATGTTAATATATAAGAATATCATATGAAATCAATATTAATATTTAAGTAGTAGAGTGGCATAATTTATTATATATTCTTATAATATTATGTAGATAATATTCAATATTATTAAGCATTTGTAAATTGCAAATAATATAATGTCATTTATAATTTATAGCATTTGTAAATTGCAAATAATATAATGTCATTTATAATTTATAGCATTTGTAAATTGCAAATAATATAATGTCATTTATAATAGAATCAAACCCAATAATTGATTCCCAAGACATTACCTAAAGGTATAGCAAACAACTGTTTATATATGCAAGCTTCTCTTGCATGTATCTTCTCATGCCTTGTATTAGCCTACCAAAGCAAAAGCACACCCAATTTCTTATACTGATAGTTTCTACATTCTTGACTGATATCAGCAAGGAGGAACTTATATGAATAGAACTATTTGGATATAACAATGAACACAATGCAGAGAGAGTGAACTTTAATTTGAATTCATCATCGCCACATTTTGATTTAAGTAGGATATCCCCCAACTTCTTTATAGGTATATCCCTAGATGTTGCTTCAAACCTTTTTAAATATCCACCACTTTCTTACATGTCTCCATCAGCCTCCACATTCAATCCTCTATCTGCAATACCCATCTTATACATAAAACTCGGTGGTCTAAGCTCCAACTCCTTACCATGAACAGTGCAGACCGACTATGTCATATCAACCTTATCTACTAACCACTCACATAGTTTCTGTTGAAGCCAACTACACTTCATCTCAATTAATTTATTAAATACAACAGAGCAAACACCCATTCTTTGCTCGGCCATCAACTTAGATGCAACTAATGCAAATCAATCTGGCACACTTTCTCTCCATTCAACGGTCCTTTTCAGCTTTTGCAAACATATTTTCTTTTTTTCAGGCAATAGATTTTTAAACGTACTTCCTATTTTCTTTCTTCCTTACATATATATTTACAAAGAAAGAAATAAATAAAAAAGTCAACCAATAAACAAACTTTCTCAAATAACTAATTTCAATTTTCACCTATATCAACATTGCACCTGACCAATCTTTTTGCACTCCAACTCATCTCTTTTGTGATGCAAGCACAAGCACTACCATTGTTTGCTTTTATCTTTCGTACTTCTCCACTATATTCATGAAAAACAACATGCTGTCAAATACCATCAGCATAAAGACACAAACTTGTTCTCCCTCTACATTAAAATCCAATTTTTTTCTTTTTTTTTTTGGCTAGGCTTATTTGTTTTGTTATGCCTTTCCACAAATGTATTTGGACCAAGCCATGAAAAGAAAAAGATCTTAGCACAAATGTTATTAGTTGTAACTTGATAATATGCATGTGACTCAGTAATTGAGCCAACATGACTTAGGAATGATGTGTATTTATGGCTGTAACGATAATATTATTATTTAATAGAATCATCCTAATGAAAAAAAAAATGTTGCAAATTTGAACGAGTATACAGAATAAATTGAATAAAAGTGTGCAGTATAAGAGTGTTTGCAGTGTGTTCCTTGTTGCATATACCCCCAACATTTTTTTTCCTAATTCTTCATGTTTTCCTTGTTAACTAATTTTGAGGACATAACTAAATCATCATACATTTGTTACCTTACAGTATATTATATTATACTAAATTAAAACAAAAGCAACAACAAATAAGATACTTACTAATACGATACAAACCCATAGTTAATATTGTTTCTCCATTTGCCATTTCCCCACCTCCCCTGTCTTCCCCTTCATCACCTTCCACACAGAGTCTTACGTTTTCTATATATTGAGGTCATCATTTTGGAGAGCTCTGTATCACATGTAACTACTTCAATTTTCTTTCTCATTTGTTCCTAGCTGCATCTCATTTCCCCCATCCAAAAAACTACAAGTTAATAAAGGAACATTAATTTCAGTGATAGTCAAATACTCAAACCGGATGGAGTAATTGAAGAAAGTTGACAATAGATGCCTAAATACTATTATAAATCTCCTTCGAATGACAAATGTCAACAACTTAAATAATGACAACTGTATGTTGTCTATATCATCTAAAATTGCAAAACTAGCTTTGTTCAAGCCTTTTTTCATTACAAATTCTAATTCTATATAGATGGATACTTTCAGAAAGCATTTAGCTGTATAACTCATTCAGAAGCCAAAACTTTACCCAACGTAAGAGTAGTTCCATTTACAAATCCAGTCACAGTATCTCTCCATAAACCCCAAAAAAAAAAAAAAAAAAATTATAAAGACAGATGTTGATTGCAATTAGCTATGCTGTAAGTTAAGAAAAGGTGTGTCCTATATGACGTATCAGGAATACAAGTAACTCTAGGAATTAACAATCCAAGCTAGAATATTAAGACCCTACCACAGCAATCAGTATAAAAGTTAAGGCTATTGTTTGATAATTGTTGAAAAACGATTTGAAACAAAAATGAGAATTGGAATTTGTACTTCCAAATATAAAAAATGTTATGGTTCATGTTTTTGAAATTCAGTATTTTCAAGGAAAACTCGATGAAAAAAGAACGAGTATGCAATTTTTTCCTCCCAAATCTTGCAGTCTAAAAACACATAAAACAATACGTTTTTACTTTCACAATAGTTGTTTTAAAAAAAAAAAAACATTTATGAATTTTGTATTTTCCTGCACATAATAGCTTCCATTTTGTTACCCAAAAAAAATGCAAAAATAAATGTTACTTAAAAAGGAAAACAGCAATTGGGCGTAGAACTAGAATCGAAACCCTAGAAATTTATCTTTCTCTTAAGAATCTAAGCAACCAAGAACTCAACTTCGAAATCAGCCAGCAGGGCCTGGAGATTGGAGGTGAGGATAGAGGTGGTGACCTCCCAAGCAGTATTGGTTCGCTGAAACTGAAAATCCATTAATTTGTTGCCGCCCAGTTACAAGATTCGGTCTTGCCATTCGAGAAGTGAACAGCTTACAACATTTTGATTTGCAAGTCCGTAAGCATCAAATGAAGCATAGCTTGTAGTACATTTGGTGGTGGATTTTGAGTAGGATGGACGTCGGACGAGATGCAGCCTTGGCTTCTCTTGGTGGTGGATTTTCAATAGGACGCTGATTGGAGGGGATGCAACTTCGGCTTCTCATCGTGAATGTTTTGGGTTTTCTTACTTTAAAGTGTGGGGGATTTAATTGTCAAACAGTGTAGTTTAATCTATTGCAACCGGCAGTAACAGTCAATCTTTTGGGTTGACTTTTTCAGTCACCCGTCTACAATCGTTTCAATCAGTTATTATTATTGTTTTTTCCTATTTTGTCCATATGTCAATTTCTATTAGTTAATTTAGCAAATCACAATCTGTAAGTTGCGAAAATAATGACTTAGGGAACCCTTTTTGATTAGGTGTACATTCAAATTAACTCTTATTCGTTAAAGAAGGGTAATTTTAAAAATAAATAAAGTTAATTGAAAAGTATAGGTTAATGAGATAAAAGAAAGAGAAATTATATTTGACGGAAATTTCAATAGAAATTTCTTTCCATTGTGCATACTGAAATTTTCCAATGTGGATGACAGCACATCGCCCAAAGATTGTCCGGGTACAACGAACCATCTCTAGATTTTAGCCAAAAAGTTGATTTTCATAATTCTCAACAAATTCTTCTGCTATTCCAACCAAGGGTGGACTTTACATAGAATTTAGTGCGCGCAATTGATACTGCTCAACCCAAAAAAAAAAAAAAATCTTTTATTTTCATATTATTTTTCAACAAAATTAAGTGGGAAACAAATTTATAAAGAAATTTTAATATCAGGATCAAAATCTTCACTTTTCATTTTATCAAAGACCAACACTGCCTTCTTTTATGTCTTGACTTGCTCTAAGTATAATTTATTCTATTAAAAATCCAACCATTCTCTAGCTTCAATCCAAACTTTCTCATATTTCTTAAAAGCATATATCCCCCACGAAATCCAACCATATGTGTCTTGTAATCTTTTGTTGAGCAAACCGTTCCAATAAAAAATAATTTTATTTTTACTCCTTAATTTGTGGGTTTCAAAAGAAAATGCTGTGTGTTTCTTCAACAACAGAAAATTCAAAATGATAAAAATAGTCTTTTTTGTTTTTAAACAATGGACCATTAGAGTAAGAGACAGAGCAAAGAAAACTATTACAGTTTTGAGGCGCCAAAATCTTTGATCAACTGCTCCCATATCCGCATTTATGAGTTAACCACCCTTTTTTTTCTCTACACAACATATTAGAAATTTTATAAACTATAAAATTAATAAAAAAATAATAATAACCCTTACATTACTTGCATAGAAAGTAAAAGCGTAAAACAAACTTATTCACAAGATTGACAAAAATTGAAATTCGAAGTTTTGACCGTTACCATTAGGGCTAAGGTTAGGGATAGATTTTAGGTTAGGGTGTGAGGTCTTGACGCGCCAAGCATTAACGGCTCCCGCATCGCGGCGCTTTATTTTCCCTATCAATTTAGGAAGCTAATTTCTGAGATAACTGGAATTTAATTACGAAACCCACTTCCCTCAGGATTATTATATATTTACATCATCACTGTCCTGTTCTGTTCTGAGTTCTTCAATTCGCTAGTTTCCTGTTTTGTTTCTCTGTTCTTTGAATTTTAGGAAACCCACTTCACTGAGGAATTAATAGCATCACTTTATATTCACTATCATCTTCTGGACCAAGCACTTGAAAAGCTTTCTGAAGTTGCTGTTCTGTGTTCTTTTTTTCCTGTTTTATTTCTCTTTATGTTCGAATTTTGAATTTCTGAAGAAAGAATTTACATGGAAGAGAGGAAGACGAAGTGGCGATTGAAAGATGATGGTGGGTCTTTTGACAGAATTTTGAGGGAGGCAGAGGAAGCTGCCAATGGTGATGAGTCCTTGAAAATGAGTTTACTTACAAGGATCATTGTTCAACAGCTTGTTGAGAAACAATTGGCACAAAAGAAGAAATTTGGCAATCAGGGTTTTTTAATGCCCAAAAGAAGAAGAGGTTCTGTTCCTGAAAACTTGCCTAGTAGGAGAATGCCGTCGCTAATACTTAAAATAAACAACAAGAAGATTACCCTGAAAAGGTGCTTTGACCAGATTTATAACAGAGGCGACAAAGATGATGAAAAAGAGATCAGAAAGTCCAGAAAGCAGAGGAAAAAGGGAAACAAGAACGTGAATCAAGAAGAGCGCGTAGTTGCTCGTATGCCTGAATCATTCAAGAATCGCATCCAGGAGGAGAATGGTACTGATTTAGTGTTGGTGATGCAGAAAACAATCACAGAATGTGATTTAAAGAGAAATAATAATCGGCTGTCGATACCACCGACTAAAGTAAGAGATGATAACTTTCTCAATCAAAAGGAGAAGAGCATTCTTAATGCAAAAGAAGGCATAGAAGTCTTCACGATTCCTCCATCTCTAAAACAGAGTGTTCCTTTGACGTTGAAGAAGTGGAAGATGGGTGATAATTACACTTATAATCTTATGAAGACATGGCATGCTTTCGTTGTCAGTGATAAAGATAATGGACTTGAGTTAGGTTCGGAAGTGCAGCTATGGAGTTTCAGGAAGAACAATTCTGATTTGTGTTTTGCTTTGGTTAAGCTTGAAGGATAACCAGGAGGCGAAAACAGATCATTACACTGATTATTGCAATTGATGCGAAGACTCTTCTTCAAACGGCTGAATTGCAACAACTACATATGTTCTGACCCGACCCGTTGACGATTTTGAGCAAGCAAAACAAGATTGTATGTATGACAGATGAAACATGTAGTAGTTACTGTAATTACATTGAAAATTTGAAATGCATTATATCTTCATAAGGTTTTGTAACTTTCTTGGCATGGTTTATTGTTATCATTTCTTGTTTATTTACAGTATTTTCATTGTCAAGTTCTTAATCATCATAGGCTTTACTACTATTTCAGCTCCCGTAACTGGCCTGCTTGGAGTTATGTGCCTCCAGTATCTATTGCAACACTGAGGACTAACACTTGTTTCTTTACCGTTTTCTTTTCCTTACCGTTGCTTGCATAGTTTTTCTGATTACTCTTCAAAGATAACGGGGAAGTGAAAGCAAATTCAAAGACTAGATCTAATGAGAAAAAAGTCCTTGTGAGGTTGCAAGACATTAATCTTAACCCTCTGATAATATTTCAAGAAATGACTCTCTTTTGTATTCTTAATAAGTATTCTTCACTTGCATACTTGCCGGTCAGCTTTCTTGCTGTCCGGAGATGTTCATCTTCATCAGGATACACAAACACATTGAATTCCAATCTCCATTCCTGAAATAGTTAACCTTGAAAGCCTCAGGCTAGTGAAAGGTTTCCGAGCAAATTTAAGGAGGTTATTGATACAGAGGAGGCTTCATAAACTAACAAACAGGGAGAATGTGGGGGAAAAGATAATGTAAGAAAGTCAAAAAGTGTACGAAGACATAGGGAAATTTTAAAACTCTTGAATTTAACTGACCAAGATTATGCATGAAATTGTGATAACAAAGAAGTGAAATACGTCAAAGAATTCAGATTTGAGAGATGAAGAAGATGGAAATAAGAGGGAATGCAGATAAATAGTGAGTATGAGAATTATCACTACTCTGTAGGCCGCTCTCAGGGAATGGTGTGAAGGGAGTTGGTGGCTGATTATATTTTTGACTTTCTAAACTGCCCCGTTAAAGTAATGCAATGTATACAAAATTGGCCATTGTTGTCGATTTGTTGCCTCTTGTGGATAAAAGTGGACTTTCTAAATGGGGGTTATAAAACTCAATGTGAGAAGGATTTCTAATCATTCCTTGTGTTTTGGTTTTTGTGAATGTGGTTGTTCAATAAAATTCATATCTGTTGCAACGTGTTCAATATTCAGCTGAGTAAAAATGAAATTACATATGGCCACTGTCAGAGTTGATGTCCAGGTTTCACATGTCCCAGTTATGCAGCGGGTGATATTGAAAAGAATTGCATTCACAAGATTTATATTGTGATTTGATAATTAGGTCTCACGAGCTGGGGGATTTCAACTCTGTTCGATTTGGTACAGCAGAGTTCAATTCATCATACCTATTTGATTGTGCTGGATTTCAAATTCATCGTTCAATAGCCAGCCCTGCAGTATGGCCAGCTATGTTTCTGTGAAAGACTAGTACATCACAAGCCCTTAGCAACAGTAGTAAGCACAAATACGAACTCAGACAATCCAAAATGGTAATTGCCTGACCAAGTAGCTCTGAAAAATTCATTTTTACTAAATTGGAAAAATTTTGATTGTAAATAGTCAAAACTGAAGCAGATATGTGATTGATCTCATCAAAACAGGCATTCTAATTGAATGAAATATGACCTATCATCAATGAATATTTTCTTTGTTAAGTAACGTAATCTGCATGTTTTCCTAAAGAAATGCAGAGTATTTCTGCTCACATGTATAAAATTACCTTTGCTAGAAGTCATTTCCACTACCCAGAAAAGCATGTGTTTTTGTATATACTCAGATTCAGGACATGCATGGTGAACAGACAACTAGAGTTCAATTTTTCCTAAAGGAGAAGAAACCTTTTGGTAGCCTCATTTCAGTGTCATGGCAATTCAAAGCAGATCAAAACATGAGATAACATTGAGCTGCTAACATGGGGATACAGGCATATAAAGAAGGTACCAAAATTATATGCAAGTCTTAACCAAATATCAGCCATTGACATTTCCACAACCTCATAAAATTCCAGGTTGGTACTTTATCTACAATATATCAATACCTTTTAATCTTTCTATTTTCTGCACATTAACCGTCATTGAAAATACACAACAGCGTGTAACTTAGGCAGGACACTCAGTTATCAAGGCAGAGGCTTTTTCATGCATTGAAATATTAATATGACCTATTAAACTATGTTGAGATTAGGACTCAAATTTTTGTTCAGTAATGATCTAAACAGGTTGCTGGGGATCCAAAATCGCTGAAGATCACCGATACAACTAATGGAAGGAAACAGGAAGACTAACCTACTGCCAATTTAATCCAAGATTCAGTCAGAAGAAACCACTTCCACAAAGCAAGTGCCTGTTGAGAAAAGGCACATTCAAAAGGCCAAATTCCGAGCAGGCTATATCTGTGAACTGTGATAATGTAGCTGAAAATAGACTAAACCTATAGATTTAATTAAGAACAAGTAAATCAAAAAGGTCCAAATAAATGAAACTCATATAAGAGAATACCAAGAAAGTTGTTGAACCTTGCAAAGAAACAATACAGCATTTCAATGTATTTAAAAGACTACATCTTCTTCACAGTTCATCTACCACTTACTCAATTTTATTCTTGCACAATTAATATCATCCAACAACACCAACACTCAACCGCTGATGAAATAATGCTGCAATTTCTGCTTGCTATTTTGAGGCCCTCCTCCTTGGACATCTCTCCAACGCAAAACACAAATCAGAAGACTTGTTCGCGAAGCTTCATAGACTCACAGTCGTACCTTTTCTCAGTCCATTTGCTCGATTACTTACAACCAACGAATGCCATTTCTCCGCGAGAGAATAGCCTATCTTCCACTTCTTTAACTTCAATTTAACAATGGATTTAAGAGATGGAGGAATCATCGAGACCTCTATGCCTCCTTTGGCATCGAGAATGCTCTCCTCTTGTTGATTGAGAAAATTATAATCTCTTATTTTTCCCCTAGGTGTCAATAGCCGATTCTCATGCTTTAGTAAATCAGTAATTTTGAGTTCTTTTTTCATCACCAACACAATATCTTTACCATTCTCATCTTGGATGAAGCGATTCTTTAAAGATTTTTGGCATATCAAGCGTTTCAGCATAACTACCCTTTCTTCAGTTTCGATTAACGTTGCAACTTCTGCCACCCGCTTTCCAACAAGATCTCGCACAAGTCTCCACGTTTGTAAAAACAATTTCAAGATTTCATCACCTTCCGCTTCCTCTCCGGCCTGTCTTAGGAATCTTTCAAAAGACTCACTATTCTCAGCTTGTTCATTCAACTCTTGCGCCATTTTTTTTTTTTTTTTGAGATCCAAAGAAGTAAGAAACATTGATCTGGGCTAATCTTAGCAGCTGTTCGGCAGCAGGGAAAAAGAGTGAGAATTTTATGGATCTCAGCTTAGCAATAAAATGAGGATTACTTAGTGTACTTTATACTCAAGCCCAGCTGTAGCCAGTCGTATAGCTTCACACAAGTCGTCAGCGGGAGAGTTCGTTACAGGGGTTCTGTAACGAACTGCCAGGTTGGCATTCCATGTGACAAAATGTTCTCACCCCTTGGATCTTACTCTGCTTTTGCTGAGTTACAATGAAGTTGTTTGCCGGTTGCTCCAAATTGTTCGACAGAATGCATCAGAGAAGATGTCTTGTGGGGATCTCCTTGGTTTGAAATCATATTGTATGGATGATCGGATGTCCCAATGATCTAATGGCTGATACGAAGGCATTAAGAAGCATGAGCTCTAGAATGATCAAGAGTGTTGTGAGATAAGCTTGGTGACTCAGCCAGGGAATTGAAGACAAAATGTGCAGAGTTTGTTATCCTTTTGTATTATAGATTTGATGAAACCTGGACCATTGATTGTTTGTTACACATGTTAGGGTTTCATAATTCACCAGCTGTAAGGTAAATAGCACATGACATATAGGAATTATTATTGTGCTTGTTACACATTTAAAGACACTAAAAGATACAATTTTTAGCGGGAGAATTTGTTACAGGGGTTGGTTACAACTACGCGGTTGACAAGCCATGTGACCAAATGATCTCAGACCTTGATCTGATTCTGCTTTTCAACTGAAAATAAATAAATAAATAAATAACTAGCAGGTGACTTAAATGATTCAAAGATTAAAAACGGGAATTAATCATACATAGTTCTTGAGAATGGCTGTCATCTTTGTTACAGAATAAAAAATAAAAATAAAAGCCCCGTGCCATAAGATGTGTGATGTGTGATGTGTGCAAGAAGCAGGGCGAATGTGGCCAGAATTAATCAAAATCAGGCTTGTATAAGTTGATTGGAAAAAGATATTGCCGAGTACATTAAGGATTAGTCCTTCAGAGATTTTTGAGTGAGATATGATCCAAAGTTCTGGCTCAGAATACTAATGATTACAAAGCCTAGCTGGTTTGTCGCTCTAATCAGAGCTACGGGAGGCCTGATTTCATACTTCAGACATCTGCAATACATCTAGTACAACATGATGGTTCAGTAAAGGCACCAAGACTTGCTTTAATAGCAAGTCATGTAAAGCACAAACACCGAAGAAATGAAAAGCTGCTGAAATTTTTAGTATTCAACTGGAAATGCAAAGTGAGGGAATTTGCAGAAGCAAGCAAGAACATTTTATGAAAGTCAGTCCTTAACATGACAGCACAGTAAAATGTCAGTTCTAAAAGCTTCAATGCTACCAGGAGACTAAAGTCATTGGAAAAACTATCAAGGTGGCCAAAGAGAAAACTATTTGAGATACTTAAGCATTCTCAACAAACGACGTCTGCTAAAGTCATCAGAAACTGCTTTAAACAGGTTGGTGAATTAGAACAGAAGAAGAACTTGAATACATTTATTGAAACGATTACAATTGATTAAATAATGCTGCCACAATTTGAATTCAATACATACCATCAATTTAGAGCAGTAAAATCAGTAACAGTATTACATTACATAAGTGACTAAAAGAATGGCTTAAAATGTCGAATTGATTATTCTTCAATGATCACGGGAGATAGTCATCTTCGAGCTGCCTACGCTACAGGAAATAACAGGCATCTATCGACCTTGGGTGTGCCAAGAACTTCTCCTCTTGCTCTGCCCATTGACAATCCTCACTTTCCGTAGAGACCACATGCGTAACTGAGGAGTCAATTACCATTGTGCACGTGGCTCCCATCTCCTCTGCCCTTGAACTGCTTCGTATAAAGTCATCAAAATCGCCGAACAGCAAAGAACATCCCTTGAGAATCCCACCACGAACTTTCGGCAAGTAAGTCCAAACATCTCCGCAAACACTGTCAAAAAACATTCTGTCTTGTTTTCAGAACTCTCAGAACGTTTGCCAATGCCCCTTTATTCTCACTTTCGTCCCTCAATGTCTCAGAATAAGATTTGTTCGCCGTTCGATTCTTTATCGGTAAATTAGTCATATTTTCCGACAACTATTTGTTAGATTTTTTTAATTTAATAATATTGGATACTTAATTAAATATTAAACTTATATGTGAATAATTATGTGTTACGCATTATTATATAAGGTTAAACTCAATTAAAGTGGTCAGTTAAGATTTTTTAGTATTATGAGTTTTAATGTATCTAATAGAGTATATGCCTTTAATGAGTAGAAATTTAATAGTATTTTAATTCTATAATTGGTAAAATTAGAAATAATCAGTAACAACAGAAAAAGATTGTTTATATAAATAGTTATGGTCCTCAGGTCATACGCATCATTCTTTCCATTCTTTCTGATATCCCATTATCGGAGAGAGAGCAGAGAGTTTTAAAACACTCTTTAGGAAAATGTGTAGATTTGGAAGGTCAACCATACAATCCTAGAGATTAATTTAATATTATGTATTCAGGTACGCTTCTGCATAATTTTATTTTTAATTCTTGATAATATAACATAATATTCCTAGGTTATAGATGTTAGTATTTCATCAAAAATTTTATTCCAATAAATGGTATTAGAGCTAATTCATGTTGAATGATTGATAATTAAATTTATTTTAATTAAATATTAAATATTTAATGTTCTTAAATCCGATATCCTTAAATTTGAGAAAAATTTATTGTTTTGTTGAATTAAATACGGAATTTCAAAAAAAATTTCCTTTTTCAGAAATTCATTTTTTCTTTTTTTATAGAATAAAAAAAAAAGAAAGGTGGATGGATTCCTGTCATTTGCCTAGCTGGCAGCCGTGCTGTGGGCACTGCCACAGCAAAAGGCTTAGAAGCAACAGCCATAGCTGCGGCATAAAAAAAAAAGAAAAAAGAAAAAGAAGTAGCAGCATGGCTGCGGAAGGAAACCTACTGAAAGAAAAGAGAAAACTAGAAAAGAAAGAGAAGGATTTAGGTTTTTCATGGTTTATATCATTAAGGTCCCTAAAGCATCATAGAATTTTATTTTTTAGCAAAATTTTAAGGAGTCTTTCAATTAAATCTAAAATCATTTTGGGCTTAAGAAATTTAAATTTTGGATCTGAATTTGGACTTAATGTAAAGAAATTAAGAAGATGACTTAGTATTTATAATAGCCCATTAATAATTTAAGTATTAAATTAAGCCCATTAATTAAAAAAATGTTTGATTGTTTGACTGGTTCAGTCCGATTTGACTCAGATCGAACTAGTCTGTTCTAGAATCAGTCAATAGTTGACTATTGATCAGTCAAAGTTTGCCTTTGACCTAAAAAGTTTTTTATTTGTTTTATTTTTGAGTAATTTTTAGTATATTTTTAAATTCAAATATTGGTTAGTTTATATGTATTTTTAAAATAAATTAATTAAAGTAACATGTCACCAAAGTGACCTCTCTTGTAAAAATTAATTTATTTTGGAATTTAAATAGTTTTTTATGTGTGTAATTCTGTGAATATCGATTAACCTAAAGGAAGGTCTATATTTAATAGAATTACATGTGCACTTGTGGTAATAAATACGTGATGATTATTTGGTTTTACATGTAAGCAATAAATCAGCCGAAAGGGAGATTAATTGTTTGACGTATTCTTATTATCAGTGTTTGATTACTACACTAAGATATCACTTACAAGTTAATATTTTGTCCAAAGATAAAATATTAATAGAGTGTCTGGTATCTTAAGATAGAATTTACCTTTATTTGAATTTTTTTATTTAAAGATTAATATGAGCTTATTTTGTTTGTTATTCTCTATTTACTTATGTTTGCTACTAATATTATTGTTAACATCAATTCAATCCCTATACTAAATGGCTCTAACTTCAAATCATGGCATGATAATTTTTCAATAGTTCTCGCAATCATAGAAGGGTTGATTCTCCCCCACCGCTTACTGATGAAAGTACCTTTGATGATAAAAGAGAAATAAACAAGTAGGAAAGATCAAATTGCATATGTATCATAATCATGAAAAAGGCCATTCCAGAAGTATTTAAGAGCTTAATCACTAAAAAAGCAATCATGAATAAGGAGTTTCTTGTACAAATCGAGCAAAAATTTGTCAAGAATGAAAATGTTAAAATTGGTACGCTCTTGACAAGCCTTATTTCAATAAGGCATAAAGGCAAGAAAAGGAATAAGGATAAAGAAGCTGCAAATACAGCATCTCAAAGGAAATAACAAAAGAAATTGAATGATCTAAAAGCCACTTGTTGTTTCTTTTGAGGAGCTGAAGGGCATGACTTAGTTTGTTCTGAGGTTAATTTAACTGTAGTACCTAGACACATGTAGTAGATAGATTCTGATGCAACAGCTCACATTAGTGTGTCTATGTAGGGTTGTTTGAATTGCCGAAAGCCCAATGATAGTGAAAGATACATCTATGTAGATGACGGCAAAAGGGTTAAAATTGAAGCAATTAGAAAATTTAGATTATTATTAAAGACTGATTTTTTATTTGGATCTTGATGAACATTTGTTGTTCCATCTTTTAGGTGGAACTTGATTTCTGTTTCTGCTTTAGACAAATATAGTTATTCTTGTTTATTTAGAAATAGAAAATTTAGTTTGTTTCATGATTCAAATTTAGTAAGCTCTGGATCTTTATCAGGCAATAATAATCGTTATTTAATGGATTCAATCGTTTCATTTAATGAATCCCTGCAATCAAGTATACGAGGTCTAAAGAGAAAATTAATCAATGAGAATTCAGTTGTGTTATGGCATAGGAGCTTGGGTCATATCTCTAAATGAAGAATAGAAAAACTTGCATCAGATAAAATTTTTGACCCTTTAGATTTCACAGATTTCGATATCTATGTTAACTGTATCAAGGAAAAATGTCATAGAACTTATACATACAAATATTTATGGCTCATTTGCTAAATCTGCTTGAAATAGTCAACAATATTTTATAATATTCATAGACGATTTTTCTAGTTATGGCTACATATATCTCCTCCATAAAAAAGTATAGTCTCTTGACATGTTTAAAAAATTTAAGGTTGAAGTTGAGAATCAACTTAGCAAAAGAATTAAAAGCATCAGATCTGACCATGGTGTTAAATACTATGGTAGATATAATGGTTCAGGTGAACAACGTCAAGGGCTGTTTGTTAAATTTCTAAAGGAATGCGATATCATCCTATAATATACTATGTCAGGTTCGCCCACTATGAATGGTGTTGTTGAAAGACGAAACAAGACTCTTAAGGATATAGTGAGGAGTATAATTAGTAATTCTACCTTACCAAAATCACTCTAGGGAGAAGCATTAAAAACTACAGCGTACATCGTTAATAGGATTTCAATTAAAGCAACTACCAAAACTCTTTATGAGCTTTGGATAAGAAAAAAGCCTAGTTTAAAGCACTTACATGTTTGGAGATGTCCAGTTGAGGTAAGGCCATATAAGTCTAATGAGCTGAAATTAGACTCAAGGACGGTAAGTTGTTATTTTGTTGGATATTTAGAACGATCAAAAGGGTATAAGTTTTATGATCTCATGACTAAGTCAATTTTTTAGTGAGAAAATGCTCGATTTTTTTAGGATGTTGAGTTTGCGAGAAGAGATATTGTTAGAGACTTTATCCTTGAAGAGGAATACGTTGATATTCTCATAGGTGTTATTGGCATTGATCAGGGTCTCATTCCTGACTTTATATAAGACATAACAAATCAAGACAATATTGGAGAATTCCTTACACAAGAAGTTGTTCTAGAAGAATAAACTCTACCACCTGAAGAACCTATGCCATTAAGGAGATCCATTAGAGAAAAGATAAGTGTATTGCCAGATGATTATATTGTATTTTTCTAAGAATATGAGGCGGACATTGGAATGATTGAAAATGATCCAATCAATTTCCATTAAGCCATGGAAAGTTTCAATTCTTTGATGCCATGAAAAAAGAGATAAAGTCCATGAAAGACAATGATGTATGGGATCTTATTCCGTTGTTAAAAAGTATAAAATTTATTAGTTGCAAATGGATATTTAAGACTAAGAGGGGTTTGAATGGCAATATGGAAAGGTACAAAGTACGTCTTGTTACAAAAGATTTTACACAGAAAGAAGGCATTGACTATAAAGAGACTTTCTCTTCAGTTTCTTCAAAAGACTCTTTTAGGATTATAATAGCATTAGTAGTGTATTTCTATCTTGAGTTACATCAAATGCATGTGAAGGCACCGTTTCTTAATAGCAATATTGATGAGACAATTTAGATGGTGCAACCAGAAAATTTTGTGTTTGGAGACCTAAAGAGTATGGTTTGCAAACTTAAGAAATTCATCTATAGACTTAAGCAAGCATCTCGATAATGGTATTTCAAGTTTCATTAAGTGATCGTCTTATTCAGTTTTGAGATGAACTTGGTTGATGATTGTATATACCATAAGTTCTATGGGAGTAAGTATATTTTTCTGGTTTCATATGTCGATAACATTTTGCTTGCCAGTAGTGAAATAGGCTTATTACATGAAACCAAGAGATTTCTAGTTAAGAACATTGAGATGAAAGATCTTAATGATGCCTCTTTTGTATTAGGTATACGATACACCAGGATCGCTCCCGAGGTATTCTGGAATTATCACAAAAGAGTTATATCCAAACAATTTTCAAGATATATAGCATGCAAGATTGTAAATCAGGTGATACCCCTGTGGTTAAAGGAGACAAGTTTAGTCTCAATAAGTGCTCTAAAAATCATTTTGAGGAAAAAGAAATACAGAAAATTCCTTATGCGTCAACAGTAAGAAGTCTGATATATACTTAAGTTTGTACTCGACTAGATATTACTTATGTTACTAGGATATTGGACAGATACTTAAGCAATCTAGGATCAGACCATTGAAAAGTAGCTAAATAAGTTTTGCGGTACTTACAAAGAATAAAAGATTACATACGTATATTTCAGAGGTTAGATAAGCTTGAGATCGTTGGCTGTACTAACTCTGATTTTACTGGATGCCAAGATAGTATGAAATCCGCTTCAGGTTACATCGATCTATTAGTTGAAGGTGCTATCTCTTGGAAGAGTGTCAAACATTCTCTTAAAGCCTCTTCTACGATGGCAGCAGAATTTATAGCATGTTATGAGGTATCCAATCATGGAATATAACTACGAAATTTTATCACGGGATTGCGCATAATAGATGGTGTTGATAAATCACTAAAGTTATTTTGTGACAATAAGTCAACAGTGTTATATTCCAATAATAATCGGAGCTCGACGAAGTTAAAGCATATAGACATCAAGTTCTTAGTTGTTAAAGAAAGAGTTCAAAGTGTATAATTGTCTGAGCACATTAACAAACTCTATGATTGCAGATTCGTTTTCTAAGAGATTACGACTCAAGATATTTCATGAGCACATTGCTCGTATGGGTGTCATGTCATTTAAGGATATTTAATTTTAGTTGGAGTTTGTGATTTTTTATGCTCTTATAATATAGAAATTTTTAGTTATTTCAGTTTCTAAATATTTTAAATTATTTTTGCATAAATAAAGTTTTAGTTCATTCACACTCTAATCTTTTGGTATGGTTAGATCTCACTAAGGTTTAAAGTAGACCAATTAGAAATAGGCATGATAAGATCACATTGCATGAAATTTTTATACTATACATCCGCATCATGATTTATGTTATTCACCTATATTGGTATAATGACCATTGATGGGTCGAGTTATGATAGATGTAACGAAAGTCGCTTTGATCCTATACTGATATGATTGATGGACCAGATTGATTATAGATATATTTTGGTAATGACAGTAAAGATTGAGCTCATATAGTTATTTTTGCAAAACATAATTATAAGTTTACATATATAGCTCAAGTGGGAGATTGTTGGATTTTTAATCTAATAATATTAGATTCTTAATCTAACGTTGGACTTATCTGTGAATAATTATGTGTTGCAGACTGTCATATAAGGTTAAGTCCAATTAAAGTGATCAATTAAGATTTTTTAGTATTATGGACTTTAATATATCTAATAGGGTGTGAGCCTTTAATGTGTAGAAACCTAATAATATGCTAATTGTATGATTGGCAGAATTAGGAATACCCAGTAACAACAGGAAAAATGTTATCTATATAAGTGGTTATGGTTCTCAGGTCACACATATCATTATTTCCATTCTTTTTGATATCCCATCATCAGAGAGAGAGAGTGCAGAGAGAATTAAAGGACTCTCTAAGAGAACGTGTAGATCTGAAAGGCCAACCACACAATTCTAGAGATTAATTTAACATTATGAATTCAAGTACGCTTCTAAATAATTTTATTATTAATTCTTGATGATATAACATGATATTCCTAAGTTATAGGTGTTAATATTTCACTAAAGATTTTATCCCAACATTGTCAAGTTCTCAGCGCGATTACTCCGCACACTCTCATTATCATCAAGAATAATAATGCCAGTCCTTTGCCCCAATACTAAGTTCAAATTCGTCCTATCATTTTGCTTGAAATCTTCATTACCAATGATCCTAGAATTAAAGTACTTGGAATCTGGGTCCAGTAGCTTAACAGCCACTTTAACGTAACATCGGGTACCCATGGTAAACAAGCCATAGGCTTGTTCAAGAAAAGTGCAATCAAATGGCCTCAACTTCACCAACTTATCATCATCCATCTGGAATAAACTGCCATTGAAAGAATGAACCTGCTTCTTCAAATATTTCTCTCAAAATAAGAGGTTTTTAATCTTTTGACAGTGGAGCAGCGTATTGTTGCGGTCCGCTAAAATTTCAGCCCACATGTGCCTAGATTCGGGCCGCAAGCCCAACGCCTTGGCCAAGAGTGCTAGCTTGGCTCGGTTCCGGAAAATTCCAGCACATCCTAGCACATTTGAGCATGTACATATTCTAGAGCCTTGTAAATAATAAAATATAGGCAAGTGGCAAGAATTCTCTAGAACCCTAGAGCTTGGCAAGCTCCTATAAATAGGGGATGGCATTTGCCATTTAGATCATCAAGCCTTGAGCAATTCTCTCAAGCACTCTTGTAAGCTCTCTTGTAAAGTCTCTTGTTGGCAATATAAGTTTCCGATTGGCTCCATTGCTCTCTTTCTCGCTAGCCTCTCAACAACCTTTGGCTTCGCTAGTCGGGAAACTCTAAGGCTTACTTAGCAACTCTCGACAAAAGTTGTCTAAGTGCCGCACGGGTTGCTGCGCAAAACACTCATCCCGTGACAGTATGGTCTAAATCTAGAACAAGATGGGTGTTCCTCTTCCTCAACAAAGCCTTTGAGTTTCTCTTCTTCAAACTTAAAACTTCTTCTTCACTGTACTTTAATCCTGCCAGTATATAATCAAAAGATAACCGAATGAATCAGCCACGGCTTGGTTGCAAAAGATGCATCTTCCTTTCCGAACAGCAAAAATGTGTGCTTGACAAAAGCTGCCCAGAAGAACAACAATCTACACCACTAACAAACCCACCACATCTTCTCGTGCTAAAAAACTTTGTCTTCCTAACACATTCGATTTTGTAGCTGTATGCATCCATTTTGTGTGCTTTGATTGTTCGTTCGAAGAGTCTTTTGAAAACTTGCTAAAGGAAAGATTTTATGATTCAAAGAAAACAGAACGGGGGTTTTGATTGATTGTTTGATGAGGCTTTAGAGAATTGCAAAGCCCTTTTCTCTTGAAGCCTTAAAATGAATAAATGTCGCAAGAAATTAGTTTTAAATGGTTTTCAATCAGAAAGAATGATGAACAATAAAGTAAAGCTGCAGAAATTGGAAGAGATTTTGTTAAAACAGAGTTAAAATGATAAATGTAATCGAAATACAGTTGCAGAAAGTTTTTTCATTGGGTTTTAATGATAATTGTAATTCTTTTCCTAGGTGAAGTGGGAATTAAGGAAAAACGCTGTCAAAATCGTTAATGGAGAGATACAAATAGGGTAGTTGTTAGAATTGGAAGACTTTAGAGCCAAGAGAGTTATCTCTACCCCTAACTTAATGGTTTTTCTCTTTCTCTGCAAGTAAAAGTTTTTTTTTTAATTAGTTGAATTATTTTTTATAAAAAAAATTCATTATCATAAAATATAATGTTATTGTGTGTGTGTGTAATATAACGTTAATGTGTGAAGCTAAAAGAGTTATCTCTAACCCTAAGTTAATGGTTTTTTCTCTTTCTCTGTGAGTAAAAGTTTTTTTTTTTTAATTAGTTGAATTGTCTTTTTTTAAAAAAATTCACTATTATAAAATATAACGTTAATATGTGTGTGTGATATAACGTTAATGTGTGGAGCTAAGAGAGTTATCTCTAACCTTAAGTTAACTACTTTTTCTCTTTCTTTGTAAGTAAAAGTTTTTTTTTAATTAATTGAATTGTTTTTTAAAAAACTTCACTATTATAAAATATAACATTAATGTGTGTAAAAAAATTTACTATTATAAAATATAACGTTAATGTATGTGTGTGTGATATAACATTAATGTGTATGCGTGTGGGGGTGTATATGTGTGTGCACACTTTTTTTAAACTGCTTTTTTTTTCTTTTACCAATTTAAGAAATTTATTTCTTAGATTACAAAATTCAGGAAACCCACTTCTATATTCATATAATTTCTAATGCAAACACTTTAAAGTTTTCTGAAATTCCTGCTCTGTTGTTTGTTTCTCCGTACTTCGAATCTTTAGTTGTCACATGCTAATTTTCTTTGAATCTGAGAAGAAAGAAGATGGAAGAGGAGAGAAACATGAAATGGGAATTGAATGATGATGGTGGGTCTTTTGACAGAATTTTGAGAGAGCAGAAGAGTCTGCCGATGTTGATGAGTCCTTCAAAATGAGTTCAATTATGACGGTGATTGTTCAAAGGCTTGTTGGGAAACAAGTGGCTCAAAAAGAATTTGACAATCTGGGGGCCCAAACGAAGAAGAGATTCTGTTTCTCAAAGCTTGCCAAGGAGTTGAATGCCGTCATGAACACTTAAAATTAACAATAAAAAGATTATTCCGAAGAGGTGCTTTGATCTGACTTATATCAAGGGTTACAGATTAATAAAGTTCAGACTTATGAAGATGATGAACAAGAGATCAGAAAGAATGCACTGTTGCTGATTAATCATTCAAGACTTGGAGAATGGTAATGATTTAGTGTTGGTGATGCTTTGGAACTCGTTGTATCAAGTCAATTGCAGGGGAGTCGCTTGCTGGTAATTATTCTCACAACTTTTATTCATTTCTCTGCTTCGATATGTTCATTTTGTTTTTTTTTTTGGGATTAATTCATAAGATATTATCATCCCTTCAGAATCAATCCCAGTTAATGTAGCAACGATTCACTTTAACATGTTGAGCAAGTTTCTGTTACTTACGCATTCAATGGGATATATTTTCTTGATTTTGTAGCATTTGATCTATGCTGATGACTAAATTCATCACTGCAATGTCATGGAGCATTTTGTCATCAGTTGATTTTTAGACTGACCATGTTAATTTGCCTAAACGTAGAGAATTCTACAAATATTTATGAGAAAGTTTGGACATGTATTTAGTAATATTGTTACATTTATAATTTTTAATGGTTAGCATTGGTGCGTTCTTATTAAAAAAAGAAAAAGAAAAACAGTATATTCAATCTCAACTAGAAATTTTATAACCTTCAAATACGAGAACAATTTTTAAGTTTTAGGTTTTTGTTATTGATGAACAGTATCGTACGTATAAACAGTACCGTATATAAACAGTACCGTATGAACAGTTTCCTCATATTTTTAAATTAATAATTGGTCAAGGTTATGTAAACTCTCCTAACTAGTCTTCAAACCCTATTTTTTAATTAGATTTTATATTACTAAATGCCCATCAAGCAATTGGCAATTAAGGACAAACAATATATCAAATAAAATAAATTTGATCTCTAACCCATTTTATTTGAAACCCGACCTCTTTATTTGATTATCATTAACATAATTTCCAATAAGCAAATTGTATTTAATATTGAAAATTCGATTGGTATCTTTCAATTGGTGAAAAAGCTTTTATATAAGAAGCTTAACTAAAGAATAAACACTTAACACCATCTTAATTTGACTGTTATGAATTGACATTTCAATACTCTTTGCTGTAAATTAAAAATTAAAAATTTACAATTATTTTGTTGAAGCCCAGGGACGCCAGTATGTTCGTGTCAATTGATATTGTGCCTTGTGATTGTGATTTGTGAAATTGCCAGGTTTATGAAAGTTCCAAAAAAAAAATGATGAGTCAATAGACTTTGAGGGTATCGAAAGAAATCGGTACTGAATTGTTTAAAAATTAAAAAATAAAAAATAAATTAGGGTAAGTTTTGGTATTATGGGAGGTGCAGATAGTAAAATTTTGACCTTTAAATTTAATTAACGAGTGTAGAGAACAAGTGGCATATAAACAGTAATAAATAATCCCACCTTAATCACTGATTAATTGATATTTACTTATTTTTAATTTTTAAGGGTCCCAGCGCTTTTAATTTTACCCCTTTATTTATTCCAGAAAATTCATCATGTTAAAAGGAGAGTCACCGAGTGAGGGACGTTTTATCATAATTACTGAAACTATGCTCTTTCATGAAAATGCAAGACAAATATGGGGCCAAATGTTATTTACGGAAACAAGATGTAGCTTTTCAGAAACTTTATGATTTTGGCAAGTATCGTGTAATAACACAAAACTAGAGAAACAGAGTGCGCAGAATCGTGTACATCCGGTACCATGGCAGAGACGCCTTCTCACTTCTTCAAGGTGATTCTTGCCGCCACCATTGAAGGCAAAAAGTTGGTAACTTGTTCTAACTTCTATATTCTTGTTTTGCGAAGATTCTTGTTCATCAAAAAAAGTAAATAAATAAAAAATTTTCTTTTTTTGTGGTTATTAACTAGTTAATAATACCCACATTTCATGTCTAACGCTCTGCTGTTTCTAAATCAACAGAGAAAATTTGTCAATTGCCACCTGGGATTGGTTTTGCATGCATATACATATAGGGAACACTATTAATATTTTCCGAGGAAACAAACAAATAATATCAATCATGTATTGTGTCCATGAAATGCTTAAGGCACTGGTGTTTTGCTGAAATAGTCTCTCTTTCGATTGCATATGCCAGCTTTGTGCTTTATTTATTTTCCATTCTTAGTTTGGGGTATAAGAAAGTTCTTTATTCTTGTAATTTTGGGCATGAAAATATCATCTCTTTAGTGTGGGATAATGGGTTGGTTTGTACTCACATAATTGGAGCACAAGAGAATGATCTTTGGGATTCTATTAGTTTCCATTGTTCCAGAATGCTGTTTAATGTGCCAAAGGCTCCAGATAATCTGAGGAACAAGATTTATGTCTCTTTGGTACTTTCAAGGTTATTAGTATGTAGATTCCTTTGAAAAAGTTAATGAGTTGATTATTCTATGCAGCATGTCAATTGTTAATTGCTAGACATTTTAGCTGTGGGTGTCGTTTCCATATCAAATTTGTTTAGAGTTGGGAGTGTGGAAGAGAATTTAACAAATTATAAGGTAGAGTTGGTATCAAAATTGCATCCTTTATATGAATTTTGGCCATCTAATTATTTGATAACTGTTATGAGTTAGTCATTGCTACATGATGAGTCATATATGATGAAATCAAGCTGAACGCTTTGGCATTCTAGTTCATTTCGTTGTGGAAAGCATTATTTCCCTTCTTTCTGTCATGTAACAATGTACACATCTGACCCTTAATTCAACTTTCAGATTGTGTGGTAAGTTTGCGATAGTCTTGTATATGGAAAGATTATATCAAATCCATCTACTTTCTTGTATTGGGAATCAGATACATCTTGTTTATGAAACCTTGATTTACACTGATAAAATGTTATCACAGCAATGCTGTGGAAGCGCTTTTTCATGTTTTAAAAAATAGATCATCTAATTTTATTTGCCTAAGATGCAGAGTATTCTGCCACAGTTCATGGGAAAATTTGGGGATGAACTCTCATCAGAAGCTAGACTCTCAGTTCCTAATGGTTATATTTGGAGAGTAGATATAACAAAAGATGAGGGAAAGGTATGGTTTGATGGTGGTTGGAAAGAATTTATGGAATATCATTTAATCTGTGTTGGACACTTTGTGGTTTTCCAATATGAAAGAATTCAAATTTCCGAGTTCATATATTTGATATAACTATTTGTGGGATTCAGTATCCATGTGGAAACAAGTGCACGCCTTCACAGGATAATCAGATTTCTTCTAGATGTAATACGAATCAGAAGCGTACTGCTACTGTTGGCAGTCAAAAGTTTAAGACTGGTTGTGAGATGAGAGGCAAGAAGCGCGGAATTGAAGAGGCAGAGGTGAAAAATGAATCTGAAAGTGTTAGTGATTCAACGAAAGAGAAAGTGAACGTAACTGGATTGTCTAACTAATGAAAGAGAAAGTGAACATAACTGGATTGTCTAACTAATGAAAGAGAAAGTGAACATAACTGGATTGTCTAACTCGCAACGATCTGTTCGACGCAAAATGGATCTCAGTAAGACACCATGTCACTGGCTCGAGGAAACAGACCATTTGATTGGTAACACCAAATTGAAAAAAGCCAAACATAAGATGAAGAATGAGCACTGTGCATACATTGTAGGTAAGGAAAATTGGTCTCTTGATGTCTACATGTTGTTCTATGCAACAAGTGGTTGCAAAATCTTTCATCACTAACTCTGAAAAATTGCAGATAGAATGAGTTTATTGCTTGGCTTCAAGACTTGGGAGTCTGTATTTGTGATTCAAGGATATTTCTTTCAGTGGAAGAAAGACGGAGAGCAATAGATGTTGCCAAATTCTTCAATCTAAAAACCCTTCATTTCTTGTTTTCATGCAGGAAAATAACATCTGTAAAAAATCTGTGGTGAGCTTTAAAATAATTAGTTTGAATTGTTTCAGCTTATACATTTCACGAATGCGAAGTTTTTATTGTTTCTGCTTTGCTTGTGAAGTATATGCCGGTTGCATTTTCTCAGAAGTGCTTGAGAGGGATTAAGTTTGCAGTGCAGGATTCTGATGGAACAGAGTTGGCTGTTACAATGAGCTGGACTAAGAAGTGTTGGAGTGGATGGGGTTGGTTTTTCAAGGAGAACAATGTGAAGGAAGGGGATATTCTTTTCTATGAGCTGATCAAGAAGAACCTTATTATGAAAGTTACAGTATCTCATGTGCAAGTATAATCTAACTGTTGAAGGCATTATCAGGTAGTTATGTTTGATCTCTCAAATGAAATCTCTGTAACTTGTTGATTTCTTTTCGAATTTCCATTAGTTTACTAGTAAGGTATATTTTATATACGTTTACTGGATCCAAACAGTTCATATGATATTGGCGTTGTAAAAATACACTGGCATTCCTCAAATAGATATGTTTGTGTTACTACCTTTGGTTCTAATTGTTGTAGATTATATCTATATCATAATGTCACAAAGAGGAATCAAGATCATCTGGTTGTGATTTCTGAAAGTGGATTGACTGTAACATTCATTATATGCACTCTTCTTTCACTTACAGTTACAGCGTGTGCCAATTCTTGCCTCCAACTCATCACGTCTACTGCTAGAGAATTTGTGTGACAATTCTGAAGCTGGAAAATTATTTGCCTTTTTGTCTCGAGAAAATTTGGAATGCTAATGTTCCAAAGAAATTGTAAAAATCATTTATTAAATTATTAAAGTAAAACTTATGATCCTTTATATGTAGCACAATGTAGTTTTCATGCGTTTTTGTTCAGGAAGCAATTAAATAAGTACTTTTAAAAAGGAAAATAAAGCTATGTAATTTTCAGAAAGACAATTGATTGGCCTTATTTTCTGTAAAAAGCAATTTTATATGCCTTCTGCAATGCTTCTACTACAGGGCCTTCTGCAATACTTCAGAGAAGTTCACCTAAATGCCTGAATTTTTCAAAGTTATAGTAACTATGGGTTTGCATTCTCTGTCAAAGAAGAAAAAAGAAATTAAAAGAATTAAAACTGTTGCATTATCTTCAATTAATAACCCAAATTAATGGTCATCTGTGTAACGGCCGAGCCCATAGAACTGCTGCTGGCTGCTGCTTCATTGAACAGTGTCAGCTTCAACCCCATCCGCCCAAAATGGAAATGACAGCTTCAACAAAAACTTTTGAACCAAAAATAAAATTTCCTCTAATATATAAGCATATCTGCATTTGTACTGCTCCAAATCAAGAATCTTCAGAATCAGAGATTCCCCTGTCAAAAGCTGCATTTTCAAAGTCAAAAAGACCAGCGGCAGGTTCGTTTAAGGCTAATTGTAACCTGTTGGGTAAATATTATCTTCAACAAGTGGACCAATGGCTTGCTTTCTTTATTATAGAAGAAAGTATGGATATTTTTAAAAGAAAAGGAGAAAGGGAAAAATCCAGTACAGCTGAAACAAACTTGCTGTCTGATGATCTATTTACAAAACCAAGTAGCACATAGAAGGAGATCAAAACTCACAATGTTCAGTTCCATGGCAAAGTTACCTTCACATTTCTTCAAGGCCATCCATGCCTCTACCATTGAAGACAAAAAACTGGTAATGTTCTCACAAATATTATAATTACTGTTGCTTTCCAAGGAGCAGTTGTTCAGAGCTTTTGCCCTTTTGACGCCCAAAAAAAAAGAAAAAAAAAGTGTATCGTATGTTATTTTCTTGGTTGTTATATTACAGTTGCTTTTAATGTGAAACTAACACATTGCTATCTGAACCGTTACAGATTTTCATTCATTCATAAGCGCCATTTGTAGACAGTTTGTTTCTTGCCAAACAAGATGCATGTTGTATGGTCACATTACAGCTTTCATTTGCTGTATTTAAATGTTTGATCTTATCTCTTGCACCATTGCGGTTGCTCTAGCTCTATGCTCAGTCTTTTATACAGCTCATCAAAATTTGCTTCGTAATGCCAAGTCACAAGAAAGCCTAGGCTGGTCAAGAGATGTGAGGATGCCTCTTACCTTCACTGGCTGACAAACATTACATTGCTTTTAACAAACACCTGCACAACTGACACTGAGGAGATAAACAAATGATGGTGATGCAGTACTATGTTCATGAGATGTTTGGGTAACAAGAAAGTTCTGTAATCATGTAATTCAGGCTTAAAAAAATATTTATGTAGATTTATTAGGACAGCCTATGACTTTGGAGGTTCTGTTAGTTTCCATTGCTCTAGAAAGTTTTTTTACGAGGGAAGCCTCCATTTAATCTGTTGATAAATTTTTCTGTCATTTAAGTTGTAATTTTTTTTATATTTGACCATATCTGGTTACACATGCTGAGATCTAGCTAACCTGTTTAGCATGCATTTGCTTTAGAGATAAAGCCATTCATTGCATCTGTATTCTGGCTCTCCTCACTATGGAATGCATAATTTCCCTTGCTTTCGGCATTTAACAGCATATATTATTAACTTTTGAGTCAGTTTCTAGACTGAGTGGTAACTCTGTTACACTGTTTTTATCAGATTATTTCAAATCCTTCTTCTGTATTGTACTGGCACCAAGGATATGTAATTTTGTTTCTGTATCCTTGATTTGGTATTAACCATATTACCGCAATGCCATGAAAGCATTGTTTTCATTTTCCAAATACACAGCATCTAACTTCATCTGCCTAAATGCAGATGATTCCACAAGAATTTGGGAGGAAATTTGAGCATGAACTGTCATCTGTTGCTACACTCGCAGTTCCTAATGGTTGTGTTTGGCGAGTAGGTTTAACAAAAGATAAGGGAAGCATCTGGTTTCAGAATGGTTGGCATGAATTTATGGAATATCATTCAATTTGTGCTGGATATTTTGTTGTTTTCCAATACAGAAAGAATTCAAGCTTTCAAGTATTTATACTTGATAACTTAACTTACTGTGAGATTCAGTATCCGTCCAGAAATTCATGCACTCCTTCAAAGCATAATGGCTATGAGATGCAAGGCGAAGAGCCCAGAATGGAAGGGATAAAGAAGAAAAATGAACCGGACAATATGAATGAATCAATGCAAGGTGAAATGAATGTATTAGGATTTTGTCCTATGAATCTTTTACATTTGTTTCTTATTCTGTGTAGCTCAGTGTTTACCAAAGTTGCACTTTTTCATCACCAACTCTGAAAATTGCAGATGAAATTGATATCATAAAATTGCTTGAAGACATGAGAATCTGTGTTTGTGAATCAATGAAATTTCTTTCAGTGGAAGAAAGACAAGCTGCAATTGAGGCTGCTAGAATCATCAAGCCTGAAAAGCCTTCATTCCTTGTTGTCTTGCAAACAAGTAACATGATGGAACATGTTGTGGTGAGCTCAAGTTACTTTTCCTTTTGTTATTTGTTATCATTCTTTCAAATAAAGCTTATATTTTCTTTTTCTTTTTTTTTTTCTTTTTATGCTCATGTAGTATGTGCCAGCCACATTTTCTCAGAAGTACTTGACTGACGATAGCCGTGTCGTAGTACAAGACTCCCGTGGTGGAAGTAACTTGGCTACCGAAATGAAATTATCTTCTGGTGAGTGTTTTTTGACAGGATGGCTTGGATTTTTCAAGGAGAATCATGTGACAGAAGGAGATATTCTCATACTTGAGATGATCAAGAAGAAGAATAAGAACATTCTTCTGAAAGTTTCAGTTGTTTACGCATAACTAGAGCTATATAAATTGTTGAAGTAGCCAGCTAAGTTTGATGACTTTTGAATCTAAGATCTCCATAAGCTGTCTGTTTTTCTTTTCTTGAATTGTTGTTAAAATGCTTCAAACATTCTCATGAACATTTGTATTAGAGCAAGTAATACGTTAGCTTTCTGTGCATTGTTGTATGTTTTCGATGGAAATTAATGTGTTACAAGTGAGAGGCAAAGGATTAAGCATGTTTCACCTGTAAAGCTTTTGGGGCTTACAGTTTGTACAAACAAGAGCAGGAGCGCCGCTTGATGGTCATTTGCTCTTTGGAATGAGCAGCTATCATCATTTTTTGATAATGATTATAAGCATTTAACGTAAATTAAGCTACTTTAGCCTTATAAATTTGAGATCTGATAGATTTCAATAATCCTTTTTCAGTTTTTCAAAAGAGTTTTCACCCTAAACTTATTTAGAATTTGACAAGCCACCACGTACCTTATGACTACATATTCAACGGTGGTGATTTGGTTAGTAACATATGAGTCCTTATATTTAAATAATATTATGTTAGTCACACAATGTTATAGTAATATCTCATATAGGTCCCTAATAATAGTTCTATTGATATCCCTTGAAAGTCGGTTATAAGACTTGAGATGGATATGCTTAAAGCCAGCTTACGTAGGACTTATTTATTAAAGGTTTTCAGGAACAAAATAGAATAACAGTCAAATCGTTAGGCTTGTACAACTTATCAATGGATTTCTGAAGAGAATCCAACAGAAGACCCCTGTAGTAAAAGAAGGGGAAAAAAATTGTAAACTTTTGGGATTTTCATTAATTCACATATGCATAAAAAAAGGAATGCTTAATAGAATTTTCTTATAAGCATTAATCAATTGAATAGGGAGAGAAAATGATAAGTAATTTCAACCTCATGAACATCATTTTAGTCTTTAGAATGAAAATACTCAAATACTACTTAGTAAGTTGAGTATTGTTCATGTCTCTAGAGATTCAACCAAGTAATTTCTTAATAATTTGTTTTTGGCAACTCAAGTTCGAATCATGAAAAAAGTAAGAACTGAAAAATCAACTTCGGCTTCACCTATTTCAATTGTTGGTATTGTTGTTTTTGTAAATTGTGAATTTACTTGACACGAAAGTTATATGATTTGGCAATCTTAGTTAAATGTGATATCAGTATAAATCCACTAATTTTGTGAGAGTAAATAATTACTTGACCATGTAATATAATGCCACAACAACTATTATGTGAAATAAACTTTGGATTATTTTGTAAGGTTAACATTATTGCTAAAAAAAATTCTTACCAAATATTCTAATAGATGTAATGGGGATATCAGTATATGGAGATAGAGTTATTTCCACTCCACTATTTTTATAAATACATCTCACTTCTAGAAAATAATTGTAACAAGTTCATATTATTTTTAAAATATAAAAATTAACTAAAACTTTTTAACAATTAATCAATTAAACCCTTTTGTAATTTTTTATTTAGGTATATATTAATATTAAAGTTGCTTAAGATAAGTTTTGTTTGACTATCTTACTCTAATAATGCAAAATGATTAAATTACTCTAAGGAAACATGAGCTCTTGTATATAATAATTTAGTTATTTAATTTTGGAATCATTATCTAATAAAAGGTTCTTAAGTAAGGATCTCGCAAGCGGTAACGTAAGTAAACCCCTTAAGTAAAGGATCGGTTAAAAGATTAAAAAATAAAGACTCTAATATATTATATGACAAAATACTATTATGGTTTTTTTGTCTTTTATTTTATATTATTTATCAAAAAATTACTCTTTCATTTTATTTGATTAAATCTTTAAATTTTTTATTTATATTTTTTAAAAAAATACAATGAACTTATTATAATTATTTTTATAGGATTAAATGGATTTACAAAATATTTTTTTTTGAAAATATCACCGCCCGAACGTATGCATGCCGGACCAAAAATTTGCATATTGTTATTTTGCAAAAACACCCATTTATGATAACTCATTAATCGAATAATCCCAAATATTTCAACCAATTTTGCAAAAACACCCTTTTGAAAATGAAAATTAGCTATCAAATCGCTTCAGGGTTGGCAAAAATGGTTAGCCCGTGCCTGGCTCTATGCATGAGGGTTTGGACATTAGCCGAAAAATCTTAGATTTATTGTGAAAGAATCCAAATAAAAAAAGTTTCTAATTATAAATTAAAATGATAAAAAAAATTCTAATCATTTTGAATACTCCTATCAAAGTTAATTAGTCAAAAATAATTATTTTAAAAACTTCAAACTTTAGGCAAACTTATTATTATCATTATTTTCTAATAGGAGATATCATTAATTAAGAAAGTAGGATGCCTGAACTAAAATTCACAACTCAAAATTTAAATATTTGAACTTATAATTTATTTATTTATTGTTTTATTTTGAGACAATCATTTCCTTTAATGCATTAGTAATTATAATTTATTAATTTTTATCCGATTACAAGTTTACAATAATTTTTAAAAATTAAAAATGTGTTAAAGTCCAGGCTCACAATGACGGGGTCCCGTCTTACGTCTAATTTACATAGACTTTTAGCGGAATTTGGATAGAGCTGTGGAATTTTATCTTCTGAATTGACGATAATATCTCAGAGCTTTCTATTACAATAGTAAAAAATCTGGCTGTTAAGTCTTCGAATTCATGGACTAAATGTAGATGGATTCTATGGTGCATTGGCTCCACCTTATATCGGCACTCTTTTTTTTTTTCTTTTTTTATAAATTGATAGTATTTTTAGTTATTGGTGATAATATTTTTATAAATACAAAAAAGTGAAGCTTCGTACCGCTGTACGGTGCAGCGGATGCACTTTGGTCTTTTTAACAAAAAATAAAGTTTCTAAAAATAAAACATTTTTAGTGTTCAGACACGACAAAAATTTATATACACATCTTATCCTGGACCTGAATGTGAATTTCATTCAGACTGGTTTTTTTTTTTTTTTTGGAAGGGAATTAGCACCCATCAAAAATGGTGTCCCAAACAATTGATATCTTGAAAAACGAGCTTCCTCTTGAGCTAGAATCAGTGGTGTTGCCTGATGATGTTGTGACTGGTCTTGTTCTTGTGGATATCATCAATGGCTTCTGCACTGTTGGTGCTGGAAACCTGGTAAGAAGATTTTAACTAATCTTGAAAGCATTTCCATCATATCTTTCACCTGGTTGCATGATCGAGTTATGAGTTTTTGGAAGTTGATTTTCAGGCTCCAAGAGAACCCAACAGGCAAATTTCAGGAATGATCAATGAATCAGCAAGGCTGGCCAGATTGTTCTGTGACAGAGGATTGCCTGTTATGGCTTTTCTTGATACTCATCATCCTAACAGGCCTGAGGATCCATATCCTACTCATTGTATTGCTGGCACTCATGAATCAAACTTGGTTCCAGGTATTTAATAATAAGTAGTCCATGGAAACTTCTTAGATCATCTCTGTAAAATGACGCAGTCTGGAAATCTTTGATTCCCCACTCAGAGACGATTTCTTATGAAGTCTTTAATAAGTTATGATATGAAACCAATGAATCCTGTTTATATATTTTAGTCAAGATGTTAGTGGTCAATAGAATTTTCCTTACTGAGAAAGAAGCCAAACGTAACAATCACACCGCCTTCTCCATTGAAAATTCAGCTTTACAGTGGATAGAGAAAGAACCAAATGTGACAATTAGGCGCAAAGATTGTTTTGATGGATACTTAGGTTCGATTGAGGATGATGGCTCCAACGTCTTTGTAGATTGGGTGAAGAACAATCAGATCAGAAAAGTAAGCATTTACTCTTAAAATCTTTTAGAACTATTATATCCATTTTGCAGTCTAATGTAAGTGAGCTGAAAGACGCAGTCATATAAAATGTGATTGAAATTTTGTGTTGGTGAAGCTTGTGGTTGTGGGGGTATGCACAGACATCTGTGTGCTGGATTTCGTTTGCTCGACTATGTCGGCCAGGAACCGTGGTTTCCTCCGCCCTCTGGAGGAGGTGGTGGTGTATTCCGCAGCCTGTGCTACCTTTGATATTCCTCCTCATGTTGCTAGACACACCAAAGGAGCTTTAGCCCATCCTCAGGTAACCTTGTTGAAGATGGTACAGAGTTTGATTTAACATGCTTACTTCAGATATATATTTTACTTAAACAACTTTCTAAATCTTAACGTGGTTCATGTACTAATGATCTTATTTGGCTAATTCATCTGATTTCTGCAGGAATTTATGCATCATGTAGGCCTTTACATGGCCAAAGAGAGGGGAGCTAAAATAGCCAACCAAGTTTCATTTAGTGAACAAACGAAAGCATAATGCTGCTCTGCTGCTAAGTTGGAGAAATGTGCACTTTGTAATACAATGAGAAGCACTATGATTATGCAGATCAAAATAGATGAACCACAAGATCTATTATAAATAAATAAATAAACATGTGCTAAAGTATGGGAAAAGTTTTTCTCAAATTTATCTCTTTATTGTAATTACATACCATTTAAGTCTAGAGGTATTGCAATTTTTAAATTATAATTAATATAAAAAAATTAATTATAAAATAAAAATTAATAATATATAATAAATGACTTATAAATAATAATTTTAACAAAAATAATAAAAATATTATTGAAATGCTTGCCTTATAAAAACAGGACTGCAATTTGCAAGTGTTAATCATTCAGTTTCTTGTAATTTTCAAATTTGCCCAAAATAAGAGCTTAAAAATAGGATCAAATAACTTGATAGCTTTCAACTCCTTGTTTTGCTATATGAAATTGAGCGCTAAATAATAACCCTCTCCAAGTTGTACGGCAGAAATCTACCTTTCCAACTGCATAAAGAACTCAGTAACGCAAGAATAAAGCTATAATGAAACAAATTAAAACAACAATGTCAAAAATTATAACATGTAATATTACCATTTACCAATAATTACAGGAAATAGATATTAAGAAAAAGAAAGATATTTACATATCCTTGAAATCAAACAAAATTACATTTTCTATGTTCTCCATTTTAATGCTGGTATTGAACAATCAAAACTGTAACTCTGTTATACACGAAATAGGAGTGATTAATGTATTGATCGAAGCTACAGCTTTACTGTTGTGTATGATCACAAGAGCTAAGTAGTTAGCAACTGATTGTGGGTACAGCAAAGTTAACACATACATTGATGGAAAGGACTGTCTCAGAATTCTAGCAATTGAGAGGCTCAGTCACTGCATCTAAAAGGACTCAGTTTATGCTTTCATCCGGTCGATACATGATTATGAGAGCACCAATCAGTAAAGTGAGCATATGCCATACAGTCTTATAGATCCAAGCACTATCAGCAGCTCAACTTGAAAAGGACCTTCTGGGTAAGAAATATCATCTGAATCAGCAACATGAAAACAGCAAAGTGAACTTTCAGCAGAACATATTCCTTACAAATTGAAAGCAAACCATCTGAAATTATGTTTTCCATTAAATAATCTACTGGACAAAACTGTAACAACAATTTCAACCAAACAAATCAAAATCTCCCTATCATCAGAAACTTGAGCAGCCAAGAATATAAAAATACAAGACAAATCATATTCCTGTTGGCAATCGGAGAGTGCCATTAACCCGAGATTACACAATGTCTTTCCTCGATTTAAGAGAGAGAGAGAGAGAGTTTTTTTTTTTTTTTTTTTTTTTGGGGGGGGGGGGATGGGGGCGTGGAAGGTGTGGGGATCAATGGATCATATGATGCTGCAACTTTTTGCATACAGTCGTTAGAAGAATGACAATTACAGTCACAGAAAAAATTCTGACTACTCTAACTCACACGAAAGGCAGTTAGCACTGATAAATCGAAATGCCAAGTGCACCCAGAACTATTAACAGACCCCAATACCAGTGGTGCAATCAATGGTTCACTCAAAGCATGCTTCAGTAATCTGGCGCGTAGTGAAGTGTGTAATGCCACCCAGATGTAAGAGTAAGAGCATGCACGTGAGAGAGAGAGAGAGAGAGAGAGAGAGAGAGAGAGAGAAGTTAAACTGCTAATCAAATGAGCACTCTTTAAAACAAAGTGCATTAGAGAAAACCAATTGCTACAGACACTACCATAATCTGTATACCTCCAATTCCAAAAACATAAGGCCACTAGATTACCTTTCCAGAAAAGATACGACTGCCTATGCCAATAATGAACAATATCATGCACATGGCAAATAAGCAGTCCTAGGAAAGAAAAATATGAGAATTGCTTAAAGAATAACCTTGAATTATTTTCTGCAAGCAAGTGCTTACCCAGCTCAATCTCAACAAAGAATCAGCAAAACATGAACATTATGTACAATAAAAGTCTACTGTAGCCTCAGCCTATTGAAGAAAACCAAGAAATGATATTCAGGGGCCCAATATACAAATCCAACGACAGGCCCTCCTTTGATGTACTGCAGCGAAAAAGTAACACATCCAGTTAGCATCTTTTCGGGGAACAATAACATCAAGTATCTTACAATTGCACAAGGCAAATAAAAAAAGAAAATAACCTTTCCATCAAGGATAACGAATTCACCATCAACCCATCGAGGATTCTGAAAACCGGGCTCAGCAAGCCTCCCTTGTCCTTTATATCGAGCAATCTACAATGCAAGAACCATCACAGAAGCTTTTAGAGATAAGGAAAGGTGCGTCAAGACAACCAAAAAAATTTTTTTAAAAAAATTGTAATGATTTGCTGAAAATTCACAAAATATTGATGTACCACTCCAAATTCTTCAGGGATGATTCCTTTATGAGGTAGCTGATACCTTTTTCCAACCTTGGCACGAAAAGCCACCTACAGAAGTTGACGCAAATTAAGCTGGCATGTGTTTATTAAGCAACTAATATAATTGTACATGCATTGGAAAGGTGAACATAAACAAGGGTTACCAAATAGAGGAGCCTAGCAGAAATTTTATTCTAACTCAGGAGGGAAAAATGCATATCAGATCATGCATCCAACTTTGTGCAAACTGTACCTGAATATACAGAAGCAATAGCGTGCCACTCTGGAGATGAAAGCCAACAAAGTAGGACAACAAAAAGAAATAGAAGGAAACAAGAGAAGCAAGGGAAGGAAAGGAGGAGGAAGAAACAGTAGAGGAAGGAACAATAGAGATATGGAGAAAGGGCAAAGAATAGGAAGATATGAAAGAATTTATGGAGAGATCGAGGAGGCAACCAGTGAATCATCAAACATACAGTCAGTTCATGATGGCCAAGTCCTAATCAAAAAAGAAAACTAGAAATTTACTAGTTAAAGCTTAAATACCATTGTTACCTTATCAGTTTTAGCTTATGGGTCAAATGTCAAATACTGAAGTCACTGTGACCAAGTAGTTCGATGTTCAAATCCCTCCCTTGTATTTGTTTCTGTTTATTGTTATATTTGGGGTTGTAGCAGCAGTTGAGTTTCATCCATGTATCTTGCATATCCTGAGCTTAAATACTATTTTTCGACCTTTATCTATAAGCTCAAACTTTTGGGTTAAATGGTAACTTAATAAGTAAGAGACACCTAAACCAAGACAAACATCCTAAAAGAACTAAAAACAAAATACAATAAGTCAAATTCAACTCTTACAAGTACTTATCAGGTACCACATCAGCTAGAGTTGCTACAAAATCTCAGAAAGTACTATAACTAATTCTCACAGAACATTGCAAGTTGCAATGCACTGGCTATTAGATACAAAAATTACCTGGCCAGCAGGTACATAAGGATCTCCAGTCACTTTTATGGCTTCAACATATTCATAAAACTCGAGATTTGAAGGATTCTTAATCCCACCATCATCTTGCCACTGACCAAATTTACGTCTCAGATGAATGACTTCTGAGGTGTGAAGCCCATGTGCACCAATGTATAATCCTGATAAAATGAGTGCATTGTCAATACATTCAACATAATAAATGCTTTCAGAACTACACTATTAAAATACAACAGAATAGCAAAAGCAGTCAAATGTGTAGCATCTCAATTCAGTAAAGAATAGGTTCAGTAGGAGATTGCCATTTAGTGGATCCTGTGATGTTGCTGTCTCAATGCGATGAAAAGTGGTTGAACCAGACAGTGGTTGACGATGCTGAGTCTGACTGAGAGAGAGATTTATCAATTCACTAAGATCTTTCAGCACCTGCATGGTTGAAGAAGTAGACAACAAATGTAAGAAATATTACTGGCAAACATGTCATTGTATAAATTTAAAATTTTATATAAAGATGTGCTACACAAAAAATTGAATTGACCTTCAAAGGTATCTTCTCCCTGCCAATGAACTTTGCAAGATCAAGCATAACATTTTCTATGCTGCGTTGACTTCCAAGCCTAGCTTTACTGTCAACTGACCTCAGGTCCTTGGCACCAGAATCTCGTTGCTTACTATCTTTTTCTATAGAAAATGAGAAGGACAAACGTCCCCTCTTTTCAAGCTTAGCAGGTACTCGAAGAAATTCTTTAGCAGGCATATTGGTAGGGAGCTTCTGTACAAGACCACCAACAACAATTTTAACCGAAACTTCAGTTTGCTCTTCTTCATTTTCAATAATTCCACGACCAGCATCCATTTCTATCTCATTCCTTTCTTCGTCGCTTTCATCTTTATCTTCATCCTCTGATTCTGCATTTTCTACCTCTATATCTTTTTCTTCATCTTCTTCCTCCATTATCTGTTCAATCACCTTAGATATAAAATCTCGATCTACCTTCCCAGGTGCAGTCACCTTCAAAACCTTAACTCGAACACCTGGAATCATATCTCGCAAGATATTCTGAAAACCAGACAGTCCCTCAGCTAGATCAGAACTATCATCAGATTCATCACCATCTTCAGGATCTTCAGTACTCACAACCAGAAGATCATCTTTGTCTTCAGTTGAGCCCGGAGGATTCAAGCGGCCGGTGCCACCTGATGCTTTAGAGAACACTGTTGAAGAATCTTCAAATACTCCCTTCCTTTTTAAGTACACAGCCTGTAATCACATAAATCTCTTTAGACAAATTACTCAAGTTTATTTACATTTGGAGAAAGATCAGAGGAACAAAGGGGAAAGATACAAGAGAATGGCTTTGGAATGAAGAATATAAAGACCTAACCTATATATTTCCTCTCCATTTCTCTATTTTTAATTTGTTAAACATAAAAAAGTACCAACAATACTCTTGAGATTTATCACACATAAAATTAGTAATTACTTCAAACCCCCAGGGAGAATCAACAACTTAATGGGCACCAGGAAAGCAGATACCTTTCATACAAGCATGACTGAAAGAAAGTGCATGTAGAAGTGCAAACAAATGTTCACATCCAGCTAGTACGTTTATTTATTTATCTCCAGGTTTGATCGAAAACATGTTAAATGTATCTATTTTATGTTCATAAGCAACATTCTGGTCTATATATATTAGAATAATACTACTGATATAAACAATGTTTATTGATATCTTAATTTCTATTAGTTTAATTGATATTTTACTCTTTACTCTTCCGTTAGTTTTATTCCATTTCAATGTGTATAATGGAGTTAGTACATAAAGTTTATGAGGTACTACTTTCATATATTACTAATTGATCTCTCCATCAATTATTCCCCAGTTGCTCTTGCCTGTTAATACTCTCTCCTCACCAATTCTAGTTCTATATTCCTTCATCTGAATACGAATTATCACCTCCATATATTTTACTAGTGAAAAGCTTTAGTTCATACAGAAAAATATACGATAATATCAAATGTTCAGAAAGAAAAAGAATACCTGCTGTTGGTATTCGCCTTTCTTATTCACAGAAAGAAAGATCTCAAATAGAGGCACACCTGCCGCGGCAGTGCCAAGCTGCCTGAAAGAAAAAGATAAGAAATGACCTTGAAAATCATAAGAAGAAATTCATATTCAAGGACAAGTCAAAGATCTAAGTGGAGCTCCTCTCTAAGATAAGACAGCATCCCAGATATTTCAGTGCCAAACAATTAGGATCTCATAGCCTTAGATCTAAATAAATGGAAGCATCATTTAGGACTCTTACACAGCTACAGAAGCAACTCAAAATTTACCTTGGACTGTAACTCCTAGCAACATATTTTCCATGCTCTGCAGTTACACGTATAATCAGACCATAAGGATCCTTCTTCTCTTCTGAAATGCCAGCCCACCATCCCACCTGGAACCCAGAACCAGAAAAGAAGCTATTTATCACAAGAATCATCATATGATATTACAAAATTCCCAAAAGCATATGCAGAAGAACTCAAAAAATTTTTTAAAAAAGGTAAATTAATTAACTTAATTCACTATTTCTTTTATAACAGCATTTACTCCAATCTAGTGCCCAATGAGCAAATAGCAATTTGGCCACAAAGTCAAGGAGCAGTCAACATCTCAAGCGTAAAACTGAAAATTGGAATCAGCGTAATATAAGCTCAAATTTTGCTTCCGAGAATCACAATGAAGACATCTATACCACAACTGACCAGCAACACAACAATGAAAAGCAAATGGTCCACATTTTCAACATTTCCCTGACACATGACACAGCAACCAGTAGACAAACACATAGAAGGTTACATCCTTGGAAGACATCACTAGTACTTAATTTTCCTAAAACCAATGATGAAGCAAAAAGTTGAACCTTACTAGGGACTTTAGCTTTTCAAATAATGTGAAGAGAATGAAAAGCTAAGAGATATTGATCATCAATTAAGTGACTGAAACAATTTGCAAGAAAAGACCCTTGAATAGCTAAGTCTCCCAAACGTTAAGAGATATTGATCATCAATTAAGTGACTGAAAAACAATTTGCAAAAAAAGACCCTTGAATGGCTAAGTCTCCCAATTCCTTTATCCTCTAAACAAAATCATTGATTGAAACATTCTCCAATAACACCAGAAGAGCTTAAGCTTCTTGAATTTTTGTCTCATTCAAATTCCTCAAAAAAGTTGAAATTCCAATTTCAACCTAACTGATGAAGATGCAATCATGCTTTTGACAGAAACAATTGTGAGAAAAGAAATGTCCTTTTGAGAAACATTTCCAAGGGCTTCAATATGAACCACAAGAAATTAAATCTGTGTCTCAACCATTAAAGGGCCATATTTACTCTTTATAATAGCATGCCATAAAGCATTTCTTTCCAACAGAAACCACCGGAACCATTTCTATACTAAGGTCCAATTTCTTTAACCAAGTTCCCAATGTTGATATGCCCATTTTCCTTAGGTCTAGACACCACATTCCATATCATCAGATGGTTACCCCTCTTTTCTCCAACCCTACTCACAACAAATCTTTCATCAATTCAGTTCTAAATGCAACTTTAACTACAATTTTGGAAAGGGAGAGAAAATAGAAGGAAAGCTAGATAAACCTGAAAAGCCTTTTCCCAAGCTTTTCACTATTCTATCCCAAAAGCTCAAGGAATAATGCCAAACCAAACACAACACTAAATATAACCAAGTTCTATACCATCCAATCTTTCAATTCAGTCAAATCACTGCAGCGAACACATCTTTACTAGGCAGTTCATTTGGAAAAACTTTCTGAAGATTAATTGGAAGGTTATAATAAGTTGATGGGCATGGTCAATGAAACATCAAGGACTCTCAACAAAATTTAAAACAGAAACTTACATAAACTGCTAGCATTTTCACATTTTGATGACAGACAGTACAGAGTAACCATCCATGAGAAATTACCACCTATTGTAAGGTTAGATATATTCCTCAAACAACAGCTGAAATTTTGACAAAAATTCCAAAGGAGAAATCATTGCCAAAAAAATTAAACCAAATGAGGACTAAAGTCATCTCGTTTATCATTTATTGATTATGTCAACTCACCAATCCAGCACCAGCATTATCTCTCAAAAGAGCTGCATCTTCATAACGCTCTTCCACCACTGCTTTCTGTAATAAGAAATTGGGGTTAGGCAAAAGAAATGACTTCTCTTTCCTTCTTATTTGAAAATATAAATAAATAAATAGAGAAATCTATTAGTCAAACTATTTCATTTCTCACATTAAGATTTGACATGACTCTACCAACAGCATCATTAATAGCTGCAGCTGCAATTGCCACCTTGAGCCTAGCAGCATCGTCATATTCTTCTTTGAACACAGCATTACCTAATTGTGACTGTTGATAGAGAGATATTAGCAAATTGAAAGTGACTAATTAACAAGAATATAATCCTTAGTATTCCAGAAATTTTTGGTAAACATGCAAGGACAGAATTTTACAATGCTGATCAATGGGGCAAGCAGATGGATTTAACTACACTCTCCAGCTACTAATTCTAGTTCACATCAGCTGTGGATATAAAGCCACAACACCTCTATCATAGACATTCCCTTAGGCTTGCTTTCTTGAGAACCCAGCTCAATTTTATCTCAGTCTTTACATCCTTTTCTTCACTATTTCGTCACTCATCACCTAGAATGAGTGCACTGATAATTATAAACTAATTTTGTATCAAGTCAATGAATATGAAAGAATAATTATTTACAGAATTAAAAACACTAGCTACAAGTTAACAGAGAGAAAAAAAAATAAAAATTAAAAAAATAGTTGTCAACTTTGTAGTACCTTGACAGATGCAATTACTGTAAGCGCATCTCAAAAAAGCAGACCAGTTAAAAAGTGCTTTACTAGTGCATTATAGAAAAGGACCTTCGAAAGCAACCATAAAATCCATTTGCTTACTAATTATAAGTGAAGCCATGTTCTGGATAACAATAACAATCGTAATAATAACACGATCAAAATTGATGATGATAAGAAGATCAGAATTACAAAAATGACCTTCAAAATGGAGACGAGGCGCTCTTGGTCATCAACTTCATCGAAATGACTCTTCCACCTGTCCCAATCCCACTCATCCTCTCCGCTCTCATCACTCTTCTCCTCCTCCAAAACGACGTCGTCTTGTGGAACGCCGTATTCTTTGAGGTAGGAATCGAAGAGCTTGACGGCGTTCTTGAAAGCGTCCTGAATGACCAAGTCCCATCGGCGATAAACGGATTTGTCGTTGTTGTCGGAAGAAGGGGCGGAGCAGCGGCATAGAGCGGGAAATGGAGGCGGGTGAGGGTAAGATGGTCTTTTCACGTGGAGGAATTTGTGTGGGTTTGTGAAGGAACGTTTGTGTGGAGTTGTCGGGGCTGAAATCGAAGGAGAAGAAGAAGAAGAAGAAGAAGAAGCCATCATTATTATTATAATTGTTATAATCTTATGATGATGCGTGAAATCAAAAAAAGAAAAATCTGATTTGAATTGAATTGAATTAAATTGAGCGAGAGAGAGAAAGCGAGACGAAACTTCAGTTTATTTACTTTTTCTTTTTTCCTTTTATATGAAGGAAATTGAAAGTGTTATGCTAGCTGTGGCTGATATAATATGAGAGAGGAAAGGAGAGGGTGTGTCGCTGAGCGCTGTCTGGCTGTAGTTTTTTAAACAGGCATGAGATGAGATTGTTGGCACTAAGATAGCAGTGCTTATTTCTTTTAAGGAATATAAACCTGTGCTTCTCTTTTTATTTTTTTATTATTCAGTTGTTGTTTGGTATAGTCCACCAAACTTTTGTTAGTATAAGTAATAGTAATAACTATTTATTTAATTTTATAAATTATTTTTAAATTTTGTTCTTATCATTTATATAATTTTAAGTAAAATTTTTTAATATCAAATAAGTTATTTTACTTATACTAACAAAAGTTTAAAATTTAAACATTTGAGAGTGAAGATTAAAAATTTATTTAAAATATTCTTTATTTAGTTGATAATATTATTCCATTTTTTTTTATAATATAACTTTTAAAGACTTACTCATTAGTGTAATTTTATAATTATTAATAAAAATTCTCATTAAAAATTAAATAATTAAAACTGTTTAGTATAACTTTTAAAATATAACTTATTTAAATAGAATTTTTATAAACAGAGTTTTTATTCAAAAATTTTAATTTTGTTATTGCAATTAGAGTTTTTATTAAAAATTATAAAATTACTTTAATAAATAGGTTTCTTAAAGTTATGGTATGAAAAGAATAAAATAAGATTTTTAAATAAGTAAAAGATATTTTAAATATTTTAATATCTAAAAAAATTTGAACCACTGCTCCTGCAAGTCCAAAATTTAAACTTTTACTAATAGAGGCTTAGTAACTTACTTAATTTTCAAAAGCTTAACTATAAAAAAGAAAAAGAAAAGACACAACAAAAATTTTGATAAAAGTCTATGAGATTAAATAAGTACTTATAACTATTAATAAGTCATATAAAATAAGTACTAAAATATTTTGGTAAAGACTTTTCTTGTAAAAATAGTATTAAAATTTTTTTTTACTTAAATAAGCTTTATTTAAAAAATTATATCAAATGGAGCCAATTATATCACTATTGCTATACTTACAAAATTTAAATAAAAATTGACATATATATATATATATATGATATTGGTACGTGTACTACTTACTATATTGTTTATTACTCATCAAATATTTTAAATTTACATGAATTTCACAACATCATAATAGATATTGAGAATTATTTAGTATTTTGAGACTTATTTTTTAAAAGTTTTTTAAATTAGTCCCCTGAAGAAAAATATAATAACTACAAGGCCCAAAAAAATCAAAGTTTGGAAGTAAAATAAAATTGAACACCAAGAAAATTTAATCCACCCAATTTTGTTTCTCTCAATCTATTAAATCAATCGAATTTTATTAGGAAAAAATTAAAGCATCTTACCAATTTTTCATGTAGCGACCAACTAACAACAAGTGATAGAGTGAGCAATAGCGCAACGCTCAATGAGGTCAGCGAGGCAAACGATGGTGGGCTAGTCACTGGTGGCGATCCCACAATAAGGCATGTGAATTAGATTAAGGATTGAGGAGGGGTTTGGATTTTGGAATTAGGGCTACTAATGTGATGTGTTTTTAGTTTTTGGGCTAGGTTAGAGTTTGAGGTCTTTTTTATTTGTCATTTAACATTTTTAATTTAATACTTCTAAAAAATTGATGGAATCTAGATATTCAATTTTTTGAATACACCCAATATCTTCATTTCTAATATCTGAATTTGCATTTCTTATCACGTAAATCCAACTTTTTTAAGATTCAAATCCTTGGAATTTTAGAGAATGCATGCCAGATTCAATTTTTTTTTTCTATCTCTAGTTACACTATAGTTTCATTATCAATATAATCCAACAAGTCTTTCTCAATATACACAACTAAACTATCATTTATTCATCAATTGCCCGTATGATTTTGTAACCAATTCTTCACAATGTTCATTATTGAAAATACTCTCTCAAATAGTAGCAATTAGTAAAATCAATGCTAATGTAGCAAGCATACAAACTAGTGTATACACTTAGATTTTTATTTGTATTAATCATTTACTTTACAAGTTGACCAATTCCTTGCAACCATAAACAATGACCCCTAGATTGCATATCCATATTATAAGTATCAAGTTGAATTCTAAGTGCCAATTAAATCCAGTGCAGAGGAATCTTTAAGATGAAATTGAGTAAGATGTAACAGTTTTAACTTATCAAATGCAAAGAATCCATCATTTAGGCATAAGAGTGCCAAAGATAAAACCAAATATGAGTTGGTCTTGTTAAAACGATGGTTTATCTTCTTAAGTTGCATGCATGTCCAAAACAAGATAAAACCATTTAACACGAGAATGATGAAGTTTGTAACAACATGAGCATTACACTTTGCCCACCCTCAAGTAACAAAAAATAATGCATATTAGGCACATCAATACTGCGAAGTAATAGAAAGAAACTTGATCAAGTAAATAATTCCATTCACTATCCATCATCCTCAATAATCATTGTTTACATAACCCAATTAAGTGCATGCGTTAACCATATTATGATCCTTTCTTTGTGATGTTTGCAACAAGTCATGTATAACAGCCAATATGTTTTTCATAAATGTAAACTAGCTAAATGCAAAATCAAATGTTTGAATCAATAGTAACAAGTTGTTTGCTCTACACCTTTGCTCAAAATTTGCTCCTTCCTCAATAACTTAAAGTATATCAATTACAAATGAAAACATATGAAGTCCAACGTGTGTCATTGGCATGTTTTAATGTAGTCACTTAATTTAATCCTTACCCGCTACAAAGATCACCATTGTTGAGTGCTTTTAAAACTTTAATGGCTTGTTTTTCTCAAAGAAGACCATGACGTTTAGATGAAGCATCCAACAACATTTATAAGACTAGTTGCTAAACCAAAAAAAAAAAAAAGAAAACAGAACAAATGAATATTATTCTCTACCACAGATACAACAATTAATTGAAATTGATGATAAAAAGAATGAACATAATGAAATAAAACTCAAAGCTAAGGATATATATATATTTTTAGTTCAGTTATTCTGATAATTTTAAGGGGTAAAAGGGCAGAATAATAAAATGAAGGGCTTAAGATAATTATTATAAATAGAAAGTTAAGATTTTTTTTAATTGAAATGGTGTCAGCTAACTCCAATAGTCCCCACACTAGCTAAGGGTGGACAATGATCTGATCCAATTCAATCTAACCTGATCTAATCTAAAAAAGTTTGAATTAGATCGGATTTCTTATTCAATCTGATTAAATTGTAATCTTATCAGGTTAAATCCAATCCAATCTAAAATCTCAATAGGATTGATAAAAAAAAATTTAAATAAGTAAACAGACTCTGACAAAATTGGCAAAACCTAATTTGATTAATTGCACATGCGTCATTTTCATCTTCACACACACAATGCTACAAATCCACAATAATGGCAGTCAATACCTCTTTACCTTCACGTACACAATACTACCTTACGGTAGCATATTGCACACTAAAGATCAAAGATGGCACAACAGTACGATAGCATAGTAGCTATCTCAATCTATTGCAACTTGAGTACATTGGGAGCCCATGATGCACTAACACAATCTACTACAGTACGACAGCATATAATAATAATAATAATAATATTCAAGCAAGCCATTTTAATTTAGTTCAACTAATTAAATCATACCACATTAATTTATACAAAAAAATTTGTACAAGAATTTATACCTATGTCATTACTCTTTTTAAAATACCCATTAAATTATTGAAAACTTCAACGTGCTTCTAATTTTATTCAAGAGATAACGGAAAAATGAGGGAGAGTAGATGAAAATTTTGTCTTCTTAAAAAAATAAGGATAAGTTGAGATTTACAATCATTTAAAAATATTTTAAAAATTATCATTTTATAGGCGAGTTGTAATCTAAAATTAACTCAAATTAAAATCATACCATCATCAACAAAAAAATTCATGATCGATCGTAGGGTGATGATGATACGAAAGAAAGAATGAGCAAATGAGAGATGCATGTGACAAAAATCATATGAGACATAAAATTGAATAAAATTAATTAATTAAATTCTTAGTTTTCTTATCATGGTAATTTTGTACGTAAATAATAAATTGGATTAATTTAAAAGTGGGGGTGAATGAAACAATTTGAGGAGTCAAATTCAAATATAATTACTTCAACTTTAAAGAAGGGTTTAGATGTCCAATGCATGCCTATTTGAAGCAAGCCTAAGTGAGCTTATTAGTTGGCATGGCATGGCCTACTGCATTGGACTGTGTTGCACCAAGCCCAATGGGTTGCTTCTGGGCTGCGGGTCGTGCCTTGACAAAGACCTATATATGTGTGTGTTTAACAATAGTGGATCTTGGTTATACACCTGTTGTAAGCCTTACTTCCACCATTATTCTAATGAAAATTTTATATTCATGTTAGTACATAAATTTAAATACTTTATCAAAATTAGATTTTGGTGTGTACTAAGATGTATTTTTATTAATAAGGTGAAAGCCTTACTTTTTTATATCAAATTACTATTGAGATTAGTTTGTCTCCATTATTTATGACTTTTTCTTGAAATAGTATGAAGGTGTCTTTAAAAAAAAAGAAATTTATCAAAACTTGAAAGGTAAGCTTCCAAAAAAAATTAAAGATACAAACCATAATAAAAAAAATGGAAGAAAATATTATAGTCTTTACTAATCGTTAATATTTTAGAAACAAATCAAATAGTTTTTCCAAAAACAAAGAGATGCATAGGATTTTTTTAATATAATATTATATATGATGTGTATAGGTGAAAAACAAATTGTTATGTATGTAACCAAAAAATTGTATTTAGATAGGGCATGATTTAGCACTATGCTGCAATCTTAACAATTTACATAAAAATATACGACACAATAACCATAATATTCATCGATAGTATGTCTATTAAAAAATAGGAGAATGTATAACAACATAAATATTATATTTAATTTACCAATAATAATCATATTGATTACAATTATAACAATGTATAACACTATAATTATAAAATTTGATTTACTGCTAATATCTTTACACATTACAATTTTCTTCGATGCGCTTTTTCATGTTTTGAAAATGATGAGAGATGATACAAGTATAAATTCTTTTATAAATTGATGTGGCATTACATAAGTGATTGAATGAAACATCACACAGGCCAACTGATTTTTTTTTATTATTCTTTTGACTAATTATACAATGTCACATAAGTTTGGATAATAATAGTTTGTACAGAAGTTTATATTTGTAATATTATTGAAAAAAGATGTATGATAGTTTTGTCATCAATGTATGCTTTGAATAACAAATGCTCGATGTGATGACATAATGGTTGTTAGATCTAACAAAACGGGTTATCGAGTTGTACTTGTATTGTGTCAAATATATATATATATATATATATATATATATATATATATACCAGATAAGACAACCAGCGATCGTGGGAAGGTGTGTAAATTGCTTTGAAATATCAAATTAATTATCTTTAATTAAGTCAATTGATTGCTTTGGTCGTACCGTTGGCTTTAAGTGATTACTGCTGACGAAATGTCAGCTTCTTTAGAGAAGCTTATTGGTATGTGGCGTTGTTTACACCTGGTCGATGCAGGAGTCAAGTCCTGCCTTAGGGCCCAAGTTCGGATTTATGTTAACCGAACAATTATCAGCCCGCACGTCCTGGTTTCCAGCCGATATACCAATAAAATTAAAACTTTAAAATTTTAATTAATTTCTTTAAACCAGTTTATTTTAAGCAAGCCTAGCAACAAGGGGTTTGCAAAAAATAAACATGCATTAAGGTTGGTTGCTAGCCAAACACAGTACCCAGTTTGGATCCCAGAAAGGGTGTTCTGAGTGTGGGGGAAGAGAAGAAGATACAACTGAGGACAGAGATCGGGTCTCTTTGCCTCAGAGGCTAAGTAACAATTTTTATGGCAGATCTGATACATATCAGTTTGCAAGCATGCATAAACTTTAAAAGGCTTTCAAATTTAAAACATACACCCTTAATCTATACTTTAAAAATTAAATTACAGATCAGAGGATATGCTTTACTTTAAAATTAAAATTGAATGCTTACATTTTATTTTACAGAGGCTTTAAGTCTTTAAAATGAAAGAAGAAAGAGAAGAAGAAGATTTCTGAAAAATGTCTGGAGTCAAGAAGATTTCTTTGACATCTAACTCTGATTTCCAATTTTGAAATCTTAGAGAGAAGGGAGAGAATTCAAGAGAAGAGAGAAATTCGGATCCCTTCCACTTGAAGGTTAATGGCAACTATATAGCCAAAAACCTGTTGCTTTACAAATGAAATGATTAAGTCTTCACGTGCGTAGGTCCGCATTTGGCGTCGTGAATCCCGGAAATCCCGTTGGTGGAGACAGCATCTTTGCTTCAGGTCTTTAAAGTCTTTGTAGGACCAAAAAATAGAATCTTGTCCCCACAGCTTTTTTCCCGTGATGGGAATAATGAGTGAAGGGGGAAAATATCCGGTCAACAAAAGAAAAATAATTACAAGGGAAAAGAACAGGAAAAGTAAATTGCTTTACTCTTTTTTTTTTTGCTTTAAAGCATAATGATTACAAACACACTTATTTACAATGCTTTACGACTGGGAAGATGCTAAAACAATCATCTTCGTTGTCATCTCCCAAGGATATAAACGGCTCTTCATCTTCAGTATCCGAGGAGTCACGTGCAGAAGGCTCAGATTTAGATGCTAAGAACTGTTCCATGACTTTGAAATATTCCTCTTCTGATTTGGCTGAGGCCAATAGAGATTGGGCCTTAGACTTTTGGGTAAGGAATATGGACTGGGCTTTAGTTTCCTCCAAAGTTGGAGTGAGATGTCCCTTAGAGGAAAGCCATTTTTGGATGATGGCTTCGGTTAGCTTTGACTCTTCGTCAAACTTTGACCACCATTTTACTTTAAAGGTTCTTTGGAGGAATAATTGGGCTTCTTGATTGTGGAATTGAAGACTCCACATTTAAACCCAAGGGAGGAAGAAATTTGTATAGAAGCAGAGGAAATGAGGGAATCTCTTTTCTGATTCTGTAGGTTTATAATGGGCTTTAAAAAAGGTTTAAACATTTTACAGCATTGGGGGTTAGTATTTCTAGGTTTGGCCCGAAATAATTCCACCATTGGTGAAACCAGTTTGGAAGGCTTTGCATAGTTATTTTTGAATTAAAGAAAAATAACCATGAATGAGATTTTTTAGGGTTTTGTATGAAAAATATATTAAACCAAGCCTGTTGGTAGTCCCAATAGGAGAAGGACTGGCAATGGTCTAAATGGCTTTGAAAATTAATAGGAAAATCTTTGAACTTATGGAATGGATCACCCCATTGTTTTGGGCTCAAAACATTTAAGATTGTGGTCGTAGAATAGGCTGGTTCTTTATGGTCTTTAGAGAGTTAAAAATGTTTGAATTTTACTGAATTGGTGAATTCAAGAATACTTTGATAATAGGGCTGGGGTTTTGTTAAATTCCATGATTTAAAAAATCAACCCTTAGGAAAAATCTTTGAAATACTCTGAAATGGATCAAAGTGATAAAACACATCTTCGATAACTAAAATATTTTGTCGATAAGCTTTATTAGTCCAATTTGATTTTTTCTTTAATTGAGAAAGCACTACTGAAGAAGAAGAGCTTTCTGTAGAAACAATTTCTTTGGAAAAGATGGCTTTACAATTTCTTTTGAAGTAGTTTTTTCTTTCTCCGAAAATTGAGAAAGAGGCTTTATACTTGAAATGCTTTGTAATGCCATCAATAACTCGGGAGATTTCGAAATGAATTCAACCCATTCTTTTACCTGTTCTTGTGAGGCCAAGGCTTTGGATTCTTCTTCCTAGACCATGTCAATCCAAGACTTTGTAAGCCTTGCTGATGACAGTAATTTTTTTTTAGGTGGAGATTGGGCTTTAGGAGTTTGAGGTTGAGGGTCTTTCATGAAATTTTGTAATACATAAAACAATGGATAAAATTTCCTTTTTAATAGTAGAGTAATTCTTTTGACACTCATTCCAGTGTGCAGAGACATACTGTACTATTTGTTCTTTACCATTGTCTATTTACTTTAATATATCACCATATCTTAGGTTAGAGGCATCAGTCTTAACTACCTTGGATAATGCAGGGTTTGCTAAATGCAAACATGGTATGCTTTTGATAGATTATTTTATTAGTTTGATGGCTCTAGTATGTTCATCGATCCATTCAACATGGTTTTTCTTCAACCTATCGTGTAGGGGTTTAGAAATTCTATTGATGCTTGGACAAAAATCTAGAACATAATTCAGGCTACCAAGAAATCTTTGCAATTGGGTTTTGTCAAATATCCGATTAGGAAGCTTGTCTGTGAAAGCAAAAGATCTCTCAATAGGAGTGATGGTTCCTTTGGAGATATAATGTCCTAGGAATCTAATCTTTATTTGGAACAAGGAAATCTTTGAACTAGAAATGGCTAATCCAGCTTTCCTAGTGACATAATAAAAAGTCTTTAAATGTTTGAAATGTTGATCAATTGATTTTGAAAAGACCAACACATCATCTATATAAATTATGCAAAAATCTGAGTAAAGGTTATAAATGTCATTCATAATCCTTTGAAACTCAGATGGCGCGTTCTTTAGTCCAAATGGTATAACAGTCCACTCGTACTGTCTGAATGGAACAGTAAAAGTAGTTTTATACCGGTCTTTTGGATGGATTTGGATTTGCCAAAATCCTGATTTCATATCAAATTTTGAAAATATGAAAGCAGAATGGAGTTTTTGGAGCAAATCCTTCTTGTTAGGTATAGGGTACCTAATCCATTTTAAGGCTTTATTTAAAGGTTTGTAATTGATCACTAATCGAGGTGTTCCTCTTTCTATCTCACTATTTTTATTGACATAGAAAGCATAACAAGACTATGGAGACCTTGATTTCACAATTAGGCCTTTAGATTCTAAATCTTTGATCTCATTTCTACAATGTTGTTCTAAGTCCATATTCATCTGAATGGGCCTAGCTTTGGTAGGAATTTGTCTTTCATCGAAGTTGGGCTCATAAGGAAGATCTACCATGTGTTGTTTTCTATTCCAAAAAGCAGATGGGAGGTCAGCACAGATTTCATTCTCAATTTGGCTTTTGAAATCAGAAATCTTTTTCTTTACAAAATCATTTTGTAACTGTTTTTCAATTCTTTGTAAGCTTAAATCCTTCTGTAAACAAATTAAATCATTTTGTTTTGCTTTCAATAAAACATTACTTTGATTTTGATAAATAGAAGTGGCTTTAATTATATTCAAATTCCTTGTTCTCGGTTTTTCGATAAAAGGGAAAACAAGTTTTGTCTTTTGGGTCTTAAAAGATATACTATCGTAATTAACAGTATATGGAGTAATTAAATTTATAAATGGGGTTCCTAAAATGACAGCATGATGGATATCATTTGTCAAGACAAAAAAAGTTTTAAATTCAAAATCATTATTCAAAATGGAGGCGTCAACTTTGGAGTTAATCCTCAATTTTGAATTATTGGCGGCAGAAAGCCTTTTTTTAGTTTTCTTATGAAATTTTTTTGGAACAATTATTTCTTTAATACAATTCAAATCAGCACCAGTATCAAATAATGCAATTGTGTCGATTTGAAGTTCTTTGGAAAATTCTAATGTAACTTTAATTAGATATTTCCTTGTGGTGATTTGTTTTAGGGCAAATAAAAAATCAGGAGGCAGAGACTCAATGTTTTCAAGTTTCTGTTCCTTATCCTCACTACCTTCTGAGTCTGATTGATTATCCGAATCTTGTTCCAATTTTTTTTATAACAGTATTTGGATAGTCTCAGAATCAATTTTTTGTTTTTGCTTTAAATCAGAAATTTCTAATTTAATATCTTTTATTTCTTTTTGAAGATCTTGGATAGTAGGAGAGGATTTTTTAGTCTTTCTCTTATTTAAAATATCCGTGAGATCATAAGCATGCTTTTGGATAACAGGAGTTTTGGAGGTCTCAGGCTTGTTTCCTTGCTCAAAAGTTTTTAGAAGCTTATCTAAATACTCTTTTGCAAAGATGGATCAGAAATGTACTTGACTAATTTAAGAAAAGTTTCTTGTTCTTTAGTTAGTACATTGATTTTCTTTAGACACGATTCTGTGTCAGAATCAGTATCAGAAGATTATGAGGTATCAGAGTCAACCAACTCCTCAACCTGCAGAGACTCATTATCTTCCGATATGGAAGACTCTGAATCAGAGGATTCAACTAATAAATGGGCTATTTGGAAAAATATTTCTTCACTGAGTCCCAACTCATGAAGTCTTTTGGCCATTTTGTAAAATTTTACAGTATGTCCTATTTTCCTACACTTGAAGCAAGTGGCTTCTTTATAGTTGAATGAGTTCTTTGTATTAGGTCTAGGTTTATTTTCCTTTCTTTTAGAGAAGTGCTTTTTAAAAGGTCTCGAGGGCTTCTTATAAAAAGATTATCAAAATTCTGGAAAGGGTTTCCTATATCTCTTAGATTTATGATGTTTTTTTGTAAGTTTTCGTAGAATGCTTACCATCACAGTCTTTGGAAGTAGAGGCTTTGAAAGGGTCATAATTGAATTGTTTACAGAAACTTCCTAACTCTTGTTTAGATCTATTAAGTTCCCACTTAAGTCGTTTCTGTAATTTCAAATCTTGACATATTTTTAACCCTTTCTTATTGACATAGGTAACTAATTCACCATAAGTGAGGTTGTCATAAGGAATTTGGTTATCATAAAGGGCTTTGATGGAATTCTTTACTTTTTCTCTTAGAAGGGTGAGTAACCCTGCAAGGAATTTTTCTTTCTAAGTAACATGATTTACATCATCTCTTAGAAAGAGTCTAGTAAAGAATGTGGTTTTGTAACTTTCGAAATCACTAAGTTTTCTACACCTAAGGTTGTGTAGTAACTCGGTATTTTTATCTCTAAGGTGAGATGGGTCACCTATGAAGTGAAGGGATATTGTGACTATTAAAACTGCAATAACATTTTGAATTGGGTTATTAAATTCATCAAGAATGGGCAATCCTTCTTGATCAGTTTTAATAGCATTTAAGATTTCAAGATGTTGTTGATTGGTGAGAAGATGATCCCACCATCCTTTAAGTTGGTCAGTAAAACCGGCAATTAGGATTTCTACTATAGCTTTATCAGCTGTTCCTAACTAGGTTTTGTAGGCATTGGCTGCCATGGTCATTTGTTGGAGAAATCCAAGTATATTTTTTCCTTCCTCGTATTTTTTTAAATTTGTTCTTTTTGTATTTTCTATTATTATTATTTTTTTTTGCATGACATTCCATCAATGTTCCACTCATAGACTGAAGATGCATTAAACCAGGATTGGCTTATTGCATTTGGTTTATTATATATGGCTAGATCTGGTGGAGTACGTGAAGTAGCAGGAATTGCTAATTCCCAATGAACTTTATTGACTTTATGTTCAGGTTCAGGTTCTTCTTAAAATGCTTTTATGTCAGAAGAGGCTATAGAGATCGATCCTCTACAACCTAATACTCCTATTTTTTTGTGTGTTTTAATTTATTTTCTTTGATTGGGGAGTATCAGGGGCTATCTCTATTTTCTTAGATGAGGATGAAGAGGCTTCTATCCTATCTAATTGTTCTCTAATTGCTTTAGCAAAATCTGATTTCTAGTTTTGAACAAGTTTTTGGCTTGTCTTCGAAACCTGGAAAGGCTTGAAAATAAGCTCTTTGAGTCTTTTTTCAAGATCAGATTTTGTAATTGGTTTTGGAGGAACTATAGGAGAAACAGTTATGGTTGACTTTTGGATTTGACTTTTTATCCTAATCAACTGTTTTCCTATTGTGTTTAGATTAGTGTTACAGAAATTATTTTGTTGGATCACACTATCTAAATTTCTATTTATATCATAAATATATATTTTCAAGTTTTTATTTTGTAAGGTGATGCCTTTATTTCTCTTTTTATGTTTAGAATAGGTTGGAGGTTCACCATGTTCAATGGTGATATTTCTTAATGGAAAATGTTCAGATTCTACCTTGGTTTGGCTATTTGAAAGTTTCCATTCAGAAATTGTCTTTGTATAAATGGGATTTTTACTTTTGAAAGGATAAGAAATATTGTTATTTGAAGCATATATTTCAAACCAATCAAAAAACAGAATATGGGCTTTTTGTTCATTAACAAATTCATAGTAGGATTCTTGAATTTGTTTCTTTGGTTTAAGTAATGCTTAAAAAACCAAAGTCTTTTATCTTTATTTGAATCAGAATAAAAATCATTATGCAATAATATTTTATCTAATTCAAATGGTTTTTCCAAGACACTAATCAAATTTTCCCGATTTTACAACTATAGTCTAACATAAAATGTTGGGATGAGGTTGGAGGAGAAATACTTTCCTTTGAGATCGTATTATTTCTTCCTATCTTTGATCTTGGTGTTGTTTATTATTTTCTCAATTTACCATTCATTGATATATTTCTTTGGGTGAGGTATACTTGAGATTTTGTAGTGTAATCAACTACAACAAAAAATCTGCTTTGTATACATATGGATGGTTGATGTGGGTGGAACTATTAAGAATATCTGAGGTGGAAAACCTAGGTTGGTCTTTGTAAGGGACATTTACTATGGATGATATTCTAGTAAATGTTCTATTTATAGAAGAAATACTGGAAACAGATCCTACGTCTAAGAACCTAGACGAGGTAGATCTTCTAAATGATAGTTTGACTTTACCATCGTGAAATCACGAGTTACATTTTGTAACTCAGACGCGGCTCATTGGAGTTGTTTTGGAATCACCGATGGTTCGTTGACCGGATGGGCTCCATCTAGAATCCATTCTTCCGGAAGATGGACATCTTTCCATTGGATTATTTACTATTCGGTCTTGATACTACAATATTGGCTTTGGATAGGTCCAATTGTTTTTAATCCGAGGTCACGATTCACTCAAAAAAAAAAGGGCTCGTTTCATTCTTCTTTGACCTTCTTGAATTTATGTTAAAATATGTATTGAACGTAGAATGCATTGCTTTATAGGACATTTTATAAATCAATGCAACAGGGATTGATCCTTCTATCATGTGATAATTATGGGTTTTGATCTAAAGAATCATGCTCCTAAGAATGTTTTTGTCTTTAATAAGAGTTTCATTTTTATTATTCCCGTCATTTTATTCAATTTGGATAACAATCAAACGATAAAAAGAAAATTAATTCGGCATAAAATTAAAATTAACCTCCTCGCTTGATTCAATTAATCTTTCTTAAGTAAAGAATCATCAAAAGAGATGAATCTTAATGGATCTCTACCTTGGTTTGGCTATTTGAAAGTTTCCATTCTAATATAAATGGGATTTTTACTTTTGAAAGGATAAGGAGGTATCTAAAACTTCAAATTCATGGGAGGCTTAATTCCTTTCTTTGGATTAAACCTTTATTTGACATTAACATATTTGAATTTTTTCATCTTTTAAAATCTTTAAATAGCTTTCCCTATCTTTGAACAATTGAATTATCTCAAAAGACTTTGAAAAGAGTGAAATCTCTTTCTTTGTAAGGACATTTACTATGGATGATTTATAATGTAATTTATAGAAGAAATATCGACTTTAAGAAATCTAGTTTCTTTGTTCTTTGAGATCATCATGTCTTTTGCTACTTTGGGTAATTCACTGGTTCCTCCAAAATCCATTCTTCCTAAGATGGACATTTTTCCATTGGATGCCTTTATTAAAAAATCGTCTTCTTTGACGATCGATTATGAATTCCATTTTATAAATCAATGCAACGATTCACAACATTTATTTTTGAAACACTAGAATCCTTCCTCCTAAGAATGTTTTTGTCTTTTAAGAGCGTCATATATTTTTGATAACAATAAACGAAAGAGGATGCTCTAAGTAAAGAATCAGAATCCATGCAACCCTAAGTCTTTTCAACTAATACCTATATTAAACCTATATTTGAATTTTTTATCTTTTAAAATCTTTAAATAGCTTTCTGAGAACAATTGTTTTACTTTGAAAAGAGTGACATCTCTTCTTGAATAATGGATCCCTGTTCTAAACGAGTCTTTCTACCAGTAAAGAATTCACCACACACACAAATACCAATTTAGAGAATTAAAATTACACGAATTCTTTTTCCCTATATATATATATATATATATATATATATATATATATTTTTATGTATGTATGTATGTATTATCGATATTATGAAATATACATATTGATCAATATTTTACATAATTACACTATTAAAATTATAAACCTATAAAAAAAAAGGCTATAAATGAAACACTATATATATGTTCATCCTTTCAAAAAATAAAAATAAAAGAGAGAATTATATCTAATTTTTGAGTTTGATGACAAGAATCTACCAATAAATTTATAATAGAAAACATAATCATGTCATTGATCAAGTAAATGGTTAAGAACTTTAACCTTAATTGGATACAGAAAAAATTGTGTTGACTCAAACTTGACTCATTTAATAATCATATTAAATTTAATGAGCCATGCAAATTTATTTGTATTGTCCTTATGTTAAATAATTAAATCGTATCAAATTTTTCCAATTCTAATAGCAACAACAACAAATATTGTCCAGTGAGGCTAGACAACATATCTAAAGTTTTCTTTTTCACTTGTTTGGTTTTTCAAGATAAAGAACTTCGGAATACATTTTACACTCACAAATACTTGAAGTAATAATAAGATCAAGGCTTGATGTTTAACTAGTGATGTTTCTCCTTCTCGCTCTAACTAGTGTGGAAGACTTAAAAGATCAGGTCTAGGCTCATGTTAGTAATTTGATTTTTTTTTTCAGAAGCATCAAGAATCAAGAAGAAATCTCATACTTTGAGTTCTCGGTACTCAGTATTTAATTTTACTTCTCATTGTTAGTTATTACTTAAGTATAAGTAATCCTCCAAAGAGTATCAAAATATCTAATTGCAAAGAAATGATCATTTGTACCAAGAACAAGTTGAAACTTTTTCAAATCAATTGTAATATTTTTATAGTTCTAAAGTCACATGGCCAACTTGAATTGAAAAAAGAGTGGTGTTATTAGCATCCATTTGTTATCCTCGTAAAACCTTTCTTTTACTAAAATTATATTTAGCACCAATTTTTTAACTCTTTAAGCCTCTCGTAAACTTGCTTCACACACACATTTTCCTGCGAACTGATTCATCATCCATCTTTGTCTCTCTCTCTATCTATATTAAATAATCTCGTGACTTGAGATATGACCTTTAATGTACCTAATCTATTTGCCTGAATCTAAAATAATTTCTTTTTAATTTTATTTTCTTATATTTGCAGATTACCTATTTCTATACTTAAAATTGTTTTCAAAACCATAATTTTTCAAGTCAATGATTCTCATTCATAAATTTATCATAAAAGAATTTTTTATTAATAAGAGATTATGATCTTAAGAATGAAAAAAAAAACTACTTAAAAAATAGTAAATAATAATAAATTAAGAGTGTTGATTAAAAGGGTATTTGAAATTAAAGCAAATGCAACTAAAGGAGTTGTCAAAGGATATTTGAAGGGCGTCAATGGTCCACACCTTAAAAAAAATATCATTTCTTTTTATAATGTCCAAAAAATTTCAATAAGTGAAATGACCTGTAGTGCTCCACCCGACCCATTTATGAAAGACAAACTAGTCTATTGAAACCCTTTTACAAACTCTCACTAAATTCTTATTTGGTACAATCTATTTAATATTTATAAATATTTATTTAATTAAATAAAATTTTATTATTATTTAGTTATTTTTATAATAGAATTTTTTAAGTTTAAATAAACTATTTGGCCTCTACTAATAAAAGCTCAAATTTTTAATTTTTAGAAATAAAACTTGAAAAATTTTTTTAAAATATTAAAATATCTTAAATATCATCTATTTATTTAATAATTTATTTTATTCTTTCCATAACCTAACTTTAAAAAACTTATCTATTAAAATAATTTTAAAAATTTTTTTATAAAAACTCTTATAGACAACCAAACAATTAAAATTTTTTGAGTAAAAACTCTACTAATAAAAATTCTATATAAATAAATTATATTTGAAAAACTGTACCAAACAGAGTCTAAGTCCCTTTTCGAAATCCACCTCTTTAAATAATTTTAAAATATTTATTTTATCTAAATACACCAACATTAATGACAAAAATATCCTTATTTACTATATTTTACTAAGCGATCTATCTCCTTTCTCCTCCCAATTTACATTTTGGAACTTAAAACAATTTCTTGATTCATCTAATCCGTAACTTCTATAAGTATCGGCAACATATAATAATCATGATTCATCGTTTTTGGAGCCTCGGCTCTTACATAATCAAGTCAATCGATGGAGAAAATAAATTTAAATGTACGTGTATATAGAGTTTGCCGAAAATAGATCATTCTTAATCCGAATCCGCCTACTATGCAACAGTTGCACCATACCACTGATTTTGTCTTTTTTTGATTCAGTCAATAGATCTAATGCTTAAAGTGTTCAATGGTTGATATGTATTTAATTGGTCATTAACACTTAAGTCCCTAATGTTTATTATAATATTATAAAATAAAAAAGTTTTAAATATTTATTTAAGTAACTTCTATTGCTTTAATTTTTTTTTAAAAGTTTGATCCATTACCTAATTTGATCATAAAAATAATTGAGGGTGTAAAGGTAATAATATCACATAAGATTTTTAAAACCATGAAAAATTAATAAATATAAATTTTATTTTTATATAATATATATTTAATATAGAATAAATAAATTGTATGTGTAAAGAATATAGGTTATTAACCTTGCAATACTTCAAAAAATTATAAAATAAAAAATGTGAAATTTCAAAATAAGAAACATGTAAAAAGTGTTAGATTCTAAAATTTTATTATTTTAATATTACAAAACTTTATTTTTTATTATATTTTTGTTTTTAACATTAATTGATATGTTAGTTTATTTGTATATAAAATACGTTAATTTACCTATAAAATACTAATATTACTTTAAGGAAGATATTTTAATTTTTTAAAATTTTAAATATAGCCCAACAAAATCATAGAAAAATAGATAAAAATAATATAAAACGGAGTTAGTTTATTTATTTTTTCAAGAATATTTCAAAAGCATTGAGTTTTATGTTTCTTAAGAATTTTCTTTTTCTTTTTGGATATTCGAGCTTGTAAATCTTGTTATAATGATAATTTATTATTTATTTATTATTAAAAATAATTAAATAGTAAATTTATTAGTTTCTAATTACTTTTTTAAATGTAAAATGGTTGGTGTTATCCTAAACTTTTTTATCATACCTAAACAATCATTGTAAAAGACTCTAACATGATTGTCTTTACTTTATCTACGTTTTTCTAAACTATCATCACTCAAAGAATTAAGAATTCATTTGACATATTATATCATATTATACCGTATTATATTATTTAATATAGGTGTATTGTATTATATTATATTACATTAATAATAAATTATAATATAAATATTTGTATAACATTTGGTGATTGGTATTACATTATTAAACTAACATTATTTAAATTTATTATTAATTATATTAAATTATTATGTTTATATTAATTATTTTTATTTAAATATAATATGATATAATAAAATAATATTATATATAATTTGCTTTTATATTTTTATTTATTATAATAAAAATACAAATATAATTAAACTATATTTAATGCTCAATTAAGATAAAATAATAATAGTAGCAATAATATTACTTAAAATAAAAAAATCTATAAAGTTTAATGATGATGACGTTGATGACACTGTTGATGACATTAATAATAACATAACAATTAAATTAATAAAAATTAATAATATTAATATTAATAAAATAATAATAATGATAATTAACATTAATTAAAATAATAAAGTTAATATATTTTAATAATAGTAATAAAATTAATAAATAATATTAATGACATAATTAAATTAATGATAATAATAAACATAAAAATAATAAAAATAATATTATTAATATAATAGTAATGACATTAATAAATAATACTAATAATAATGGTCAAAATTTTTTTCAAAAGTCATTTTATCCAAAAAAAAGAGACTTATGTATAAAATTCTGTAACTTTTAGTGTCTATTTAATTTTTTTCATAAAATATAGAGTAGTGCAGTGTAATCAATAGAAAAAAACAAAATATAGTGGCATAATGCAACAGTTGCACAGTAGGCGAATCCTCTTAATCCCTAAATATTTTCCGTGCAAAGTTGTCCATTCTCAATTTAGTGGAATTTTGTTGGTCACTTCAAAGATATAAGAAGTTTTTTAAGTATTTAAACTGAAACAGGGTATGGGGTGTAAATAGTCTTTAAACAAATGAAGTTAGGTCTCATTATGTAATTTTAAATAAGGTAAAAATCATACGTATGAGAGGAGTTTTATGAAGATTTTGAAGAGGGGCCAATAGCGCCACTCTCTATAATACGTGTGGCGTCCGAACTAGTACTGTTGCATTAAACAGAACAATTTAAAAAATAAAATCAATAAAAGAATTGAAAGACAAAAAATCCAGTGTTTTAGACCAAAATAAAATAATAATAATAATAATAATATTATTATTATTATTATTCAAGCAAGCCATTTTAACTTGGTCACCTTAAATAATTGCACCCACATCACATTAATTCTTGTTGATTAATTGCTTTAAGTGGCTAGTGAAATCTCTTTAAGTGGTAAAGGTCTAAGGTTTGAATTCCGCTCATACAGTCAGTATTTTGAAAACATACAATAAGCATTGCATTTTGTAGAGAGGCTTGCCAGCTTGATTCAAAAGATGCAAAGGTGAAGTGGAGTATTACCCTAACTAGAAAGTCAAAATTAATACATCTATTCTAACTAATAGTCTAGTCCATTTAGAGTATGTTTGGGATTGAAATTAAATAGTTTTAATTTTAAAGTGTTTGGTAAATACTAACTGTTGTAAATTAAAAATTCCATTGATATCATTTTTTACTTGTATAATAAAAAATCTATTATATCTTTAATAATATTTTACGTTATTATTTAAAATTTATATTTTCTACATATTATTAACTTTTATTTCATAATTATATATTTTTTTTCTACAGCAACTGTAACTTCAAATGTATAACACCTTAATCCCAAACAAGATTTTAAATCAGTTAAATCACATTATTTTCGCAAAGTTTAAACTCTAAGATTTTCTGTAGTTCCATGAGTTTTCCCATGTCCTTTGACTGATTAATAATGATGTATTTAAATAATTACAGAAATAAACATGCAAAGGCTAATTCACACTGTTGATTAAGGAAGAAGCTTATTGAAATACACATATGCATGTTCATTTACCTTTTCCAGATTTTGTTCATGAAGATCACTGGGAACTTAAGAAGACTTCTTATGTAACAAGGGATCGGATATGACCTGTGGCTCATAATCTGGCCTCGAATAATTTGCCAGCATTTCTGCATATAATTCATAACGAGCAGTCATTCGGAATCCCCACTTGTCTTTCAGCTGCCTGCAGAGGTTCAAATCCATGTCTGAGATCAACAACCCATCTCTGAAACGGGAGAGAGATGGCGTGCAAGAAGCATCTGGGGCTGAAAAATGACTCGATCCATAGAAATGCCCAAAGTCTTTGTGCTGTGGCTTTCCATCACCTGAAGTAAAAGCATTGGGGAAGACCTCCGTCCCGACACGATTAATTGACCCAACGAAGTAACTATTTGCTATCGCAGCATTACGCGCCTATAAAACCATCAAAAAGATTTCAATGGATGGATTAGCAAACTTCAGTTTTCACGGGTTATGTTATGAATGTTTCACAGCTTATTATATTCTAGTTATGTTATCACAGCACTAACAGATGCAGTCCAAATTACAAACTCAATGAAATATAAGCAAAACAAACAACTTGGAAAAACACATTGAATGAATAAATTTGAAGAATAGAAAAGTTGAGATATAGTCACCTCAATGGGCCACATTGGTTCACTGAGTTCACCAACTGTAGCAGAAGGATTGAAAACAATTTCTGCACCATTCAAGCCAAAAGCTAACCAATTCAAAGGATGATGCCTCCCATAACAAATATTGACAGCAATCTTCCCAAAAGCTGTCTCAAACACAGGATGCCCTGTATTTCCTTCCATATAATATGTGCTCTCGTTGAAGTCCCCAACTCTAGGAATATGGTTCTGCCAAATAACATTCCATTCAATAAAAGAATTCCTAGAGCAATATATAGAAACTGAAGCAGTAGAACTGGTGCATCTACCTTTCTATGCTTGCCAATTATGTTGCCATGATTTCCAATAATAATAGCAGTGTTCCAGATAGTATCCCCATGGTTAATGTCCCTCTCAAGGATTGGACTGATAATGACCATGTTATATTTCTGTGCAAGTTCCTGAAGAAATTGTGTTGATTCCCCATCAACGGGCTCCGCAAATTCACACCACCTCTTCTCTCGAGTGCAGAAGGCAAATGGCATTGTCCATGCTTCCTTAAATATGATTACATAAAAGTAACTTCAAAATTTCAGATAATAGTGGAATATATATTATTGAAAATAATTAATCCTCATGACATGACTCACTTGCAAGCATAATATGTTAACTCCTGAAGCACCAGCAGCATCAATCATTAGCTTTAATTTCTGAAAGATAGCCCTCCTCTGGTCGAGAAAGTGTAAGGTTGTTGGAAGAACGATAGAGTTCTGAATAAGACCTACCCTAACAACTCGAGGTTCTCTTAAGAACTCTTTGTCAGCACAAAAGCAGAAACCCTGTAATGATCTTAAAATGATTAATTCAAAGTAATCAATAGCATAAATAGACAACTTTCTGATTGGTTGCGGAGATCTATCCCAATGATCATTTAAAATTCAAAAACCTTTGTTTAACTCACAACTTGCAGTAATTTTTTTCTCCCCTTTTCATGCCTTATGATTTGTGCATTAAAAAAAATCTATACTTAGCAAGATAACAGTAAGTATCAAACCCTCTTTGAAATTGGATGAGCACAGGGTCTCATCCTTCTCAAGGTAATTCAGTTCTTAATACACAAATGTTTGATTTAATGTCCTTTTTATCCCATATCAACAGTCTTCCAGGCCTTAAGATGAAAAAGTTGCATAAACCTCATCTATTGATAATTCAGGGCCGTTCTCATAGTCCAATCCCAATTAGTAGGTCAGTTTAAATCATGTGACATGTACGCCCTTCAACCGAAACCATTTCAACCCCACAGCAACAAAATTAGTAGATTGCTTCCAAATGGTTAACGCTTACCTGGAGATCAAAGTCATGTTCAGAAGAGAGTGCTTTAGCATTTGCCAAAAGAGCAATCGATTCAAGTGACTTTCCACAATTGATGCCATGAAGCAAGCGGCTAACCTCCTGTAATATATCAGTAAAACAGCCAACTTTGAGGCCAGATGAAATACAGAATTCCCATTTCCAATTTTTTTCAGAAACCCAAGATATTTATGTGAGCAGAGATTGAACCGGATAAAGTTACTGTAAACATATTTGTTTATAAAGCATATTAAACATATTTGTTCCATCTAAAAAGAACAATCCAATTGCCATCATGCTGGCCTAATTCATAACCTGAATGGCTGTTATAAAGCAATGAATTGAAAACAAAGACAACCCAGTTGCATCAGAGGTAACAAACTACTCATCGTATTTCTAAATCAAGCAAGTCACACACACACCAAAAAGGAATGATTGGAATATTCATTCATTACCTGATAGATATGGGGTTTGAGATTGGCGCTGAGGAGAGTGTGGAGAGAATCGTACCCACAAATTGAACCCTCTTTGTTAACATTCTCTTCTCCGTTATCATTTTTTCTGTCCATTGTTGAATTTTCCTTCTTTTTCTAGCAAAGTGAAATACACACAAGTTTATCAGTTTGTTGTGTAATGAGAGATTTTTTTTTTTTTTTTTGGGCAAAAGTGTAACGAGATTTAGTTGAGTGATTTTGTCAGATTCACTTTCTTTTCTTTATTTGTCCCTGAATATTAAAAGCCATTCTGTTCTGAATCATTGTACTCCATGTGCAACCATTTGGCACGAGCATTGACTCAATTACAGCTTCTTATAAATTTTAAGGAAAAAATTTAAATCATCTCGCGAATTAATTATTTTTTTAAAAAATTTAAATTATTCTCATTTTTTAAATAAAAAATGAAGAACCAATAGACTTAGATGGACAATTTATTTTTAAAGTTTTCTTACAAAAATAAGATAAATTATGATTTCAAAAGTAAAGGACATTCTTTAAAAATAATCGATTTAAGAATATTCAAAAGAATAAGATTATTTGAATTTATAAATTTTATTTTTATATATTTTTTAAAAAATATATTTATCATTAAGAGTTTAAAAGTTAAAAATTTCAAAATTATCCTTCACTAATCTCTTTCTCTGTTTACTCATATGATTGTATAATCTCGTTTTACTTATATGATTGCATAGTCTCTCTATAGTATAATATTATGCAAATTAAAAATTAGTTTCACTCTCTTTTAAATTTACTTTTTTGCGTTTAATAAGAAATCATAATCTCTATTTTGTGCTTTTTATATAATAATTTTTTGATATTCATTCACTTGCTAATAAAAATTTTGAGTTTTGCTCCTCTTAGTTTACAATAACCTATAGCAAAACTAATTATTTATGATTAATAGAAAATGTATAAGAAAATTGATGAGAATTGAGGAATTAAGAATAAAAAAAAAAGAAAAGGTTAATTAGGTAATTTTATAAAAAAATTATTTTAATAATAAAAATCTTAATTAAAAAAATAGTATAGAAAAAAAAATTTAATGGCTTCGAATAATCACACCGTGTCCAAAATCAACTCTAAATTTAATTTAAATATAACAATAGTTATGTACATAATGAGGATTTTGTCATGATTTTGACAAAATGCTTATATCGTGGTATTATTTATTAGTTAATCCAATTTGCCGTCAAACGCACGCAGATAGTAGTAGAAAGGACAATTTAGCCGTTGTTAAATTTGAACCTCACTATTTATTTCATTAGCCCTGCTATTTAATAAATATAATTTAATTCATTATGAGAATTATTCTCTGCTTTTTTAATAAATATAATTTAATTCAGTTTCAGAATTATTCTTTGAATAAAAAAACATTAGTTTTGCTCCTCTCCCCTATATTTGATCGCCTGGGGATGCATTTCATGAAACATTATGTGGAAAATGATGTAATCTTTGTAGGATGACTGATGTTCGTGCGGTTGTGGCGGCCTTCAGGTGCCGTTCAAAGAGCAGGCCAGCAGGGCGAAGAGTTAGCGGCGCAGTGCTTTCATCGGGAGATTACTAGACCATTGGCCAGTGGTTCACCTGAGCAAAGATTAGAGGCGCATGGGACCGTGGAGTTTAATAGAACATGGTCGCTACACCATTTTTCAAGTCTTCAAACTCATTACACCATTTTTCAGATAATCAAACTCATTGCTTGCCATTCATGTGATCAAGAGATCTATCCTCGTGTTTCTGGCTTGTGGAACAAACCACCCCTAAACAACATGGTAACATTCTTAGGGCATAATATATAAGACTTCCTTCTAAAGAACTGTTTCTTGTAAATAACTAACACGCGCATCATTTGGCAGTCCTCAAGATCAAGTTAAGCAAGGAATGCTAATCTAATTATTGGTTATATATATTTATATATATATAATCATTCTTAGCTACATATTTTTTCATGCAAATATATTGTTAAACCATATAGTTTAAACTGTTCAGTTTAATAATGTGTCTGCATTAAGAAAAAAAAGAAAAAAAGAAAAAAAGAATGCCCAAACAAGAGAACTATATATATATATAGACCTTCTTCAGTGTGGATGCCTTCTTTTTTTATGCGGACACATTACCTTTTAAGAGCGTGTCTGCATTAAAAAAAACTGTACGCACCCCAGTTTGGTTCTGGCGAAAACAAGACATACCCCAGTTTCATTGCTGCGAAGTAGCTGCATTAACGAAACAGGCTAACTGATGAACAAAAAGTTTCTAGCCCAAATGCTCGGTCCAATCCACAATCTCAAAGATGGTCTAAAACAAGAACAAGTTCTAGGTGCATTTACAAGACAGCCTGTACCTCCTGCAACAAAATACAACATAATTCATTATCTTAAATCAGGTTTAATGATCTGTCACTAGGTCTCTGAAAACTCTGATGTGAGCTGTATACGGAGTTTCCCATCCCTGTGCACATGGATAACGGTGTTCCAACCATTTTGGTGATATTGCTGGCATAGGTGCACCTGGATGCATAAATACCTGCATAAAGCATAAAGGATAAACAACATCAGTTCCCAAACCCAAACATTGTCATGAGTTAGAAAAATGAAAAATCTCGAGTTTCACTAAAGTCCAATACCTTTACAAATTGACATTCATTTACGAATCCGATTGTGACAATTTTACGGGAGGTACGAGGCAATGGCACAGATCTCAGTGGGAGAAAAGTAAAGCACTGTTGCTGAGACAAATGCATCAGGACAATATTATACCTAGAAGCAATTAAATGACCAGTGTCTGGCATGATCATCCGATGTTCAAACCCCGGATTGCTCTCAGAGTATGATAGTGAATGTAAGAGATCCCGTGCTATTTCAGCATCACCGTATAGTCGAATGTAATCATCATAATGAGACTGCAACTCATCTGCCAAATCTCTCCTGACTTGAGCCCAATTATCCTCACCCATATCCATCAATTCAGCGACAACTCGGAAACCACAATGGCCGTCAGCAATAACATCCTGAACATCATGGATGTAAGGTCTCAATCCAGCTGGAAATGAATCAATAAAACACAAAGGCTGATGTGATTTTGTCCGGAACACTTTCTCTTTGTGCCTCCCTTTCAATTGCATTGAAGTAGCACTTGAGGTCCTAAGGGGGGCTGAGTCACTATCCTGTACAGATAACACATACTGTAATTCTGATGGATCTTGATATGTAGATGGGCCTAACTTGGACAAAGGAAAACCATCAACCTCTGGCTCAGCAAGTGAAGTTGATGCCGAATTGAAAGTTAATGCCGAATTCATTAACTCCTTCAATTTTTTCAATAATTGTCGCTTACCAGGGCCATCAGTCTCTTCAAAAAGCTTAACAAACATCTCTATCTCAGCTCTAAAACTCAACTCTAGTGCTGTGTCTTGGGTAACAGGCACAAAGTCCAGTTTCTTCCAATGGCGATCCACAGCTAATAAAGGAATGGATCGGCGTTCATGCTTGTACTCAGCAATCTCATGTGCACAAGGCAAACCATGTGTGCGTCGAAATACACATCCACATGCTGAGGCATTGAGACCAACAGAATCAGCTCGTTCAGACTCATCAAGTATTATATTCATTGCATTTAGTGAGACGAATCCCCTCAGCTCCTCAAAAATTGGAACTTTAAAGTTATGTTGCACAATGGTCGAGCTCCTCTCAAAGGAAGCCTTAATCTCATAGTGTTGTTGCTCTAACAGAGAGTGCACCTTTGCCCATGATGTCTCAAAATTGCCTTGGGGTACTGCTAACAGCCTCTTCAATTTGGAGTGTGTAGTCTCACCCCTGTCCAAATCATAATTGACAAAATTAGTTACTAAAACAAACATAAAATTAAGACTTAAGTGTAAAAAATTCAAATTTACCTATTCATTGTCACATTTCCAAAGTGCATGGCTAACTCTGTCCATGCTGCAACAAATTTTTCCTTGTAATTAGCCAGCCATGTTTGCTTCACATAATCAATTGCCTGCGGATATCTAGAGAAATCACTCTCCATAGCACTTAAGTGTTGTATATACTCTTGCTCTGTGACAGAAAGGACCAATACGTTCCAACTGCAAATGAAGGCTTCCCACCTCTCTTTAGTCTCAAATAGCTTCTTGCAGTTAACCGAGATATTCTTTGAGATATGCCATCTACAAAGAAGATTGGTTGCTCTTGGAAATACAGCACGAATGCTATTCATCAACGCCAAATCTTTATCTGTCACAATGACTCTTGGCAAGGCATCATCTTCCATCATACTCCTTAATCTCTCCAAAGTCCAGGTGTAATTATCGTCTCGCTCAGACTCAAGATATGCAAAAGCAATAGAAAATGTTAACTCAGTTGATGTGACACCAACTATCTCCAAAAATGAGAATGGGTACATACTGGTCTTGTAAGTGCAATCAATCATAAGCACAGTAGGAAAAGCTCGTAATAATCCAACTGCAAAAGGATGTGCCCAAAACAAGTCTTTAAAGCAATCAGTTTCCTCATTATACCGATGCCACTCAATATAACCATGCTTCCTCAATTTGTCCAAAAGTTGATGCATATGCAACTGCCCAACTTGCTCACCTACCCTGTATTTATGCCGTGCATTGTAAATTGCTTTTATTGTACTTACATTATGCATATCCCTCTGCTTAAGAGTTTGCAAAATCTCCTTTGGGCTAATATTGCTCCGCGACAGATCGACCAATATATTGGCCTCTTGTTCAGTAAGTCTGCCTGCATATGAGTGGCCCTCAACATGTTGTGTGACAGGATGGTTATGCACCCCACAAACCACTTTCAATATCCAATCATCATCAGTATCTAACTTGTGTCCTTTTAATAGAAATGGGCAGCCACACTTCTTCGTTCCAGTTGTCTTGGGTCGTTTTGGTGTCTGACCCTCAGCATATTTACGTCTATAGGCGCCACTTCTTTCACATGCAAAAGTTATCCTCGGTCTCCTCCCATCTCCACCAACATCAGATTTTTTAATCACAATCACCAGGCCATTTCTCTTTCCAGTATCTCGTATCCATTCCACTAGTTCTTCTCTGCTATTAAATACCTACAGAAAACACAATTATATCAACAAACCAACAAATGAAAAATTATTTCAACTAAATAACGAACTGTCAGTTAAATACCATGTCAGTTGTAAAGGCACTAGTGAAGTCAACATCATCTTCATTTCCAACAGTGCTACCACAGGTAGAGCTTTCATCCTTGATAGTTACAACATGAATAACACGTTAGTTAACAATGCCACATAAGTAAATCAATCATAAGTCTGCATTTTCAAAATTCAGACCAAAACAATTTTGATAGAACTTTATTTATTTTTCTTTTTTGCAGTCAACTAAATATACTTAATACATTTGGTTTCATCCATCCATGCATTATTCATCATCTAAATTTCATTAATTATATGAAAACCGCATAAAACGAAGAAAAGGAAAAAAAAGGAAAAACTAAAAAAGAACAAACATAAAAATGAATTAAAAAACTTACATCTTCATGATCAGCTCCTTCCGATAGCACTTGTTCCTCCATTAATTCGAAACACACCCTCTATTCATCAAACATAAATAAATAGTTAAATTTGCTTACAGCTACAGTTATTCAGGTTAAAGAGAATTATATGTGAATGTACTTAGAAAAATGTACCTCTCTAAAACATTTAAATTGAAATTAAAATCATAACTACTTCTAAGAACACTCGTTATCAGAATAATAATCTAAACTTTCAGCGATCCCAGATTCCTTTTTTTTTTAATAGCTAAGACAAGAAAAGACTGTAGAGAACAAAATTATACCTTTTTTTTGGGGGTCTTATTAACTACTTTTTGACGAGCAATTGAACCCAGAAATCTTCTGAAAGATGTTCAACCTTCGCGCCTAAAATAACAGATTCGTGAATTCATTAATACGAACATAAACACACAGCTGGGTAATTAAAAGGAAATTGAGACAAACTTAAGAAGGAATTAAGAGGCATTACCACAAGTATTTGGTGAACAAAATCTTAATTTTCTTTTTTTCCCCCTTCTTTGAACTACTTTGCAATCAGCAGCAGCAACTCTACTTCACAATGCAGAACAGGGGAAGATTTGAGAAGATAAATCAGAAATTGCGTTCGGATATTGCGGATTTGTTTTGTCAAAATACGTCGAGAAAAATAATGCCCTAAATATTACCAGACGAGAGAAGAAACCCGGTTCCTAACCCGAGTTTGCTCTTTCAAGAACGCGAAAATAAACTGGCTAAAAATTTCGAGCAATTACCAAAAGTGCCCTTCCGTTGTTGGCTAATAACAAACCAGTCCTTATTTGTTTTTGTTTCTCCACATATAGTTTTGTCAATTTGTACCATTGAAAATCTAGATAGATATTAGGGTACGTTTGTTGTCCCGGATCAGATAATTAGATAAGATAAAATATGATTGCTTTATAATCAGAATTTTTTCATGCTTGGTATAATATTAAATAGTATAAATAATTTTACATTAAATCAATTAATATAGATAAAAAGTAACTAAATGTTTACATGTTAATTTAAATTTAATTGAAAAATATATAAAAATTATTTTAATAATAATAGAATTATATATGTAAATTTAAATTAATATTATAATTCATTTATTTTTTTAAAATAAGTGTTGTATTCCTAAAACCTCGAGATAAGATGTTAGAGTTCATTTGAGATTATTTTTGGGAGACTTAAAAGTGATTTTAAAAAATTAAAATCTAATTTTAGTGTTTAGTAAACCTTTTTTAAAATTATTTTTGATAAAATTACCATCTTCCTACAAATAAAAAAAAGCCAGTGCCTTTTAAAATCTGTTTTTTCATAATTAGCTTTATATTTAATAGCATTTGACATATATACTCACATAAAATAAAAAAATATCTTAATTCAATTAGAAAATAAAATCATTAAATTTAAAGAGATCATTTTATTATTTATATTGATATAAAAAAACAAAAATAAAATTATGAAAATATAAATATCTTCTTAGTTACCTCCTATTATTATTATTATTATTACTACTACCATACTACACCACAATTAAAAAAACTAGAATATAAACATTTAAAAATACATAAGTACATTCTATTCATCATTATATCTATTTCAATTATTTATATTTTCATAATAGTTCAGCAATAAAATATATCAAATATATAATTAATTTCAAATTTCTTAAGACTTTTAAAAATAAATCTTATCAATTGTTTAATCAATTTTCTTCATAATTGAATATTTCTAATAACTCAATTAATAACAATTATTTTTAAAAAATACAACATTACCAAATTGACCCTAATTTAGCTTTGAAAAAATAATGTCCAAGGTTATCCAGGATAAATTTTTGTCGCCATTTCAACTAAATGGCGACCACAATTGTTTCCCCCGATTTTCATAATAATCTTGTTGAAATATGCTTAAGAAATTATATTTATCTAGTTCCAAACTTAATTTTATAAACCTTTAATAAAATTATTCGTCCATTTACTGAAAAGTTTGTTCGAATGTGCCACAAATTAGGATAGACTTAAAAAAAAAATCAACAAAGATTTAAAAAATTAACATAAATTACTTCAATAATTAAATTAAAATTTTTGCTTCAAATTTATGAGTCATCATATTGGATTAAACATTGAAAAAAAGAAAAGAAAAGAAAAGAAGAGTGATAGAGAGCGAGAGAGAAGAACAGAAAAAGCCTGTTAAAATATTACGTTTGCCGTGTACATAGTTTCATAACAATCTTGTTAAAAGATGCGTTTTGCCCCTGATTTTAGCTTAATTGCTACAACAGAGATCAATCATTATATTTTGAAAATGTGAACTCAAACAAGGGTCAATAATGGAGCTCGAGAAACATGAATAATGTCAATGGGTACACCATATCAATCTGGATTTCTCCAAACTATGACTAGCCCCATGTCCTCACTCAACAGTCACAGAAACGAATATTTAACAAGGCGATGCCTATTTTTATGTACACAAAATTCTGGATCCGGTTATAGAACATGTGAGATGCAATTATAGATCATCAAATTTTTGGGGGAGACCAAAAAAGGAATGAAGGATCAGAATATAAATTTGTCAAAAATGATACTATAAGAATGTTATGTGTTAAAAAGCTTCCTGAAAGGTCCATCTTTGCGGTCTTTTGCAGCCTCGGTTAAAGCCAGGAACCTCTTGAATCCAGTTGTTGCAGCCCCTCGTCCAAGTGCAGCTGCTCTGGTTAATACATCTTCCCGTGAAGTGATAAACCCAGCAGAGGCAGAATTCGGAATCACTGAAGATGGGGGAGCAGGAGGGGCTGCAGGCACAACTGACGGTGCAATGGTAGGTTGTGTAGTCCCTGGACCATGTTTGTTGAAGTCATCAAGAATACTCTGCTGATCAGCTTTTTTAAGGCCCTGCATTCCAAAATCCAATAAACAACTCAAACATAGTTTTCCCCTAATATGGGCAGCTATATAATAGAGGGAAAAAATAATAATGATACGCACTTGGAGCTGCCGAGAAAGTTAATCTTATACTATAATCAAATCTCACAACAAATTCTTACACTAATACCACAGTCCAAAGACGGGTATGCTCTGATATAAATTCAGAAGAACATAGGATAAATAGAGTAGCATAATACCCCGTGGACAAACAGTTTGGACAGTCCAACACCCATAAATTTTTCAATGAAATGGCTGCATCCAACCAACTTTAGTAAGTGAAAATTATTTTGTCTACGGTAGTCTCCTAGCCAAATACAAATACAGAAGGATACTGCAATGAGATCCGCTTTTCTCATTGGAGAAAATGTATATCTTGCCTCTTCCAGTCGCCTATACTCATACATCAACATTGGTCTTAGACATGGCCTAACTAATTAAGACAGCATTTTGTTTAATAACTTTCATTTATTCATATCCTCAGGCCTCCATGCTAGGTTTGAAACCTTATCATCCAATACCAAACTCACAAACTAAGCCATGTATTTAAGGAAATCAAAGTGAAAATTGAATTTAACCTTAAGCTCTAAGATTCGCTGGAATTCCATGGGGGTTCCCTCTGGTAGCAAAGCACGATACGTGTCTGCCACAGAATCGACTGGGGATAGTATGACCTGTTGGATGATGAATAAACAAATTGAATCTAGGAATAAGAAACTGTAACTAGCCAGAAAGAAAAATCTGTCAGTAATGTGATTACACACCTTCAGAAGTGCTTCAGCTTTGCTCATCTCGCGGCTTACAAATTTTGTATAGCTAGCAGCATTTGATGTCTGTATTAAAGAAATAAATGAACTGATTAAGGAAGTTAGATAGGTTTATGGAATAAGGATTGATACAAATATGAAAAATCAAGCCTCACCAAAAATACTTTCGTGAATTTGCAACTGAAATGAAGTGCATATTGGCACTGATACAGCCTATCAAGTAACTAAACCTATCTCATTGGGATCATCTATAGCCAGTATGTGATTTCATTTTCTCACCTAAATGAGACAGTACATCTTAAGGACTTTCATTAATTTCAAGATTACATCTCAAAGACCATGCCAACTATTTCAAGCAATTAACAAATTAACTCGTTGCTAGTTCTACTTAGGACATAGTCCCTTGTGTTTCAATCTAAAGTAGATAACTTTTTTAAGTTACACTGAACAGTGCGAGCTAAGTCAAAATGTTTTCTACATTGGTTCACCTTTATGCTCTTACTTGCTTAACTATAAGTGATTCTCAACATCTTCTAGAGATGAAAAGATAAAAATCACTTACATCAACTTTGTAACAGTTTTATTTTTATTTTTTTTATTTCAGTTGTTTTTGGAGTAATTACTCTACTAATTTAGACTGGAAACAAATTCTTGGTCACTAATGACAGTTCAACCAGCACTACAGCTGTAAAACTGGCAAGTAGATTCAAACAAATGTCATGCCATGTCTAGGAGTAACAGAAAAACAGTAGCCATGAAATATTTGCAGGCAAAAATAATCATGACAAAGATAAAACAAGCAACAAGAAACTGTATAATGTGGTCTAGGGTCTTTGAACATTTTGATTTTTATTTGAGTGTAGCTACCTACTCACCTGTTGGCCAAGGGACGGTATGTCTAGTAGAATAGTTTTTACAGCTTGCGTGTCTAATAGCATCTGAAATAAAATCAAACCATTTAAACAAGTAAACAAGTCATTCAAAAAGATTGCTTATAATAAATTAACATATATACAGTAAGGTGAGGAGCAAAGCTTTTACAAGCATCAATCACATAGTCTGAATTATATCAATCTATATGGTTCAGTGCACACTGGCTTTGGAGAATAAGGAAAGGAAAGGAATTTCTCCCTCAACAGAAGGCTGACCAAGCAGCATAAGTTAGAGATGGAATATTAATATAAAGATTTTGAATTTTATTTTGTGAACAAAATGACAAATACAGACAATTATTGCAAGAAAACAAATCACCTTGCAATGTCATAAAATGCATATGTTTGAAGTGTTCAAATCTAAGTTAACAAATACAAGTTTTTATTTGTTCATACAGCATTTTCAAATAATATTAAAAAGGAATTCAAAGAAAGAACTAAGAAAACAATTACTGCAGGCAAGTGGCTCCAAAACAGCATTCAAATAAAAATTATCAATGTAAAATGGTCAAAATTCTTTTAATGTTTATGATGCACAAAATATAACAGTAATGTTTCTACAAATGGAACATTTTTTTCCCTTATGGTCCAAAGAACATTCATATAAAATAATTTTTTACAGCATGGGGAATGAATCAAAACAAGGAAAACATCAAGGTGCTTATCCAGCCACTCTTCCAAACCTTCAGGCATTAAGTAAATATCTTACAATTTAGACTTAAGAGAGAATGAATTCAAATACTGCAAATCTTGATTACAGATGAGCTTTATTGAAGTTCTAAACGTAGATCAAAATGCCCTTGAAAATGATTGTAATGTCATGCATTAGAGAAGCTTCACTGCTACTGACATGCTTAATTTGAAATGAACATAAAAGGAGTTTGCAAATCATCAATACCTGTTGGGCTCCAGTTTCTGATATGTGCTTGCACTTGAAAATATTGGCATAGAATCGTGGGCCAAGGGATGATGCAAGCTGCACGGAAATAAGGAAAAAGCACAATTGACTGATTTTTTTTTTTTTTTGAAAAAAAGATCCTCCAAGAGAAAGGATGATGTTGAATTGTGCAAAGTTTCTGATTTTACTTATTTCAAGAGATGAGCAAAATGCATCTAGTACCTGAAGAATGACTGAAAACAAATAGAGAAATCATTCACAAATAAACGATAACAGTGAAATTATGCGAATTGAGCACATAATTATGTAGCTAAGTAATTTTAGATTGTCCCAATAGCATAAGTTTTCAAGAATATATAGTATACAGAAAAGAAACCAAAAATAATAAACCTAAATGCAACAAAATGAATGTGCAAGACCAAAAGACAAATTGGATCGATGGCAACAGATATTCACCTTATCCAAGAAGAACTGAAAGTAGATGGGTGAAAGAAGGCTTCCAAGTACAGGAATGCTAGTAGTAAGGATCATACTTATTCCATTGACATACCTACAAAGTCAATATGGTAAGATGAGAAATTTTTCTGAAGTTTACGAAATTAGAGTTCCAAGCTTTCAATGAAAGTATCTTACTCTGACTGGTCACCCACACTTTCAAGGCTACCCCATGGAACACGGGTCATTCCAGCCATTTCACTATCAAATTTAGTTTCCAGGCCAAGAACCAAGGTTACCAATGCTTTAGTTATCACTGCTGAAAATTCGTCCTGCACAGTTCCAAGAATTATGAAATATGACCGGGTGAATCATGCTATGCTGGATATTTTATGAAACAATCATATTACCTGAACTTCAGACATATCCACTCCATCTGCTAACTGAGAATCAATTATTCTGGACACACTTTCAGCCAGATCTCCAGACTGTAAAAGTAGACACACCCAGTTACTCATCATACACATATGCCCTTGCCTTAGTCAAACCACCCAGCATGTCACTGAAGTATTTTAAATAAACTGGAATGTTAAAATTTCCACCTCTCTAAAGGCGAAAAACAGAAAAAGCATCCAGAAAGAATGACATAACAATAGCTACAGAGGACATTACTGAACAAATATTGCATATTCATTCAATAAGCACAACAATTACAAATGAATGATTAACTCATTCCAGTGAAACTGCACGTAAATTTCATTAAGAATATTCAAGCTACACAGATGAGATTAGCCATACTTTATGTGAAATTTTTGTGCCCTTTCAAACTTTGTTGACAGTTTATCCTTGTTTCTGTGGACAGCATGCTCCAACAACCCCCCCCCCCCCCACCCCCAACCCTTCTTTTGTAATCCATTCATTATACTATAAGTTTTTGTTCTTAGCCAAAAACATAAAGAAAAAAGACAAAATGAGTATATCCAGATTGTTTTGTTCTGTCTCTCTCTATCCTTCCCTTTTGTTCACTCCTTTCTACCAAGAGAGTAAAGTGATCATCAACTTGAGCTCAAGAAGTGCTAAGAAACACGTTACATATAGATTCAGTGTTTATACAGGATTTCAAGATATTCCAAAAGAATATCATACCCAAACCTTGTTTGTGAAATATAGCAGCAATAATTTGTCAGGTCACATGAACTAGAGTAAAGAAAGGATGAAACTGGAATAAAAATCACAGGTAAACACAATAAACAGCACACCAAAGTTACCGTTTTGTGGCAGTACTCTGCCGAATTCACAATATAACAGATAACCCTTTCGTCCCTCTCAGATATCTGCATAAAATTGTCACATTGACGACAAATGTTAATCAGTGTTTGGTACAAACAATGTAACTTTCCATGAAGTTCAAAAGGTGCATGAAATTTAATGTCCATCCCATACCCTTATCTGTCCATCCATACCGGTAGCTGCTGCAACGATCCCTGTACCACCTCTTGGTAGTCTTGCAAAAAGCTTAGTTGCATATGCTTTTAGAATTCTTTGAAATACCTAAAAATTCATCAACAAGAGAAAATGTCAAATTATGCTTTTTCATTGTCATGTTGTTGCAAGTTGGCTTGTTAATTGCAAGGTTATTAGAACCTCCATTGTGCACATGATGTTCTGTATTTCGCCGCAATAATAATGCAAGAGCTGTTATCTTTCTAGGAAATTAAGCTCTCTATTAATGACTTTCATCCCTTCTCTTTTTTCCAGAAACAATATTAAGTATATTAGATGTACGAAATGTACATAGAGAACGGACAAGAAGCCTGCAAAGAAAAAAGTCAAAAAACCCCAAGCCCAGGAACTACCAATCCTGTAAGATCATAAATTCTAAATAATGATATTACACCATAGCAGCTCCCCAATTAATGACTTTTATCAATGCTATCCAAGTTGAAATTAGTACTGAATACTTCTACACACTCACATACACATATTTTTTAAGAAATACAAAAGCACGGAATTCTAACAATTTCAAATGTTTTATCTCTTTGTAACCATATTGTCAATAAGTAAAATGATTGTTCATCTGATCCATGGCTCTCAATACCCCAAGAAACTGACTGAGCAAGGTTTCGTTGTCTGGTGGCATGATAATAAGCCAAATACTGAATTCATTGTGCATGAAAAAAGGAGGCACAGAGCTCAAGATTAGCAAGTCAATCACTGTGAAAGAAGGGAGTCATATGTGGAATATCCATCGGCATGACATAGCTGACTCATGTAGGTTAAAGGAAGATTTGATGGTCCATAATTATATATCTGACTTTAATACGAAACAGAAGAAAAAGAGGAATATAAAGCACTATTGTTTAAAAGCCCCTAACATGTAAATGTATCCCTATACATGTCGAGCATCTTGGTATAAGTGAATTGAACAACACAATGCTTCACCAATCCTTCTCTAATATCCTTAATGCTATAGACACCTTGTTAATATCACTAATATAACGAGTAATGATTAAAATTTTCCCAATCCCAATCATCAACAAAAAGCTTCTTTTGTTAATTAATTCCTGACAAAGCATTGGGCTGTTGACCATTTTTGTTCAGCACTAGAATTACAAAATCCCTTTTCTTTTTTAATTTAATTTATTTTATTTTATTTTATTTCTTGTTCGTAAAATGAACTATTGCTGCAAAGAGCATGCTGAAGCTATTAAATAAACAAATTTAATGCACCTTGAACAAATTTAATAACGTCTGGCTCTTTGTTAAAGCAGTGCATCGCTTTAAGCTCCTCTTGATTATAAAAAACAACTGCAATGGAAAACAAAGGGGAAGTAAATTCAATGAATACCATGATCTCAAAATCGAAATGAAAACTATCAACTTACTCATACAAAATGTATTCATACATAGTGCATTCAAAACAAAGTGGCACGAGAGGATTTTGGCAAAATACTCTTTGGGAAACCAAACTTTAAATTGTCTTAGCTAATGACTCGATAATTTAATGTTATTCTGACATTAATTAGTCAATAAAAATTAAATTTATATACTTAAAAAAGCATTAACGTCCATAAAATGGGAACACTTGAACATATTGTTAATAAGCCAATCTAGTTACTTAGGCATTTTATTAATCAAGGGTGGTAGACATCCTCGCCAGACATATGAACACATCTGAATTAAACAACGAACTTGCTCCCTTGACATTTTCTTCATTTGCAGGAAGGTTAGAGAGGTCTTCAATTAAATCCTTCATAAAAATAATACTTGGCAATATAAGAATAGACATTATCATTGGCAACACAAAATGCAATCAGATGACTGCATTTACAAAGAGAAGTTTTGAAGGTAATACTTGGCAATGATTGCCTCCTGAAGAGATGAAGGGTGAAAAATATTAATACTGAATTCTCCACCAAAAACCTTAAATTTCCATGCAGTACCACCAAATCGTTTCATTTGTTGAAGAAGTGAAGTTCATTCACTGTAGCGTAAAATAATTACTATAGACGACCAAATTAAAGAAATCAAGTAAATTAACTAGTACACTATGTCACATACGCCTAAACTTCCCTAAAGTGATACTGTTTTTCCTTTGTTAACAAACAACAAAAAGATGTTGTATTAATAGAAAAGGAGACTACACAAGGTGAACAAGCTTACTGTTAACCCCACAAATAATCTGGAAATTAACAATGTTGTTGAGATCAAGAATGTTTCAAAACGCATCCGGACTAGGAAAGATATTGCTCAAGGTTATCATATTAGCTGTATATCTCCGCTAATTATTTTCTACTTATATTTTTCTGGCCATTTCTGCTGTAGTACTAGTGAGATGTTAAAAAATGCTGCCAAAACGAAAGAATGTGCAAGTTCCACAAATTAGAAATGCAGCATCCAACAGGCAAAAGTAATTATTTAATGCATCCAACAGGCAGATCAACGAGGCTTTAAAATAAATAAACATATCAATAAAAGGATGCAGGTGCACTAAGAGCCTATTTGGTATGACTTCGCTACTGGCAAAAAAGTAAATATTTAATATCGAAACCACTTTTCAGTCCTTTTTTTTTTGGGGGGGGTTGTTCTCATTTGAATAGAGCTTTTGGAGATTAAGAAAAATGCTATTTTGCCTCTACTAGGAAAATCTCAAATTTGGGACTTCTAGGAGTAGAGGTTGTAGTCTTATAGAGCTTTTTAAACAAGTTTAATTATCTAAAATACCTTGATTTATTTCACAATCTTATTTCATTCCTTTCTACCATAACTTTAAAAAACCTTGTCTATTAAAATGACTTAAGGACTTCCAATAAAATCTCCCATTGACAACCAAGCAACTAAGAACTTTTTAGTAAAAGCCCTAATAGTAAACCTCTACTTCAACAAGCTCTATTTAAAGAGCTATACTAAATGGAGCCTAAAAATTAAGAAAACTCTCAAATGCTGGTACAGATCTACAACGGCGCAGCACATCACATGCAAAATGATCAGTATCATGAAGTATATACGAACACTTACTTCTGTGCTGCTATGTAGAACATTATTCTGACTTCCCTCTTCGATATCCCATGTTTCCTCCTATCAGAAAGAAGGAAAAAGAAAATATATAGAAAGTATTTGGTTTGGGGGGGGTGACAACAAGAAATAACTAATCATGACTTATGTACCCAAACCACCTGAACAAGTTTTTCCAGATTCTCCATTAATGTCCTCTCTTCCAGTTCTACATAAGCTGTCAAGTGAGGTTCAAAACAAGATGAAATGATTCTGCGGAAGTTGAACTGCACAATCAACAAGGAAAGATAATTGTCAGGAGCTTTCTCTCTCTTTATTAGCTTAAGCCTTCATATAAGAACATAAACTATCTCCTTCAAAGATGCCTCATGCAAAATACAGAATACTACCCTAGGAAATAACATATTCAGTGGCAAGAACGAAACAGTAAACATCCACATCAAAATTGCCATAAAAATGACACATCAACTCACTAAGAAGAATCTTGGTCATTATAGCATTTCAGATTTTCCATCAAATAGGACAAAGTTACTCCAGAATTTTAACTGCAATGATTAAAACACCTAATAACATGACAAGGAATGAACTCAAAGAAAACTAACTTAGTTGACAATCCTATTTATATCACTGACACATATATTAAAATCTTTGTAGAAGATAGAAGAGTAAACAAAACATGAAGACACACCCCAGCTCCTGGCACTGACAACTCCTTGTTTCCATCATTTTCCTGTCAACACAGAATCAACAGGGACAATGGTTCATGTTATAATACATCAAATAGTTCATTGAGCAAACTTTTCTCAACTATCTATGGTGAAGAAAATGCATACTTCCGTTGAGGTTCCCTGATTTGCAGCAAGTTTTCTCTCATACTTCTTTCGAATATCTGAAACATTCTGACGATTGTTCTCTGGTCTACCTATTTCTTCAATGTCAAGCCCAATCTCGCTGCTGTGGCTGTCTCCTCCAAATTTCTCTGCCAATTCATCCTCAAATTCTATGGTTCTTTGTAATGCCTATAAACAGTTCTCAAAACATACAACACGGCATTAACAACATAACTTACCATAAACAGAAGAAGTCAAGAAATATGGTATACTGACTATAATTAGTGTACATGGCACTAATCTCCCTAAAAGCATCTGCAGTTTTTATTTTAGATTACTCTGTTCTGAGAAGATACTCAAACCATCTATTTCAGGCACACCATATCAGAAGGCAGAATGTTAGAATTTTCTGTTTCTTATCAAAATAATGATAATAGTAATAAATGATACTTCAAGGTAGAGAAGCCAGTATTACTTTAGTACAAAGTGATTGTGTCGAACAATGACACTATTATCAGAGATTTGGAGTTGAAAGAAACTACCTAATCAGAACAATTTGGCTTTAACAGAAGGCATCCTATTGATACTGCTTAAAGCTCTCAGATTCAGTTTTACAAAGTAAAAGGATGGAAAGGATGCTTTCATGAATAATTTATTTACTCAAAGGAGCATGACAATTGGAAGATAAATTTTTAGCAGGATAAATAAGTGGAGGAAAAGAACATTTGCACAAGTACATTTTAAAATACATTGCCAAAAATAAAAAGATGATCGATACTCATATTGAAGGCTAGAAGCAATTCCGAAGAAGTCCAAAGCAAAACTAAATTCATTGGATCACTTTCATAATGCACAGTAAGTGAAGCTAAAAGAAAGATGACAATTAAATCCATAGAAAGCCTCCTTCATTGGTCTAAAAGTAGTCTGAACAAGGTTCCGCTTAACCTTACGAACCAATTAAGAGCAAAGCAAATAATATATTAGCTGGTGCACATGCACAAACATGACAGGAGAACAGTCCAATTGTTTCAGTACCATGATAATCTTAGAGCCATGGTGTTAGTATTTGAAGTTGACTACTTATGTACGGCTCATTGACGATTTACTACCAGGATATAGGAAAGCTTTCAAACTGTTAAGAGGCTTCATAGCACCAAGAGTTATGTAGTCCCTTTCAGAGGATGCTCAAACAGAGAAATAGTTGGAAAGAAATGGAAACTTTATGTTGTATATAACGATTAAAAGTAAATTAAAAAAATGCAGCAGAATGGTCAAATACAAGAAGCTAAGACAAGCATGTAGCATATAGATTGGATGAACGCACATTTGAAATGAACTGAATTAAAATGACCCAGTCAAGCTCAAATTTGACAACCACAACAGTCATAGAAAAATTAATAAGGCTTTCAATCAACATTCAGTTAGAGAATATGAATTACCAACAACAATGTTCCAACATCTGGTCTTTCTGTCAAATTTTCAAGGATCCCCTCCAGCTGTTTCCTGTAAACAGAAAGGCATTACATCCAAATTTCTTTGCAGTACTGCAGTACAATCAGATACTCCATCTGAAATCAATGTGATAATTCATAACAGGAAAAGACAATATCATTAATGCAAAAAGGAACAAAATTAAGAACGAGTGGTCCATGTATATAAAGGAAAAATCATACTACTCAAATTAAGGCCCTGTTTGGTACTATGATCAGGCAATCGTAACTTAAAAGCTATGGCATGAAAGTTTTTGGTACACACTTTGTGCTGTGGTTTAGAAGTTAAGTTGATTTTCTCTCACACTTGTACAATGAAAAGCAGCAATAGCTTGTTCTCAAAATTACTATTTAAAAGTCATATTTACCACGGTTTTTCAAATTTATTTCATAATTTTTTTTTTTAAATCACAGCAGCAGCAGCTTCTAAGGCTCACAACCTCTATACCAAACATGTCCTAAAGTGCCTCCTAATCCTTAAGAACAAAGAACAAAAATGTATCCTAAAATTGTTCAGTAACCAACACCTAAATATATGCTAGCTTTATCATGTAAATCCATCCACTCTTCAAAGGCATCTCACAAATTCTCCTATTCCTTCAACTCCAAATACCCAAAACATTGCCAAAATACAACTTAGCTGAAAGCCAATACTTTTTCCTCAAACAAACAACTTACTAACAAGACAAAAAAGGTGGGGAGAGAGGGAAAAAAAAAAAAAAGCAATTCGGATTTTCCCCTGGTTCCTCCATGATTTCCGGACAGGGTTTGCTTCCAAATGTAATACAAAATCAATAACACTTCATGCAGATTAAAGGCTTCTATTGCACAATTAACAAAGACTATAAGATAAAACATATTTAGTGATTCAAACAGCAGTTTATTTATACTAAGTTTAATAAGGATTCAGAATTGATTTTAAAGCTTAGGTACCTTGTCTTCTTACAGAATTGGATATTGAGCAGATAAGGAACATGCCATGAAGGAGGAAAAATTTTGAATATTTCTTCGTTAGTTCTCATACGACGCTTGATCCATGCATATCTTCGTTCTGTTTTATCCAATTTAGCTAACTCTGTACACATGAGATATGAATAACTTCAGGTCCTAGGACAGCAAAGTGGACTCTTCATAGTGCAAACTGTGATAGTCTTACAAACCAGCTCCTTCGAAAATCTGTTCATATGAAGTTAGCTCCCTTCTGCAGAAGTTATTTACCAACTCTTCCCGTACAGATGGCTCTAGGGCATCAACAACTAAGCAAGCATCAGACAACTGCTGCAGCAAATTAGTTTCCTCTGTCTCTTTGCCAGTGCCTAAGCTGAGATGAAACAGAGAAAAAAAGAAATCAGTTTATAAATGAGCATCCATTTCCTATAAGAAACAAAGAGAATATTATTAATTAAAAAATACATGTACATTTTACTAGAAATCCACGAAATAAAATATGTACAAGAACAATCATCCTTAAAGAAAAACACAGCTTCACAATTAGACAGAATTAAAAAACAGAAAATATGCCTAAATTTCTGTCACCAAAGCCCAAAGAGTAGTCAAAAAATGAAATCTCTCTCAATTCACGCAACTTCTCTCCTAATTATTCCTCAAAAACCCTTCTGTTTTATGTATCGCAATACTTCATCATAAATGAGTATAGCATACTATATACATAGACCAATCATTTCTTAGGAAATCTATTTGAAGAACAATGCATAGTAAACAGAGACCAAGTACCGAAACTCGAGTGATAATTGAATGACTTATGATTAGTGATAATGACCTCTTAGTATTCCATTAACTAAACACTTCATCAAACAACAATTTCACAATTTCTTGAGTTACCGTTTATCTCTTCTCAATTTTCTCAACATATGGTACAGTCACACTCCTATTTATGGCATAAAGAGGAGCCTAACCTGTGTCCGAGACGCATTTTGCCTTAAATTGGAGGAATTAAACAAAGCTTCATCCAAAACAGAACCTCTATATTTGTCTCGCAAATGAAACAATCAAAGTTCCCCTCACTGGTTCCCAAGTCCAATCGATTTTTCCAACCCATAATAAACCACATTCAAATCTCTCCCTACAAAATGCAAAGAACATGAACCAAACAACCTTGCAACTTCTTCCAAAATCCAGTCCTTTAACTAGGACAATTGGCCCATAAACTCCATATCGTCACTATCTATATCATTATTAGATTAAATTTTTTTAGGAAACAAAGTAGACACCACAGACTCGACCACTTTCACCACTTTATAGTTCCAGGTCACCAGAACATCTTGATTTCTCCCAAGAGAGAAGAAAAATCCAATCGTTACATGTGGATCACCAAGCAATTCATATGTTCTTGATAAATGATCTCCATTTCACCTATTAAGGAGTAAAGATATCCAATCCTAATCCTCCTCCCAAGGGTGACATTCTTTTTCAAAATCCATGCATTCTAGTTTAACGTCCTATGACGAAACAACAGTAACCAAGTAGTTTTCTTTAGATCATCTCTTCTCACATAGTTAATTTTAGCCTTTAATAATTAAGCTAACTGATGGCCGACTTTCCTTTTGCCTAAGCCAATATAAGGGCTTATCCACCGTTCCTCAACTAATTTTCTTCCTTATGACATGTCTGATATGCCTTGATCTATTTGAGCATTAGAGAAATTCTACAAGATCATAAAAATTCTAAATATGAATAAACATCAAAATGAATATACAAAAATATCAAGTGGATAAACATCAAAATGAATATACAAAAATAAACAAATTAAAAGAGAGCATAAGACAGATAACATACCTTGAGAAATCAGAGAACACATGTGACTTAAGTATTTGTTTTATATTCTTAAACTTCTCCCGGAGTTCTGTGATCTTTGGAATATCCCTGTAGGCTTCAAAATGACTACATAACTGATTTACAGCCTGCAACGCATTAAAATTAGCCTAGCTAAACATGATTCACTCCCGTACAAAGATATTCAGGTAGTGCTCATATAAAACACTTAAAAAAGGTACTTTTCTCTCTTTCTTTATTTATTTAATAGGAAATTGAGAGATTTATATTTAGGAGAAAACATGTACAAAAAGTGAACAAGAAGTCCACAATGAAAGAACCTCTCAAGTTACAAAGAGATATATAGAACTGAAGGCCAATCAGAAGACCAAATTAAGTGTAGGATCTATATGATAGAGAGAAAGTGTGTGAAAGAGAGAAAGAGAAAAGCATCAATAACTAAGCAGAATATAGACAGAAAGAGAGAGAGAGAAGCACAGTCGAAATAGGACCCTTGTATATATAAAATAATTTCATATGCATCCTTTAAAAAATCATCAATACCTCCACTTATTCAGTCAAGTATCATGAAAACTGTCAAATTTCAAATCCAAGAAAGGACAGGATTTAGAATGCAAAATACATGAGCAAAATCATTTTGCCAAATCCGTGAGAGAAATGAAAGCTTGCTATTTCCGTAACTAAACCAGCAGTTCACATTTCACAAAAATTGAAGTATCAAAAAAGTTCATTAAAGTGAATCATGCTTTTCTCATATATAATGGTGGAATGAGAGACGGTAGAACAAAAAATGGCATCATATGAGCCAGCTGTAAACAATATATTGATCATCATAACTTCGCAAATCCCAAAAGTTTCTTTCATATCTTTTTATGGTCAGAAAATGCATTCTGCAGGAAAAACTAGGAAAAAATTTCAGGAGATGAGATGAAAAATTTAGGGAATTTTCCAAAAGATTTTGTTTTCCTGTCTATGGCCAAAATAATACACAAAAAGGATATGGAAACAGTTCAAATTGATACATTAAAATGCATGTTCAAAGAATAAAATGAAACAGAATTGGAAAAGACTTCAATGAACCCAACTCAGCATAATATTTTCACATGCGAAAACATTAAAAAAAAAAAAGTCAAAATAAATAGAAAAAAAATCAATCCACAACCCAGTAAATATCCACAGGAATATCTGAAAAGTAAAACATCTCTGAACTACTATGATGATTAAAAATTAAAATCTTGAGAGTTAAATTACCTCAAGCTGCGCAGCAGCCTCCTTGTATTGTCGTTTCGAAGCCATTACCTGTAGCTGCTCAACAGCAGATACTGTTATAAAATGAGAAAGGGTGCATCAGTAAGACATTCATTTAGTGCTCAAAACCATTATACAATGATCAATGTCACATATTGACCACTGATGAAACCATATAAGTAAATAATTTATGTTGGCATCACAGGCTCCTACACAGGGCTTTTAAATAATATTTATAGAAAGTTTCATTGTTAAAATCATAAGTTTAAAATTCAGAGGTTAAAATTCAGAGGTAAGAACTTATACATGGGCATCTTGAACAGTAATATCTCACACTGAATAACTTGGAGGTCACAAGTTACATACAAGCAATACCTTTAATATGCATACCCTGCATCATCAGTATTTTAATAGTTATTTCACTCTTACAACCATTATAATTCTTAATTGGAAACCACTGACTTTCCATCAACACTGGTAATTCAATATAAAAGTCCTGCGTAGAAGCCTGAGTTTGATGACAATAGTGATACAAACATATAGACAAACTCAGTATAACAGGGGGGGGGAAAAAAAGTAATAGAATAAATAACCTAACATCGTAAGGCGATGAAGAGCAGTGATAGTAGTTGTTATGTGCTTCTTTGCAAAGTCCAACTTCTTAATGTCACGGCATATTTCCTGAACCATTGTTTCACTTTGTTCAGCTTTGTTTTTTATTTCCCGGATCTTATACATGAGTTCCTGTATTACAACCAAAACACCCAAATTAAAAAAGCAGTCCCAGAGGAAAATTGAAGGCCTTTTCTTCATATCTTGTTAACTCAGGCTAGTAAGCAGATACTTTCGCATAGAGGCTATCCTTCAAGAAACCATCTTGTACAAATATATGCATAATAAAATAGTTTTAAACATTGTAAGAGATAAACTGACCTCCACAGCATGAGTAGCAGCAGCAAGATCTTCCTTTGCTTTGTTGCCTGAATTACTCTGAAGTCACAATGGCTAAGAAATTAAAAAGCCAAAAAAGACATATAAACTATTTGTTTAGGAGCAAGAATTGTGGTGCATATATCAGGCAATGTAAGGTGGTCTTGATATAGCTCCAGAGGGTAAAAGATGAAAAATAAAGGGGATCATCTACATTGCATGTATGTGTCAGTGCATGAACTCAGGCACATGTGAAGGTGAGGGAAGGCTCACAATTGCGAGTAAAATCCCACTTGGAAGAAAGTTTAAACACATAATTGGGTTCAACAAATGACCGATAAATCCCAACACACATGAAGAGAAAATAGAGATGATTTAATCTTATCTAACTGCATAGAATGAGAAGAGTCATAAAATATTAGTCTTGCTCTACCCAAAGAAAATTTATAAAAGATATGGAAAAGATAAAAAGAAATGACAACCACACAGCCCCCCAACACCCCCCACCCCCAAAAAAAAAAAAAAAAAAAAAAATCACATTCCAGAAAAGAAAAATAATTCAAGTAACAAAAGGAAGAAAACCCAAAAGATGGACTTCAGGGATAGCAAATCCCAACTCTACCTCAAATCAAAGAATATCATTTGCTATTTCAATGCCAAAAATTTGCTTTGATTAAATGAGTCCGCAAAGGAATTTTTTCTCACTTATTTCTCACTTAATGCACATGACTATTCCTAATTAATGGATATCAAGAACATAATTCGTGTGCATCTAGTCCACTAAGTTTAGAAACATATTGCAAGAAACTTAATGAAACATTGTCTATTGTCGCAAAAATTGCAAGCTCTCACTGTAAGTTTAATCTTAATTCCAATCCGTCAGAAGTTTTTTTGAAAGTAGCTAGAGATACTTTGAGCTCTATGGTCACAAATCCCTTCTGAGTAGGCTTTTATGCTTTCCCTATATTCCAATCCAGACAATAGAAAGATAATCCTTAAACATAATATGTAGTCTATCAGATTTACAAATTGCCATATCATCCATTACAAAGTGATAGTGTGACATGTCACCATACTCCTGACTTTGTTAGTAGCCTTACAAAATCCTGAGTTAATTATCAGCCTTATGAAAACCATTGTAACGTAGATAGATTGATAGGTAGCCTGAAATGTTATAAAAGCTCTAATCATAACCAGTGGGATTGTGGAAACTGTTGTCAGAAATCCATAGCATCCAACCATACATTCAATCAGAACTTCTCAATATCAAAATATGTAATCACTCCTAGCAGACAACATAGTCAACTCCAATTATGCTGTATGATTGACGTTGTATAACAGTAGAAGAGCAGTAAGTGAAAAAGTTTTACCTGTTGGCGAACAGCAGCCAAAATTCCTGCATCCACTCGACGAATTTCACTATGTATTTTCTGCATAAGTGGCTCAACACCAGATAAAGATGCCTCTACATATTACCACAACCAAAAAAAAATTAATTTATGCAATAGTAAAAGTGATAATGGTGAGCCTCCAAGTATGCAATTTACGTTAACGAAAATATAAAGCATTTCGACCCACCAAGATGTCAGTTGACAAACAAGGATCATGATCATTATAATTTTATAGCTGCACAATTTTACTTTATCTAACCATATCTCATTGTCTTCAATTTCTACAATTCTCAACATGTTAAATTCAGAATATCCCAAAAGGCTACTTCTTCCATTGCAGTTTAATATGCATACAGGCCCAATTTTAACTAGCATGCCAAAATTGAAAAAGGAAAAAAGCCATTCCCTGTTTTAGTATTACTAGCCTACACAACTACAAGTTGTTCATGCATGACCTTCAAGAATAAGTATATATCAGAAAAACAATTACTCTGACCCCATAAAAACCAGGTGAAATCTGGTTGCAAGAGTTGCAGTAGCAAGGCATTTTAGGCAAGAGAAGAGATCAAATAGACTAACCATCCTAAAAGAATTGCTGCGATTAAATGACTTCAAGAAAGGCAGCACAATCAGCTCTTTTTCTTCTTTATGATTATTTTTACAACAGTTTCAGTTGCAGAGACTTTTATTATCGATAGTATCAGGGCCTAAATAGCCCCATTAAAACCTAAATTAGATACAACAACATTCAATAAACCGAAGTTGAACAGACCTGTGGGAAACATCTGGTTGATATAATCCAATGCACCTGACTTGTCCATTGTTCCAAAATCAACAATTTTCTATTCCCTTAACAGCAATAATCATAAAATTTTTTAATAAGATCAGTCGGTCATACATGGATCAATCCGTAAAATTCTAACAGTAACCCACCACTAAAATTAAATGCAATTACAAGAAAGGAAAAGAAAATTATAAAATTGAATCCAAGTATCCAACGCAAGGATCTTATGTTATTATTTAAAAAAAAAAAAAAGAGCGGGGTTTACTGCTATGAGATGAGCGATTAAAATAATTTCTCATAGCAATTTAAAATGATGATGCTTTTGGAAGCAAACTAAATGATGAGTGGAATTACATATAACATAAGATCTGAGAGCTAATTTTGTTACCTTAAAATTTGGAATTTGAGCTCGAGATGCAGGTGACTGGTATGGCAAATGGATGGTCGGGCCGGGCTTTTATAAGCTCAGGCCCAGGAAATGCTACGTGGCAGTTTCTTTATTTCCTTTTTTTTCCGATGAGACTACGGTCACATCAGGCATCAAGTTAATTACGTAATGACGGGTCCTTAAATTACACGAGTCACGAGATGTGATTAAATGGTTGGCAAAATTTACTTGTTAATCCACTTGATTTCACAATTCAGCTATTCGTTTATACTTTACATTGCCGTAATAACAGTTGGCTGAATAAAATCCTTCCTGGTCTCATTCAAAATAGTGTAAATTTTGATGAATTTTTGGAAAATGGGTTAGAGAAATGGAGTAAAAATAATCCTTAAATTGTAATAGAGAATACGTTGAGTTTGTAACAGTCATCCATCCCACGTAAATCGATCAATTCCCATATATATAAGTATTTATTTTTATTATTTTAGTTTTTATCTATTTAAGTATTTTATATTTTTTTATTATTCAATATATTATTTTAATATATTATAGATTTTTATCTATTTTAGTATTTAAATGTTTTATAATATATTAGTGGTATTGATAATTTTATTTGAGTAATTTTTATTTTTATTTTACCAAATTTTATTATAACATATGTAAATGAGGAACATGTAAGGATAAGTACTGTAAATTTATAGGAAATCTTTTATTTCTACTCTTATAAAATTTATTAAAAAATAAAGTGAAAAATGGTATTCAAATTCTAAATGAAGTGGAGAATGAAGAAGAGGCCACTATATTAATCGTCAAAGAGATACCATATTAATAGTTAAAGAGATATAACATGTATAATAATTTTTAAAAAATTTTAATAATATTTATTTATTAAATAAAGAGATAAAGTATTAAATAATTTATAAGTTATGAGATTGATGATCCAATAATAATTGTTAAATAAATATTTATGATGAAAATACATATTATTCTGGAACATTAGTATTATTTCATTTGTAGAAGCCCAGAATATATTTCATAATCTATACATTCGGTATTGGATTTTTTTTTTTTTTAACATCGAAAGATACATTACCAATTATTGAAATCAAGAGATTGTCAAACAAACAATAGTACAGTACCATCGACCGGTTTTTTGAATAGGACTTGCGGCTGTTAATTTGATGGTATAAACATTCTCACAAACGAGTTCGCAAACTGGGATTTGAATACGAAAACGAATTAATAATTTTTTATTAAACTGAAGACGCAAAATATCATAAATTATTAATAGTGGCATTTTATGACACAAATTTAGAATTGTGCGATCGTGGGAAATTTTTCTTAGAGTCCTTAATAACCTTCATGTTTTAAAGTTTGCCTCCAATATCTTTGTCATCAGTTAATTTTAACAAAAAAGAATCACAAAAGAGTTCAAATATTATATTTCAATTATTGTTTTTATTACTTACATTGAAAAATTCATTTCAAAATCTCTCTAGAATTAAAAAGAAAGTGGAACATATTGAGAATCTCATTCATTAAAATCGAATCTAGAAAAAAGAACAAAAAATCTATAACTATTTCTTAAAAGATTTAAAATTTTATGTTCATTACCCAAAGAGAAATTATGTGCTCCTACGTCATAAATTTCAATTGCAATTTTCTTAAATATGTTGATTATTTACTTTATCACTTGTTATTATTTTATAGATGATTTTAACCGTGTCAATAGTTTCTTATTATTATAAATCACTCAGGTATTGTAATACGTATCTCGTTAGTCATTGCTAATCGGTGATATTAACAAGAAGTTGATATAATCATCACTACATAACTACATATTTCTCATAATTAAATCTAGAAGATCTCACTTCTTAAAAATCCATAATTACGTACTTATTCAAAGTTGAGCCCTAGTTACCTTTATTGCCTATATAAATTCCCATAGATAGTCATTATTTTCATATCCAAGCATCAATCACATTTAAATTGAGTAACTTTTTCTTGATAACATTTCTTTTGTTGCAGTGAGAGCAATGGAGGCTTTGCGTCAACAAATTAGCACAATGAGGCAATCTTTCTTTGATGAGGTTCATTTTTCCTTCCTATCTTCGTCTCCTTCCTATGTATTTATGCAATTTCATTATCATTCTTTAAGTGTTTTTTTTTTTAAAAAAACTTTTTCATACATAATACTCTACTAAGAGATAGACAGGTGAAACCCAATTCAGTTTTTAAACTACCTGTCTTAGAATTCAGACTCCAGTTAATACATGTACTGCTGAAAAACCATTCGACAAGACCTTTGGCATGATTTTTCATGCTATTTGTTATTGCAGGATATTTTGGACGCGACATTTTCCAGCTTGAACAGGTGGAAATGATTTTGAGCCCCAGTTTGTTCGAGGACTTTGCGAATGTGTACTTGTGGGACTCCACCAAAACACTAATATAATTGACGAGGAAATGTTGGTTCAACAATTTTTTGTAAATTTTTTATTAAATATGGATGAAATTATTTCTTTTATGATGAAAATGATGGTGTGATATTATTAATCTGTGTTACTAGTAACTTGATATGATAATCAATCATGCTATGTTATACAGGGTAAAGAATCCTGTGAATTACATGAACCTTGATAAATATTTTCATCAGCTGAAGAGTAGCAGTGATTGGTAAATTAAAAGATAAAAACTCTACCTCAAATTTAAACAAATCAATAATTTATAATTATAATTATAATTATGATACACCTTCTTCCTTTTTTTGCCTCTTGATTTTAGGTTTACCATTATTTTAACGACCTTCATAATTTATTTATTACAGCATCGGAGCCAACAAAGTCATGAATGAACTCAAAAAGGCCATCGAACATTGCAAGGAAGAAAATCTGGAAACGTAACTTCTTACTTCATCTACCATTTCTTTTTAACTACCATAATATAAAGAGTGTAATAAAAAACTTCATCCATTAATCACTATCCCTTGCAAAGAATGGGTTCACGGCCAACCAAGTTACGTAGACAGTAAATGAATATATTGAATAGCTACCATTATTTATTCTATATAAGTCGCTTATAAAAGGAAAAAACAGTAAAATAGTATATTTTTGTATTATGAATCAAAAAGTAGTTGTTCAGTAAGATTGGTTGTTTCATATTAATATTATTAAATTAATGAAACAATTTTTTTAGGATCGAAGTTCTGGGTTGAAGCTTTAATGGGTGCGAGAGTTAATAATATATATTAAAAAAATTTATATGTTTGTTTAATGGCTTTCATTTCAGCGTGTTTGTTTAATCGCTTCTCATTTCTGTGTGTATGGCCCCATTGGAAATTTGACTAATTTCTTATGGACCTGGAACTAGCTATGTTTAATTCTCTAGCTGGTTTTTGTAATGAACGTTGCTTATGAACAAGGTGACATATTTCGTTTTTTGCTTTTATAGTTTGTAAATCTTCAAACTTCGTGTTGGAATAAAATCGTGCTTTGTGTTTCTGTTCAATCTCTCTCTTTCACTCTTTTTCGATCTTATACATGAAATCCTTCTATATATTGACCATTAACAAGTGTGGCATTATTTAATGTGTTATTTATAAATATTATGTCATGTTGTTATCATATTGTGTTAAAATTTTTTTACTGTCTGATCGATTAATTTTTGGGTAAATAAATCGAAACTAAATCCACCCATTCCATTTTACCTTCTTTATGGTTAACAATAAAACTAAATATTTATGACATCAAATGATTTTTACAAAATTTCAAATTTAAATTACAAACAACAATTTGCAAAATCAAAATCTTAAAACGTAAAACAAGATTATTAAACGAATTAAAATGGAAGTCTTCATGTTTCATGTCATATATAGTCCACAAATATCTCTATATATAATTTAGTAATCTAAATAAACATATATATCTAAAAGAAATAAAATTTTTCTTTTTTGGGGGCAACTAAAGTTTTAGCATACCTATCTAAGGATGATCGATTTAGTAGGGATGTAAGCAGAAAATTATTTCAGCTGTGACATGTTCAATGTATAATATAGACTATGAATACAACTTAGCTGATTATATAATACAGATCATGAATGCATCTTAACTGAACATGAAGATATTTTGCCAGTTCTAGTAATACTAGAGAGTAAACTGATGTTTAGGGAGTGAGATTTCTCATCCTGTCCAAAATTTTTATCTTTTTTTTTTTTCAAATAAAGATATAATATAATTTCAAATATTCAAATAAGAATATATGACACCTATTATATTATTATTTGTTGATAGAATTTTATTGATTATCATTGATCATGCAAAGTTTTATATTTTAGAAATGATATATAATAGTTTCATTGCCAATACGATAATATGCAATATTTTCATTTATGCAATTAAGAAGAAGAAGAAGCAAATAGCATGGGGGAGAAAAATAGAGAATTTTTTTTTAATAGTTTCACATTTTTTAATTATTATCTTGTTTTGTTAATTTCCTATCTTTATTTAGATGTGGCTAATTCTTGTTTATAAAATCAAAACAATTAATAAATCTTTATTTTTTTTAATGAAAGTTAAATTTGAAACTCTTCAAAATTATTTAAATAATTTCAATTATTTTTATACTGAATTGGGCAATAGCACGAATTTAAAGTAATTATAGATAGATTTAAAATTAATCTTTAAATTTTTTTAAACCTAGCAAGGGCACAGGTTGGTCTTATACTGGCCGCACGTATGTTGAATGAGTAGTTGATTTACATTATTATTATTATTATTGAAGATATGATAATCAAATTATTCAAACGCCAGACTCGAATGGAATATGTTATCAAATGGGTTTTGAATTGACCTATGCACTAAATCTATTGTTTTGCTGTGCGGTTTCGGGTCATTTTAGTCGTGTGAATTTTTGTCAATCTAACTCTCTTGTTATGGACAATTACTTTAAATTTAGCTTCAAATAATTTTCGGTACTACCCTCGGAGTTTCAAATTTAGCTTCAAATAATTTTTCTAAATGAAAATATAGACCAAATACAAATTCAATATCATTTTTCATGTTATTTTTATGACAATAAATATGTTTTAAATCAGTCCTAAATTTTAATCCTGCATTTGATGAGCGCGTACACTCTCTCAAATATGTATAAAAACACTCACTATAGAAAAAAAATTTACTAAAGCTATTTTAGTGACAATAATTACTTTTAGTGATTCTTATTAATAGTATTAATAGTTTGACAATTAAAAAATAGTGACACTTGTAAGTGGTGTTAGAGATTATTATTACTATAATATTACAACTTTTTATGACACCATGGTTCTAATAATTATTATATGTCAAAAGTTCGTTTCACTATGTATATTATAACTAATATTATGACACTCTAGTAACAGTGTTCACTGACAATCATTATATGTCAAAATTTCGTTTCACTATAATATTGCTAATATATACCACTCTAGTGATAGTGTTTTTTAACAATTATTCATGTCAATACTTTGTTTTTACACCCGCGAATATGACATGATAGAATACAAATACTAATAATTTGTGCTAGTAATTAGTATTATTATAGTGTCATTAGTACAATCACTCCAATAGAGATAGTACTTTTTGATACATTTTTTAGTGTCAATGACCTTTAATTAAATTTATCTTTTAGTATTTTTGTTGTTACTCTACTGTTTTCATTGTTATTTTAGTTTTGCTAGCAAATGAAGTTATTCAAAGAAGTTGAACTACTAAACTAGGCAATTCAATATAGGATTCCCAATAAAATTTAAATAAGTATCAAATCAAAAACTAATACAAGTATGTCATTAAAACAAATATTCCAAATATAGTTTGAAAACAACATAGTGAAAGTTTGTAGAAATCAATCATCCTACGTACATTTACTGCTTGATCTTCGCCATTCCCTTGCTTACAAATGCAGCACATACAATGAATTAGCTAGTATGCTAATTCTCGAATATTTACAAGCAAAAATATGCTATAATTTACTTTGCAATTAACACGGTCCATTCATTGCGAACTTGTGAAATATCATCCATTCTATACTTATCACAACCATTAAATTTAAAAAATAAAGCAACAAAATGTGTGTGTTTGTATTCTGATTAACATAAAAAATCAAGGACATGCAAGTAAAGAGTATTACTATAGTAAACAATAATTACCAAAGTTGTCTAACAAGTTGATAATTTATAGTAATTATTTTATTTCACTCAATATTATTTTAGCATTCAACATTGGACTTCATACCCTTCCATTTCTATAACAGAATTTGACAGCTTTATGAACTCAATGACTTCAAGGCAAATTTTTTGAACCAATCTCTTCTTTTTTTTTTTTATGATGAAAAATATCTCATGTATTTTGACATTTATACTTTCCTTCAATATATGATATACATGAATCAACATATTAAAATGAATTTAAAACAAACTTCCCTTTAATATATAGTCTATAACGATTTGTAAGTTCCCTCTCAATGATTCAAAATTATACAGAAATACTTTAACATCAAAATATGTATTACCTAATTTTAAGAATTCAAAATACATGATTTCTCTCCCTTTATCATCAAAATTACTAATAATTTATGCAAAAACTAATAAACATAAATGGTTAATCGAGAAATATATAAAGATCAAACATGCAAATAACCAAATAGTTATAACACCCCTAGAATTTAGAAAACATCAACAAATATAGAGTATCCATATATCAAACAATGATTATCCTCAATCCACAATTAAAACAACAATTTATATGAAAATGTAAGTGTATAATATAATAGAGAACTAAGGTAAAATCCATACATTATAGAAGTGGTAATTTAAAAACTCAAAAAATGTACAAATTTGGTTTTGTAAAATAATGAGTGAAATGGATGATTTTAAATTGATTATATTTATCCAAGAGATGATTTAAGATAATGGATGATGTTAATTTGATCAAAGATAAGTTAGAAAGGACTTGGGATTGAAAAAAAAGAAATGAGCAAACTTAGAGTTTAATATTGAGATTTGAAGAACTAAGTGATAAAATGATGATTGAAAACTATTTAATGAAGATTAAATGCATGGATAATGATTTAAATGATTGATTTTATCATAAAAAAGAGTGAGAAATGAAGGAAATTTGAGAGAGAAATGGAGAAGAGTGCTCACGTTTTAGAGAGAGGGAAACGACTAGAGAAGATAAAGCAAAAAGGGCTAAGAACCCGTGACCAAGTGGCTAGCCGCTTGCTCTCGGGTTTGGAAGCAAATTCCAAGTTACTAGCCGCTTGGCTCAAGCAGCTAGCTGGCTTTGCACTATTTTGTTGTCCGGCTGAATTTTGAGCAATCCCAAGACCATTTTATGATTTTAAAACACTTTATAAGCCATTTTAATGCATGAACATAATAATAAACAATCAAATTACACACACACATATATATACACACACACACAAAAATTATGAAATGTGAAGGATTACAAATTCATGTATATCATTTATTTATCATGCTTAGGCACTCTATAATCATTAACAATCATTCATCAATTAATTTTAATAGTCTCAGTAACTTAATTAAAGATGTTTATGTGAAAATTTCATTATTTTCAATTCATGTAGAATTTTTAAAAATTGATCTTCGCAAAGAGGTTTTGTAAAAATATCGACAAGTTGTTTTTCCATAAAAACAAACTCTAATGCAGTATCACCTTTTTAAATATGATCTTTCAAAAAATAATGCATAATCTCTATATGCTTGGTTTTAGAGTGTTGTATAGGATTTTTTGATAAATTTATAGCCCTAGTATTATTACACTTAATAAGAATTTGTTCAAGATTAATGTCATAATCTCTAAGTGCTTATTTCATCTAAAGAGCTTGTACACAACAACTACTTATGGTAATATATTTGGTTTTAGTAGTTGAAAGTGCAATCGAATTTTATTTCTTACTAAACCATGAAACAAGTGCATGACCTAGAAAATAAAAAGTGTCACTAGTACTTTTCCTATTGTTAACATGTACATATTCTATTTATTGATTTTGATGATAACAAACCATTAATCCCTTTTGATAAGTTTGTTGAAGTTTTACAAATTCAAATATTTTCTTAAAAGTCAAAACTCTCTGTGTGTATTTACAAGCCTTAGAGAAATTGAAACATTTCTGTAAATATAGTTTTTTTGGGAATAATCGGTGAATTATTTATTTTTAACGGTTAACTGATAAAATGTAGAGAGAAGCTATTTTCTAAAAGTTTCAACAGATTGTTTCATAATTTGGTAAAAATCAAACACTAGAAGTAAATGGCTAATTGTTATTTTTAAAATAGCTAACTGTTTAGGGTAAAAGCTTAACCTTGGTGCTCAGAAAAAAAGATTATTTTGTTAAGCCTTAACAGTTAACCGTTAATGATCAAACCTGCACCAGGTGTTAACTTTTTACTATTTGAAGAAAACCGATTAAGCATTTTATTTTATAAGTTGTTGGAAATTAACAGCAAACTGTTAACATATAACGACTAACCGATAATATCTAGATCTTCATATCTTGTTAATTTTTTACCGTTTAAAGAAAACCGATTAAGCATTCTGTTTTATAAGTTGCTGGAAATTAACGGCAAACCGTTTAACATATAACTACTAACCAATAATATCCAGATCTTTATATCTTATTAATCCTTAATCGTTTAAAGGAAACCAGTTAAGCATTTTGTTTTATAAGGTTGCTGGAATTTAACGGCTAACCGTCAATATATAATGGCTAACCGATAATATCCAGACTAACATTATTTGTTAATCTTTAACCGTTTAGCTAAAACGGATAAAAGATTTTTGTTGTGCAGGTCTCTGGATGTTAACTGTGAAAGAGCAATTACAAACGGTCAACCGTTAATTTGAAATCAAGCCCAACGGTAACTTTGACCAATGAAAATGGTTATCCGTTAATAGCTAACGGTAATTCATTTTCTATCAACAAGGATGAATAACGGCTAGTTTTCAGCTTCAACTATAAATAAACTCATCCAAATCAAATCAAAGAGAAACGGTAACGCAACTACTGAGCATATTCATGAATATACGATCTACATTGGGCTTTAAATAGATTCTTACTTCATCTATTCATATATTGAGCGTTGATTTGTAATCTTAAAAATTGTGTGAGAGTAAAATCAATTTGTAATCTTTGTTTTGAGTGATTGTAAGTGTTGGATACACTTAGATTAAGATATTGGGAAAAATCTCCTTTTGTAAAGGTTTATTGATACCTTGGAAGTCAATTGTAAGATTTTGAAGCCTTGAAGGCTTGCTTAGTGGAATCCTCAAGCCCGGTGTGCTTAGAGGCGTGGACGTAGGCGGGGATAGCCAAATCACGTAAAAATCAGTGTGTTTGATCTCTCTTACTCTATCTCTTTATTCTTTATTGTGCATTTATTTATTTATTTTGAATTTGATTGCTTTGTTTATATCACTTTAAGTTTTTTTGTTTGCTTAAATTTTAAAAATTGGATTGTCTAGTTAGTATTTCATTTAGTATCAGAGCAAAGTTCTCTTATTAGGACCTAACCGTCTAAGAGTAAAAGATCTATGACAACCCAAAATGAATCCAGATTTAGGGAAGGACAATCCACAACTCGTCCACCATTTTTTGATGGTAATGACTACCCGTATTGGAAAACTAAGATGAGAATTTATTTGCAAGCTTTAGATTATAAAATTAGGGAAGTTGTTTATGATGGACCATTTATGCCTATGATTAAAAATGAATTAGGAGATGACATTCTAAAACCTTCACGAGAATGGAATGAACTGGAAAAGAGAAAAACTTCTCTAAATTCCAAGACTATAAATACATTATTCTGTGCTCTTGATAAGAAAAAATTTCATAGTCTCTAGTTGTGAAAGTGTCTATGAAATTTAGCACAAACTTGAAGTTGTTTATGAAGGGATTAATCAAGTGAAGGAGTCTAAAATTAGTAGATATACTTGATAATATGAATTATTTCAAATGGAACAAAATGAAAGTGTTTACTCTATGTATACTAGATTTATGGATATAGTAAACACTTTAGGAGTTCTAGGAAAAATCTTCTCTAACAGTGAGAAAGTTAAGAAAATTATTAGATCACTACCAAAAGAATGGAGACCTAAGAGGACTGTCATTGAGGAAGTTAAAGATTTAAATACATTGCCTACTGATGATCTAATTGGTTCTCTTATTTCTTATGAGGAAGATTTGGCTGCTGAAAGAGGAAATGTGGAGAAAAAGAAAAGTATTTCTCTCAAAGTGTCAAAACATGAGAGTGATGAGGATAGTGAGCTAGAAGATGAGGAGATTGCTATGCTGGCAAGAAGATTTAGAAAATTCTTCAAGAAACCTATTGAGGGAAGAAAATTAAGAAACCTCAAGAATCAAAAGGAGAATAAAGAGGCAATTATATGTTATGAATGCAAGAAGCCTGGTCATATAAGATCAGAGTGCCCACTTATCAACAAGCTTAAAAAGAAAACCATGATAGCCACTTGAGACGACAGTGAAGAAGAATCGAGTGATGAAGAAGAATCTCATAAAGTGTCAAATTTGACATTTATGGCAATTGGAGATGAGTCAAATGATGAACACGATGAGGTAAGTGACATTACTTATGATGAGTTATATGATTCATTTAAGGAATTACATGATGATTGGTTAAGAATTGGTCAAAAGAATGCATGCCTTAAAAAGAAAATGTTGGAACTTTCAAATGAAAAAGATGCATTACAAAAATGTAATGACTCATTAAATAAAAAGATTAAAATGCTAGAATTGAATAATAAAGAATTGCATGATAAGATTATTTTAATTAAAGATAAAACAAGTACTTTACATGAGTATACAGAATTATATAATAATAAATTATTGAAATAAAATAAAGTTCTTAAGAAAAAGACAAATGAACTCAATGAAGTTGAGCTAAAATTCATAAATGGTCAAAAGAACTTAGAAAAACTACTGAACACTAAAAAATATGTATTTGATAAAGGTGGAATAGGATATAAACCTAATATTAAGCAAAAATATTATAAAACTTATTTTATTAGAGCCACCTTTACAAACAATCCTAAGATTGTTTGTCATTATTGTAATGGAAATGGCCATATAAGTTATAGATGTCACATTAAGATAAAAGTACATTAAGGAGTTAAATGTGTTTGGGTTCCAAAAGGAACTATTACTAACACTTAAGGACTCAAAAAGATTTGGGTACCTAAAACTTAAAAATCTCTTTTGTAGGGATTTAAGAAAAAGAAGAACAAATTGTACTTGGACAATGGGTGTTCAAGACATATGACAGGGGATTATTCTTGGTTCTCAAGCTTTACCAAAATTGAAAATGGTGGAGATGTATCTTTTGGAGATAACTCAAAAGAAAAGATTATAGGTATTGGTAATGTTAGTAAAGACTCTTCAATTTTTATTGAGAATGTGAGTTGAGTTGAAAATTTGAAACATAATTTGCTTAGTATTAGTCAATTGTGTGATAAAGGTTATAAAGTTATTTTCGATAAATCAAAATATATTATTGAAAATGCATGTGATGGTAAGATAGTCTTTGTTGGTAGTAGGAATATAAATGTGTATATAATTGATATAGATTGTGCATCCAGTTATGATAAGTGTTTTTCTGCATTACATGATGACTGTTGATTGTGGCATAGAAGACTAGGACATGCAAGCATGGATTTAATATAAAAAATTTTGAAAAATGATTTAGCTAAAGGTCTTCCAAAAATTAGTTTTCAAAAGGATAAAATTTGTGAAGTTTGTCAATTCGGTAAATAAATCAAAACCTTGTTTAAAAACAAGAATCATGTTTCTACTTGAAAACCTTTACAACTACTTTATATGAATTTATTTGGACCATCTAGATATGCTAGTCTAAGTGGAAAATATTATGCATTTGTAATTATAGATGATTATTTTAGATACACTTGGGTATTGTTTCTAGCTAATAAAGATGATGCCTTTAAGGCATTTAAAGTTTTCTGTAAAAAAGTTCAAAATGAAAAAGGTTATTCTATTACTTGCATTAAAAGTGATTATGGTAGAGAATTTGAGAATCATGCATTTGAAAAATTCTGCGATGATTTAGGCATTGAGCATCAATTTTCATCGCCTAGGACTCCACAATAAAATAAAGTTGTTGAAAGAAAGAATAAGTTTATTCAAGAAATAGCTAGGACCATATTGAATGAAAATACATTATCTAAGTATTTTTGGGCCGAAGCCGTCAACACGGCTTGTTATATTTTAAATCAGATGTTGATTAGATCTCTTTTTAACAAAACTGCTTATGAGTTTTGAAAAGATAGAAAACCCAATATTGGTTATTTCAAAGTCTTTGGATGTAAATATTTTATTTTGAACACAAAAGACAATCTTGATAAATTTAATTCAAAATCCGATATTAGCATTTTTCTTGGATATTCAACTTCAAGCAAAGCTTATAGAGTTTATAATAAAAGAACTTTAGTTTATGAAAGAGTCTATGCATGTTTCTTTTGATGAGTCTAACCCCTCCTCTACAGAGAATGGAGTTGTTAATGATAATGCAGATGGAGAGTTACAAGAAGAATCATCAAAGAATAATCAAGAGAATGCACCACAACAAAAAAAAGAGAATGATCAAGAAGAGCAAAGAAATATAGAGCAACAAGAAGGTACGGTGCAAACATTTCTCAAGGAGTGGAGGTATGTTGCTTCTCACCCTAAAAATGCCATTTTAGGAGATCCATCTAGAGGTGTTACAACTAGATCATCACTTAGGAACACATGCAAGCATGCTGCATTTATTTTTCAAATTGAACCAAAATCTTTTGCTGATGCGGAAAATGCTGAATCTTAGATTATGCCAATGCAAGAGGAATTAAATCAATTTGAGAGAAATAATGTGTGGAAGTTAGTTCCTAAATCTGAACACCAAACAATCATAGGCGCTAAATGGGTATTTAAGAATAAAATGGATGAATCTGGTATAGTTGTTAGAAATAAAGCTAGATTAATAGCTCAAGGATATAATCAAGATGAAGGAATTAATTTTGATGAAACATTTGTACTAGTAGCTAGATTAGAATCCATTCGGATGCTGTTAGCATATACATGTCATAAAGATTTTATTTTATTTCAAATGGATGTCAAAAATGCTTTCTTGAATGGTTATATTATGGAGGAAGTTTATGTAAAACAACCTCCTGGTTTTGAAAATGAAAAATTTACAAATCATGTTTTTAAGTTATCAAAAGCTTTATATAGATTAAAACAAGCACCTAGAGCATGGTATGATAAGCTTAAGAATTTCTCACTGGAAAACGGTTTCTCAATGAAAAAAGTAGACACTACTTTTTTTATTAAACATAAGAACCAATATATTCTTATAGTTCAAATTTATGTAGATGATATTATTTTTGATCTACTAATGAGTATTTATGTAAAGAGTTTTCTACATGTATAAGTAAGAAATTTGAAATAAATATGATGAGAGAGTTGAAATATTTTCTTGGACTGCAAATAAAACAAACCAATGAGGGAATATTCATCAATCAAGCTAAGTACATAAGAGATTTGCTCAAACGTTTTGGGATTGATAACTCAAAAACTAAAAGTACTCCAATGACCTTAACAACCAAGCTAGATAAAGATGAGAAAGGTAAAGAGGTTGATATCAAGATGTATCGAGATATGATTGGTTCTTTACTCTATTTAATTGCTAGTAGACCTAATATCATGTTTAGTGTATATTTGTGTGCAAGATTTCAATCATGTCCTAAGGAATCTCATTTGCTTGCTGTAAAAATAATTTTTCGTTATTTGAATGGAACCATTGATCTTGGCCTTTGGTATCCTAAGGGCACTCATATAGATTTAATTTATTATTCATATGCCGATTTTGCTGGTTATAGATTTAATTTATTAGTAAGAAACAAAACTCAATTGCACTTTCAACCACTGAAGCCGAATATATTGCCGCAAGTAGTTGTTGTACACAAGCTCTTTGGATGAAACAAACTCTGAAAGATTATAGGGTTTACCTTGAACAAATCCCTATAAAGTGTGATAATACTAGTGCCATAAACCTATCAAAGAATCTCATTCAACATTCTAGAACCAAGTATATAGAGATTAGACATCACTTTTTGAGAGATCATGTTCAAAAGGGTGATATTGCATTGGAATTTATTTCTACGGAAAAACAACTCGCTAATATTTTTACAAAACCTCTTTGCGAAGTACAATTTTCAAAAATTCGGCATGAACTTGGGATGATGAAATTTTCACATTGACATTTCTAAATATGCTATTGAGTTTATTCAATAATTTGACTTATGATATGATGTTTTTATGTTCTGTATGAAGTAATTGTTTTAAAACATATATGTTCATGAATTTTGCATTAAAATGGCCTTTGAATACTTTTAGATCAAAGTCATGATCTTAATATGTTATCTTTGATGGCCAGATATTAAATTTAATATGCGAAACAACAAATAAAATAAATGGATAACTATTTTTCTCATAAATGGTTCACCGTTTTTCTCATAAATGGTTCACCGTTTATTTCCATAAACTAGGAAATTTTTTATTGTTCTTACCCTCTCACCGTTTGAAGTTAACGGTAAGCCATTTAAAATCAGAGAGTATCTCGAATGTTACCCCTTCACCGTTTATGATTAACGGTAAACCGACTAAAAATAGAGAGCTATTTTAAAATTGCCACTTCACCGTTTACTCTTAATCCTTAACCGCTTACTTATTACACACTCTCGCGAAATTAGCCCCTTATCGTTTATTGAAAACGGTTCACTGTTTTTACTAAGTATATAAGTGGTCACAAGTTTTCTTTTTCACCTCACTTAACCTCTCATTGTTTCCGCTATTTTTGCGAAATTAAAGTTTTTTATCTCATTCTTTCTCAAGGTTTATCTTTTTTCACACATATTACACCAATAGAAATCTTCCTAATCACTTTTAGAGTGATTCTACTAATTCAGAATACTAAATCGTGCTCAAAATCGAAAAATCCCAAATCCAAACTCTAAGGGTAGAGGACTGGTGTTTGCCCTTTTCGATCTAATTTTTCACAATTTCTTGACATACTGAACTACAATTTCTCTTTGTTTACTCCTTCTCAACATAATTATTCATTTATTTACTCCCAAATCCATATTTCGAAAGCTTTTCTATTTATCATGATTGAGTCATCTCAAAGACCTCAGAGGAGGAAACATATGCCCTCTATCAACCCAATACGACCACAGGAAACTTTTGAATTTGAAAGACTACACTTCCCTACAGCCACATTGCGCAAACGATTTGAGAATCGTTTTATGGGTAGACAGGTACTTGAATCTTATTTTATGGACATAGATGATTTTCAGGACCTGATTGTATGCGGTAGAAGTGTTAGAAACATGCTTAGACCCTGGGAATCGGCTATTAATATTGATGATAGATCTTACCCTAATCTAGTTGGGGTTTTCTACTTCAATATGGAATTATTAGCTAGCCGTTTAGATAGGATAGTTACCGTGGTTGATGGTATATCTATTGATTTTGATGTATAATTTTTGAATACTGTTATTCTTGAGATTGAGGATGAGGGTCATACATTTTATACCTTTAGAAAAATCCTATCTTTTGATGATTTTGTCCACAATAAAGGTGTGAAAAATATATGTCGTCGTTGGGAGCTTAGTGATGAGATTTGTGGCCTACCTTTCCGGGCTCAGTTGCTACCTCTTCAGGTTCGCGTTCTTTATAGTATTTGCAGCATATAATTACACATAGAAGGGGTCATTCAGATAAGGTTACTCGTATGAGTGTTGGGTTACTAGATAGTCTACTTAGTGAGCGACCTGTTAATCTTGGTTATATCATTGTGCGTCACATGCTAACTACTCCTGCAGCCACTCACCGATTGCTTCCCTATGACAGTATTATTACTAAGATACTGCAGTACTTTCATGTACCAATATGGGAGGTTGTGTATAAAGAGCCCAAAAAGATTGGCAAGGATGTTATGAATAGTATTGGGCTTACTAGGGGAACGACCAATGGCACAAGACTGCTAATGCCAAGAATCAAGACACTTTGATTGCTTCTAATGATGATCGAATGCTTAATGATATTTATCCTCTCGATCAGCTTCCTGACTTTCAACTTAAAGCTCGTCCTCCACCTTTTCATCATCACGCTCCTCAACCATTAGCCCTTTCAGGTTCTGCCGCGCCTGAGTTGAATTCTGATCTTCCCTCAATTTTCGAGGCACCTCCTACTTCTGAGCAGCCCTCTGTTCCTCAACAGCCTTTAGCTCTGGCTCAACCCCTCGTTTTTTATATTTTGCAGCAGCTAGTTGCTGATGTTCGTCAGATTTTTAAGCTCCAGTAGCTGATTCTTATCGAATAGATCCTATCTCTCTTGATTAGCAGCAGCTCTGGTCTCAGGTTCAGACCTTTTAAGAGCAGAGCCTTGATCACCAGTATGAGATCATTGCTACACAGCGCCAGATTCTAGGGTCCTGGCAGCATCTCTGCGGGAGCCCCCTCTTCGTGACTAACTTCTTTACGACCTTCTATTTTGAGACCTTCCTCTTTACAACCCACTTCTACCCGACCTCATACTGCGCAACGAGCCTCTTAGTTTTTTTTGTTTTATTGTTTCACATATACATTTCATGTTTTGATAGTATTTTACTTTTATTTAACTTAATTTTCTTTTAATGAAACAATTAAATTATTGAGTTTCTTTCTTAAATTTTATAAAAATTGTTGTTGAATAATTAAAAATGCTCTATAATAAAGTTACTTGGATATGGATAGTTCAACATGCTTTGGGTATTTTACTCTTATTCCATATTTAAGGATTTCAAAAATTTTAAGGGGAGAATCCACACCTCAAAACTTTCCAATAAGTTTGTTTTCATGGGTAACCTCTTGCTTTTCACTCTTATGTTCCTTTACTTCAATTTTTTTAAGTGGCTAACAATTTTTTTTTTATAATGAAGGGGGAGATATATAATCATGAACCAAAATTTTGTATTTTTTTTTTAGAAAATATCTTCTATTGGCAAAACTATTTCAACCACAAATATTAGAGGGAAAAAAAGTATTTAGAAATTAAGTCATCATAAAAATGTTGAGAATGTTAACATGTACAAATTCTATTTGTTGATTTTGACTAAGGATAAAAAACCATTAATTTTTTGATAAAATTGTTAAAGTTCTATAAATTCAAATATTTTCTTAAAAGTCAAAACTTAGAAATGAATTGTGTATTTACAAGCCTCGGGGAAAGCCCCATTTCTATAAAAATATAGTTTTCAGTGAATAATCAAATAACCATTTATTTTTAAAACAATTAACCGGATAAAATGCGCTCGTCATCGATCAAGCTATTTTCTAAAAGCTTCAACTCGATTGTTTCATAACTTGGTAAAAATCAAACACCGGAAGTAAACTACTAATCACGATTTTTTTAAAGATCTTTGCTAACCGATCTTAGGGTAAAAATTAACCTTAAGATGCCCGTGAAAGGGGTTATTTTGTTAAGCGCCATGTCATCGGATAAGTCTCTAAGCTTGCTAAAAGTAAACTGTAAACCGTGAATTTTAACGGTTAACTGTTAATGATCAAACCTGCATCATGTGTTAACCTTTACCGTTTAAAGGAAACTGGTTAAGCATTCTGTTTTATAAGTTACTGGAAATTAACGGTAAACCGTTAACATATAATGGCTAACCGATAATTTTTTCCTTTAATGCTTCTTAATTTTTACCGTTTAAAGGAAACCGATATAAGCATTTTGTTTTAAACTTTCGTTCATTTAACGAAACGATCGTTAATATATAACCCCTAAAATAAATAAAAACTAACATTCTTTATTAATAAAATCGTTTAGCTAAATTAATAAAAAATTTTTGTTGTGCTAGTCTTAGATAAATAAAAAAGAGCAATTACAAATGGTCAACCGTTAATTTGAAATTAAAATAGTAATTTGATCAACAAAATATACACTTTTTAATACTAACAAAATCCATTTTTACCCGACAACAAGGATGAATAACGTTTTTTTGTTTTATTGTTTCAACTATAAATTTCAACTTTCATCCAAATTTAATTTATTTAACTTATCTACTTTGTTGATGGATGAGCTTATTCATTGAGTTTCTTTCATTAAGTATTTATAAATAAATTCTTGTTTCATATATTTGCTCACAGATTGGAGTTATTGATTTGGAATTGCTTAAAAATTACCTTTGGAAGTCATTTTAATCTTTGTTTTAAGTGATTATAAGTTTTGGAAAATTTTAGATTAAGAGATTGAGAAAATTTTCATTTTGTTTTCATGGGTAACCTCTTGCTTTTCACTCTTATGTTCTTTTACTTCAATTTTTTTTAAGTGGCTAACCATTTTTTTTTATAATGAAGGGGGAGATATATAATCATGAACTAAAATTTTACATTTTTTTTTTAGAAAATATCTTTCTTGTAAATTTATTTATTTATTTCATACAATTTGATTGCAAATATCATTTAAGTTTTTTTGTTTGATTAAATTTAAAACCCATTCATTTGTTGATTTTGATAATACAAACCATTGATCTCTTTTGATAAATTTATTACAGTTCTATAAATTTAAATATTTTCTTAAAAGTTAAAACTCTCTGTGTGTATTTACAAGTCTACCAAAGGTCAAGATCATTTCTATAAAAACTAAAAATTTTTCTAGGAATAATCAAATGAGACCATTTATTTTTACATGATTGAAATCTTGCAAATAAAATATTTTCTAAATATTATATCGATTTACTTTCATAAATTTGGTAAAAAAACTCAAATCTTGATAAATTTGATATCAACTTTATTTTTAAAACTTTTTTCATTTTAAAAAGCTTAACTTGATTGTTTTGCTTAAAAAGGTTCTTATTTTGTTAAGCCTTAGTTGATAAGTGTCTAAGTTTCTAAAATAAATCTTGATTGATAAATTTTAACGTTATTTTGTTTAATTTGAAGATCAAACTCGCAAATCATTTTAACTCTTACATATCATTTAAAGGAAACTCCTTAAGCATTACATTTTTATAAGTTCTCTTTTACAAAAACTCAACCGTAAAACCATATAATGTATAATCTACATAATATTTAGATCTTATATCTTGTTAATCTTATGCTTAACAAAAGGAAATCGATTAAGCATTTTTCCCATTTTAAAATCATTTTCCAAAAAAATTTTTAAGTCTATTATATAATATTTTATGTGTTTGTTTTAATATCCAAATAAATTCTTTATTAATCTAATTTAAAAACATTTAAAAATTTTTTTTTTTCAATTAATGGTGAAAGAGCAATTACAAATGGTCAACCGTTAATTTGAAATTAAGCCCAATAGTAACTTTGATCAAATTATATTACAAATGATTCAATCTAATCCATTTTCTGTGTAAACAAATAACGGCTAAGTTTTCAGCTCAAATATAAATAAATTATATTCAAATCAAATTAAATGAGTAAGGGAAACACAAACACAAAGAATTTTTACGTATACATGAATATACGATTTACATTGAGCTTTAAATAAATTCTTATTTCATCTATTCACAAATTGAGCTTTGATTTGTAATCTTAAAAATTGTGTGAGAGCAAAATTAATTTTTAATCTTTGTTTTAAGTGATTATAAGTGTTGGAATACTTTTAAATTAAGAGATTGAGAAAAATCTCATTTTGTAAAGGTTTATTGACACCTTGGAAGTCAATTGTAAGATTTTGAAGACTTAAAGGCTTACTTAGTGGAATCCTCATGCTCGGTGTGCTTGGAGGTGTGGACATAGACAGGAATAGTCGAATCACGTAAAAATTATTGTGTTTGATCTCTCTTACTCTATCTCCTTATTCTTTCTTGTACATTTATTTATTTATTTATTTCGAATTTGATTGCTTTATTTATATCATTTTAAGTTTTTTTTGTTTGATTAAATTTTAAAAACCCAATTCACCCTCCTCTTGGGTTGTCTAGTTAGTATTTCACCTATGTATCTTACGACTGGCAAAATAGGCATCCGAATAACATGTTAAATCTATATGAGTTTCTCTAGGATACCAAAGGTCAAGATCTATGGTTCCACTCAAATAACTAAAAATTTTTCACAGCAAGCAAATGAGATTCATTGGGACATGATTGAAATCTTGCACATAAACATATACTAAATATTATATCGGGTTTACTTGTGGTTAAATAGAGTAAAAAAACTAATCATATCTTGATACAATTTGATATCAACTTCTTTACTTTTTTCATTTTTGTCAAGCTTGATTGTTTTGCTTATTGGAGTGTTCTTGGTTTTTGAGTCATCAATGCCAAACCGTTTAAGTAAGTTTCTAATATACTTATCTTGATTGATAAATATTCCTTCATTATTTTGTTTAATTTGAAGTCTAAGGAAATATTTTAACTCTCATATCATGCTTATTTCAAACTCCTTACTCATACAAGTTGAGAACTCTTTACACAAACACTCATTAGTAAAACCATATATAGTATCATCTACATAAATTTGAACTACAAGTATATCTTAGTTCTTATGCTTAACAAAAGGAGTGGTATCTATTTTTCCCATTGAAAATCATTTTCCAGTAAAAAATTTTTAAGTCTATTATATAATATTTTATGTGTTTGTTTTAATCCATATAAAGCTTTTGATAATTTAAAAACATGATTTTAAAATTTTTTATTTTCAAAACCTAGAGGTTGGTTTACATAAACATCTTCCATAACATAAACATTTAAGAAACCACTTTTGACATCCATTTAAAATAAAATAAAATCTTTATAACATGCATATGTTAACAATATGCTAATAGATTCTAATCTAGCTACAGGTACAATATTTAATCAAAGTCAATTCCTTCTTCTTGATTATATCATTGAGTAACTAATCTAGCTTTATTCCTAATAATTATATCGGATTCATTCATTTTATTACTAAATACCCATTTAGTACCTATGACAGATTAATGTTTAGGTTTAGGAACTAATTTTTATACATTATTTCTCTCAAATTAATTTTTAACTCCTCTTGCATTGTCATAATCTAAGACTCATCATTTTCCACATTCGCAAAGGATTTTAGTTTAATTTGACAAATAAATATAGCATGCTTATATGTATTCTTAAGTGATGATCTAGTGGTTATATCTCGTGTAGGGTCTCCTAAAAATAATCTCATAGGACGAGAAGAAACATACCTCTATTCCTTAGAGAGTATTTAAGAAATACCTTCTTGTCGCTCTATGTTTGTTTCTTTTTCTTGTCTATCCCCTTGTTTTTTAGGTGGCGTATCTTCTTGTTTATCTTGGGTGAATTCTTGTAGTAATTCTCCTTCTGTATTATCATCAACAAACTTTTTTTCTCTATAGAGGAATGGTTAGACTCATTAAATGTAACATGCATAAATTCTTCTACAACTAAAATTCTTTTATTATACACTCTATAAGCTTTGCTTGTGTTAGAATAACCAAGAAAGATGCCAACATCAGATTTTGGATCAAATTTATCAAAATTTTCTTTTGTATTTAAAATAAAACATTTGCATTCAAAAACTTTAAAATAGCCAATGTTGGGTTTTCTATATTTCCAAAGTTCATAGGGAGCTGTATTGAGATAAGGTCTAATTAATACGTAATTTAAAACATAACAAGTAGTGTTAACATCTTTAGCCCAAAAATATTTTAGTAAACTATTTTTATTTAACATTATCCTAACCATCTCTTGAATAGACCTATTCTTTCTCTCAACAACCCCATTTTGTTACAAAGTCTTAGATGATGAAAACTAATGCTCAATGCCTAAATCATTATAAAAATTTTTCAATACATGATTTTCAAATTCTTTACCGTGATAACTTCTAATGCAAATAATAGAGTAACATTTTTTATTTTGAATTTTTTTATAGAAAATTCTAAATGCCTCAAAGGCATAATCTTTATTAGTTAAAAATAATATCCAAGTGAATCTAGAGTAATCATCCACAATTACAAAAGCATAATATTTTTCATACAAACTAGCATACTTAAAAGGTTCAAATAAATCTATGTGAAGTAACTGAAGAGATTTTAAAGTAGAAACATGATTTTTGTTTTTTAATGAAGTTTTGATTTGTTTACCAAATTGACAAACTTCACAAATTCTGTCCTTTTGAAAATCAATTTTCGGAAGACCTTTATCTAAATTATTTTCTGAAATTTTTAAAATCAAATCCATGCTTGCATGACCTAGTCTTCTATGCCATAACCAACTATTATCATATAGTATGGAAAAACATTTGTCATGAGTTGATGCGTATTCTATATTAATTATATATATATTTATACACTTACTACCAACAAACACAATCTTACTATCACATGTATTCTCAATAACACATTTTGATTTATCAAAGATAACCCTATAACCTTTATCACACAATTGACTAATACTAAGTAAATTATATTTCAAATTTTTAACCAAACTTATATTCTCAATAAGAGTAGAAAAATCTTTAGTGACATTACCAATATCTATAATCTTCCCTTTCGAGTTATCTCTAAAGGATACAACCACTATTCAAGTACCATTTGTTTTTCTTTTTCATCAATCCTTATAAAAGAAATTTCAAGTCTTGAGTACCTAAATTGTTTTGGGTCATTGAGTGCTAGCAATGGTTCCTTTTGGAACTCAAACACATTTAGCTCCATGGTACGCATTTATTTTAACTTGGCATTTATAACTCATGTAACCATTTTTATTACAATAATGACAAATAATGTTAGAGTTACTTATAGAGGTAAATTTAACAAAATAATTCTTATAATATTTTTGTTTCAAGTTAGGTTTATACCAAAGTTCACCTTTATCAAACACATATTTTTTAGTACTCAATAATTTTTGTAAGTTCTTTTGACCATTTCTGAGCTTTAACACGATTTCATTGAGCTCATTGTTCTTTTTTTTAAGCATTTTATTTTCTCTCAATAATTCATCAATACATAATTTTTTATGCTCATGTGAAGTACTCATAATTTTTTATGCTCATGTAAAGTACTTTGTTTATCTTTAATTGATGCAATTCTACTCTGTAATTTTTTATTATCTAATTATAACCCTTTGATCTTTCTATTAATGAATCATTACACTTTTGCAATGCATTTTTGTCATTTGAAAGTTCTAACATTTTCCTTTTAAGAAATACATTCTTTTTACCAATTCCTAACCAATCATCATACAATTCCTTAAAAGAATCATACAACTCATCATAAGTAAGATCATTTACCTCATCACATTTATCATCCAACTCATCTCCAATTGTCATAAGTGTCAAATTTGACACTTCATGAGATTTCTCTTCATCACTTGATTCTTCTTTGCTATCATCCCAAGTAGTTACTATGGTTTTCTTTTTGAGTTTGTTGAGAAGTGGGTATTTCGATCTTATATAACCAGGTTTCTTGCATTCATAGTATTTAATCATCATCTTCTTCTCCTTTTGGTTTTTGAATTTTCTTTGTTTAATGGGTTCTTTTGAAGAATTTTCTAAACTTATTTATTAATATAGTCATCTCCTCATCATTCAGCTCACTATCTTCATCACTTTCATGTTTTAAGGCTTTGAGAGTAATACTTTTCTTTTTCTCCTCATTTTCTCTTTTATCTGCTAAATCTTTCTCATAAAAATAAGAGTGCCAATTAGATTATCAATAGATAATGTATTTAAATCTTTAGTTTCTTCAATGGCAGTCCTCTTAGATTCTATTCCTTTGGTAATGATCTAATAATTTTTTTAATTTTCTCGTTATTAGGAAATGCCTTTTCTAGGGCTCCTACAATGTTCACTATGTCCATGAATCTAGTATACAAAAAGTATACACTTTCATTTTATTCCTTTTGGAATAATTCATATTACCGAGTGTATCTACTAATTTTAAACTCTTTCACTTAATTAGTATTTTTATAAGTAACTTCAAGTTTGTGCCAAATTTTATAGGCAGTTTCACAACTAGAGACTTTATGAAATTCTTTCTAGTCAAGAGCATAAAATAATACATTCATGACTTTAGAATTTAGAGAAGCTTCTCTCTTTTTTAATTCATTCAATTCTTATGAAGGTTTTAGAATATCATCTCCTAATTCATTTTTAGTCATTGGCACAAATGGTCCATCATAAACAACTTCCTAAATTTCATAATCTAAAGCTTGTAAATAAATTATCATCTTAGTTTTCTAATATGGATAGTCATTATCTTTAAAGAATGATGATCTAGTTGCAGTTTATCTTTCTTTAAATGTAGATTCATTTTGGATTGCCATGGATCTTTTACTCTAGTCGGTTAAATTCTAACAAGAGAACAAAGTTCCGATACCAATTGAAATTCTAGTTGTGCAACCCAAAAGGGCGTGAATTGGGTTTTTAAAAATTTAATCAAAATAAATTACACAACAATTAAATCTATTGCCTTAGTAAAATAAAAAATAAAAAGTTTGATAAAGTGCAATAATAAAAGAGTAAGGGAAGAGAAAATAAACACAATAGTTTTTATGTGATTCGACAATCTCCTCTTATGTCCATGCCTTCAAGCCAACCAAATTGGAAGATTTCACTATCCAAGCCTCGCAAGATTTCAAGTTCTTTACAATTGACTTCTAAAGTATTAATAAACCTTTATAACAAGAGATTGTTTCTCAATCTTTTCACTCAATTGTTTCTTACACTTAAACACTCACAGAGTTTACAATAAATTTAAGAAATACAATAAATACTCTCTATCTAGAGTTTATATACAAATGATAGCTCAGTGAAGATTTAATTTATGAAGATTTACAAATTGGAAGCTCAAAATATGATGTATATACTTGTTTGTGTTTGCTTAAGAGAAAAGAAATAAATTTAATTTGAGTTTATATAGTTTTGACTTGAAAAATAGCTATTATAAGCAAATTCCAACATCGAAGTGGCTAAGCTGAACATTCTGGCGATTAACCATTTATTACAATGAAGTTATTGTTAAATTTAAAATTACTACAATACCACTGTTCATAAAATTATAATTTAACCTAAAATATTTCATAATTGTACTATTGCTCAAAATGTAAAAATATTTGTAAATAATTCTAATTTCAGAATTTTTAAATAATACTTCTCATTCCTTCAATTTTTTGAAATTATGGTATGATCAAAAATATTTTTGATTTTGTAAATAAATCCAAATCCATAATTAACAATTCTTATTGAAAACAATGATTATAAAATTTTTTCATTTTACTTCACAATTTGAAAAATAATTAATTTATATAAAACACTTAGTTTACAATTGTAAAACCTTAAATTGATGAAAAATTATACTTAATTAAATATCATCTCAAGTTTCATAAATACTAAACAATACATACATTAAATCACTATGGCTTTACAAGAATTTTCACTATATTGATTTTGTTGAGTACCAAACTTCATTATTGATCTAGTTATTCTCAATTGAGTGTCTTAAACTTGATTTCATTTGATTCACTTGCATAAATACTATTCTATAAGAACTTAGTGAAAATGTAAAATATATTATTAATTAAAATAATTAAGACACATGTTTATTATCATCAAAATTACATTATGTGTAGCTCTTTAAGCTAACACAATCTGTTCTCCTAGTACACACCAAAAGTTTTCCATAACCCACATCTTAATAATAGAATTTGAGAGCTTTATGAACTCAATAAATTTAATGTAAACTTATTTGTCCAATCTACTCTCTCAGTACACATCAAAAGTTTTCAGATCATGTGCAATCATAATCGACCATAGTAGGGAGCTCTCAATCATCAAAGAAAAAATGTTCATTTGTCCAATCTTGGTCTCTTTTCTTGCTTTCATAGCCCCAGAAGTATTCTTTCTTAGAACAAGTTTCCTTGCTATCTCTGGTTTCACAACAATAGGATCCTTTGTTATTTTTTTTCTCTTCACATATATATACTAGAGTATTTGTAAAAGACTTTAAGCCATTAACATTTTCATTTGAAGGAGCCAATCTTGAAGATCTTATTAAGTTCATTTTGAAGTTGCTTCATAATCTATTAAGGGTGGATTTTTTGTAGGAGTTGGTACGAGAAGTATGTTGATGTTTTTGTCAAATTTAGACAAAATATAGGGTCATTGGTTACCGACTTTAGAGTAAGTCAAGGATTATTAGTCATTGACCTTGAAGTAGTTTTGGAGTTACTAGCCACTGATTTTAGAGTAACTTTAGTGGGGGTTTGACAATCTATCTCTATCTTAACACTACAACCACCTTTGGAGTTAGGAAATTTGAAACTACCAACTTTAATGTTGTTATAAACATTTATCCTCACCATTATTTGATCTAGCTGAGCTTACTTAAATTGAAAACTCTTCTGATACGTTCTCCATTCTCATGTCAACTCAGTAGGATCAAGAATATTGAAATATTTAGATAGGGTGATAAATTGACGCACTTTTGCACCTAAGTTTTATTAGACTTTTTCTGAAGGGCTTCACTTCGGATATCATTTGCTTCTTAAGATTACCATGTTCCTGCTCAACCTAGCTTTTTAGCTCACTCCATAGAACAAATATAGAAAAATTTGATCAAAATTAAGAATAACAAAAACAAATAAGTACATGATGATAGCCAAAACACACATCACATTATAAACATTTGTCGAAAGAAACTTAACTAATATTTGCTAATTTAGATGCACTAGGATTATTATTCACTAATATTCACTAATAACGAACAAGAAACTGAAATTAATTACAAGCCTTGAATCAAACAAACTTAACTTTTGTCTAGTAATATGCCACAGTTCATGATTGGAAAATCACTAATAAAATCAATAGATTTAAATAACAAATCCATGTCAGTCCAACCTAAGGCTGGGCTTGCTAATTAATTATTAGACACATTACTTAGTTCTAAGTTCCAAGTTCTAACAATTAAAAAATATAAATAAAAAAATAAAATAGTTAGTGCTAGGGGTTTTAGTTCATCTGTGATACTATTTAACATTATATAGTGTCTAGGAACACAATTTCAAGTTAATAAAAATAAGATATGTGTTCAACATGGTTTCTATGATAAAAAAATCATATAATTTCCTCTTATATAATCAAATTAAAAAATAATTCAGCCAGCTTTCAATTTTTGGCAATTTGCAAGCTTCATTTTCTTAAAGGCACAGTGGTAGAAACTTACAATTATCTTAGCCACTTGCTGTACTTTAAGGGTATAACTTCCATCCTCTTTATTATAAGCCAATAACTAGGCCTCACTATAGTTAATCTCTCATTCAAAAATTTTGAGCTCTAACTCTTACAATAATTAAATAAAAGATAAACTAAAAACTACTCTAAATTACCTTATTATGTGGATTTAAAATATTATAAGTTCATATTATAATGGTTATTGTACTTACTCTTTTATGCGACAGTGTAACATATACTGTGCTACTCGAATGATGATTGTACACATTCTTTCCTCTTTTATCCTCTGTCGTCCTACACAAAATGGATATTAACTAAAATGGTTAAAAGTACTCATTGATATTATTAAACAAATACAATTTTAAACATACCTGAAAGTCTTTAGACAAAACCTTGTCAACAAAGCTCTTTCAGTCCTTTATTTTAATGAACTTATACTGAAAAAGAGGTTTTTTTAGTGAATTCAAGTTGTTAGCATTAAGCAGAATATATTCATTTGCCAACTTACATCTAAAGATCTTTATTATAACTCTTATCCATTTCAAAACTTGAGTTTTAACCCAAACTTAACTTGTACTTTTCCTCAATATAAGTTCACAACGTCTTATTAATGTGTAGTTGTACTTTCCTCCGATTATCATATACAATTAGAACTCTTTTTGATACAATCACCTTAATGTAGTTGCTCAAATCATTTCTCTTCTTTCCAACCAAAACTCTATAGGAATTATACGTGATCTGAGTCTCTTTATTAACTCCTTTCTATAAATCTTTCTTTTTTGTATGATTTTTTTTATCTTCCTCCGAGATCTGGATGACATGCCTTCTCATCATTTTTTATCATATGTCCAACAAACTTGCAAATGCATAAAATATATAAGTGCACCAATTATTGATATAGTATCTCAATAAAAATAATACAATATTAAAAACATATTAGTTACTAACATTGGAAAGTAATACTACCAAGCTATAATAAGTTTTATTCATTTTTTGATTCGATATTTACATGAAAACATCACGATATGATCTTACACATATTCTTCATCACCTACACTAACTTACGTTTTGAAAAATTATTGGCTAATGGTTCATACTCATCCATGTCATTAGACCCAACTTTATTTCAATAATTACATTTTTCACTCACTGAACATATAATTATTATTATTAGCTGGTCTTTCACATAAAATACTTGTTGTGCATGACTAATTTGAACAAAGCAATTAGATTTATAACCTATCTTATCTAAATTAACTACCGTGAATTCTAGCTCATCAATGTTAATGCCTTTAGCATCTATCTAATCATACTTAAAAAGTATTTTCTTAATGCCTAGATAATTAAGCTATCAAATTTTATTAGTAACGTTATAAAAGGCTTATCCCAAGAATGGGGATTTTTGTCTTTTGAATGTGATATATGTAATGCTTTAACAACAACATGAACATTGCTATTTTATGTTACACAGTTGTTGTCCCGAGCTCTTATAGCAAATTTAAAACCATTAATACAGTAGCCTTTATATGTAACCTTTCATAAAATTATTCCAACAAAATTAACAAAAATGAAAAAAAAGTCATTATAAATAAAAAAATGTTTTAAGTTATATACTCTATGTATGGTTGAATATCAAAGATGTTCACTAAAACACATTGGTACGCTTGTGCCAATGTCGAGGCATAAACCACTTTAATACTTACAACACTTAGTGGCCTTTCGATTGTGAAATTAGTTAGGTAAGTGGTAGGCAATCCAATTGATTCACAATGTAAAAAAAAATCACTATAAAGTTCAAGTGCTTCCTCAACAATATAGCACTCTGCAATGCAACCTTCAACACAATTTTAATTATGAACATAACCTTTTATATATTTCATTTTTCTCTCAAATGGATACATTTATTAGAGGTAAATTGGGTCACGTCATCTAACTTCTTCTACTAGATGGACTAGGATCATTATTTTGAAAAAGACAAGTACGAAATTTCGTTTTAAGTTGTATAAGCTGATATTAAGTTCTTTTTGCAATGGTTTAAGAGAATTAAGTTCTACTACTTTAGAACATAAAAAATTAAACAAAGGCACAACATAATTATGACAGATATGACATTTTTAATTAGAAAATTTTAAATTGTCAATCATAGTAGTTATTACACCTAGGTGTAATAGTCATAAGACCTAAATAGTGAAGATAATAATCATCCCTTGAGATAGAATTTCTAAAGTTAAAATAATAATCATTAGGAACTTTGACACCTTTAACGTTTCACAAAACATTTTTTTTCTCTTTCTTACTTAAAGTGAATAGGGTAGCATATAGAACTTTCCTTTGTTCATTAGGAGCTAATGCAATAAATGCTTTGTTTATTTTCTCTTTAAGGTTTGAATAAGTAAGATTTTTTCTAGCATTAATTCTATCTTTTATTTTCCTTGATTGATAGAGTAATATGTCATAGATACTCTCACAAACTTTTTTCTCAATGTGCATCATATTTACTTGATGACAAACTAACAAGTGCTTATAATATTCCAAGTAAAAAAATATTGATTTCTTTTTGTATATTAACTTACCTATATTCTCGTTCCCTTCACCCTTACCTTCATCTTACCATCACCTTTACCCTTACCTTTACCATCACCGTTACCTTTACCATTAGTCTTACCTTTGCCTTTATGCTTATCATGTTGTCACTTTTTTTGGATTATTTTTCTCAAACTTGGTGTCAATATCATTCACTGAACTAGATAAAGGTTTATTACAATTTTGAAAAAACTACCTATAGCCCATATATAATTTTCTTTTACTGTACGGCAACCAATATGCATATGTGTTTATCCCACAAACTATTCAACCATAGCATCCCTTAATAGTACACTCAGATTTTCATGTCTAATTCTAATGGGTCACAAAGCTTGCCATCTCTAATTCTTTTATTTTCATGTCATGTTAAGTTTTCAATTTTTTGTGATTAAAACTTTCTTTTGAATCTAGGAATTATTAGAAAATATCATAACACCTTTTTAGGCAACTCTTTTTAATATTTTTGTATCCACCTTTTCTTATTTGCCACCTAGATGCTCCATAACTTATATATTCACTAATATTTTTAAATTATTCTTATAAAGAATACAATCATTTAGACATGCATGTATTTTCTCATAATCTAAGCCAAATACCTTCATTGTTTTTTTGGCCTCATACATTGACTTAGACATATTATTATCATTTGGCAATATCTTATTGAGAACTTCAAATAGAGCTCAAAACTTTTTGTTAGACTAGCTATAAAGTCCTTTTATATCATACAATTTCATTAGATTTGATAGCTTTTAATGCTTTGAACCTAGATATAAGGGGTTTTTTAGCATCTTCAAGCATATTGTTAAAATTAGGATCTTTGTCATAATGCTCAAAACATAAAATGTTTTTTGCTAGTCCTGACACTTTGTGGAGTTAGGTTTTGGGTCCACCTTACCATGCCAACTCCAAACTAAATAACTTTCTAGAAAACCTTTTTTTTTAAACAAATGTAACCTCACTTATTTAGGAGTTAAAAACTCCATATTACAGCAAGAGGTATTGATTGATCAGAAATGTCTCTCTGAATCTATAATTGTCTCAAAAAGTCTAATAATACAACTATCCAAAGTGTTAAGAAAATATCGTAATAGACTTTATCCAAAGACATTGGAAACTTTAATGTTTGCTCAAAATTGATTGTGTGTTGAATTTAATAATATGAAAATACATTTTTACTTCAATAGAAAATAATATCTATTATACATTACAAACTTATAATAAAGTAGGAATTAGTAAATTTTCTAAAAATGAATATATTATTGATGAGTAAAGAATTGGGTTTGTTTAAATTAATCATAGATTATTATATGCTTATTACAATTTTTCATGGACTATTTTTCATTAACTTAATGCATGAATTATTTCATTATTGTAATTTTTTTCAAATTAACATTTGAAAATTATTATTCTTTGAAAAATATTAATTTTAATCATTATTATAGGTTTCATGTTAGATAGATGCTAATGGTGGTGAATAAAATGAATATCTTCTCTTGGAGCTTGTGTTGAATGATAATATCAAATGTAATTGTTATTTTTGGATATTACTTTGTGATTTTCTTTAGAGGATTTGTGTATTTTACACTTAAAATTGAGAATTTGTATTGGATTAATATTGAAATTTTAACTTTTCATTTACATTAATTAAATTTAAAATTGAATATACTATGTGAAATTTGAGGTCATCATTGTAGATTTATATATTGAACATTTGTAATTTTAAATGTACAAATTTATAAAAAATCCACTAGATACCATTATCGGTTTGGTAATTGTCAAAACCCACAGCAGACTAGTTTTCATTAAAAAATTAAAATCCATTGCGAGTAGTGGGTGGGTTTGCTAATTTAAATTCTGTGTGGGTTTAGGTTTATTAATGACAAACTCGCTGCGAGTGGTACCCATTGCCATCCCTATAATCAAGAGAAGAAGAATAATTTCATGACTTAGAAAAATATGTGGCTTTGATTTTTGTCTAGGGTTTGGTTTAAAACAATGCATTTAGCTTATTTTTTGTTTTTTTTCTTTTCTTTTTTAATTGAGACTAACTGTTTCCAATTGGAAACTTAAAAAACTTTAATTAGAGCCCACTAAAATTTTCACTTAAGATGCTAAAAAAAATTTATCTTAAAAGCCTTTTTTTTTTTTTTGTGATACACTAGTGTGACTAACAAAGAACTATAGTAGTTTTTACCCTAAACTTAAAAGCTTGGCCTCCCGAGGTCTTGGGTACCAAGCTAATCAGGAAAAAGATTAGAACTAATTTTTCTTTTTTCATTGATATATTCATGTCATTGATAAAAATTCTAATGGTCTTTTTCTTAAACTTAAGCACTTGACTCCTGAGCTTAGGTCTACTTGGAATAAGATCATAATTATTTTACTATTTTTACCAATACTTCAGTATCAGGGATCTCTGATGTCTAACTTATAGATATTATAGTATTAATAATTTGTGACACTTGTATGTTAACAGCACGACATAATTCATATGTACGTAAATACTAATACTTTTTAATCAAGTATAAAAAATGAAGTGTTAGTAAGACTGTTTTTTTAATAGTAACTTTGTTCTTATTTTAATTGTGTTCATAATTTTTATTTTATATCGTTGGTGCCAACAGAGTGTTGAAAGAAGTTAACAAGACAAGAGAACATTAAAAGGAAGGAAATTTGGAGGCACAATTTTCTTACTTCACGCATAATTATTTCTTTACAGCTGACATAATTTATAGTGTAATAAATACTCTAAATATAGCGAGTCATTCTGTTTCTTTTTTAATTACAATGCTTTGTTATCACCCCCTGTTAGATTTATATGACATATCAGTTGGGGAAAAGAATCATAATTCACTCTTGTGTTTTTACAAGTAATGATATCCCTCAAGTTTTCATTTTTTATTTATTTATTTATTTATTTTAGTCCAGGGATGTTTCGATAAATTTAAAATTTTGAGGGGAGTATCAATTACTTTTGAAAAATAAGGGGTCTCTTTTTTGCACGGTAAATCATATGCATGCTTACTCATTCTATTAAATGTAATGTAACATTTATTTTGAATAAAATATGAATTAAGAAACTAATAACTAAGAATTTGTACTTTTGTGTTTTTAATTTATAAAAGAAAATAACAATTATTATCAAATGGATTTTCAGTGTACAAGCCTCCTTTAATCAACTAAAAGTAGAGCACGGTTCTTTGCAAGCCAAACTCCTAGCTAATTTTGATGTTAGAGTCTCTCACAAAAGTAATTTCTTTATTTTTTGAACATGATTTCATGAAAAATTAAATATATTATTATTGAATTGCCCTTCTTGGTTTCTGTTTTTGTTAACAGCTATTGGCTAAACTTGGGTCTCATTAGAGAAAGATGGGCATGATGAAGTAATATAAAGAATATGTAGACGTTATGATGGTTGTTTATTTAGTGGATTACTTCTCTGGGAAAAAAATTAAAAAAAAAAAGCCAATCATTTTTGTTGGTTAAGAATTTACCTTTATGATTTTGGTTGCTTTTCAATTTTCTTATCTAATGCAATGCTTTTTTGGAAATTTGATTTGTTATGGGCTAGAGCTTGTTTCTCTAATTTATTAAGTTTATAATAAAGATTGCCAATTATCAAGCAACACTCTCCCTCTGTGTTGCCTTTAAAGCTTGTAATTTTCTTATCTAATGCAATGCTTTTTTGGAAATTTGATTTGTTATGGGCTAGAGCTTGTTTCTCTAATTTATTAAGTTTATAATAAAGATTGCCAATTATCAAGCAACACTCTCCCTCTGTGCTTTGAAAATTTGTTCAATCTATCTTTTTTTCTTCGAGCTAAATTAGTATAATGCTTTTGGTTAATGGTTTTACTTAAAAAAAATGGTCTTTTATTTTGCAGTTACCTCAATCAAGCATTTATTTATTTTTTTTAAATAGACATGCCCATTTCTTCTAGTAAAAAATAATTAGAGAAAATGAGGATCTATTTACCCTTGAATGCCTTTATGGAACTTCATTTGTATAACAATATAATCCCTAACTAAAATTAAATTGACATAAGGGTTCAAAAGGATTATAGGGAGGCTTCTTTTTTTTTAAATAATGAAAATGATCTTTCAATAACTCTATTTGACTATAATAACAAAGAAGTTATTTTCTATCTATATTCTTTTTTTATACATTTTTTTATGAATAAAAATTTATTTAATCCTTATATTTTGAGGTTAGTATTTTTAATTTCTATATTTTGAAGTTAGTGTCTTAAACCCCTATTTTTTAAAAATAATTCAAAATATCCCTACTACTAAATTATTAACACCATAATTTTAATTCAAGGGAAATCGACTAGTTTTAACTCAAGGGAAAGCTCACATTTCAAGATATCGAGTGTGTGGGACACCATTTTTTATGGCCATTAATTCCTTTCAAATAAAATAACCCTAACCCAATGGAATTCACTCTAGTTTTAGACAAGATGTGTATATAAAGTTTTACCATATCTAAAATTGTATATGAATGAATATTGAAAACTTTTCATTTGAAGAATCTTTCATTTTTGTTACAAAAGCTGCAGTATAGTGGCTACACCGTACAGCAGTAAGAAGTTTTCAATTGTTATAATCTTATAAATAAGTTATTACCAATAACAAAATGAGTTAAAAAGAGGGCAAAAATACACTCTAGAATTCAATTACATTTAGTTCATGAATTCTAAGACTTAATAGATGCTGACTATTATAATCAAGTTAAATATAGTAAAGTACTAACTACAATGCTTGAGATTTTATTCAGAAGATAAATTATACTCATCTATCTAGTTGAAATGATACATTGTAATTTCTTCATCTCCTTTTGTTGGGAAAGAGATTATCACAATCGATTACAAATTAAGTGAAAATAAAACTTTTTCTCTTTTTTATGCGATTAAAATAGGATGTGTACCACAAATAAATATGCAAAAATTAAATTAACACAATGCAAAGCAACAAATCAATTATAAGAGACACTTATTTTTACATGAAAAATCAAAATAAGGAAAAATCATAAGACCATAATCTAGTATAAACTTCAACTATATTAATGGAATTACAACACAAATTCTTCTTCAGATAACATTATAAACTAATAATATCAAGATTATCAAGAAATAGATCTAATATTTTTTTCTTTAATAAGTGAGTATCTCAAATAACAACTATTGAGAGGATAAAATACAGATCAACAAAAGTAGAAATATAGAGGGCAATGTCAGGAGTTTACCCTCTAAATTTGAGAGAAATTGAAGTTAAAATCACCTTCTGATCACTCAATTAAAGATTAAAAATCTAAAATTTTCTCTCTCACAGCATCTTCTTTTGTGAAATGGCTACAACTTTCGTGATTCTTCACTTATTTCCTTTATATATTTTCTACTTAATTTCATCTATGTCTAAAATTTTATGATAATTACACATCAAGTACATTATTTTAGACTTTAGGCTTTTTGGTCTATTGAAGTGAGATGGATCTTATAAATCTCCCCTCTATCTCATTCGAGGGGCATCACCAAGCTTGCTTCTATTTACTCAAGTGGAGAATAAAGAGGTCTCCCTATATATATTGTTTTAATTAAAGTAGCATTCATTTATTAAATAATGAGATAAAGTAATAACTAATTTTATAAGTTATGAGATTGATCATCCAATAATAATTGTTAAACAAATATTGATGATGAAGATTGATTTTAATCCGAAACTTTAGTATTATTTCATATGTAAGAGTACAAAGTTTATGAAGGCCAGAATATATTTCATACTCTATATATTCGGTATTGGAATTTTTTTTTTTAAGCAAAAGGTGCATTATTAATTACTGAAATCAAAAGATTGTCAAATAAATGATGGTACTGTTGGAAAAATATACTCTTTAAAAGCATATTGGTTTATTTAATTGTAATAAACTTTTTTTTATTAATAAAATAATTGAGGTATTTTATTCAAATATCTTATTTGCATTAATTTTTTATTAAAGTCCATTTAATCATATTATATGTATTTATGTGATCACTATGTGGATTCACAGAAAACATAAATACAAGTTATCTTATGATTTAATAAATTGAGTTCGCAGTTGATAAATAAAGTTAGGCACTTTATTTAGGTATAAACTGTAATAAATTTATTGAATGATTTGTCTTAATCATGTATGAATTTATTGATGTAGTACGACTATATTGAACTGGATCGCATATGAGATTTAATTAACTTTATAATAACTGTCAAACTTATTAAATCTCATAGGCATTGATTTTACTGTAATCTTAATCTTGAGTTAATTATAATTTCATGATTGTGGTTGTCATTCACTTTGAGTTAACAAAGGGCACGACACATACTTGTAGTCAAATTACCCGGTATCTTGGTGGGAGCAATTATAAGTATTGAAGTTATAGATTAACAATATAGAATTTGTACAACACATCTCTTGATAGGTTTTGGTACTTGATCATAAAATTCTCTGACCAAAGTAGATCGACATATTTAATATGTTGAAAATGATCATTAGAGAAAACCAGTAAGTATCAAGGAATAAGATGTTATTAAATTGATTGGACAGTTGAGATATCAATTTAATTAACGATGTGGTGCAAAAGATTGTGCAGTAAAGAGATCAATGTGGCTTGAGACAAATTATTATTCGAGCATACAATTATGAAGGTCAATTCCAATCTTATAGTGGAATAGAATTGGAATTAAATAATTAAACTAGTTTAATTACAGGCTTAATTATTGTAGCCACTATTGTATGTTCTCAAATGATCCCCGAGTTAGTTTATTTAATTGACTGCAGCACCACTGCTGGACTCAAAAATAATAAAACTGGCATATTAGGTGATAAACCTAAATATAATATTTGTTAAGGCCCTATGTGTTATATTTAAGTGTAAATGGGGCCTTGTGATATTTTACAAGGTGGGCCCCAAAGTTGTTACACTTTATCTCCACTTTTACGTAAGTGGAGAGGAAAAATATTAAATATGATATATTTAATATTTTGAATTATTATATAATAAGGATAACACAATTAGGGTTTTAACTAGGGTAATATTATATATAAGTGTTCTTTTCTCTTAAAGAAAAATGAGAGACGCCTTTTGAGAAAAATACTAGAAAAAAGAAGCCAGGGATTTTTGGAAGTGGTGAAGCAAATGCCCACACGTTCAGTGCAGATCAAACTTGAGTCATAGCCTGGAAGATCGTTGGGTGGCGGATTTATTGCCTAGTGTCGTTCATCTTCTCAGATTATCAAGGTATGATTTTCTGGATTACGAATTTCTTATATATTATATGAGATCGGTCCTAAAAATATTTTTATGAGAAAAATTATGATTTTTCATCAACAATTGGTATTAGAGCCATCTCATATTCATATATAAAAATATCGTATAAAATTAATCTTGATATTTATATATTAGAGTGGCACAATTTTATTTAGATATATATTATTTGATTAATATATGAATAAAGCATGTTAATGGTTTGTCTTAATTCATGGTTAGATTTTCGTTTGTATTTTTCTTTGGATGTGTAACAAGAGGGGTGGTTTTTCATCACCATGTTTCCCTCTTGATTTAATTTACAGTAATAGAAATTTTGTATGCCACAATTGGCTTAGGAAATTTGTAAATCACGTTTGTAATTCGTTGGAAAATTATTGCAAAAGATACAGACTAGTGCGGATGAAGTAGCACTGGAGGTATATATATTAAATATCTTTGAAATTCCAACACAAACCAAATATTTTGAATCGATTGTTATTTGCGATCGCGTGCGTGCAGCCCGTGCAGACAAACGGCCCGTGCACTCTAGTAAGTGTAGACATGACTTCTCCAACGGATAGCTTGTCAAAACGGTACTAGATTATCGTTGCAATAAATTAAAAATGCTTTTATGGTTTTTTGCATTTTTGTCATTTATTGTAAATTTTTATCAAATAATTTATGCATGGATGTTTTACTTTTCAGAAAATGTCTTCGCTGAGCCCACTTACTATTATTCTGAGTCAAAACAAACTCACTGGAGAAAACTATATAGATTGGAAAAGAAATCTATTTATTGTTCTAACTGCTGAAGATTACAAATACGTTTTAACCCAGCCATGCCCCCCAGTTCCGGTGGAAGATGCGCATAGAAATCAAAGGAGGCTTTATGAGAAATGGCAAAAGGCCAATGAAATGGCAAAATGCTACATTTTAGCCTCGATTTCTAATATTCTGTAGACCAAACATCAGAATTTAGAGACCACTACCGAAATAATAAATAGTCTCCAAGAGATGTTTAGGCAGAGCACTTGCTCAGCGAGACAAGTAGCGTTGAAAGGTATTATGAAGAGTAAAATGGGGAAGGGCACAAGAGTTTGTGATCATGTCCTTAAAATGATGGACTATTTGAATGAGGCTGAGATTCAGGGTGCACAAATCGATGATAACTCAAAGATTGACATGGTGCTAGAATCTCTGCCAGAAACATTTAAGAATTTTAAGGTCAACTATAATATGAATAAAAGAAACATGACCTTAACAGAATTGATGAACGAACTTCATTCTGCTGAAGAGATCTATCGTGCTGAGAAATCTCTAGGAAGTATAAATATTGCTGAAAAAAGTTCTTCTTCTAGACCTAAGTCAAAAGGCAAGGGTAAGAAGAAAGTTGGGAAAAAGAAATTGTCTACCAAGTAAGATGGCAAACCAAAGGGCAAATGCTTCAAGTGTGGACAAAAAGGTCACCAGAAAAATAATTGCCCTAAGATTGCGAAATTAGGTATGGGAAATCTTTTTGTGATTGAGGCCTGTTTAGTTCAGAATCCTAGTGACACTTGGGTGTTGGATTCAGGAGCAACTAATCATATTTGTAATTCACTTTATTGGTTTCAGGAAACCAGGAAACTAAGTGAAGGAAGCGTTAAGCTACAGTTAAGGACAGGACAGTTCATGTCAGCAGTGAAGACTGGATCAGTTTTATTATCTTTTAATAATGAGACCTTATTTTTGAATAATTGTCTTTATGTTCCAGACATTAAGAGGAATTTAATTTCAGTAGCTTGCTTGTCAAAGTAAGGGTACATTGTAAATTTTGGATCCTCTGTTTCTGTTTTTTATAACTTGTTTGTTCTGGTACATTGAGAGATAATTTATATCATATAAGTTCTATGATCCATTCTATGCATGACACAGTAATCAATAACGATGAGCATATGCATATATCTAAGAAAAGAAATATTTCTTCCAACCAATGTTACCTCTGGCATTTGCGCTTGGGTCACATAAACCAAAATAGGATACAGAGAATGATTAAAGATGGGCTCTTGGGTCCATTGGAAAATGAATCGTTACCGCTCTATGAATCTTATTTAGAAGGTAAAATGACCAAAAGGCCATTCTCGGCCAAAGGAGTGCGTGCAACAATACCACTTGAATTTGTACATACTGATGTATGTGGACCAATCAATATACAAGTAAGAGGAGGTTATAAGTATTTCATCACTTTCACTAATGATTACTCAAGATATGGTTATGTTTATCTAATGCATCATAAGTATGAAGCTCTTGAGAAATTCAAAGAGTATAAGGCTGAGACAGAAAAGCAATTAGATAAAAGCATAAAGAAACTTTGATCTGATCGAGGTGGTGAATTTCTCTCTGGAGATTTCAAAGAGTATCTGGTTGAAAATGAGATTATTTCTTAGTTAACTGCCCCAGGCACACCACAACAAAATGGGGTAGCTGAAAAAAGAAATAGAACTCTTTTGGATATGGTAAGATCAATGCTTAGCTATTCGTTATTACCAATCTCTTTTTAGGGACTAGCATTAGAAACTGTGGTTTATCTCTTGAACTTAGTTCCATCTAAGTCAGTGCCTAAAACTCCATAGAATTATGGTCAAGTCGCAAACCAAGTTTGCGACATATCCGTATTTGGGGATCACCATCACATGTGCTAAAACCAAAGGTAGACAAAATAGATTTATGTTCTGAGGTTTGTATGTTTGTGGGGTATCCCAAAGGGACAAGGGGAGATTTATTTTATAGTCCTCAGGATAAGAAAGTGATTGTGAGCACACATTTCACTTCCCTCGAGGAAGACTACATGAATAACTTTAAATCTAAAAGTAAGGTAATACTTGAAGAACTGTCACCTGATCAGATTGATGCTTCACTTTCCACACCTGTTATAGAACAGGAAGAACAGCAACAACCAAACGATTAACACAGGATTATCCCTGAACAACAATATCTTTTAGAACCTCGTCGCAGTGGGAGGGTAATTAGGTTACCTGCGAGATATATGTTACTGGAAGAAACCTATAAGACTATCTCAGATGAACATATACAAGATCCCACTAGTTACAATGAAGCTCTAATAGATAAAGATGTTGAATTTTGGAAAAAGGCAACGAATCAAGAAATGGAATTTATGTATTTGAATAAAGTCTGGGAACTTGTAGAGGTACCAAATGGGGTAAAATCTATAAGGTGCAAATGGATCTATAAAAGAAAAAGAGGAGTAGACAGAACGATAGAGACATTTAAAGCTAGATTAGTAGCTAAAGGATTTACTCAGAAAAAGGGAATCGATTATGAGGAAACCTTCTCTCCAGTTGCTATACTTAAATCCATCAGGATTCTGCTCTCCATTGCTGCAGTGCTAGATTATGAAATTTGGCAAATAGATGTCAAGACTATTTTTCTTAATGGGCATCTTGAAGAAAACATCTACATGCAGCAACCAGATGGATTCATACAAAAAGGCCAAGAACAAATGGTATGTAAGTTGTAGAGATCTATTTATGGATTGAAGCAAGCATCTCGATCATGGAATATTAGATTTAATCAAGCGATTAAATCGTTTGGATTCATTCAGAATATTGATAAACCATGTGTGTATAAGAAAATTCAGGGGAAATCTGTAGCCTTCCTAGTTCTTTATGTAGACGATATCCTCCTAATTGGAAATGATATAGGAGTGTTGACTACAATAAAGAGTTGGTTAGCAAAACAGTTTGATATGAAAGACCTGGAAGAGGCAAGTTATATTCTCGGTATCAAATTACTACGAGACCGGAAGAATAAAACTTTAACCTTATCTCAAGCAGTCTATATCGATAAAATATTGGCTAAATTTAGCATGGAAAATTCCAAGACTGATTTATTACCATTCAGACATGGAATTGCATTCTCTAAAGATCAGTCACCCAAAACATCTGAAGAGATAGAGAAAATGAGACGAGTTCCTTATGCAGAAGCTGTAGGAAGTCTCATGTATGCCATGCTTTGCACTAGACCAGACATCTGTTTTGCAGTAAGGATGGTTAACAAATATCAATCTAATCCTGGACTTGAACACTGGATTACGGTCAAACATATAATGAAGTATATGAAAAAAACTAAAAATTATATGCTTGTGTATTCTGGTGATGAACTTATTCTAGTGGGCTATACAGATTCTAATTTTATGTCAGATAAAGATTCTAGAAAATATACTTTTGGCTATGTGTTTACATTAGGAAGTGGAGCTATTAGTTGGAGGAGTGTGAAACAATCTTGTATCGCAGACTCCACAACTGAAGCTGAATATGTAGCTGCAAAAGAAGCTGTATGGCTCTGCAAGTTCCTACAAGATCTTAAGGTGGTTCCTGCTGTAATTGCACCCCTTAAACTATTTTGTGATAATAGTGGTGCAGTAACTCAATCTAAAGAACCAAGAAATCACAAGAAACAAAAACATATTAAGAGGAAGTATCATCTTATAAGGGATATAGTGCAGAAAGGTAATGTGGAGGCTACTCAGATTGCATCACAGCAAAACTTGGCAGATCCTTTCACAAATGCCATACCTGGGAAACTCTTTAACTTGCACTTAGAATCTATGGGCATGTGTAAGATCTCAAATATGCTTTAAGAGCTAGTGGGAGATTGTTGGGAAAATATGCTCTTTAAAAGCGTATATGTTTATTTAATTGTAATAAACATTTTTTCTGATTAATAAAATAATTGAGGTATTTTATTCAAATATCTTATTTGTATTAATTTTTTATTAAAGTCCATTTAATCATATTATATGTATTTATATGATCACTATATGGATTCACAGAAGACATAAATACAAGTTATCTTATCATTTAATAAATTAAGTTCGTAGTTGATAAATAAAGTTGGGCACTTTATTTAGGTATAAACTATAATAAATTCATTAAATGATTTGTCTTAATCATATATGGATTTATTGATGTAGTACGACTACATTAAACAGGATCACATATGAGATTTAATTAACTTTATAATAACTGTCAAACTTATTAAATCTCATAGGTATTGATTTTACTGTAATCTTAATCTTGAGTTAGTTATAATTTCATGATTGTGGTTGTCATTCTATTTGAGTTACCAATGGGCATGACACATACTTGTAGTCAAGATTAGCCGGTATCTTGGTGGGAGCAATTATAAGTATTGAAGTTATAGATTAACAATATAAAATTTGTACAACACATCTCTTGATAGGTTTCGGTACTTGATCATAAAATTCTCTGGCCAGAGTAGATCGACATATTTAATATGTTGAAAATGATCATTAGAGAAAACCAGTAAGTATCAAGGAATAAGATGTTATTAAATTACTAGTTAATTATAATTTCATGATTGTGTTTGTCATTCCATTTGAGTTACCAAAGGGCACGACACATACTTATAGTCGAGATTACCCGGTATCTTGGTAGGAGCAATTATAAGTATTGAAGTTATAGATTAATAATATGAAATTTGTACAACACATCTCTTGATAGGTTTCGATACTTGATCATAAAATTCTCTGGCCAAAGTGGATCAACATATTTAATATGTTGAAAATGATCATTAGAGAAAACCAGTAAGTATCAAGGAATAAGATATTATTAAATTAATTAGACAGTTGAGATATCAATTTAATTAACGATGTGGTGCAAAAGATTGTGCAGTAAAGAGATCAATGTGGTTTGGGATGAATTATTATTCGAGCATACAATTATGGAGGTCAATTCCAATCTTATAGTGGAATAGAATTGGAATTAAATAATTAAGCTAGTTTAATTACAGGCTTAATTATTGTAGCCACTATTGTATGTTCCCAAATGATCCTCGGGTTAGCTTATTTAATTGACTCCACCACTACTAGACTCAAAAATAATAAAACTGGCATATTAGATGATAAACCTAAATATAATATTTGTTAAGGCCCTATATGTTATATTTAAGTGTAAATGGGGTCGTGTGATATTTTATAAGGTGAGCCCCAAAGTTGTTACACTTTATCTCCACTTTTACGTAAGTGGAGAGGAAAAATATTAAATATGATATATTTAATATTTTGAATTATTATATAATAAGGATAACATAATTAGGGTTTTAACTAGGGTAATATTATATATAAGTGTTTTTTTCTCTTAAAGAAAAATGAGAGACGCCTTTTGAGAAAAATACTGGAAAAAAGAAGTCAGGGATTTTTGGGAGTGGTGAAACGAACGACCACACGTTCAGTGTAGATCAAACTTGAGTCATAGCCTGGAAGATCGTTGGGTGGCGGATTTATTGCCTGGTGTCGTTCATCTTCTCAGATTATCAAGGTATAATTTTCTGGATTGCGAATTTCTTATATATTATATGAGATCAGTCCCAAAAATATTTTTATGAGAAAAATTATGATTTTTCACCAACAGGTACAACACTATAGACCAACTTTTTTACCAGGACTTACAGCTGTTAATTCGATGGTAGAAATATTGTCTCATAAACGAGTTCGCAAACTGGGATTTCAACATGAAAACGAATTAATAATTAATAAACTGACGACACTAATATCATAAATTATTAATAGTGGCTGTTTATGACAAATTTTGAATTGAGGTGTCGTTGGAAATTTTCATTAGAGTCCTCAAGGTATGACCCTATATCTACAATACCATTTAGGTTTTAAAGTTAGCCTCAAATATCCTTGTCAGCAGTTAATTTTAACAAAAAGAATCACAAAAGAGTCCAAATATCATTTTCAATTATTTTTCTTTTTATGTGCGTTGAAAAATTCATTTCAACATCTCTCTAGAATTAAAAAGAAAGTGAAAAATATTGAGAATCTCACTCATTAAAATCAAATCTAGAAAAATATGTAAAAAAATCTACAACTATTTCTTGAAAGATTTAAAATTTTATGTTCATTACCCAAAAGAGAAATTATGTGCTTTCGCATCATAAATTCCAAGCACAATTTTTGCAAATGTGTCAATTACTTACTTTATCACTTGTTATTATTTTATAGATGATTTTTAATTGTGTCACTAGTTTCTTGTAATCATCGATCACTCAGTTACTGTAACACGTGTCTCGTTAGTCATTTCTAATAAGCGATATTAAGAAGAAGTTGATATGACCATCACTGTATAACTATATATTTCTCAAAATCAAATCTAGAAGATCTCATTTTTTAAAAATCCATAATTACATACTCATACAAAGTTGACTCCTAGTTACCTTTATTGCCTATATAAACTCTCATTCAGATAGTCATTATTTGCACATCCAAGCATCAATCATTTTCTAATTGGGTAACTTTTTCTTGATAACATTTCTTTGTTGCAGTGAGAACAATGGAGGCTTTGCGTCAACAAATTAGCACAATGAGGCAATCTTTCTTTGATGAGGTTCATTTTTTCCTCCCTATATTCATCTCCTTCCTATGTATTTATGCAATTTCATTATCTTCTTGAGGTGTTTTATTTTTTAAACTTTTTTCATACATAATATTTTACTAAGAGATAGATAGATGAAACCCAATTCAATTTTTAAACTATCTGCCTTAGAATTCAGTCTCCGGTTAATACACATATTGCTGAAAAACCACTCAACAAAACCCTTGGCATGATTTTTCATGTGTCAATTATATAATGAAGAGTAACATTATTGGAGGATATATATTGCATCATACTACTTGTTATTGCAGGATATTTTGGACACACACATTTTTCAGCTTGAGCAGGTGGAACACATTTCGAACCCCAGTTTATTTGAGGACTTTGTGAATGTGTACTTGAGGGACTCAACCAAAACACTGGCTATAATTGAGGAGGAAATGTAGGTTCAACAATTTTTTTAAAAATTTTTTTATCAACTATGCATGTAATTATTTCTTTTTTTGATGATGTTGTGATCATTTGTGTTACTAGTAATTTAATTATGATAATTAATTATGTTATGTTATATAGGGCAATGAATCCTGTGAATTACATGAACCTTGATAAGTACTTTCATCAGCTGAAGAGTAGCAGTGACTGGTAAATTAAAGGATAAAAACTCTATCTCAAATTTGAATAAATCAATAAATTATAATTATAACTGTGACACAATATTCTTTTTTGGCCTTTTGATTCTTGGTTTACCATTATTTTAATGACCTTCATAATTTATTTAATTTCAGCATTGGAGCCAACAAAGTCATGAATGAAGTCAAAAAGGCCATAGAACATTGCAAGGATGAAAATCTGGACGCGTAATTTCTTACTTCATCTATCATTTCTTTTTAACCACCATAATATAAAGAGTGTAATAAAAAATTTTAAAAAAAATTTATCCATTAATCACTATCTCTTGCAAAAATGGATTCACGGCCAATCAAATTAGGCAGACTGTAAATGAATATATTTAATGGCTACCATTATTTATTCTAGACCAGTCGCTTAAAAAAAGAAAGAGCAGTAAAATAGTATATTTTGGGTTTGAATTATGAATCAAAAAATAGTTGTTTAGTAAGATCGGTTGTTTCATATTACTAAATTAATGGATCAATTTTTTTAGAATTGAAGTTCTGGGTTCAAGATTTAACGGGTGCGTGAGTTAATAATATGTATTAAAAAAATAAACGAAAGTGATTATTAAGTTATTAACTAAGCATTGTGTGAGCAGAGCAAAGGCCGCGTTTGAGAAGATGAAAGTGGAGCACAGCACTATGAAAACCAAACTCCAGGCTTACCTTGAGGTTAAAAAAATTCCCCCATAAACATAAATTAATTTCTTGCTTTATTATTTCTTGATAATATAAGTAAACATATTGTCATTAAATTTCTATATTTAATAATTTCCATATTTTCTTTTTAACAGCTTGTGGCTCAACTCGGGTCTGCTTAAAGAGCTGCGTTGCATGCAAAAACTCTCCCAACGTGAAGATGCAGACATATGGTTGTTCTTTTAGTGAATTGTTCTTTTTTTTTTTGGAGGGGAGGAGGGGGGTGGCGGGGCCAGTGGTGGTGTCGCGGCGGGTTTAACTCGGCCATTTATGTGTTGTTTAATGGCTTTCATTTCAGTGTGTTTGTTTAATTGCTTTCATTTCTCTGCGTATGGCCCCATTGGAAATTTGACTAATTTCTTATGGACCTGGAACCGGCTATGTTTAATTCTCTAGCTTTGGGCTTTGGTTTTTGTAATAAACGTTGCCTATGAACAAGGTGACTTATTTCGGTTTTTGCTTTTATAGTTTGTAAATCTTCAAACTTCGTGTTCGAATAAAATCGTGCTTTGTGTTTCTGTTCAATCTCGCTCTTTCACTCTTTTTCGATCTTATACATGAAATCCTTCTATATATTGAGCATTAACTAGTGTGGCATTATTTAATGTGTTATTTATAAATATTATGTCATGTTGTTATCAGATTGTGTTAAATTTTTTTAATGTCCGATCCATTAATTAATTGGGTAAATAAATTGAAACTAAATCCACACATTCCATTTGACCTTCTTTATCGTTAATAATAAAATTAAATATTTATGACATCAAATGATTTTTTAAAATTTCGAATTTAAATTGCAAACAACATTTCCAAAATCAAAATCCTAAAACGTTAAAAAGATTATTAAACGAATTAAAATGGAAGTCTTCATGTTTCATGTCATATAATAGTTCACAAAATAATTGTTCACATATATCTCTATACATAATTTAGTTTTCTAAATTATGTATTTATATCTAAAATAAACAAAATTTTTTGGGGCAGCTAAAGTTTTAGCATAACTACCTAAAGGTTGATTGATTTAGTAGGGATCTAGGTAGAAAATTATTTTAGCTATGGTAAATTTAGAAGTGACCAATGGGTAGATGGCATGAGGCACGGCATGTGTCCGTACAGCACAACACGACACGAGCACATTTTAGTGGAGCATGTAGCATGGCATAACACACACATGGGCTTGGCTAGGCTTAAAATTTTAGGCACACGAGCCTTAAAAATATAGTACGATTAAAGATCAGTCAAAGCATAACATGTTAAAAAGCACGCAATAAACACATTTTTTTTTTAATAAAAGTGAACTTAAAATTTTATGATTTTATAAACAACTTGAAATTAAATGTTTTAATATATTTTATTGGCTCAAGTTTTTTAAATTTATTTCATTCTTAGTCTCAAAAAATTGTAATTAATTTAAGTTTATAATTTATTAAATAACTAATTGATATCATGATTTTAATAAATAAAATTATAAATGTCATGATTTTATATATACATATTAATATTATTATAAACTATGATTATTAACTCTATATAATTCTAAGTTAACAATTAAGTTGACCCTTAAAAAAATTATTGTTCTTGTTGTTAAGTACTAAAAAAGAATTCTAATACTATAGAATCAAACTTAGTAACTAATATTACATTCTCTTATTATTATTAATTTTTTATTATTGAATATGGACTTGAGTTTTGAATTTTTGATTTTATTAAATTTGAATAAATATATATAAATCCAAAAAAGTATATAGGCTTAAAAAAAATAAGACAATAACTTAGCATGTGCTCTTAAAAAAATTAAAAAAAAAACTTAGTGGACTATTTTTCATAGGCACGGCATGGCACAGCACGACCCACGACATGACATGAGTGGGCACGACACAAGTGGACACATATGAGTGGACACGGCATGTGTGCAAAGCTAGTCATAAGCTAAAGAAATTAAGGACAGCACGGTATAAAATGTATAGTGAGCACGACACGGCACGAACATGAGCACACATGGGCTTTTTTTAGATGAGTCTAGGCCAGCACAGCACAGCTCTTTGGCCATCTCTAGGCACATCCAATGTATAATATAGACCATGAATACAGCTAATTAACTATATAATACAGGCCATCAATGAAGCTGAATCGGCCATGAAGATATTTTGTAGAGTTTGAGTAATATTAGAGAGTAAAGACTAATATTGAATAGGTGAAATCTCTCATCCTATCCAAAACTTTTATTTCTATTTAAAAAAAAAGATACAATGCAATTTCAAATATTCAAATAACAATAAATAACACCAATTATATTATATTATTATATTATTATTCATTAATTTTTGTTATCATTGACCATGCAAAGTTTTATATCTTGGAATGACATATAATGGTTTCATTGTCAATGCAATTATATACAATATTTTCATACATACAGTTAAGGAGAAGAAGAACGAGAAGACAGTGAAGGAAAAGATAGAGAAACTTTTTTTTTATGGTTTCATATTTTTTAAATTATTCTTTGTTTTGTTAATTTCCTATCTTTATTTAAGTGTGGCTAATTCATGTTTATAGAATCAAAATAATTAATAAATCTTAATTTTTAAGTGAAGGTTAAATTTGAAACTCTTCAAAATTATATAGATAAGTTTAATAATTTTGATACTGAATTAGGTAGCTATTACAAATATAAAGTAATTACGGACTGATTTAAAATTAATCTTTACAATTTCTCAAAGCCAACTAGGTCACAGGCTAGTCCTATAGTGGCCGCAGGCATATAAGAGGAGTAGTTTGAAATACTAACTAGATAACCCAAGAGGGGGGTGAATTGAGTTTTTGAAATTTCAAAAAATAAAAGATTAAAAATGATATAAATTAAGCAATTAAATTTGAGATAAATAAATAAATAAACGATAAAACTAGAGAGATAGAGTAAGAGAGATCAAACACAATAATTTTTACGTGGTTCGGCTATCCCCGCCTACGTCCATGCCTCCAAGCACACCGACCTTGAGGATTCCACTAAGCAAACCTTCAAGGCTTCAAAGTTTTACAATTGACTTCCAAAGTATCAATAAACTTTTAAAAGAAGAGATTTTTCCAGTCTCTTTATGTAAGTGTATCCCAACACTTATAATCACTCAAAAACAAAGATTACAAATTTAATTTTTCTCTCACACAATTTTCAAGATTACAAATCAATGCCCAATGCCAATGTGTGAGTAGATGAAGTAAGAAAGAAATTATTCTTAAGCTTAATGTGGATTTGTATATCTATGAATATGCTCAGTAGATATGTTGTTGTTGTCCAATAATTTGACTTGGATGAACTTATTTATAGTTGGAGCCGAAAAATAGCCGTTATTTAACCTTTTTTACAGAAAATGAATTACCGTTAGTCATTAACGGATAACCGTTTTCGCTGGTCAATGTTACCGTTGACCTTGATTTTCAATTATCGATTGACCGTTAATAATTGCTCTTTTGCCATTAAAATCCACGAACCTGCATAACAAAAAAACCTTTATCCGTTTTTACTAAACGGTTAAAGACTAACAGGAATGTCAGTCTTGATATTATCGGTTAGTCGTTATATGTTAACGGTGTACTGTTAATTTCCAACAACTCATAAAACATAAAGCTTAATCGCTTTCCTTTAAACGGTAAAAGATTAACAAAATAAAAGAATCTGGATATTATCAGTTAGCCGTTATAGGTTAACGGTTAGCCGTTTTAATTCTAGTATTTGATTTATTGAAGTTCTTAGAAAACAACCTCTCTGCATTTTATTGGTAAACCATTAAAATTAACAGTTTGTCGATTATACCCAGAAAATCATATTTTTGTACAGAATGTTCCAAATTTCTCTAAGGTTTATAAACACATGCAGAGAGTTTTAACTTTTAAATCTAAATTTTTAGCAAACATTATCAATAGAGATTAATTGTTTGTTATCATCAAAATCAATAAACAAAACATGTATATGTTAACATAGTTGATTTACATTATTAATTTTTTTAATTTGATAATCAAATTGTTCAAATGCCACACTCGATTCCAATCTATTATCAAATGGGTTTTTAAACGAATTGACCTATGCACTAAAAGTTTGTTATTTTGTTGTGCGGTTTGGGGTCGTTTTAGTCGGTCGTGTGAATTTTTGTTAAGACTAATGACGGTTGGTAAAATTCGGATATGGATCCGCAAAAAAATGTGGACCTGGATACTGATAATATTCACAACATATGTGACTGAATATTTTAGATACCTAAATCCAAAAAAATCAAAATTAAAAAGTTTAATATGTAATTTAAAAATTCAATAATTCACCTAATTATATCAAATAAAATTCAATCATAATTCAATAATTAATAATTTAATATGATACAAATATTATATATCCACAAATAAAATTCAATTTTTTAATTTTTAATTAAGAATAAAATTTAATAATTTATCTAATAAAATCAAATAAATTTAATTATAATTCAACATGAATAACATCAAAAAATTATAAATCCATCAATAAAATTTAATTTTTTAATATAAATTTTTAATTTAAAATAAAATTTAATCAAATTTAAATATCTGATTTTCTAAATATACTTGCATCCGAATTTTTTTAAATCCAAATCATCTGGATCCCTAAAAATGTGAGTCAGATCCAAATTTTATTGTCATCCTTAAGTCTAACTGTCATGTTATGGACAATTGCTTTAAATTTAGCTTCAAATAATTTTTGGTGCTACCCTCCACGTCTCAAATTTAGCTTCAAATATATTTTTTGAATGAAAATATAGACCAAATAAAAATTCGTTCTCGTTTTTCATGTTATTTTCATAAAAATAAATATGTTCTGAATCAATCAATAATTAAAAAAAATTATAAATGGAAAATATTGAAAATCTCATTCATTAAAACCAGATCTACAAAAAGAAGCAAAAAATCTAGAACTATTTCTTCAAAGATTTAAATTTTAATGTTCATTACTTAGAGAGAAATATTTATATATATGCTTTTGCACCGTAAGCTCCAAGCTCTTTTGTAGACGTGTCAATTGCTTACTTCACCGGTTATTATTTCTTATGTGATTTTGAATTGTATTATCAATTTCTGGCCATCACTGATCACTCCGTTCTTACGGCACAACTGTCTCATTAATTACTTCTTAATAATGATATATTACAGAGAAATGATATATCTCTTCACAATCGATCATTTTTTCATAATCAAATTTATCTTATAGAAAACTAATTCCTATTTTCCTTTTATTGGCCATATAATTCACATTCAACCTGTCACTTTTCTTCATCCAAGCATCAATCACTTTCTCTAGTTGCGCAACTTTTCTCTTGAATTAATTGTCTCTTAGGGTGATAGCATTTCTTTGTCTCATAGACAATGGAGGATTTGCGTCAACAAATTGCCAAAATGAGGCAGTCCTTCTTTGATGAGGTGAGAGTGCTTGCTTAGCGTGCAATATTCTCAACATCGCTTAATTATCACCTATTTCATTATCATTTTCGTATGTGTTTTTTAAAAGTATTATGAAATTAAAGGATCTTTAATTTTATATAAAATTAATCCAAGTTGCTTATTATTGTAGGGAATTTTGGACAAATATTTTCTTCAGCTTGAACAACTAGAAGATATTTCAAATCCTGGTTTTGTTGAGGATGTGGTGACCTTGTACTTGAGGGACTCAACCAAAACATTGGCTACAATTGAGGAGGAAATGTAAAGTTTAATAATTTTTAATTTTTGTTATATATTCTCTAATGATGATTATAATGTTGTGATATTTTTGCATATGATTTAGTTAGCTAATTAACTAATTATACAAGGTTTATGATATAAAAAGGACAAAATTTCTTGTGGATTTCGTGAGCTTGGAGAAGTACTTTCATCAGTTGAAAGGTAGCAGCGCTAGGTAAATGTAAAATAAAATAAAATTCTATTTACCTCAAAATTTCATGAAATTACACACACATATATAATATCACTCTTCAGTGTGGACGTTCGTATTTTTTAAAATATAAATATACTTTTAAATTATCTGATTAGTTGGTTTTTAAACTAACTATAAAATAATGTGGTTCAAGAGAGTTAATACTAAACTCTTTGAAATCTCACAGTTTTAAAAAGTGTGTGTGTATTAACTTACTAACTCACTTTCTCTCCAATGGAAAGTACGTCCGAGGCCTGAGAACCTCTGAGTTCTGGAGGAGAACCTATCGAAAAACTTTAGTGTAAGAGTTTAGGAAGATCATAGTAGCCACCCACGGAATAATTTTAACATAAAAATATGCCTAACTTTTCTGAAAGCAGGAAGAACCCAATCCAATGCTCTCTCTCCCTAGAATTATAGTCCGAGAGAGATTTACAATGTCCTAAATTGTCTTTTTAACATTATAAATTGGTTTACAGCATCATAAATCAGTCCTAAACTTTAATCTTGAATATGATAAACATACAACCCTCTTTCTCTCTAATGTCTATAAAACTACTTTTTATTTTAACTGTGCTCATAATTTATATTTTACAGCGTTGGTGCCAACAAAGTCTTGAACGAAGTTAACGAGACAAGAGAACATTGCAAGGAAAGAAATTTGGAAGCATAATTTTCTTACTTCATACATAATTATTTCTTTATAACTGACATAATTTATAGTGTAATAAATATTTTAAATATAGTAAGTCATTCTTTTTCTTTTTAATTACGGTACCTTATTATCACCCCCTATTAGATTCATGTGACATATCAGTTACGGAAAATGTTGCTCAATTCTCTCTTGTTTTTTACAAGTGATGATCAAAACCTCCCTCAAATTTTAAAATTCTTTTTGTGACTTCAGGGATGTTTCGATGAATTTAAAATTTTGAGGGGAGTTTCGATTACTTTTGGAAAGCAAGAGGTCTCTTTTTTGGACAGTAAATCATATACACCCATTGCATTAAATGTTGGGTAACATTTTTTTAGAATAAAATATGAATAAAGAAACTAATAATTAACAATTTGTACTTTCATGCTTTTAATTTCCAAAAGAAAATAAGACTTATTATCAGATGGACTTGCAGTGCACAAGCCTCCTTTGATCAACTAAAAATACTTTGCAAGCCAAACTCCTGGCTTATTTCGAGGTTAAATTCTCCCATAAACATAATTTCTTTATCTTTTTAATGTAATTTCATGAAAAATTAAACATATTACCACTGAATTGCCCTTCTTGTTTTCTGTTTTTGTTAACAGCTAGTGGCTAAACTTGGGTCTGATTAGAGCGAGATGGGCATCACGAAGTAACAATAAAGAAGATGTGGACATAATGGTGCTAGTTTAATTGCGGATTACTTCGCTGAAAAACCGCCAATCATTTTTATTAGCTAAGAATTAACCTTTATTTATTTGGCAGCTTTTCAGTTTTCATGTCAATGTGGGCCCTACTGGGAAATTGATGTCTTGCGGGCTAGAACTTGTATCTCTAATTAATTAGGTTTTTATAACAAAGAGTGCCAATTATCAAGTGACCAAGTGACCCTCTCTCTCTCTCCGTGCTGCCTTTGAAGCTGTAATCAATCTTCGAACTTCGTGTTGGAATAATTTGTGTTTTGGGAATTTGATCAATCTCTCTTTTTCTCTTCAAGCTTTTGGTCCATGGTTTTAATTTTTTAATTAAATTTTTTTTTTTTTAAAGAACGATGACTTTTGCTTTGCGATTATGTGGGTCAAGTGTTTAGTCATTTCTAGGCATGCCTAATTCTTCTAGTAAAAAATAATTAGGAAAAATAAAGATTTAATTACCCTGAATACGCTTATAAAACTCTATTTCTATAATAATATAATCTTAAATTAAAATTAAATTGACGTAAGGGTTTCAAAAGAAATATTGGGAAGTTCAAATTCTAATACTAAATACAAAAATTATAAAATAATATTTTAATACTGACTCCGCATAATAATAAAGAAGGTATTTCCTATTTACAATCTCATTCTTTTATATAATTTTTATCATTAAAAATCATTTAATCTTTATATTTTGAGTTTGGTGTCTCTTTAGCCCTTATATTTTTAAAAATATTTTAAAATATTTTTATAATTAAATCATTGACACCTCTACCTTTACTTTTTATTCCTTTTGCCTTATTTTATAATATTATCCTCTTACAATAATATTTTTTTAGACATATAAAAAATTAAATTAATAATTTAAACCATAAAATAAAATAAAGAATATATATTAATTTTTATGGAGCATTATACTAAAGAATTAATATATTAACTTTTTATTAATGTTCAAAAAATTAGTAATTTAATTTTTGTATGACGTTAGTTTTTTTTACATACATTAGCTTCAATAAAAATTACTATATACATTTTTATTTTTATTTTATTTTTGAAATTAAATTGGTAATTTAATTTTTTTCTTTTTATTAATGTCCCAAAAAGTAAAAATTATTGTAAGAGAATAATTTTGTAAAAGTAAGTCATAAAAAATAAAAAATAATGGTGGAGTGTCAATAATTTAATCATAGAGATGTTTTGAAGTACTTTTAAAAATATAAGAATTAACAATGGTTTTTAGTTAAATATACCTAAAAATAGGATATTTAATTAAACATATTTCATGCTTGATAATTATGTAAATATGTCATTTTATATGGTGTATTTTCTAAAATGTCCTTAAAAAATATATATAAAGCATACACACAAATCATCTCTAATGCATACTCTTTTACCCTCACCCCATTTCACTCTTCATATCATTTCACTTCACACAACAATAAATCACTCCACACTCTCAAAATCACTCATGAACCGTCAATATGCTAGAATTTTTTTTTGTAACTAAGTGCATTATTCATCCAATCGATAAGGAATTTTAAACTTTACACTTACTTCGTGTTATTTATGCATTTTTCTTGACATTATATTGTTCATAGGGTTTCATTGGTTTGCAATAAACAAACAAAATGACTCACACTTTCATTATATTTGTATTATATTACTGCTATGTGATGGATTTTCTAGTTACATTTGTTGAAATCTTACTTTGTTCTCAAAATTTTGTTCTATACCTATTTTCCATGGTTGTAGTCTTGTATGCATTAGTTTACATAACTGTAATTGTGTAAGTATATAAAATATTTTAGGTATTATGATATTCTAACATTTTATTAGTATGCATGTGTGTGTGACTAAATATGTCATCTGACTATTATTAGACTATGGTAATATATTTTAGTAAGTACACAATTGATATCATGTATGTATGAAATTATATGACAATAGTTATATAAATGTGTAAAATATTTTTGTTGTTATGAGACTTTAGTATTCTAATAGTGCAAAAAATATATTTTTTAAAAGAAATCTGTTCTCTGACTATCTACTAGATTGTAGCCGTTTATCTTTGCACGTTACGCGATTTTGTTATGTATATATGAATTTACACTATTACAGTTGTGCAAATGTGAAAAATGTTGTAGTTGTTGTGACATCCTAATAATCTATTAGTACAATAAATATATTTTTCATTGCATACATTCTTTAACTATTTACTGGATTATAGCTGTGTATTTTAGTAAATTACACAAATATTTTTATGTATGCACAAGTTTACACAACTACAGTCATATAAGTGCGTAAAATGTTCTATCTGTTATGAGACATTGGCATTCTATTAATGCAAAAATATATATTTTTTGGAAAAGAAATATGTCCTCTAACTATTTATTAGATTATAATTGTGAATTTTTTTAAGTTATACTATTGTCTATATGTATGAATATACACTACTGCAGTGATGCAAGTGTGAAAAATGTTGCACTATTTGATAATGAACCCGGATGAATAAAGATCAATCACAAAAAAATATAATAGCATCACGAGGCATAGGAAGTTATGTTGTAAGTGTGGTATGTGTGGTTCTCAAGAGTATTATTGACTAAATTATAGCATATTAATTTCACTATCTGACAATGAGCTTATAATTGGATTGAATGAAACAAAAGCAGACATAATATACTCACCATTACATTCTTATCCTTTTATTGTCTTAATTTCTTTAATATCTATAGTAATTAGCTGACAAATTTATTTTATTTTATTTCATAGGTGGAAAAATATATTTGTCTAGCTTATGTTGTTTTCAAAGGGAGGCAATCAAGGGTTTAATGAATGAGCAGCAAATTGTGTTCTTTTAAAACTTATTTATCATTTGAATTTATTTATGATTTGGACACATATTAGACCTATGTTGTTTTATGTATAAAAGCTTTTGTTATTTGATGAATTAATGTTTGATATGTTACAACATATATTGATTTTTTTATCATTCTAATGAGTATTTTAAGTAGTTTTTTATTCTATGTCTGCGTATTTTATTATAGTCATTTTTTTATAAAGTTACCCGACTATTATCGTATATATATAATTTTACTCTATTATAGTATTAAGAGATCATCAATTGATGTTTAAGTGGTAGTTAATGATTTACAAGTGTCAAGTGATCAATAAAACATAAGAAGATACAACAAAATTACGGTAAGATGTGTGTGTGTTTATAAAGATAATTGACTATAGTCATGTATCTATGAAAATATTAAATAACAATTGTAGTTGTGTAAGTTACCTCACTGCAATTGTGTACGCGACCTAATTGTGAATGATTTTAGAGGATTAGGTTTTGAATTGGGGTAATTCAGTAATTGCATATGGAAAAAGGCATACATGAGGAATTTTGAAAAATGAGAGCATATTTAGATAAATAATATATTTTTAGGGGATAGTTGGGATAAATTCTTGGACTAAAAGACACTAGTCTTCTAATATAAAGATTAACACAGTTTTTATCCATTTTATTTCATTTTTTTTAAAAAAATACATGATTTTTTTTGTTTTTAAAAAAAGATAAATGAGCGGGTAAAGTCAAAAGTATATTTTTATACCACTATCTTCTTTAAGAACTTAAATTTAAGGGGCCATTCAAATAAAACAGTGTAAAATCCGATAGGCCAGACCCCCACGAATAGACCATAATAATTTAAATTCACAATTACTTTCTTCCTTTAATGATCGTTCTAAGGTCCAAAGCTCAAGTACATTTGATACGGGTGAACGCCTATGCACACGTTCTTTTTTAATTTCTAGGTTGGATTTTAGCTTTAATATGCAAAAGTAGGCATTGAGGTGAATGTAATACTAAGAAAAGAGAAAAGAAAAAAGAAAAAAAAACTTCTAAATACGTTATTCTTTAAAATAAAATGGACCGTCTACGAAACAGGTTTGAATACTGATTTGTTGTTATGTACAGATCAGGTTCCAAACCGAGGAGGGAGGGTGGCGGGGAGGATGTTATTTCCCCATTTACCCATTTATTATTTTACCCGTTACTTTTTCTTCCATTCTCATTTCTACCTGCTGTCTGTCATTATATCAATCAAAAAGATGATAAAACATTTACAATCCGTCTAAATTCTGAATCCTCTAGCACATAACATGCGATCATCCGCCATTACTTTACATCAAACTCCTATTTTCCAGCCAAAATTCAACATTTTCCCGCCAAAAAAAAACCACCAGCAGCAATTTCTTCTGAGAAACAATTTGCTGATCAGCCCAAAAATGGCTTCTTCTTCTTCCCTTTCTGGGTATTTTCCAATTCGTTCGCAGAAGGCTGATTCATCGAGTGTTGCCACTGATGAAGCAAATGGCTTTCCCACGTTGATGGATTATGTAGGCAAGGGAGGACTCAATGTGGGGGATGATTTGGTGGTCCTGCTTACCCATCTTCAGTATGCTTGCAAGAGAATTGCAGCTCTTGTGGCTTCGCCTTTCAACTACAGCCTTGCTAAGCATATGGGTAGTTCAGCTGCTGGTGGGTCTGCTGAATCCGGCAGGGATGTTGCTAAGCCGCTTGATATAGTCTCTGTAGGTTTACTGTCCTCTTTTTGTCATAAGTAATGGATTTATTTAATGGTAATTGGTAATTTATAGTGTTAAACTTGGATTGATTGTGTGATATCCTAGGTCACTAGCAAGTGAGTTCCTGGGCTAGGTTTGTAAATCAGGTTCTCCTAACTCAATAGATGCATTTTGGGTTTTAAACCCAAGAATAAATTTGTGATGCGCGTTCCGCGTAGGGGAGATGATATCTAAGCCACTTGATGGAGTGTCTGTAAGCTTGTCGTCCTGTTGAAGTGTTAAAAATTTGGATTGGTTGAAATGCTTTTCTGTGTGATTTTTTACTTCACTTTTGAGGTGGAATTTGGATGAAAAATGTTTATATGCTGTTTAGGGTAAGCATTTCATCATTTGAAGCTACAATAACAATCAAGCTTGTCCCATTTGACAAGACCAATTGGCTTTAAGCCTCTTTGTTTATATTTGAGCTACCGCTTCTGTGAACTGTATAGTTGTTGCAGATGAAGTCATAAAAAGCCCATCCAGCTCACACAATTAATGGTGTGTTTCAGATTGAGGTACTGTGCCTTTTTATCACAGTTACTGTAGAGTGGAATCACTAGCAATCTGGTGCAAGAACATTTGTTGCAAAATAAACATGGACATGGTGTTGTTAGTTTGTTGTTGTGCTTTCAAATTTTAGCAGAAAGTTGTGACAAACATGCTGTTAGTTACATGCGGAGACACTCATAGATTTGTGGAACCTAGGATCAGTGTGTGAACCTTAAGATTGTGACACACATAGATTCAATATTTTGCTTGAGACCATTTGCATAGAATATTTAAATGTGCAATGCCATTTTCCATAAAAAATGAGGAACAATTTCTCATTGATTGTGATCTTCTACAGAATGATATCATATTGTCCTCTCTTCGGAGTTCTGGAAAAGTTGCAGTCATGGCTTCGGAAGAAGATGATTCACCAATTTGGATAAATGATGATGGCCCATTTGTGGTTGTTACAGATCCTCTTGATGGTTCTCGTAATATAGATGCCTCCATACCCACTGGAACCATCTTTGGGGTCTATAATCGCCTTGTGGAGCTAGATCAATTAGCTGACAAAGAGAAGGCACTCCTGAACTCTCTGCAGAGTGGAAGTCGGCTACTAGCTGCTGGATATGTCCTCTATTCATCTGCCACAATACTCTGTGCTAGCTTTGGGTCAGGAACACATGCATTTACATTAGACCGTTCAACAGGGGACTTTGTTCTCACACATCCAAACATAAAGATTCCTCCTCAAGGTGAGATAATAGAACTTCCTACTCTATTTTAAATCAAGTCATTCTGTTATGAAAGATATTGATCGACATGATTGGGCTATGTGGTAATTGTTTTGTGATCAATTGCAGTTCATTTGATTTAACTTACAGTGTAAATTTTCTGTCTTATTAAATTGATCTTGTAATGGAAATTATCGGATCTATTTTTTGATAAATTATAATTTCTTATGGCACTGTATTCTTGGGGCCTTCGGCTTCCTCACAATGTAGCTTTAGCTATTTTTTTGTACACTAATCTGAAAGTTTCACTTCATCAAATAAATTGCATTGGAGATTCTGACCCATTTAAAACTAACGATGGCTGTTTCACTGTTTCAGGGCAGATCTACTCTGTAAATGATGCACGATATTTTGATTGGCCCGAGGGTTTAAGGAAATATATTGATACTGTGAGACAAGGCAAAGGCAAAAACCCTAAGAAATATTCAGCCCGTTATATATGTTCTTTGGTTGCTGATTTCCACCGCACTTTGCTGTATGGCGGAGTGGCAATGAATCCGAGAGACCATCTTCGACTGGTGTATGAGGCGAATCCTCTTAGTTTCCTTGCTGAGCAAGCTGGTGGTAAAGGTTCTGATGGCAAAAGTAGGATTCTTTCAATTCAGCCGGTCCAGGTTCACCAAAGATTGCCTCTGTTTCTTGGAAGTTCAGGAGACATGGAAGAGTTAGAGAGTTATGGAGATGTTCAACAGAAACTGAACCCTGGGTATGAAGTTTGATGCTATGCTTTTGTTTATGCTCATGTTCTTGTTAGTTTCTTCAATCATAATTTTCAAGCAATATTTGGTGAATGCACAAAATCTTACTGGAGAAAAAGAAAATGAACTCAGATACCAGAATTTTCAGGATGTAAAGCATCTATCATATGTATTAAAGATACAAGAATCAAGAATCATCTGAAGAAGAACTCAAAATTATCAACAAATATTAATGTTCAAAGATCCTGTTTGCTGGCGCCTAATCTCGGCCTACCGTGAGTGTAAAAGTAATATCATTAAAAGAAAACATTTGTTGGCTCTGCTTAAAAGACTCTGAATCATCGGCCCCCTGTCTTTCTGTAAATGCTGGTTCTTTTGGATATGGAAGATCCCTAATTTCACTATTAAGCATTGATACAACAGTTGACATGTTAGGTCGATCCTTGACCAATTCTTGCACGCACAACAATCCCACATGTATGCATCTTATGATCATATCCAACTGGAAGCTTGATTGGGATAAAAACGGATCAACCAAAACAAGTATTTTGTTTTCATTCCACAATTTCCAGGCCTGGAAAGACAACATTAATTGGTACATATCTAAAGTATTAGTAGGTAGCCAAAGGGAGAGATGAGTTTGGTGGACTTACATAGCCTAGAAGTGTCAAGTCATCCTCAAAAGAACTTGTGTTCTTTCTTCCACTAACAATCTCTAATAACAGTACTCCAAAACTAAAAACATCTGATTTCTCGGAGAATCGCCCTTCCATTGCATATTCAGGAGACATGTATCCACTGCATCTCATCGTCCAACATACATCAAGATCATGTAATGGATCATTTGATCGAGCCGAAACAATGAATTTAACACAGGCAAAACTACTTACAATGTCCCAACAACTCTCCCAGTGTCGGCTTGATCTTGATTGCCTCCGAAAATCTTTGCCATGCCAAAGTCTGAAATTTTTGGATTCAGTTCTTCATCCAACAAGATGTTACTTGCCTTCAAATCTCTATGGATAATGCGCAATCTAGAATCCCTGTGAAGGTAAAGTAGACCTCTACTGATTCCTTCAATAATGTTGAAGCGGTTTCTCCAGTCTAAACGTTCTTTTTTGAGTGGATCTACATATGTCGCAATTGCAAAAGATGATTACACTGTTGGGGGGGGGGGGGGGAGTGCTAATTCACAGAACATTTCAAGTGAACGAAATGGGAAAAACTAACCAAATAGCAAAGCATCCAAACTTCTATTGGGCATGTATTCATAAATCAGCATCTTTTCTTCACCTTCAATACAGCATCCGAGAAGTCTAACAAGGTTTCGATGCTGTAGTTTAGAAATTACCATAACCTCGTTCATAAATTCTTCTAATCCTTGACCGGATGCCTTGGATAGTCTTTTAACAGCTATTTCTTGTCCATCTTGCAATCTTCCCTGTAGAATTAATAAACTCAAATCAATAACTTATGTATTATACTGAACACCAAGTTAAGATGCAATGAGAATTGATCAATGAACCATTACCCAGTATACGGGGCCAAAACCACCCTGGCCGAGTTTACTGCTTAACTGGAAGTTGTTAGTTGCAGTTGCTACCTCCTCAAATTGGAATAGTGGTAAATCCTGTAAGTTGACCGAGTTCACACTTGTGGCTGATAATTTTGCAATTACTTCTGCTAATCAAGTAGTAGCTTTAGATAATTAGGATGCATAAATTGGAAAATTCTCTCTTGCCATTTATTCCATTTGCTAAAAATCACTAGCACATTACCTTTCCGTTTAGCTATCCACCTCCACACAAAAAGTGTACAGATTGCAAGGGCAAACATTCCTTTAATCAATGGTGATACAAAGACATCTTTCTTGGCTTTTTCATCTGCAGAAATGTCCGTTAGCTATAAATCATCATGATCACTCTGCTCACTGTGACTTGAAGCAAATAGCACAGCCAGAGAACTAATTGGTAACATTAAACTTACCAGCATCTGAATTTGCGACACGAATATGAAGATTTGTCCCTCCAAAGGGTAATCTCTGAATGTCAAATAAGTCGATGCTCCTCCATACCATACAACCAATGCCACCATCAAATGCATACGCTATGCAGGAGCAATTTTTCAAGCACTGGTCTCTACATTCGTCTTCAGTAGCAGGTGACGTCCACTCTGTAAAGTCAGGCACCTTCATCATGCTTAGCTTTGAAAAACCATCTTCTTTGCCAACTTTACCAGTTATGTTTCTCCTTTCACACTGCAGTTTACTCCTTCGGATGCAACCACTAGTCCAGTTTCCTCTGTTCCATTCCTCTGCGTTCTTGGGCTCAAATCCCTCCAAACAGCTGCAAATTGGTTTTCCCTGCGAATTACAAATTCCAAATGCCCCACACTTTCCATAAACATCACACTCAGTTCTCAGATTCAAGAAGCCAACCTCCCAATTATCCTTCCATTTGATCCAATATCTTTCTTCCAGAATTCCTTGTGCAGTCAAGGCGAAGAACGTCCAATCATTTGCAAACCCAAAAGTGAGATTGAGTCTATAAAGGTAAACAGACTTCATTTCGGGAATTCCAATAAAAATCTGACCGTTCCAGGGACCACTCCTCCAATATGGGTGGCTATCATTCCAGACGAATATTTCAGGAATGTTTTGATCAATAAGGCCAGCTGAGAAGCTTCCACTGGATGGATCAGAAAGGCTTTTCCATGATGTCAACTGCACTTTATTGCCTGCTCTTTGATCGATTCTATAGTGCATCCCGGGCAAGAATGAATCAGTAGGTTCTTGGAAACTCTCCCATACGGTAGCTCTATTCATGTTGTCACGCAGGACAAGATTTCCAGAATCTAGAAGCTGAGCACTTGTACTATTATTTACTAAATTCGAGACATTTGATGACCAAAGAACCTCTTTCTGTCCATTTAGAAGGACAAGGTTGCCATCCTCGGATATGGTAATAATCCCGGAGGAATCTTTAAGAGGGTTGTTTCTGTTAGCAACCCATATGACGGCTTTTTCAGATGGCATATTGTACCAAATACCCATATAGCGATAGGGAGAATCGGCAGGATTAAAAAACCCCAGCTTGAAGTTACTGCCGTTAGACAAAATGGCTTCATGATCTCTGATGAGCTGAGAGGATGTGATGCTGCTGTCTATAGCAATGGCGAAATCTAAACAGAAGCAAGATAACAAGATAACAAGAAGAGCAACTGGAATCATTCTTGTGCTTGCAAGTTCCTTAAAATTGAACTTATTGCTTTCTGTTGACTCACGGGAGTGAACGCAATAAATTGCCAGTTCTGAACAAATTGACTTGAGTCTGCGGCAGGAATCTAAACAACCATGGTTTCCAATTAAAAATATTCACCTTCATTCTCAAGGGTTTCTTGGCCGGTAGAAGTTGCCTGGAAAAGAGGGCACGTTGTGTTGAAAAATCTGTCCAAGGGCTTGCTGTTAAGGAAAGACTTTGAATGCTAAGAGTCATTTCACTCTTCTTCTGCTTTTTAATCCATTAAATGATGAACCCATTGATTTGACCAACCATTGAATTTGTCATTTTCTTCATATGGGTCCAGGAATCCCATTGTAAAGTTTTCTTTTCAAATTTCTTCGTATGCATGTACTTTGCGCAACACAGAATTGAGGGAGGCGTCAATTCAAAATCTGCTGCCAGTAGTGGGCCACGGACTCGAACTAATCGTCAACTCTGGAAATTTTGAATAATTGAGCGAGCACATTTTGTTTTTAGTTGATCAAATACGTCCGTAAAACAGACACTTAACAACAAGACGTAGATATGGAATGCTAGCCAAATATCCATTATCCAACCGATAGTCGCAGATCATAAATTTGACGTGAGGCATTTTACTTTACGAGTTTTATTATATTAGAATAATTTTAAAATAAAATATTTTTTTATAAATATATAATTTAAATTAAAATAAAATTTTTATTATTTATTATTTTATATTTATGATTGAGTTTTGTATTTTATTATAAATTAATTTTAACATAACCATAATTTTTATTTAATATGAGGAAAGAGACACTTAATAAATTTATGAATAAATGGACTAAAAGTCTCGGGGTACGATTTAAAGGTAACATGCTAAATATTGTGAAAAAAATCTCCAACTCATACAAGGCATTAGCATCGGACTAAAGAGCAAACTCAGCGAAAGCATTACAATCTCTCTATGTTGGGTCCATCTCAAGTGGCTGGCACAAAAGCTTAAAGTCCAAAGGGGGTGGTCACTATGCAATTCTTGTTAATCCTTGGACTTCGATGAAATTAGCCATTAAAATTAGCTTAGTTAAAAAGCATGATTGCAAAAGCGAAAGCAAGTGAAGCGGGAGCCGGTTACATAAGCGAGAAAAAGCAAGGGAGACGAAGAGGAGGCACTGGCGGCGGCTTTTGATAAGCCAAGAAGATCCCAAAGGAAGCCTGTGAAGAACATAAAGTATTTTGATTAATGGCTGTAAGAGTGCATGAGTCATGCATAGAGATTCTTGTTTGCTAACGTACATTGCATGAGCCATGCAATTAGATTTTTGTTTGCTAAGGATTTACTCTAAGTTGTTAATCATGCCCATAAGCTTGCTTAAGAATAGGTCTAGTAATTGTTATTTCATAATTTTCGACTGCTTTGTTATCATTAGCGGTTAGTGCCTATTTCTTAGAGATGTGATCTAAGAATTAGGAATAACTGTTATTTTCTATTTGTATTTAAACTCTTTTATAGTCATTAATAAAGGAAGTTTATTCCAACAAAAATTATTGTGGTTTATTCTCACCCTAAGTAGAATACTGCATTTGTTAAAAAAAAATATTAGCTTTGATTGGGACCTATCATTGGTATCAGAGCGGGGATATTATGGCAACAAATAAGGAAAGGATCAAGAATCTAGAGGCTGGACTTGGAGGACTTCAAAATAACTTCAGTCGAATGGAGATGAATGTATCTGATAAGTTACATCAACTAGAAGATGCCATTAGCAAAATCTCAGGAGTCTTACTCTCCAATCAAGCTGCATCTACTAGTGACAATCCTGCACATATAGTATCCTCTCCTAATGGGCGTACTCGCAACATACGGGAAGAATCACGAGATAATTCTGAAGGAGGACGACAATTGTTTTCTTCCAAATTAGCCAAATTGGAGTTTCCGCAATTTTTTGGAGATGACCCCACTGAGTGGTTCACAAGAGTAGATCAGTTTTTTGAGTATTAAGGCACCCTTGAATCACAAAAGGTGTCCTTAGCCTCATTTCATTTAGAAGGCGAGGCTAATCAATGGTGGCAATGGTTGTGAAGATCTTATAAGGAAGAAGGCAAGGAAGTGACATGGGAAATCTTTCATGAGGAACTATGGGCAAGATTTGGTCCAACCAAATGTGAAGATTTTGATGAAGCATTGTCAAAGATTAAACAAGTAGGCTAGTTACGTGATTATCAAAAGGAATTTGAAAGGCTGGGAAATCGGGTACAAGGTTGGACACAAAAAGCTTTGTTAGGGATATTCATGAGAGGCCATAAACTAGAAATAGCTGATGGCATACGAATGTTTAGACCAAAATCATGGAAAGAAGCTATTAGCCTTGCACAGATGAGAGATGAACAGTTGATGCGCCAAAGAAAAGCTACACGGCCTTTCAATCGAACTATTATTGACTTTCCTCACCAATAAATTTCAAGCCAACTTCACCCATGAAAAGGCTGACTTGGGACGAGATGTAGAAGAGAAGGGCACAAGGGTTATGCTTTAACTGCGATGAGAAATTTACGCCCAGCCATAAGTGTAAAGGGCCACAACTTCTGCTGTTAGAAGGTAGCTATGAATATTTAGATGATGAAGAGATCGAAAGCTCAATGGAATCCCAACTAGAGATATCACTACGTGCATTCTCAGGATGGACAGCTAATAAAACGATGCGAGTAATGGCAAAAATTGGAACATATGAGGTAGTTGTTCTAATCGATAGCGGGTCTACTCATAATTTTATTAGTGAAAGGGTGGCCAATATGTTGCAATTACTAGTAGTTCCAACCGAACCTTTCAATGTCAAGGTGGCGAATGGGAGACCATTAAAATACCAAGAAAGATTTGAAAATGTCTAAGTTCTACTCCAAGGTATTCCTTTTGCCCTCACTTTATATGTTTTACCTTTAATTGGGCTGGACTTGGTCTTAAGTGTCCATTGGTTAGAGCAATTGGGAACGGTAGCATGCAATTAGAGGCAATTGACAATGGAATTCCAGTGGAACAATCAGACTCAAAAGTTGCAATGGATTAATATGCAGTCAATTCAACCTGCATCAATGAAAGCCATTTCCAAAGATATACGACAAGGGACTCCATGCTTGCTATTTGTCTTCAATCTACAGCCGCTCTTCCACCACAAGTTGTTAATCCTGAGATGAAACAATTATTAGCAGAATTTGAAGACGTGTTTTAAGAGCCAACGCAACTCCCTCCTTCAAGAGACATAGATCATCACATTAATTTGAAAGAGGGAACAAAACCCATTAATGTGAGACCACACAGGTATGCCTATTTCTAAAAAGCTGAAATTGAAAAACAAGTTCAAGACATGTTAAAATTAGGGCTTATAAGAGCTAGTACTAGTCCTTTTTCATCTCCTGCTTTATTGGTTAAAAAGAAAGATGGTTCATGGCGTTTTTGCACTGACTATAGAGCCCTTAATGTTGTAACCATCAAAGATAGATTTCCAATTCCTACAGTTGATGACATGCTTGATGAGCTTCACGGAGCTACATATTTTACCAAACTTGACTTACGAGCAGGATACCACCAGGTACGAGTACACCCTCCAGACATTTATAAAACTGCCTTTCGTACTTATAACGGTCATTATGAGTACTTAGTTATGCCCTTTGGTCTTTGCAATGCTCCATCTACTTTTCAAGCAATTATGAATTCCATTTTCCGCTCTTATCTTCGAAAATTTATACTAGTATTCTTTGATGACATTTTGATTTATAGCCCCAATTGGACCATGCATCTTGAACATGTTCGAAAAGCTTTTGAAATATTAAGGCAACACCGATTTTTTGTCAAAATTAGTAAGTGTGCCTTCAGTCTACAAGAATTAGAATACTTAGGGCATATTGTAACTCTACAAGGTGTTAAGGTGGATCAAGGAAAAATTAAAACTATGCTGAATTGGCCTAGGCCTACTAATGTCTCTGAGTTGCGTGGATTTTTAGGAATTATAGGTTATTATCGAAAATTTGTCCGCAACTATGGCAATATTGCACAGCCTCTCACCAACCTTTTGAAAAAAGGACAATTTAGATAGACAGATAAAGCTGAAAATGCTTTCCAGGAACTTAAAAGGGCCATGACTACTACACCAACACTTGCATTGCCAAATTTCAATGAACCATTTATCATTGAATCGGATGCTTCAGGGGATGGCATTGGGGCAGTTTTGACTCAACAAGGGAAACCTATTGCATTCATAAGTCGAGCCTTGGGCACCAGCAAGCGTTCATGGTCTGTTTATGCTAAAGAAATGCTAGCCATTATTCACGCAATCCAAACATGGAGACCATATTTGTTAGGTCGAAAGTTCTATATCCAAACTGATCAACGTAGCCTGAAATACTTGTTGAAGCAACTCATAGTGACACCTGAACAGCAGAAGTGGGTGACTAAATTGCTTGGTTATGATTATGAAATCAAATATAAGCCAGGCCGAGAGAATAATGCAACTGATGCACTATCACGAGTGGCGGGTAGTCCTAGTCTTGATGCCTTGTTTGTGTCTCAAACTAATTTATGGGATAAAATCAAAGCTGCAGCGGTTGGCAATCCTTTCATGCAAAAAATCAGCAAACAAGCAATTGAAAATCCAGGTGTTCCTTACTGTTGGCGCCACGGGTTGGTTTATTACAAAAACCGAGTGGTGGTGCCTCCTCATTCCAACATCATCCAGCAACTATTGCAAGAATTTCATGATTCTCCAATAGGTGGGCATTCGGGTGTATTGAGAACATACAAGAGACTAGCGCAGCAATTTTATTGGCCATACATGCACCACGCAGTGAAGAATTATGTTGCCTCTTGTGAAGTGTGCCAACAAACTAAAAATGAGACATTGTCACCAGCTGGACTTTTACAACCACTTTTAGTTCCTTGTCATGTTTGGGAGGATATTACTATAGACTTCATTGAAGGTCTCCCGCCCTCAAATAGTAACAATTCAATCCTTATTGTGGTTGACAGGTTGAGCAAATTAGCCCATTTCTTGGCTCTTTCACATCCGTATACAGCAAAGATGGTGGCTGAAAAATTTGTTGAAGGAGTAGTGAAGCTTCATGGCATGCCTCAATCCATCATAAGTGATCGCGACCCAGTGTTCATCAGTCATTTTTTGTGAGAGTTCTTTAAAATGTCAGGCACATATTTGAAAAGGAGTTCTGCCTACCATCCGCAAACAGATGAACAGACAGAAGTGGTCAACCGTTGTATTGAACAATATCTTCGGTGCTTTGCTTATCAACAGCCTCGTAAGTGGCATTCTTTCCTTCTATGGGCTGAGTTTTGGTACAATACTACCTATCATGCATCTACAGGAATGACTCAATTACAAGCTTTATATGGAAGGTCCCCACCCACAATTCTATGTTACCATGAAGGTTTTTGACCAGTAAATAAAGTTTATCGAAGCTTAGCTTCTCGAGATGCCTTGCTACGACAACTTAAAGACAATTTACATGCAGCAAACAACCGAATGAAATAGCAAGTTGATTCTAAACGCTGGGGCATTGAATATCAAGTGGGGGACTTTGTGTTTTTAAAGCTTCATCCATACCACTAGCAATTCGTGTTTAAAAGAGCTTATCAAAAGCTTGCAAGCAAGTTTTATGGGCCATATCAGATTGAAGAAAAGATTGGAAATGTAGCTTACAAGCTCAAGCTTCCACAAGGTTCTCGCATTCACTCGGTCTTTCATGTGTCTCTTTTGAAGAAAAAATAAGGAGAAACAGTTGCCGCTAGTACTGAGCTACCTCCAATGGTTGAAGATGGTGATTTAATTATGGAACCAGAAACAATATTGGACACCCGTTGGGTCAAAAAAGGGTTTAAGTTTGTCGAAGAAAGTTTGATCAAATGGAAACGACTACCAATAGATGATGCTACTTGGGAAAACACTCACAAGTTGAATGACAAAATTTATAAGATGATCCTTGAGGATAAGGTTCTAGCTAAAGGAAGGGGTATTGATAAGCCAAGAAGATCCCAAAGGAAGCCTGTGAAGAACCCAAAGTATTTTGACTAATTGCTATCATGCATGGGACGAAGAGTGCATAAGTCATGCATAGAGATTCTTATTTACTAATGTGCATTGCATGAGCCATGCAACTAGATTTTTGTTTGCTAAGGATTTGCTCTAAGTTGTTAATCATGCCTACAAGCTTGCTTAAGAATAGGTCTAGTAGTTGTTATTTCATAATTTTCTGCTGCTTTGTTATCATTAGCGGTTAATGCCTATTTCTTAGAGATATGATCTAGGAATTAGGAATAACTATTATTTTCTATTTGTATTTAAACTCTTTTATAGTCATTAATAAAGGAAGTTGTTAACATTCTCCCCCTTTTTTATGATGACAAACACATTCAGAATTTTGCTCCCCCTGCATATATGACTTAAAACACTTTTGTTTTACAGAATGCAATTTTAGTTCATTCATCTCTCCCCTTTTATCATCAAAGAAGGGTTAACTAAAAGACACTTCCAAAAACGGACAAAGTTTCCCCATAACATATAAGAAATCCATAGATACAATAAGAAGAAAAGACATTTCCAAAATAGTCATATCCCAACAACGCCAAGATGATCCAAAAACAACAATATAATCAAACAGAGCACAGTGAAAACAGATCATATCCAGCAACATCCATCAACGTAACATATTGAACTAATTCAGAAAATATATATAATGGTAAAAGAATATAAACTAAGAACCGCGTCGTGCAAGAGAAGGTAGAGTAGAAGAGGGTCACCGAGAAGAAGGTCTCGCAGTGGATGGTTGAGCAGGACGAGAAGAAGTACGTCGCAGAGAAGAAGCTGCTGCAGAGGTGCTTCCAGGTTCATAACCAAAATACCCCAGAAGTTGTCTATGTCCAGCGATGATTTCATATTGATGATCGAAGCTCACCTCTTGAAGAGTCTGAAGCTGAGTTCGGAGCTGTTGCTGATCCTGACAGATAGCATCTAAGCGATCAAGGATCGTCTGCTGGGTCTCAGAAATCTAGCGAACATCAACAACCAGTTGATGCAAAATGTCAGTGACAGGTGGCTGAAATGGAGCTGGGGCTGCTCATTAGCTGGAGGGACTGCGGAGACTGAGGGAGGAGCAGAATCCATCTCAAGCATGTCAAAACTAGAGGGAAATGATGGCTGAGGAACACGGCAAGGAGGAGGTGGAGGACGAGCTCCAAGTCTGAAGTCAAGAAGCTGATCAGGAGGATAAATATCGTTGAGCATCTGATCATCCTCAGGAGCAATTAAGGTGTCTAGGTTCTTGGCGTTTGCAGTCTTGTGCCATTGACCGTTCTTCCTAGTGAATCCTATGCTACTCATGGCATCCCGACCAATTTTCTTAGATTCTTTATATACGGCCTCTCTTAGTGGTACATGAAAATGTCTTAGAATGTGAGTGATAAGACTATCATATGGAAGCAACCTATGGGTGACAACAGGGGTGGTTAACATATGGCGCACAATAATATACCCTAGGTTGACAGGTCTCCTACTAAGTAAGCTATCCAACAATCCAACATTCATCCGTGTTACCTCATCTGAATGACCTTTCCTAGGAGTGATTATATGCTGCAGAATGCTATGGACAATGCGAACCTAAAGGGGCAGCAGCTGTGCCCGAAAAAGTAAGTTACAAATATCATCGTTAAGGTCCCTTCAACGACATATGTTTTTTACTCCTTCATTGTGAATAAAATCACCAAATGACAAAGTTTTTCTAGATGTATAAAACGATTCACCTTTGTCCAAAATTCTAAGTATGACTGTGTTCAGAAAATAGACATCAAAATCAATTACTATACCACCAACTACTGTAACTATTCTATTTAAACGGGTAACGAAAATTTCCATATTGGAGTAAAATTCTCGAACTAGATTGGGGCAAGTCTTATCATTAATATTGACAACTGATTCCCAGGGTCTAAGCATTTCACTAACACTTCTACCACATACAATTAAATCCTCAAAATCTCCAATGTCTACAAAGTATGAGTCTAGTACCTGTCTACCCATAAAACGATCCACGAATCGTTTTCGCAATACAGGTGTCGGAAAATATAGTCTTTCAAATTCAAAAGTCTCTCGTGATCTTGTTGGGTTGACAGTAGGAGTATATTTTCTCCTAGGTCTCTGAGAGGACTCAGCCATTAAATAAGAGCAAGAAGATTTTTTAGATGAGTATTGTAAGAAATGGACCAAGTATAATGTTAAGGGAAGTAGAGGAGAAGATATTATGCTACAAAGTGTCAAGGATTTGTGAAAAATTTGACCAAATTTCTCAAGTTTTAATCGGCTGCTCTTAGGGTTTCAATTTGGGAATTTTTTATTTTGATAACGATTTGATGTTTTTAATCTGTGAATTACTCAGAAGGTGATGAGAAAGATTTCTACTGATGTAATTTGGCGCAGAAAGAAGAGAATCTGAGAGAAAATTGAGATGAAAAAGCTTAGGTTTCGTAACAATGGCTGAAACGGTGAGAGGGCAAGTGAGAAGATGAAGATAAAACCGTGACCAGTTATATACTTTGCAAAATTGGTTAACCGTTTTCTGTAAACGGTGAGAGGTTAACGTTTGAGAGCCTTTCTGTTTTGAAACTTTATATTATGCTTAATTTAAACGGGTGACTTTAGTAGAGTGCTAACAAAACATTCAATTTCCGGAAATAAGCGGTGAACCGTTTATATGCAAAACGGTTATCCGTTTATTAAACGACAAAGGCTGATAGTTTAATTCAAACGGTGAAATGATAGAGTGCAAACTTAACAATGTTTTAGCTTCTGGAAATAAACCTTTTACATGAAAACGGTTATCCGTTTATTGCACGACATTTCATAATACATTTAACAACTGCACCAATCAACTAAGGCATATACACATAATCACAATATATCATCAAAATATTAAATAATAATAATCTCAATAACATAATTAATGATGTTAATGCGAAGACATCATTATCCCAAGTTCATGTCTGATTTTCAAAAATTGTTCTTTACAAAGGGGTTTTGTAAAAATATCAGCAAGTTACTTTTCTGTATAAACAAACTCTAACACAATATCACCCTTTTGAACATGATCTCTTAAGAAGTGATGTCTAATTTCTATATGCTTGGTTCTAGAGTGTTAAATGGGATTCTTTGAAAGATTAATAGCACTAGTATTATCATATTCGATAGGAATTTGTTCAAATTTAATGCCATAGTCTCTAAGTGTTTGTTTCATCCAAAGGGCTTGAGCACAACAACTACCTGTGGTAATATATTCAGCTTCAGTGGTTGAAAGTGCTACTGAGTTTTGCTTCTTACTAAACCATGAAACAAGTGCATGACCTACAAAATGGCAAGTACCGCTAGTACTTTTCCTATCAACCTTATGACCAGCGAAATCAGCATCCAAAAAACATGTTAAGTCTATATGAGTTTTCCTAAGATACCAAAGACTAAGATCTATTGTTCCATTCAAATAACAAAAAATTCTTTTCACAGCAAGCAAATGAGATTCCTTGGGATTTGATTGAAATCTTGCACATAAACATACACTAAACATGATATCTTGAAAGATTAAATATAGTAGATAACCAATCATTTACATCTTGATATCAACCTCTTTGTCTTTTTCATCTTTGTCCAAGTGATTGTTGAAGTGTGCATTTGGCCTTTGAATTCTCAATTCCAAAACGTTTGAGCAGATCTCTTATGTATTTAGCTTGATTTATGAATATTCCCTCATCATTTTATTTTATTTGCAGTCCAAGGAAATATTTCAGCTCTCCCATCATACTCATTTCAAACCTTTGCTCATACATGTAGAAAATTCTTTACACAAGGATTCATTAGTAAAACAAAAAATAATGTCATCAACATAAATTTGAACAACAAGTATGTCTTGGTTCTTATGCTTAACAAAGAGTGTAGTATCGGCTTTTCCCATTAAAAATTCATTGTCAAGCAAGAAATTTTTAAGCCTATCATACCATGCTCTAGGTGCTTGTTTTAATCATTACAATGCTTTTGATAACTTATAAACATGATTTGGAAACTTTTCATTTTCAAAACCAAGGGGTTATTTCACATAAACTTCCTCCATAATATATCCATTTAAAAGGCACTTTTAACATCCATTTGAAATAAAATAAAATTCTTATAACATGCATATGCTAGTAGCATTCTAATAGATTCTAATCTAGCTATAGGAGCAAATGTCTCATCAAAATCAATTCCTTCTTCTTGGTTGTATCCTTGAGCTACTAATCTAGCTTTATTCCTTACAACTATACTGGATTCATCCATCTTATTTCTAAATACTTATTTAGTTCTTATGATGGATTGATGTTCTGGTTTAGGAACTAATTCTCACACTTTATTTCTCTCAAATTGAACCAAAATCCTTTGGGGATGCAGAAAATAAATGGGTATTTAGAAAAGGGGGAGCATATACTTAGGGGGAGCAAAATTCTGAATGTGTTTGTCATCATCAAAAAGGGGGAGAATGTTAACATATACATATTTTGGTAATTGATTTTGATGATAACAAACAATGAATTTAAGTTAATAAATGTGCTTTAAGACTCTTTTCAAGTATTCTTTTAAGTCAAAACTTCATATTTAACATTTCTTAAAAGAACTAGAATAATTTGTAAGTTAAATGAAATTTTCTTTAATCGATTATATTAAATGGTTAACCGATCATTTTGTAAGATACTTGAAGGAATCCCTTTAACATAAAGTTCTATCATCAACTCTTAATCCTTTTAAAAGGTTAACATTTTCGATCATTTTGTGAGATACTAAATTGTTAATAATGACTAACCGATATCGCCAACACTTTAAAATTCTTTAAAGTTAAAAGTGATAGTAAATACTAACAAAATTAATATATAACGGCTAACCGATAAGTTCCAAATGAAATTCTTTGTAAATCCTAATAATTAAAAACGGATCTATTTTATTATTTAAAGAATAATTTATGTTTATTTGAAATCAATCAAACATTGACCAAAAAAATCAACATTAAAACTTAAACCATTTTTTAAAAGAATAATTTATGTTTAGTATAAATATGCTCAATTCAAATCAAGAAGCCAATCAAACTTTGATTTATATACGAGTTTACCATCTACTTTAAAAAGATTTGTAATTCATTCAATTTAGTAACCTTGAAAGATTGTGTGAATAAATTTTATATTCCTTTACCTTAGACTTAAGATATATTTGGGTTAAATTTAATTTTTTTATTGTTCTATTTTTAATTTAAAAATTAATAATAAATTAAAAAGAAATGTGCATTTAGTTTTTATTCTTTTCTTTTTAATTTTAAAAAGTATAATAATAAATCAAAGAAATATTAAGCAATTTATTTCTAATTATTAAAAACCCAATAAGTGATTAATTATTCCAACTAAAATTAAACTCACCCTAAGGTGTACATTTAAAAAAAAAAATTTGATTGTAGAACTCTTACTATTAAACCATAAATATTTTTTTTTATATTAAATGTGGCAAAATTCTTTATATTCTCTTTTCTAAAAGGAGCTTGAGCCATTTTTAACAAGAAAAATAATGGCCTAGAAGGAGATTCGTCTATGGCTATAATCCGATTAGTTATATATCGAAGGTTATACTAGATTACGGTTCCGTGATTTTTTCTATTTACTTTTTTTTCTTGTGTAAAAGCCTATGTTTATTATGGTTGATTCATTATCTTAGATTGTGTTGGTTTAATTTGTACTTATTTATTTATTATTTATTTTTTATCTTGAATAGTGTTAGTTTAATTTGTAGTTATTTATTTACGGTATACACTAAATTTTAATCACACAAAAAGGAAAATAGTTAGTTTTCATAATAGGAGACACTGTGTTTCAGAAATAAATCCAAAATAGTTTAGTATGAATATGATAGTATTCAGTTAATAATTAGATAACCAGCAACAAATTTAACTTAGGAATTAATGGAGATAAATCAATCTCACCAGTAAGGTAGATACTAAATGTAAGACTTCTGCCTTAGCCGTGTCAGCATCGTTTTCGTAGACACCATAGTTAATATCGCATAAAATAAACCAAGCATCATAATTAGCACTACAATAGCATGACCAACTAACCTTCCTAAAAACCACCCACGAACAAGTGGCTGCCAAACACAAGCCACCGAAATAGATGCATCTTTATTAGCTCTCACATTTACACCACCACTATGACCAATATTTACCCACACCCCATATGCTTGAGCCATGATAAAAGCATAATTGAGTTGTAGACCTTCATATCATATGTAGCATTTTATTCCTCGCACACCATATTCCCCACATAATTAAAACCATCAAATTATGCTTACCCGTGGTTTAAACAGACGAGAAATATTCAAAAGCATCAAAAACATTTTAAAAGAAACAGTCAGCACAATCTCTTCAAACCGAGTCAGTCCCCACACATCATTTGCATAGTCACATTAAAACAAAGCATGCATAATAGTCTCATACTTCTCGAGAGAGTGAAGCTTCGATAAATATGATAATGTTTATTGATTTACCTTTATTCGGTATTTAAATTATTTTATTTAAATAGCTGTCAATAGTACTACAATTAGTAGTAATAAAATTATTGTATAATTTTTATTTTTTTATCTTAAAGATGACAATTCTATCGATAATATTAGGGATTCCAATAATTGAGTCTCAAGAGTCTAATTGTTATCTGTTATTCATTTATTAGATAATAAATTTCATAACTTATGAATGTAATATTTTACAATTGTGGCTCAAGTTGAAACGAAATTGTTGGAATCCCTAATATTACTCTAGTTCTACTACAAAACCTATCTAGTAAGCATTGAAATATATATTAACATTAAATTATTTTTTTATAAACAATAATAACAACTAAAATTTCTTTTCATATTACAAAATATTATAGAAGAATCCAAGTTGAAATCAATTCCATTAAGTAAGCAACATACTTTACAAAATCCTACTTACAGACACACCACTTGGATTTAGTTTCAAATTAGATAAATATTAATTTATATCATAAATGGATCCTGTAGGTAAATAAGAATTTCAAAAAAATATTATTTTATAAATTTATTAAAGGAAAAAGAACACCTATACCCTAAAATTTGAGAAATGATCTTATTAACCCTAAATTTTTAATAAAGGACATCAAAACCTGTTTTTAACTATAACACCTATTAGTTTCATTAACTAAAAAATGACTCCAAGATTTTATAATAAATAGAAATATAATGATAAAATAAATGTGACAACATATACATTTTAAAATAATTTTAATATTTAAAAAACTTTAATACTTTACAATCTTATGTTATAGTAAACTAAATCCTATAACAAATAGAAAAATATTATTAAAATAAACCTATAAAATTTTAAATTATTTTCAGTATTATATATAATAATTTTGGTATTATTAATACATGAGATATATTTTATTAATTATAAAATCTATTTAACCTAAAAATTTATTGAAAGTTTTTATAATAAATACAAATATATTATCAAAATAAAGATAATAATCTATATTTTAAAAGTTATTTTAAACCTTTATTAGGAGGGGTGAAGTGGAGACTTCAATTTTCTTTTCATTTTATATTACTTTCCATAAACATCTCACTTTACCAGAGTGGTTGTAGTAATGCTTAGGGATGGCAAATATCTAAATATGGCAGAGTGGTTGTAGTGATGCTTAGGGATGGCAAATATCTAAATATGGATGGATAATATCTATCCAATTACAAATTCATAATTCTTCGTAATAGATAAAATTCATATCAATATCTAGTATTGAATATTGGATATGAATATGGATTTTATCCATAAAGATATGGATATCCATGTACATTTAATTTTTATTATGTACAAAATAATATAAAAATATGAAATAAAAATTAATAATATAAAATAGTTAAAATTAGTATTAGATTCCAATATCAAATAAGAAATAATAAGTCCAAGTTTCGTAACATTTTGATTCAATTTAATATTATCGAGTACTCTTGTGAAATTGACAAACTAACAATTAATTCAAATGCTTCAAGTAAAAATTTTCTCAACAAACAATTGTCACTTGCTAAGTTCTAGTTGCTTCCATAACAACATATATCTTTTGTCCTAATAACCACAGTGAAAAGAAAAACAATTTTATTCAAGACAACAAACCTTACAATACAAGAGCTTAATGCAACACTAAAAAAATAAAATAAAATACCACTATTTATAACATGGTTGTGTCTCCTCTTCATCATCATTATCAGTCACTTCTTTATTCATTTCTTCCCTATTCATCACCTTATCTTTAGGAATCCCACATATTTTTAAAAAATTTATAAAATACAAAGAAAACAAATACTATCAAAATCAAATAAAGTGCAAAGTAAGCTGAATTTGATACTTTTCAACTGAGCCCATATCCAATTCTAAGTGCACATTAAGGCCTCTATTGTACTCGGATGAAGTCTACTACGATGAGGGCTTAAAAATCAGCTTCGTGTACTAAAAACAGATTCAAAAGCAACTATAGAGATTGGAACAGCTAGCAAATCTCTAGCAGTCTCTAACAATATAGGATATCTACTTTTATTTACCTTCCACCACTTTAAAATATTGAAATCTGGAGTAGTCTTATCCTCCTCTTCCAAGTAAGTATCTAACCCAGACTTAACTTATTTATGAATATGTTGGCTTGTAAATACATTAAATTTTTGCACATCCCACATGCCATCACAACTGAACTAGAACTAAAATTATAAATAATACTAGACTCACCAAATCCTTCAGCCAAATTCGATCTAACCGCACTCTTTTTTTATATTCCAAATATAAGTTAGAACAAAGAGTACAAATTCTATCAATATGAGTTGATGCATCACTGCCATAAATATGAGGAAAGAAATAATCCACTAGAATCATTTTGTATCTAGGATCCAATATAACAGCAACAGCCATCACACCACGAATTTCATCCCAACATTTTCTAAACTTTTCTAACATACTTTTTGCCATATTTTTTTATCACATCGCACCAAGAATTAAGCCAAGCATTTAATGATAATCTAATTTCACAAATTACTGGAAAAAATAAGTTAGTTATTGGGCATTTATTGTCAGAAAACATTTCTGTCATGGTATAGAAGGGTTTCAAATGCTCACATACTACTCTTGCCAACTCTTACTCTACATCAGTAGGCAAGTGCTTATATTGGTTATGATGATGCTTGACATGAGTAAAAACATCTTTATAAATCAAAGCAACTTTAAGCATTAAATATGTCGAATTCCACCTAGTTTTACAATCAAGCACTAAACTCTTAAAACAATTCAATGTCATTCGATGCTTAGCCGTATCTTCAAACAACTCTACCCTTTTAGGTGATGATGTCTAGTAATTAACACTGCTTCTAACTTTTTCAATCCCATCACCTATCGCATCTAACCCATCCTTAATAATTAAATTTAAAATGTGAGCACATAGTTTGTCATCTAGCTTCGTAATTGGATAGACAACAATCAAACTTTATTCCATATACATAAGCAAAAATATGACATTAAATTTTTTTTTTTGGGTGACTTAGTTTTTTGTTTTATAGCACATCTTAATAAAGTCTATTCCTATTTTTGGTTAACTTACTTTCTAATCACATGCTTCTCAACTAACTTTTTAAATGTAGGATACATATATGAGTGAGATTTGTTCTTAATTAGTACAATCTCTATATCTATTACAATTTGAGGTTATTACATATATAAATTTATTGTAAGGTCAAGAATTTTATCAAAATTAATTTAAAAATCTACTTTGACTAACAAAATTTGAGGAAGAATCCCATAAATTTCATATTTAGTACATATCTCGTCATTCATGCATCAAGCTAAATGTAAGTTAATAGTGCAGATTCATGAATGAAGGGAAACAAGCATTTATGATTAGTACCTTGCCTAAAGATGGACAGTTTGCCTTCAATATTTCCTTGGTGATGGAATTAGTGATGTTGGAGGCTTCAAGTCCTTATTCCTGGTGGTAAAAAGGAAACTAGAGAGTCAATACAAATTGTTTACGACAGCATAATAGCATTTGATAGATGAAAAATCAAGTTCTTTATATACCACTAAATTGCTTCAAAAGAAATGTAGGCAAGTAGGGCCACAAAAAATTCAATAATACATTTCATGTTGGCAAGTAGAGAGACAAGATGATTCTTTTATTGCATCTTAAAAACTTTGTAACATGACAAAATGATTTCTATTATGCTCTTCTTTTGTCATTTGGAAATTTTAAAAAAAAATTATGGATTCTACTATAACACTTACATCTAAAAAAAAAATTATCACTTCAAAAGTTAAATTCAAATTGATATAACAAATCAATGTTCATATTCATTTCTCAAAGGCATTATGCAACAACAGTTCCAATGTCTAATATGATGGAAAATTAACATCAACATTTGTAGAAATCAAGCACTCTATAATACTTCAGTGCCCCACATAAAGAAATCAAACTCATTATGATAAACAAAACAAACTCTTGAAGGAATCAATCACACACTATTTTTACAAAAAAACACACAATTACAAAACACAACTGCGGAAACAAAACCCACAAATCCTAAACTCTAGAAGAAACAAATTCAAAATAAAAAATCAAGTTCCCTAGATGAAAATGTTTCAAGTCTATTATTGTTGAGGCTGGTGGCTTGAAAATGTTTCATTCTTGGAAAATGATACTAGAAATCATGTTGATAAAGTGAGGTGATTAAAGCTTGAAGAAAGAGATGTTGTAATTCAAAAATATTTTTAAAAATGCAAGCAGAAATGATAGATTTTTCTTCAGTCTTGACTTGGATGAGGGAGGTCAGTTAAAAAATGTATTTTAGGTATATCCTAGAAGTAAGATAGCCTACAAAGATTTTAGAGACATTATTATATTTGACACTACATACCTCATGAATAAATATGACATGACATTTGCTCCTTTTGTTGGCATAAATCATCACAATCATTCTATTTTGTTAGGATGTGGGTTGACTTCACATGACGACATGGAGATGTTTACATAGTTATTTGACATATGACTATATTGTATGTCCAACTTTCCTCCCCTTGGAATCATTATAGACTAAGACAAAGAGATGAAAAATGCAATCGAGATTATTTTTCCAAATACTAGGCATTGATGGTGTTTGTGGCATATTCTAAAGAAGGTGTCTGAGAAGTTAGGGAGATATGCAAAATATCATGCCATTAGAAATTCATTACGTGCTATTGTTTATGATTCACAAACTCCTGTTGAATTTGAAGAATCTTGGCATGACATGTTGAATGAATATGATCTTAGTGATAATCAATGGTTAAATGGTTTATATGAGGAAAGATATCGTTGGGTTTCATGTTTTGTTAAAACTACTTTTTGAGGGCATGTCAACCACTCAACGCAGTGAAAGTATGAATGCTTTCTTTGATGGGTATGTTAACTCAAAAACAACTTTGAAGTAGTTTATGGAGAAATATGAGAAAGTGATGGAAAGTAAAATTGAAAAAGAATGGTAAGTAGATGCTAGGTGTTTCACAACCAACGGATGCCATGTCGTACTAGTTTTGCAATGGAAAAATGAGTTAAGGAAGTATACATAATTTCTAACTTTCAAAAATTTCAACAGGAGTTAATGAATAAAAGGTATTGTGAGGTATTCAGTTGTGGGGGGTCAGAATATGAAGTTGTTGAAAATGATAGAAAGAGTAAAGAGAAAACATTTCAAGTTACTTTTAAAAAAGACAGCGGTGAAATTAGTTGTTCGTGCTCAATGTTTGAATGTAGAGGAATTGTTTATAGGTACAATGTTGCAGTGTTGATACGTAACCATATAACTATACTTCCTAAGAAGTATATCATACGAAGATGGAGGAAGAATGTGCAGAGATACTACGATCACGTGAAAGTGAGTTATGACGTGAGGAGTTCAAGCATTAAACATCAATGATATAAAGAAGAATGTGTTGCTTTTTATGATGTTGTTGATGCAGCTTCAAAAAATGAAGAAAGTCATAAAAGCGTTTTGACTTGGATCGAAAAAGTTATGAAGGATGTATGTTTGAACGCTCGCTATGAAAGCAAAGGTACAATTATTGTTGGTAGGATAGAAAGTTGTTCAGAAATCATACAGGATCTAGTAGTATCTCGTCATAAAGGCTGTCCACATTCTCAAAGAAAGCAAAAGCAATTTAAAAAGCTAAAACAGAAGTCGAACAATACTCTATTGAGTACAACTACAGATATAGTTTTATTATATTCATTTTTAGTTAGATTAATGTAAATTTTTTAAATCAATTTAATACAATATTAATATAAATTAATATGAATTGAGTATAAATTTAATATATCTTGCTAACTTTCGCAGGATTCAAAGGTATAACGATTTATCTTCTCTGGCAATAACTACAATCATAAAACAAGAGAGCAATGCAGTTATGGTAATTTTTTTGTAGTGTTTAGTCTACTTACTATTAATGTTGTTTCGTTATTATTTGTTTAATAATTTATGTTTTTTTCTTGTACAGCAACTACCACAACATGTACTCTCACTCCTATATCATGTTTTCTTTCTTCCTTACTATCAGCCTTGGATAAATTACGGAGGAGTTCATCATGTAAACTTTCAACAATTACTGCAACAAGATTTAAAGGATGCAAATCGAATGGAGTTTTTGGCTAATGATTTAAGCATATGATCAAATTTAGCTTGTATGGAGATATTACTTTGTTTTTGTCATTGTATGAGTCCAAATGCCATTTTTGGAATAGTGAATGTAGTTAAATTAATGCCTTTTTTGTATTAATGGATGTTGTTAAATTAACATCTATAAATGCAATTTATATTTCTTTAAATAAATATAATTTATAACATAATAAGTGAACTAACTCAACAGTAAATATTTTAAAAGAAAACTTTATTACATGTCTACTCCTCTTTTTTTTGTTACATAGTACAAATTAACACTTAAAAATAACACTTGAATAGAAAACATATCACAACAATCAAAATATTTTAGTATAACCATATCTTGGTATTTGTCTCCTTCGAAATTCATCGTCATACATTCGCCCTTGCATTTCACATTCTTACATATCCTCAAGTTGTTTATGAAATAGTTGAAATTTAACGGACAAACACTCAACCTCCAATGCCAATTTCCTAACCTCCTGCAAGTCAATCTTGTTTTTGTTTGGTTTACGATCTTTTGCTCATTGAAAATTCTTACATCCTTTACAAAGCCAAAATTTACGATTTAGTGTATTATCTGTTTTGTATTATAATGTAGTATAGACTGTACTATATAAAGTAATATTAATTTATATTAATGTTAAAATTAAATTAATATTATTTAATTCATTAATGTTTTAGGGGTTTATTATTAATTTTTGAAAGTAAATTAAGTACAAACAATATATATATATATATATGATTTTATAATGTACTATTATTAAATTATAAAGTATTGCAATATTAATAATTTATTTCTATATCTTAGTTATTAAAATGTAGGATAATAAAGATTATAATTGTTTAATTAAAATTTATTTTTAAATTTAGTGTGTTTGTAAATAATAATTTATAAATTCATTTTTATTTAGTATAACAATAAGAAAATGTTGTATGTAATGAAAATAAAATAATGCATTATCATTTGTTTATTAATTATTTAGATTTATTACTATCTTATATTATCATTTAAATTAAAATTTTTTGTTTTAATTATTTAGGTTTATTACTATCTTATATTATCATTTAAATTAAAATTTTTTATTTAAATATAAATATAAACTAATATTTAATAAATTTAATTTTATTAGAAAATTTTAAATAATAATATTTAAAATGTAAATTGTTTTAATGCAATGCAATATAACCCTACCTTCCATGAGTTTGTTTTATACACCTTTTATTATATTAGCCACATTTTTTAATAAAATGCAAGGCAATAAAAAATTACAACCAAACATGGGTTACCATAAGAATAGTACTTTAATGGAATGAAATACACCTTATGAAAACCATGTTGTACGTCATACAATACAAGTTATAGACAATGCAATCATCTTTAAATAACGAAATACTCTTATTTAATAGAAAATGATGATATCAGTAGTGAAAACCAATTAATTACCCTTTACCTATAATACTATTAATAACAATGCTGATGAGCATAAGTTATATAATATTTGTCACCTCTAAAATATCACTCTTAGAGCTTGTTTGGATGCTATGATTAAATATGAGATTGGATTAATTTTAGGATTAAATATTTATCCCATATTTGGCAAGTTTAGTTGGATTGGATTAAGGGGGACTAAATTTGAATTTAATCCTAAAACCATGAGATTAATAATCCTTATTTATACATGGGTTTATTTGGGATAAGATTAAAGAAAAAAGTTATTTATATATTATTTTTTTAATATTATTTTTTTATTTACACCTGATATTAATTAATTTATTATTATTATTTAATTAAAATTTATTTTTATTTATTATCTATGATCTAATTAAGTTTGTAATATTATGAGATTAAACTTCCATTACTTGCACATTTAACAATTTATCAATAAAATTAGCCATTTAATAAATTACTACATTATTTGATTGTATTACATTTAATAATCATTAATATAATGCTAAAAATAATCACAAAAATTAATAATACCATTAATTAGTTGATTTTATATAATATTTTCAAATATTTGATAAATTTAATCAAATATTTAATTTGTTTTATTTATTTTTATTTTTATTATATTATGATTACTCAATAACTTATTTACAATATATTTAATTTTCTTATTAATAACTTTTTAAATTTATTTTAATTATGATTATAAAATTTCATGAATGATTGTATTTATATTTAAATATCAACTTAAATGCTATTAATATTATTTAAATGTAATTTAACATAGTCTAATTCAATAATGTACCAAACATAAGACTATATGATATAATATAACTTAATCCAATCCAATTTAATACAATTCAATTCTAATAACTAGTCCAATCCAATCTCCCATACCAAACGTAACTTAAGTCCTTAGCTTGTCATAAAATTTTATATATTAAATAACTCTAATTAGCAGTTATTCTAATGTCGTGATTAAAGTTACGATATCAATGCTATAATTAAATATAAATTATATAAATAAAATATAAAGCTTGTAAATTTAATATAAAACTTGTAAATCAATATTAACTATAAAGAAAATAAGAATTTTGAAAATGAAACAAAAGACTTGTAAATTAGGTAAAACAAGTAAATTCAATAAAATTAATAAATTGATGTATTACTAGTAAATAAAATAAAAATTTATAAATATAATATTAAACTAGTAAATCAATATCAAGCACAAAACCAAACATAAATTTTAAAAATGGAACATAAGACTTATAAATGGTTAGTAAGACAAGTAGATTAATATAAACTAATAAATCAATGTATTACTAGTAAGCAAAACAAAGACTTACAAATACAATATAAAACAAATAAATCAACACTACCTATAAAATAAAACAAAAATTTTGGAAGTGAAACATAAGATTTATAAAAGAAAAGTAAAATAAGTGAATTACTATAAAATTAATAAATTAATATATTATTGGTAGATAAAATAAAAAGTAAAATAAATAAATTAATACATGAATAACACAAGCGAATAAACATAAGATAAAATAAGTGAATAAATATTAATTGTAAAATAAAATATAAAGTTTGTATATTATACTTTAAATTTATAAATAAAAGGTAAAATAAGTAAATTAATATATGACTTACTAAAAAAGATTCACTATTGTAAAAAAAACTATTTATAATGTTTATTACTTTACATATTTATTAATTTTTTATTTAAATTGAATAATATTAGTTTTGTATTTATCTAACACACGTGATGTTTTATTAAGAAAGAAATTTATGTTCAAAATTAGATTTAAAAAATATTATTTTAATATCTTCTATAGTTGTTGTAAGATAAGGTTACATATTTTTACATTGCTCAACAATAAATCTAAATAGTCTTCAAATACAAATAAAAAATTTGAAACTACATAAAATATGCATATGACTCAAAATTAGATATAATTTTATTGATATATCATATATGTGTCTAGTAATATAAGAATTATTTTATTTTATTTTTACTTTAGCCACATTAAGATAAATAATTGTACTTAATTAACACATGTAACAAATAGATATCATTAGAAAAAAATAAGAAAAACAAAGTACACAATTATCCTGGAATAAATATAAAATGTGAGGTAACCAATTGAATAAATTTTATTCCACTTTTTTTAGCTTAAATTTTTTTGTTTGATTAGTGAGTTTTATTATTTAATTAAAGAAAATATTTTTTAAATAAATAAAATATTTTCACTAAAATTTTATTAAAAAAATGTTAATTTTTAAATAATTAATAGTCTTTACAAATTTATTAGTTTTACTTTACATTTACTAGTTCTATGCATAATTTATAATATTTTTATTTGTCATGATATTGATGCGTAATAAAAATTATGGTATTATCAAATTTTCCTTTTATAATTAGTATCTATTTTAATATTTTATGTAATAGAAAATAGTAAGTGTTAGGGGTCAATTTTGGAATGAAAAGTTATACCTATAATTGCATACGGTAGATACTAAATATAATCACATACATCATGAAATTTGGGATAAAAGATTTAGTAATTAATACTTACTAATTACCTGATTTGTTGGAGTGCTTTGTTGTTTGAAATTTTATCTTAAAATATCTGATATTCGGAGCATGTAAGAACTAAAACGGTTAATTGGTTAATTTATTTTTAAAAGTTGATGATGTCATCATCCACCCAACTGATGCAAATCCAGTCCACCAAAGGCAACCCACATGACGAGCCCATTACACCGGGAAAACATACCATCCTACTTACACCGCTCTATTATTCTTATAAAACCACACTAAACTTTATCTAGTAAGATATTTGTAGTTTAATCTATAAAATATAAATTCATCAAATACCTTGCCATGAAATTTGACCTTAAAAATATATTTCTTTTAATTTTCAAATTATGAAATGCATGTAAATCTTAAAACTTTTATTATTTTATTCTTATTACATAATTTCTATTATCATAAGTTTCTATTTCCATAACTCATAATTATTTTTTTCTCTTTATTTTTATTATTGTAAATGCACCATTTAGTGAAATCAAATTCTAATGATATAATGAGCAAATTAATACTCAAAATGAAAGAGAGGGAATGATTTTGTGAAAATTGGAGAAGAATTTTGTCGCCATTAGAATTTCACTTAACAGTATATTACTACACTAAGAAAAATATAAGCGTAAAATTATGCTCATTAGCACTTATATTGTCTAATGATTGATGCACCACATAATATAAAACAGTATTCTTATTAATAATAGTAGGGGATAAATTTAAAGTAGCTTTTCACTATTGAATTTAGTTTTTTTTGCCAAAATTTATTTTATTATCATTGGATTATTAGTAATTATATTGTCCATGGTGTCAGTGTGTCTCACACAATTTAATTATCATAGTACTTATGATCCAATCTATCCTTATGTCAATCGTGATTGGGGGACATTAATTAGAACATGGGTTTTTAATGACTAAATTTATTAACATAAAATCTGACAATAATTCATTTATCATTATCTAGTTAAATTGATTTTGGATGAATAGTTATATTATTTTTTAGTTTATAAATTTTCTAGTAAATTGAATGACTAAACTTTAAGACTGTGTTTACGAGCCGAGAATGAGAATTGAAATAGGAGAATAAGAATCAATGACATGTTTACTTGTAAACTTGTGGTAAAAAATAAAAATAATTTGTGTGGGTCTCATGTGAAATGTGGATTGATTACGGGAGTTTTGATTCCGGAGGAGGGGGTTGGGAATCGGAACTCCCTTCCTTAGAATATCAAAATTATCCCGCTACTTTTTCAATATCACAAAAATGCTCCCTTTGAAATTGAAAAAATATAAACGAGAGAAAAAGAAAAAATAGCAAAACATGACTGCAATTTGCGCTATTTATCCTTCACGCCGTCATGCCAAGGCACTGTTCGTCCTGCTGCTGCCGTTCGTCACGATCTGATGTTGGCGTTCATCACGATCTACTGTTGCCGCGGTTTGTCGCAATCTGCTGCTGTGCTCGCGCTCGTCCTACAGCCGTTTGTTGTTACGATCTGCTGCCACCAGTGAAGAGATCAGCACAATGTTTGTTTTGGGAATTATAATTTTATATTTTAAATTATATACATTAATTTCCTATATTGTTTGACACTGATTTTATATTAAATTTATATGGATTGGTGACTGTATTAGTTGGCCTGATTTCATTGTTTGCTTATTTGTTATTGATGTTATTATTGTTAATTATTATTATTATTATTATTATTATTATTATTAATGTTATTATTTAAATTTATTAATGTTGTTATTGTTAATTATTATTTATTATTATTATGAAAATTAATTTTACTAATGATAATAATAATTAATATTTTAATTTTAATTATTATCATCATCATCTGCAAACAAAGGTTATTTTAATAAATTATTAATGATATTATTATTGTTATTATTATTAACAATTATTTTTATATAATAAAAATAAATAATAATAATAATATAAATAATAAATTAAGGATATTTTAATAATTTAAAATAATTCAATTTTAATTCTTACAGTTTAAATAAATAATTTATTTTAATTTTTATTATTTATTTTCATTCTAACTCATTTACTTTTCATTCTAACTCATTTACTTTTCATTCTATTTTTATTTAATTCATTTTAATTACGGATAAGTAAATACCCCATAAATTTTATGACTTGAGTATAATTGAATTACATTATAACATACACTTTGAATAAAACTAAATCTAATAATGTACATTATATTTCAACGGCGTTTTCAATTATAGTTTTTGCTATCAACGTTCTTGATATGGGTCCTAAGACTTTACAACCTCACCGAAGATTAGTTGTCTCTTTTTTTTTTTTTTGGTCGTACCCCTAATCTTAATATTTGGCTTAATTCACAACATCACTAGTTAAAAGAAATTACATTCTTTAATGCTTTAATAATACGATTTTTTTGACCCATTTTATTTATATATACACATTTCAAATGCTCATGGTAGAAACGGCGTCATTCTGAATGCTTTTTGGAAAATTTTAAAATCTTTTCGTATTGCCTCTCTTTACCAAATCTTTCGGCAATCTTCCCAAATCAAACCGAGTAGACGATTTTTTTTTTTTTTTTTAAACCAACAAGAACAGTTCGAAGAAATCCTAACAAAGATAGTAGATCGAAGACAAGAAACCCTGATAAACCCTAACAATATTGAAGATAAGAAACAGAATATCTAAGCTCGAAGCTCTTTCGCTAGAGGTGACTCTCTCTCTCTCTCTCTTCATATAATTGTCCCAATTTGTTTTAAATTCATTAGTCCGAGATAGAGTTTTAATTTTGGATTTTATCAGTGTTGTCCGGGCTTGGAGATAAGAAATTTTCAATTGAAACTCTTTCCCGTGGATCTTTCTGTTTCTTCATTTCATCTCACTCAACAAAAGGAAACTTTACGCCCTCACAGCCTTCAATCAACACACGAAAACCTAGTCCTGCTTGAAAGAGGCTATGAAAATTTTTTATTTTTCAAATTTAACTGTTTGCAAGAGAAAATTATGTCTTTATTAGCGCATTTAAGAGATTAACTTGAATAATTAATTTTTTTTAATCATGGAATTTAAATTGTAGTTATGCATCCACTGTTGCGTTCATGTCGAGTAATTTTGGGTTTGTGAGGTTTGTGTTTCCATTATGATTTTTTTATTTTTTGTTTTTTTCATAGAGGAGAAAAGAGTGATTTCAGTATTTCAAGGGTAAAAGAAGTTATTCTGGTAATATCCCTTTATTGAATTCAGCCCTGTACTTTATTTTGAATCTGTGTAATACTGTAATCTTCTTAAATACTGCTCGTACAAGTTAGCAATTTCATTCTTCCATGTTTGTAGAATTTACTTGATAAAGAAGAAACAAATGACTCTTCCGAGAACCTGTTTGAAAGCATCAGCCTTGCCTGCAGCTCGAAGGATTATAGCAGTAAGTAGGCTCTAACTTTGTCTACACAGGTCTATAATCAATCAATTACTGTGATACTGTGTTTGTCCTTGATAGATCCTTTTGCTAAAGGATTGATAAGATATCCATAATTTTGCAATCATTATTATGAACCAGGTCTGGACATATTGTAAACTGAGAGTGATTATTTTGCTGACATAGAGGGGAAAGTGTTAAGGATCGCCTCTTTTGCAAAGCATATATTATTTTAATATCTGTGCATGTAGTAGTGATGCAACTTTTTGACGGAGTAATGATGATGATGATAATAGTGTTACCAAATTACAATAATTTAGCATCAATATTTGTGGATGGTTGCATAAATGGATTAATTCCTTAATTGTGATGGTTGCTTAGAATTATGCAGCCAATTTTAGTTTTATAGAGTACAATATGTTAATGTAGCAGCACTATACGTACACAATAAGAGAAAATTCACAATTCCAACCATTGTAATTGCATTATTAAATTCTCCAAGTTGGTTCCTCAATCCATTGTGTGAGGCAACCAATAAATAAATTATTGATAACTTTATAAATCCACAAAGTCACATATTTAATTTCAAATTAAATCTATTACTAGAGCAAAGAACGATATCACTCGGGTAATGGAGTATATGGCGTTGTTATATCAGAGCAATAATGAACTAAATCATCTTTTGAACCAATAGCCCGCATGTTCGGGTTTTCAGTCTATATATTTAATACCAGAGAAGAAATTATTGCACATATCACCCAAAATTAGAGCCACACTCTGGGCATAAACAAGGATGAACAGTGTTTAGAAAACTGAGACTGGTATTTGATACAATGAAAAGAGACTGAGATTGATATCAAGTATAAACAAGACTTTCTAATACACAGGATCTTATAAGAGGCAAATGTAGAGCATATTCGTTGTTAGGCTAAGAAAAGGATGAACAATCTAAGTTGATCTGTGATCTTTCTTAGAAGAATAGAAAAAGAGAAGTTTAGTTAGCCATATAAATAGAGAATGTTTATTATTTTGGCAAAAAGAGAAGTTTAGTTAGCCATATAAATAGAGAATGTTTATTATTTTGGCAAACCTGCTTAGAAATACAAAGAGCTGAAGACCACCTTCTATAGGCTAAGCCCTTCTTTAAAAGCAGGACTGGGCCCTTACTTTGAACACAACATCATAATTAAAGAAAAAGCCAAAGCAAAGAAAAGTATTTACTTTTGAAAAGTAGATTCCTTTCTGAAAATGATAAAAATAGGACATGTTCTCTATCATTTAATAAAATAAAGCACATAATAATTATAAACAAACAAGTAATTTTAAAGCACACTTATTACAACATGACAAACAATTTTCTAAAGAGAAATAATGTCGGTAGACGAATCAGTCTCATATGTATCATCTTTTTTGAAGATCTTTTCTGGATGAGTACAGTCAGGAACACAGGGCCAAGGGCATTGTTGGGCTTTCAAATCTTTTGTCAGATCTAATGAAGGTTGAGTCTGGATTTACAATGAGTATGTTGGAAATGGATTTGGTGGTTTATCTGTAGTTGGAGGTGGAACTGAAGTGGAGGATGACCTTATTTCATATGGTGTTGGAGGTAGAATTAGAGTAAAGTCCTCATAAGGATCCTGTGAGTCTTGAAACAGGTAGTTGGTGTAATTTGGTTTTTCTTCTTTGATCATAATTCTTCTGTTGAGAGGTTGAGAACGAAAGTTAGGTGTTGGAATCATAACCATGTCATGTTTAAGACCAAGGGATGTGTGAAGGACGGTAAGTGGATTTGGAGGGAGATGGTTATATTTCATGAGGAAGTTTCTTAGAGGTTCTCGAATTCTGATATCTTGTTCAAGACAGGTGATGTGTGGAACTGTGATCCATTCATAGGCAATGTCTTGTATCCATAAGTCATTTGTTTGAGAATGCTGGAAATATGGGCGGTGGACTAAGAAGACAGTGGTGAATTGTTGGCCTTCTTGATCAGGAAGTTCTCTGAGGTAGTGGAAATCAGCAAGTTGTTTCAGCTTCTTGCGCCACTATGGTAATGGTGAAAACCATGCAAAGAGTGTCCATGACAAGGTGGTTGAATGCTCTGGATTATTTAACATATCAAGCAGAGGTAAAATAGGAAAAATTATCCTGGTAGCATACAAAACTGTAAAGCACCAGAGATACTAGAGTTCATCTTCAATGACATCTTTGTTGGGTAGAATTTATAACTTTGTAAGGAAAAGATGATCAGGATGGAAATTGAAAAGAACCATAGGTTCACGACGAGAACGTTGTAAATACATATTCATAAAAAATCTAAAAAGAAATTTTTTGGCAAAGCCTTAAATTTGGTGGACAGAAGTGAAAGAGATACTTAAAGGAAAATATTTTTTGGTAATTGCACAGTTAAGTAAAGAAGACACCATGGCTATGACTAGAATTGAACCAAAGGAATTTAAGAGAGAAATTTGCTTGGAAGGTTTGAAAAGAAGATCAGGAATGAGGTTTTTATTGCCCTTAATGTGGTGAACTGAAAATCATATTGAGAGAATCAATTTTTAAGGTGAAGAAGGTATTTGTCGGGTAGCACTTTGCAGCATTATGGAACGAAATGAATTCTTCAGGGTTGGGCTTGTTTCATCTATTTTTACATCAGTCGTGCTCCCTGCAAATTATCGTTATGGAGGTAAGAATGATCTGTACCGACAATTAAGGAGAAGCATAAATGTTCACCCGATAAACAAGTCATTTTTCACAATAATTGCCAAGCTTATCAATTAAAGAATCGACACTTTTCAGAAATAATTTACTCATGCCAGATTCGGAAGATTTGTAGACATAGGCTAATAAACACATATCCCTTATAAATTCACATACAAATTTGAGAAATTCCAAGAATAGATGGGTTTTTCCATATTTATTATTGACTATGAAATTTATGTAAATGTTTTGCATACGCTCATAACAATTGAGAGGTATGATTACTAGAAAATAGAGTTAGTAGAGAATACTCATTTCAAAAAGAGAAAAATTTAAAACCCTTATCAAGTCTTCAAATAATCATTAACCTAATTTAACTCAGTCTTAAATCATTAATGACAGAATCCAACTTAGACATTGTAGTTACCTTCTGATACACAATAGATAGATTGTTAAATTAATCAAACGTGCATAATCTGATTTCACTGCTTTGTATATCAGCAAAGGCTGAAACTAATTGCTTTGGAGGGTTCACAGTGCATTCTGCTACAGATACATTATATTGCAAGAGCCTATGGTAGAATAAGGCTCTATCATGAACATCGTGCAGTCAACTTAGTTTTGGTAGATACTTCACACGCAGGCAACTTTAATTACTTGAATAAGCTAATTCAATGTTAAACAATTTGAAGAAAAAGAGAAAGAGGGGAAAGGGAAAATAGATAAAATACCACCAGATGACAACTAGTAAGATCAGCAGCCAAAAACAACTCTAAAGTCTTTTTGAGTCTCAGGTGGCCTCTTGAAAAAACACCTTATTGCAGCAGTGGAAGATGTAAACAAGCCTGTCCAATTAACATATAAATAATGTATATATTAACCAATAATGCTGAAGTGAAATTGAACTTTCAGCATAGTAGAATTTAAGTGAAGAATGGAATGTCTTTCTCACTTTTCAAACATCAAAGTGAGTGGGCTTAAGAGTAGAAAATCTGTTGGCTGTTCAAGCAGCCCTACAGAATGATAGAGGAGCAACTAAAAGCAAACTCAGCACCCTCTACAGATGCAAGACCAATAACCAATGAACATTGCACTTGGCAATTGGTATTAAGTAAATTGGTTTCAAAGATACACAGCACCGTCTTGACTAACAAAAACATACATAATTGAAAACATATTGACTATGCAGGATAAGAATGACAATGACTTAAGGTAAAAAAAGCCAATCAAAATTAAAGTTTCAACAAGACAATAATCCATCCAAAAATACTATTTGTAGGCAAGAACAGGGAGAATCCACTAAGTTGTACTTCTATACTCGTGTGCATGCAATGTATGACATCCAAATCAAAGCATACATGAGACACAGAGAGAGCGCGAGACAACTAACTTCATTTTTGAGATGGAATATTATTTGAGATGGAATATTGTATTTTTTTGTGTTATTGAAACATTGTATTTTTCAAGAAACATATATATATATATATATATATATATATATATATATATATATATATATATATATATACAGAAATTAGGAAGCTATTTTAGGAAACTATACTAATTAGGATTCCTATAATTAAACTATTAAGTGAATCTCTATAATTAAACTAATAAGACATCCTTATAATTAAACTATTAAGAGAATTCCTATAATTAAGCTAATAAGACAGCTATATACAACTAATTATATTATGTAACACTCCCCCTCAAGTTGGAGCATAGATGTTAATCATGCCTAATTTGTTACAAAGATAATCAACCCGAACCCCATTTAGAGCTTTAGTGAAGATATCCCCTAATTGATCTCTAGTCTTCACAAAGCCTGTAGAAATCAAACCTTGCTAAATTTTCTCACGAACAAAATGACAATCAATTTCAATGTGTTTAGTTCACTCATGAAATACAGGATAAGATGCAATGTGAAGGGCAGCTTGGTTATCACACCACAATTTTGCTGGTATCGACGTTTTAAGACCTATTTTAGTCAAGAGCTGATATATCCACATTATCTCACACACAGATTGTGCCATAGCCTTATATTCTGACTCTGCACTAGACCTTGACACAACGTTTTGCTTCTTACTCTTCCATGAAACCAAGTTTCCTCCAACGAAAACACAATAACCTGATATGGATCTTCTATCCACTTTGGAACCTGCCCAATCTGCATTTGAAAAACATTCAATATGAGTATGCCCATGATTTGCATACAAGATACCACGTTCGGGTGCTCCTTTCAAGTAACATAAAATCTGTTCTAGCGCTGCCCAATGATGAACTGTTAGGGATGACATAAATTGACTAACGACACTGACAGAATATGCAATATCTGGATGAGTAACTGTAAGATAATTCAGTTTTCCAACTAATCTTCTATATTTCTCAGGATCTTTCATTAGTTTTCCATCTCTAGTAAAGTGCATGTTCGGAGTCATTGGAGCACTACAAGGCTTTGCCCCCAATTTTCCTGTCTTAGTTAATAAGTCAAGGACATATTTTATCTGAGATAAAAGGATACCTTTTTTACTCCTTGGGACTTCAACACCCAAGAAATACTTTAGCATCCCTAAGTCCTTTGTGTGAAACTGAGCATGAAGGAAAGACTTAAGAGATGAGATGCCTGTATATCACTTCCAGTAATGACAATGTCGTCCACATACACAACTAAGAGAATGATACCAGTTTCTGATTATTTATAGAATACCGAATGGTCAGACTTGCTTTTCATCATACCAAACTTTTCAAGAGCTTGACTAAATTTTTCGAACCAAGCACGAGGACTCTGTTTCAAACCATACAGATTTTCGAAGACAACAAACTCGGCCAGACTTCCCCTAAGCAACAAAACCTGGAGGTTGCTCCATATACATCTCCTCTTGAAGATCACTATAGAGAAAAGCATTCTTAATATCTAGTTGATGTAAAGGCCAATTATGAGTAGCTGCCATAGAAATAAATAACCGAACAGATATCAATTTAGCAACAGGAGAAAAGGTGTCAGAATAGTCCACTCCATAGGTTTGAGCATATCCCTTAGCGACAAGACGAACCTTTAACCGAGCAACTGACCCATTTGAATTTACTTTAACTATGAACACCCATTTGCATCCTATAACTTGTTTCCCTGGAGGTAAATCGACCAAGTTCCAAGTACCATTGTCATCTAAGGCATGCATTTCCTCTATCATTGCATTATGCCAACTAGGATGAGGTATGGTTTCATGAACAGTTTTAGGAATAGAGATAGAATCAAGGGATGCAATAAAAGAGCAAGACGAAGATGACAAGCAGTTATAAGAAGCAAAAGAAGATAAGTACATTATCGTTTACCTTTGTGTAACGCAATAGGGAGATCATCGCTTGGGATTAGATCTGATGACGAAGGAGTAGGTGCAGGACATGAATCTGGAGGTTTACGCCTGGAGTAGACTTGAACAATAGGAGGCTTGACAGGGGTTGGTGTCGAGATAGCTTCAGAGGATGTGATAGAGTAGACTAACAAATCATCATCCTCCCCCTTACGCACAGGAGGAGGAGAAGATGAAAAATAGGGTGTGTTTTCCATGAAGGTAACATCAATTGAGACAAGATATTTATTAAGACTAGGACAATAACATCTATAACCTTTCTGAAGACGAGAATAAAAAAAAAAATACACTTTAAAGACTTGGGATCTAATTTAGTAACATGCGGACGAACATCTCGAACAAAACAGGTACTACCAAAGATTCGAGAGTCAACAGGAATGTAGAGGATTTTATAAGGGATCTCACCATGAAGAATAGATGATGGCATACGATTAATTAGAAAACATGCTGTAGAAACTGCATCGGCCTAAAAAGGTTTAGGAACATTCATTTGAAATAATAAGGCTCGTGCAGTTTCAAGAAGATGTCTGTTCTTACGTTCTGCCACTCCATTTTGAGATGGAGTATCAACATAAGAAGTTTCATGAAGTATGCCATTCTGAACCATATAAGATTGAAATAATGTAGATGTATATTCTTTGGCATTATCACTTCGCAAAGTACGGATTGAAACATCAAATTGACTTTTTATCTCAGCACAAAACGCACAAAACAAAGAAAACAATTCAAAACGACTCTTCATTAAATATAACCAAGTTACATGAGAATAATCATCCACAAAAGTAACAAAATACTTAAATTTAGGTTTAGATAAAATAGGACAAGGACCCCAAACATCAGAATGAACTAATTCGAAAGGAACACTAACACGTTTATTGACTCTTGGACTTCAACTAAGACGATGGTTCTTCGCAAATTGACACGCCTCACAATCTAATGAAGACACCTTACTAAACTGTGGATAAAGTTTCTTGAGCATAGGAAGAGATGGATGACCTAACCTACAATGTCCTTTGAAAGGAGATGTTATACTAGGACAAGCGATGGATTTAGATATTGGTGTGTTAAGAATGTAGAGGCCTCCAGACTCATTTCCTTTACCAATAATCTTCTTCGTCATAAGATCCTGAAATAAGCAATGATCAAGAAAAAATGAGATGCAACAGTTAAGATTGCGAGTTAGCTGGCTTACAGAAATCAAATTAAAGGATAAATTAGGTAAATGTAGGACAGATGACAAAGGAAGCATGGGAGTAGGAATAATTGTGCCAGACCCACGAGCACAAGATGGTGACCCATCGGCTAAAGTAATTGTAGAAGTGGAAGTGTGTGATTGAAAAATAGAAAAGTGATCATAATTACCTGTCATATGATCTGTAGCACCAGAATCAATGACCCATTTGGAAGATGAGGAAAGAAGGCACGCATTTGTTTTACCTGAATCAGCAATAGCAGTGACAGAAGGAGATGAAGACTTTAGTGATTCTTGATACTGTGATAATTGGGCAAATTCATCAACAGGGATACGAACTGATTTTTCAGAATTATCATTAATGGATGCAAAATGAGCCAAGTGAGCTTTTTGATTCTTATACTGAAGCTTTCGGCAATCACGCTTTGTATGTTTGGGCTTATGACAGTAATAGCACACAATGCCTCCAAAATCCTATGGTCGAGCTTCAAACCCTTTGTTCCCATTTTGATTAGTTGGTCTCCCAAACTCATAATTATTATTTCGACTTACCAACGCACCACTGACTTGAGTAGGTAGAGTACTTTCTATGCGAAGTACTCGACTAAATACTTCATGTAAATAAGAGATCTCAGAGTCAGAAAGGACTTGTGACTTAGCAATCTCAAAGTTAGAGGAAAGGCCAGCAAGGAAACTCATGATAGCCATTTGCTCTCGTTAGCGTTGTTGAATTTTCACATCAGGGCGAAAAAATAGTAACATATTAAGCTCCTCATAGGTCTTCTTAAATGCCATGAAATAATTTACAAGGGATTGATCTTTTTTTTCTGCACGATAAAATGCTTTGCATACCTCATACATGCGAGTAAGGTTTCCTTTACCAGAATACAAGAAATCCAAATAATCCATCAACTGTTTAACAAATTCACAGTGGTTGATCAAGTCAATTACCTTGCTATCAATAGAATTCCGAATCTGCAAGAATAAGCGAGCATCTTCTTTAAGCCATATCGTCCTCGAATCATCTTCAGGAGGATTGTCAGTCAAGTGAGTATCTTTGTCAATACTCCGAAGATAAAGTCGAACAGTTTTGTTCCAATCCAAATAATTCAAGCCATTCAGCTTATGGTATGTGATTTTAGACATCACAGGCACCATATCCGACACAACCATGGATTTCTTCTCTGCCATCACTCCTTGACAAACACAAATCAGCGAAGCATAAAAATTGTATCGACACAAATGAAACACAAAACTACCAGAAACACAAAAGGAAACAACTGGAGAAGAACGCTGGAAAAACGCTCCACAAATTAAAAATCGTAAAATACGTAAGAACAAACAGCCACTCCAAATAGGGTTATCAAAATAGAACCCTAAAAGATATAAAACCCTAATTTGTGTTTATGCAAGAGATCCAAAACAAAACCCTAATTTTGCAACTTTAAGGCTCTGATACCATGCTATTTGAGATGGAATATTGTATTTTTCATTGAAACACTCAAGCATATATATATATACAGAAATTAGGAATCTATTTTAGGAAACTATATTAATTAGGATCCCTATAATTAAGCTATTAAGTGAATCCTTATAATTAAGCTAATAAGACATCCCTATAATTAAGCTATTAAGAGAATCCATATAATTAAGTTAATAAGACAGCTATATACAACTATTTATATTATGTAACAATTTGTAACAATATCAAACAGGTTGGGATGTCTTTTTCTACTAGATGGGTTGCTCTACCTGAAAAATTATTTTTGAGCTAGTTGGTAACTTTAATAAGAGTTCTAGATATCATGTAATTGCAAGTAATTCCATGCCCATCAACTTTGCCCAGTTTATGCAAACCAAATAAAGACATCCAATGTTCCTTCTCTTCAGTCCATAGAACACCTGCATAAGAAAATTGTATGCTACTCAAAAGAAAAATAGGACATCCGAATCAAATAATATAAATTTGTATGATTAGGATCTTGGAATACCCTTGGAATTTAAAGGGAATTTAGAGAATTGCTCCAATCATTAATATGAGTTCTCTAATTTTATTCCTTCGTCTTAGAAGACAAATCTGAGACTTGCTCTAAATTAACATATAAGGGATAGATAGACAATAAGCCTAAATTGGGAAAGCTCGATAAATTGACATTCTTATCAATATTTGACATGGTAACAAGATCATTTAATTTACGGGAACCAAAACGTACAACAACTTGTTCAGATATCAAGTTCAAGAGTTTGAGGCAAGAAAATCAATAACCAGTGGCGTAACCATACAATTAATGTTCAAATAAAATGAGACAAAAGTTCAGATTGAAATTAAAACCATAATCACTGAAGGTAAAATCAACAAATAAATGTTTTTATGTTCTCCAAAACTAACCTTCACCATAAGTGGTAGAATATAGGAGGAACATTCATTGAACTATCATCCTCAATGCTAAAACTGCCAAATGATTCACTGCATAGTTTCCAATAGACAAACCGGTATTGTTATTCTAGATAGATATATAGTTTTGTAGAGCATTTAGCCATATTGAGTAACAGTAAATTTCTAGAGGTAAGAATGCTGCCACAAATTAGAACTTATTCATGTTATTCTCTAGCTATAGAAATCATGGTTTACATTTAAGGCGAAGCCAAATGTATTCCTACCAGAACTGGAGTTGCGGACATTTAAGCTAAGTCTAAGTTCGAGAAAGATGGCTGAACATATCTATATATTTGAATTATCATCAAACATTACTAAGTCTTTCCTTTATCTTACAAACCAAGTCAGTAACTTGGTTTTGGTGTTGGTGTTGCTCCTCTTTCTACATGAATAAGTCTAGTCGCACATAAATCACTCTCTTGCTATTTCCTATGTAGTTAACCAAACTGAAAGACAGCAACATCTAAAACCAACTCCTTCCTTTAAACCCAACCTCATCACTAATGGCTACTAATTCTAGTTTCTACATCACTTTAACATTGAAAATAATATTTCGCCTAGCTCCTTCACCACAAAAGACCAGTAATCCATGTGCGATACTTCAACGTATAACTTAGTGGTTTGGTTTACAAGCCCAGTCACAACGTCTCTCCATAAACCCAAAAAAAGATATATGGATAAGTATTGATTGTAGTTAGCTCTAGTCTATGAGTAAAAAGCTGTCCTATACAACAGGCATACAAATAACTATAGGAAGAAATAAGCCAACCTAGAATAATAAGACCTTAACTATTGCAATCAGTGTAAAAGCTAAGACTATTAGTAGGTATTTGTTGAAAAAAAGTTTGAAAAAAAATGAGAAATAGAATTTTATGCTTCTAAATATAAAAATTCCTACGATTAATGTACCTAAAAATCAGTATTTATGAGGAAAAACCAATGAAAATGCGGAAGTACGAAGAAAAAAGATTATAAAAGCTACTAGAAAAAATAAATAAAATTACGAATTTGTATTTTCCCCGCACATAATAGCTTTCATTTTGCTGACAGAAAAAATAAAGTGAAAAAATGTTACCGTAAAAAAAACGCAACAAGAAACATAGAACTAGAATTGAAACCATAGGGATTTACCTTTCTCTTAAAAATATGAGCAGCTAAGAGCTTGACTTCGAAATCGGTGGATCTTGAGGAGATGGTCTTGCAGGGGATGTAACATTTTTTACTGTTATTTTTTTTATTGATTAATTGGTTGAGGTGTTGTAAATTATGCAATACGTAGCTTTGGAGACCCTTTAAGGTAATTGCCCCTCAAAGCGATGTTCGATAAGCCTGGGCCCAAATTCACATACAGGTCACCTTGAAATCTTCTCTGTCTAAAGGTCATATTCAGGAAGCTTTGTTTAACTCTGATCTTGGTACCAAGATTACAGATAATCTTGGTACCAAGCTCTCACTGAATTAGGAATGCTAAAAGATCGTCGTACAAGAGATTGTTTGCTTCAACTTCAGTTGTAGGATCAAAATTAGGAATTTTGATATCAAAATAACAAAGCCGATGCATTTGGTCTTTATAAAGGTAAGTTCAAAGCTCAATGGCAGGTCCAACTCTATTGTACTCAAATTCTGCAAATTCAAATTAACGACTCTTTCTTTATTTGTTGTTCTGGATTTGTGTTTTATATACTATTGGTGAAAATTATAATTTTTCTTATAAAAAATATTTTTAGTACTAATCTTATATAATATATAAGAAATTCATAATATAAAAAATCATACCTTAATAATCTGAGAAGATGAACGATAAGAAGCAATAAATCCACCGCCAAACGATCTTCCAAACAATGACTCAAATTTGATCTGTACTGAACATGTGGTCGTTCGTTTCACTACTCTTAAAAAATTATTGGTTTTTTTTTCTTAGTGTTTTTCTCAAACACTCTCTCTCTCTTTTTAAGAGAAAAAGATACTTATATAATATTTCCTAATTAAAATCATAATATATGTTTTTCTTTTCCTTTTCTAATTCAAAATATTAAGTATTTTGAATTTAATATATATCCTCTCCACTTGCGTAAAAATAGAGATAATATATAACAACTTTGGGGTTCACCTTTTAAAATAATACAATGCTTTATTTACACATAAATAAAATACATAGGGTCTTAACAAATATTATATTGAGGTTTATCATCTAATATGTCAGTTTTCTTATTTTTTGATCCAATAGTGGTGTAGTCAATTAAATGAGCTAATTAGGGGATCATAATTAAGTTGTAATTAAACTAGTTTAATTATTTAATTCCAATTCTATTCCACTATAAGATTGGAGTTGACCTCCAGAATTGTATGCTCGAATAATAATTCGTCTCAAGTCACATTGATCTCTTTATTGTATAATTTTTTGTATTATATTGTTAATTAAATTGATATCTCAACTGTTCAATTAATTAAATAACATCTTATTCCTTAATATTTATTGATTTTTTTAATGATCATTTTCAATATATTAAATATGTCAACACACTCTAGCTAGAGAATTTTATGATCAAGTACCGAAAACCTATCAAGATATGTATTGTACAAATTTCATATTGTTAATCTATAACTTCAATACTTATAATTACTTCTATCAAGATATCGGGTAACCTTGACTACAAGTATGTGTCTTGTCTATTAGTAACTCAAATGGAATGACAACCACAATCATGAAATTATAACTAATTCAAGATTAAGATTATAGTAAAATCAATGCCTATGGATTTAATAAGTTTGACAGTTATTATAAAGTTACTTAAATTTCATATTTAATCGTATTCAATGTAATTATACTACATTAATAAATTTATACATAATTAAGACAAATCATTCAATGAATTTATTACAGTTTATACCTAAATAAAGTATCCAATTTTATTTATTAACTGAGAATTCAATTTATTAAATCATAAGATAACTTGTTTTTATGTTTTCTGTAAATCCACATAGTGATCACATAAATACATATAATATGATTAAATAGACTTAACTAAAAAATTAATACAAATAAGATATTTGAAGAAAATATTCAATTACTCTATTAATCAGATAAATTTTTATTACAATTAAATAAATCTATATACTTTTAAAGAGTATATTTTCCTAACAATCTCTCACTAGTTTTTAAAGTATATTTGGGATCTCACGCATGCCCATGGATTCTAAGTGCAAGTTAAAGAGTTTTTCGAGTATGGCTTTCGTTAAAAGATCTGTCAAGTTTTGCTGTGATGCAATCTGAGTAACCTTTACATCAACTCTCTGTACTATATCCCTTATAAGATAATATTTCATTTCAATATATTTTTGTTTCTTATGGTTCCTTAGTTCTTTAGATTGAGCTACTGTACCACTATTATCACAAAATAATTTAAAGGGTACAATTACAACAGAAACCACCTCAAGATCTTATAGGAACTTGCAGAGCCATACAGCTTCTTTTACAGCTTCAGTTGTGGAGTCTGCTATACAAGATTATTTCACACTCCTCCAACTAATAGCCCCACTTCTAATGTAAATACATAGTCAGAAGTTAATTTTCTAGAATCCTTATCTGATATAAAGTCAAAATCAGTATAACTTATTTAAATAAGTTCATCACAAGAATACACAAATATATAATTCTTAGTTCTTTTCAGATACGTCATTATATGCTTGACCGCAGTCCAATGTTCAAGTCGAGGATTAGATTGATATATACTAACTATCCCTACTGCAAAAAATATGTCTAACCTAGTACAAAACATGACATACATAAGATTTCCCACAGCTTCTGCATAAGAAACTCGTTTTATTTTCTTTATCTTTTCAGATGTTTTGGGTGATTGATCTTTAGAAAATACAATTCTATGTCTAAGAGGTAATAAACTAGTTTTGAAATTTTCCATGTTAAACTAGCCAATATCTTGTCGATATAGATCGCTTGAGACAAAGTTAAAGTTTTATTCTTCTAGTGTCGCAGTAATTTGATACCAAGAATATAACTTGCCTTTTTTAGGTCTTTCATATCAAATTGTTTTGTTAACCAATTTTTTTATTGTAGTCAACACCCTTATATCGTTTCCAATTAGGAGAATATCATCTACATAAGAATCAAAAAGGCTATAGATTTTCCTTGAATTTTCTGATACACATATGGTTGATCAATATTTTGAATGAATCCAAACGATTTAATTGCTTGATCAAATCTAATGCCTCATGATCGAGATGCTTGCTTCAATCCATAAATAGATTTCTACAACTTACATACCATGTGTTCTTGGCCATTTTTATAATTTCATCTGGTTGCTGTATGTAGATTTTTTCTTCAAGATGCCCATTGACATCTATTTGTCCAATTTCATAATCTAGCACTGTAGCAATGGAGAGCAAAATCCTGATGGATTTGAGTATAATAACTGGAAAAAAAGTTTCCTCAATTAATTATTTCTTTCTAAGTAAACCCTTTGGCTATTAATCTAGTTTTAAATGTCTTCACCATTCCGTCTACTTCTTTTTTTCTCTTATAGATTCATTTGCACCCTATAAGTTTTACCTTATTTTGTGCCTCTACTAGTTTTCAAATTTTATTCAAATACATAGATTTCATTTTTTTATTCATGGCCTTTTTTCAAAATTCAACATCTCTATCTATTAGAGTTTCGTTGTAGGTAGTGAGATCTTATATATATTCATCTGAGATAGCTTTATAGGTTTCTTCCAATAACATATATCTCCTAGGTAACCTAGTTACCCTCCCACTATGACGAGGTTTTAAAAGGGATTGTTGTTTAGGGATAATCTTGTGTTGATCATCTGGTTTTTTCTGTTCTTCCTATTCTATAATAGGTATGGAAAATAAAGCATCAATCTGATCACTTGATAGTTCTTCAAGTATTACCTTACTCTTAGATTTGAAGTTATTCATATAGTCTTTCTAGAGAGAAGTGAAATGTGTGCTCACAATTATTTTCCTATCTTAAGGATTATAAAATAAACCTCCCTTTGTTCTTTTAGGATTGTTGCTTAGGAATAATCTTGTGTTGATCATCTGGTTCTTGCTGTTCTTCATATTCTATAATAGTTATGGAAAATAGAGCATCAACCTGATTACTTGACAATTCTTCAAGTATTACCTTACTCTTAGCTTTGAAGTTATTTATATAGTTTTTCTTGAGGAAAGTGAAATGTGTACTCACAATCATTTTCCTATCTTAAGGACTATAAAATAAACCTCACTTTATCGTTTTAAGATACCCCACAAATATACAAACCTCAGAATGTGAATTCATTTTGTTTGCTTTTGGTTTCAGTACATGTGCTGGTGATCCCCAAATACGAATATGTCATAAACTTGATTTGAGACTTGACCATAATTCTATTAGGGTTTTAGGTACTGACTTAGATGGAATTAAGTTCAAGAAGTAAACTGTAGTTTCCAGTGCTAGTCCCCAAAAAGAGATTGATAATGACGAATAATTAAACATTGATCTCACCATATTTAAAAGAGTTCTATTTCTTCTTTCAGTTACGTCATTTTGTTGTGATATCCCTAGGGCAGTCAACTGAGATATAATTCTATTTTCAATCAGATACTCTTTGAAATCTCCCGAGAGATATTCACCATCTCAATCAAATCGAAATTTCTTTATACTCTTATCTAATTGCTTTTCTATCTCAGCTTTATACTCTTTGAATTTTTCAAGAGCTTCAAACTTATGACATATTAAATAAACATAATCGTATCTTGAGTAATCATCAGTGAAAGTGATGAAATACTCATAACCTCCTCTTATTTGTACATTAATTAGTCCACATATATCTATATGTACTAATTTAAGTGGTCCTGTTACAAGCACTCTTTTGGCCGAGAATGGCCTTTTGGTCATTTTGCCTTTTAAACAGGATTCACAAAGTGGCAATGATTCATTTTCGAATGGACCCAAAAGCCCATATTTGATAATTCTTTGTATCCTATTTTGGTTTATGTGACATAAGCGTAAATGTCAGAGGTAACATTAGTTGGAAGAAATATTTCTTTCCTTAGTATATGTGTATGCTCATTATTATTAATTATTATGTCATACATAGAATGGATCATAGGACTTAAATGATATAAATTATCTCTCAATGTATCAGAACAAATAAGTCATTCATTATAAAAAATAAAAATAGAAAATCTAAAATTTATAATATACCCTTACTTTGACAAGCAAGTTACTGAAATTAAATTTCTCTTAATGTCTGGAACATAAAGACAATTATTTAAAATTAAAGTCTCATTATTAAAAAATAATAAAATTGATCCAGTCTTGACTGTTGATACAAATTCTTCTGTCCATAACTGCAATTTGACGCTTCTTTCACTTAGTTTCTTAGTTTCCTGAAACCAATAAAGTGAATTACAAATATAATTAGTCGCTCCTAAATCCAACACCCAAGTGTTACTAGGATTTTGAACTAAACAGGCCTCAATTATAAAAATATTTTTCATACCTAATTTCACAATCTTAGGACAATTCTTTTTTCAGTGATCTTTTTGTCTACACTTTAAGCATTTGCCCTTTGGCTTGCCATCTTGCTTGGTAGATAATTTTTTTTTCCCAGCTTTCTTTTTACCTTTGCCTTTTGACTTAGGTCTAAAAAAAGAATTTTTTTCATTAATATTTATGCTTACTAGAGATTTCTCAACACGATAGATCTTTTCAGCAGAATGAAGTTCATTCATCAATTTTGTTAAGGCCATGTTTCTTTTATTCATATTATAGTTGACCTTCAACTCCTTGAATATTTCTCGCAAAAATTCTAGCACCATGTCAATCTTTGAGTTATCATCACTTTGAGTTATCATCAATTTGTGTACCCTAAATCTCAGTCTCATTCAAATAGTTCATCATTTTAAGGATATGATCACAAACTCTTATGCCTTCTCCATTTTACCGTTCATGATGTCTTTCAGCGCTATTTATCTCGATAATTGAGTACTCTGCTCGAACATCTCTTAGAGACTATTCATTATTTTAGTAGCAGTTTCCAAGTTCTGATGTTTTGTTTGCAAAATGTTAGAAATTAAGACTAAAATATAGCATTTTGCCATTTCATTAGTCTTTTGCCATTTTTCATAAAGCTTTCTCTGATTTCTATGAGTATCTTTCGCTGGAACTGGGGGGCATGACTGGGTTAAAATATATTTGTAATCTTCACCAATCAGGACAATGAATAGATTTCTTTTTCAATCTATATAATTCTCTCAATGAGTTTGTTTTAACTCAGAATAATAGTAAGTGGACTCAGTGAAGATATTTTTTGAAAAATAAAAGATCCATGCATAAATAATTTGATAAAAATTTACAATAAATAACAAAAATATAAAAAATCATAAAAGCATTTTAATTTATTGAAATAATAATCTAGTATCGTTTTAACAATCTATCCATTAGAAAAGTCATGTCTACACTTACTAATTCTAATTATTCATTGAATTATTTACTTTCATGTAAAGACATGATAAAAACTATCATTATCTTTTTATGTCTAAATTTGTTAATAGAGCTTCATTGGGAAGGTTAATAATAAATTTTAGTTGAGTGTATAACTATTGTTTCAATCTACGTACTTCTCATACCAATAGTTACCGTTGGAGTGAACAATTGATTGAAAAATATTTTAATTTTATCTTTAAAGAAATTCATCAAATAAAATATCTAATATATATATATAGCTTTCGTAGGAGCATAACCATATCATGAAGTTGAGGTATAAATATAATTTTATTATTGAATTAGCATTGGAGCCCAAGGGAAAAATTATCTTGAATTTTTCCTCTCCTACTCAATATTTTAAAATGGAGTTTTTTAAATACACATTAATTATATTTTGTTAATTACATACTTCCTATAATATTATCTAGATGATATCTAATATTATTAAGTATTTATAAAATTTGAAACAATATAATGATATTTATAATTAATGAATAACATGTATTATTATGCATAGAGTGACACTACTTATTTTATATGGCATGTTATCATGGTATGTTATCATCCAAAATATAACATATATAAAAAATAATTAAATAATCTTAATTCATGGCTTTCCTAAAATAAAATAAAATATATTACATTAACCCTAAGCATAATCTTCATTGGACTTCTTGTTAATGTCCATCTTCTATAAGCTTGTTCTTGTTGATGAATTAGGGCAAATTGGCCTATTAAATTTGTTATTGGTCTAATTTTAATTTTAAATCAAAAATAAAAATATTTTATTTTATAAAATAAAAATAAAACTCTTTTTAGACCAAAAATAAATTTAATGTGTTAAAATTTTATCTATACATTTTAATCCATTAAGCCCAATTACAAATAGACCTAAATCTAGGATTTATCAAGTTCAAAATAATTTTTAGACCTAAATACATAAAATTTAACATTTTTTAATCTTAAAGGCAGAACTTAGAAACTATAAGGGTCCAAGTGATAAAAACCATGGAAACCCTGTCTCTTCTTCCTTTTCTTCTGGAGTCGCCACCAGCAACAAGGTTCTGCATTGTTCAACGTCTCCTTCATCATTGGTGTCGAATTTTCATTGTTGCCACGCCGGGACACTGCTAGAGCTGCAAGCAACTTACTGCTTGTTGTAGCGCACGCTGCTAGCTGTAGGTCCAACGTGCACTACTGGCTGCACTGCTTATCGTGAGTGCTGGTTGATGCTGTCAATGAAATTTCTAGCCACCATTCTTTGATCTTGATTCTAATGATTTACAAAAACAATACAATAATTTAAAAATTTCCTAGGCTAATTTTGACTTAGAGAATTCTTATTGTAATAAATTAAATCAAGAGGGAAACATGGTGATAAAAACCACCCCTCTTATTATAGATCTATAGAAAAATATAAAAGAAAATATAACTATAAATTAAAATAAATCATTAACATATTTTATTCATGTATTAAATAAATAACATATATTTAAATAAAATTGTGCCACTCTAATGCATAAATATCAAAATTGATTTCATATGATATTCATATATATGAATATGAGATGACTCTGATACCAATTATTAGTGAAAATCATAATTTTTCTCATAAAAATATTTTTAGGATCGATCTTATATAATATATAAGAAATATGTAATTTGAAAAATCATACTTTGATAATCTGAGAAGATGGACGATAAAAAGTAATAAGTTCACCGCCAAACAATTTTCCAAGGTATGACTCAAGTTTAATCTGTACTAAATATGTGGGCATTTTTTTCACTACTTCCCAAAAGCCACTGGCTTCTTTTTTCTTAGTGTTTTTCTCAAAAACTATCTCTCACTTTTTAAGAGAAGAAGACACTTATATAATAATTGCTAGTTAAAACTCTAATATGTATTTTTCTTGTCATTTTCTAATTTAAAATATTAAATATTTTGAATTTAACATATTTCCTCTTCAGTTACGTAAAAGTGGAGATAATGAGTAACAACTTTAAGGCCCATCTTGTAAAATAACGCAAGGTTCTATTTACACATAAATATAACATATAGGGTTTTAACAAATATTATATTTAAGTTTATCACCTAATATAATAATTTTCTTATTTTTGGGTCTAGTAGTGATGTAGTCAATTAAATGAGCTAACCTGGGGATCATTTGGGAACATACAATACTACAATAATTAAGTCGTAATTAAACTAACTTAATTATTTAATTTTAATTCTATTTCACTATAAGATTAAAACTGACCTTCATAATTCTATACTCGAATAATAATTCGTCTCAAACCACATTGATCTCTTTACTGTACGATTCTTTGTACCACATCATTAATTAAATTGATATCTCAACTGTCCAATCAATTTAATAACATCTTATTGTTTGATACTTACTGATTTTTTCTAATGATCATTTTTAACATATTAAATATATCGACACATTCTAACCAGAGAATTCTATGATTAAGTATCGAAAACCCATCAAGAGATGTGTTGTATAAATTTCATATTGTTAATCTATAACTTCAATACTTATAATTGCTCCCACCAAAATATCAGGTAATCTTGATTACAAGTATGTGTTGTGCCCATTGATAACTCAAATGGAATGACAACCACAATCATGAAATTATAACTAACTCAAGATTAAGATTATAATAAAATTAATGCCTATAAAATTTAATAAGTTTGATAGTTATTATAAAGTTAATTAAATTTCATATGTGATCGTATTTAATGTAATCATATTACATCAATAAATCCATACATGATTAAGATAAATTATTCAATAAATTTATTATAGTTTATACTTAAATAAAGTGTCCAATTTTATTTATTAACTGCGAACTCAATTTATTAAATCATAAAATAACTAGTATTTATATCTTCAGTGAATCCACATAGTAATTACATAAATATATATAATATGATTAAATAGATTTTACTCAAAATTTAATACAAATAAGATATTTTAATAAAATATCTCAATTATTTTATTAATAAAAAATATTTATTATAATTAAATAAATATATATACTTTTAAAAAACCTATTTTCCCAACATATATAGCATCTTAACTAAGGGAATTGTAACGCTCAAATCTATTATTAGCATCCAGTCACAACTATCAAGACTCAAGTCTCACAAAGAATCTCTGTCTTCTAATCATTGGGAAAATATGCTCTTTAAAAGCATATAGGTTTATTTAATTGTAATAAATATTTTTTCTGATTAATAAAATAATTGAAATATTTTATACAAATATCTTATTTGCATTAATTTTTGAGTAAAGTCCATTTAATTATATTATATGTATTTATGTGATCACTATGTGGATTCATAGAAGATATAAATACAAGTTATCTTATAATTTAATAAATTGAGTTCGCAGTTGATAAATAAAGTTGGGTATTTTATTTAGGTATAAACTGTAATAAATTCATTTAATGATTTGTATTAATCATGTATGAATTTATTGAGGTAGTACGACTACATTAAAAAAGATCACATATGAGATTTAATTAACTTTATAATAACTATCAAACTTATTAAATCTCATAGGCATTGATTTTACTGTAATCTTAATCTTGAGTTAGTTATAATTTCATGATTATAGTTGTCATTCCATTTGAGTTACCAATGGGCATGACACATACTTGTAGTCAAGATTACCCGATATCTTGGTGAGAGCAATTATAAGTATTGAAGTTATAAATTAACAATATAGAATTAGTACAACACATCTCTTGATGGATTTTTGGTACTTGATCATAGAATTTTCTGGTTAGAGTGTGTTGACATATTTAATATGTTGAAAATGATCATTAGAGGAAACCAGTAAGTATCAAGAAATAAGATGTTATTAAATTAATTAGACAGTTGAGATATCAATTTAATTAACAATGTAGTGCAAAGGATTGTGTAGTAAAGAGATCAATGTGACTTGGGACGAATTATTATTCGAGCATACAATTTTGGAGGTCAGCTCCAATCTTATAATGGAATAAAATTGGAATTAAATAATTAAACTAGTTTAATTACAACTTCATTATTGTAACCATTATTGTATATTTCCAAATAATCCCCGAGTTAACTCATTTAATTGACTACATCACTACTGAACCCAAAAATAAGAAAACTAACGTATTAGGTGATAAACCTAAATATAATATTTATTAAGATCCTATGTGTTTTATTTATGTGTAAATGAGGCCTTATGATATTTTACAAGGTGAGCTTCAAAGTTATTACATTTTATCTCTATTTTTACATAAGTAGAGAAAAAAAATATTAAATATAATATATTTAATATTTTAAATTATTATATAATAAGGATAACACAAATTAAGGATTTAACTAAGGAAATATTATATATAAGTGTTCTTTTCTCTTAAAAAAGGAAAGAGACGCCTTTTGAGAAACACTGAAGAAAAAAAAGCTAGTGCTTTTTAGGAGTGGTGAAATGAACGCCCACATGTTCAGTTCAGATCAAACTTGAGTTTAACCTGGAAGATCGTTAGGTGGCAGATTTATTACTTAGTGTTGTTTATCTTCTCAGATTATCAAGGTATGATTTTTTGAATTACGAATTTTTTATATATTATATGAAATCGATCCTAAAATATTTTTTATGAGAAAAAATATGATTTGTCACTAACAATAACCTGGTGGTGGATTCTTGATCTGTCAATTTGACATTCAGATATAAAATTCTCAGATACCTCCAAACGGTGGAGGTATTTAATGGAGACAATATCTGGGCTTTATATAGATAATGATTACTCCAATGGGTTTAACTCTTTCCACAAATCTGTAGAAAATTTTTTGGACAGGTACCATGTGGGATGCCTTCGCGTTCTAAAGATCAGACTGGTAAAGTAACTGTTAAAAAGTGGTTGGCAGCCCTATTGAATACTAGGCTGGAAGAAATTTGGATTGGCTTACCTCTGGCAACTCATATCAAACTACCAGAGGACGTCTTTCAAATCACGGCATTAAGGAAGCTAACGTTAGCTCTGCAATGCGATTGGAATATACCCAATAACATCTCCCTTAGTGGACTTAAATCTTTTATATCTGAATGTCAAATTTTCAGACCAGGGATCCACCAAGAAATTGTTAGAAGGCATGAGATTGCTGACAGACTTGAGTCTTGATAGCTGTGACTGGACGCTGATAACAGATTTGAGTGTTACAATTCCCTCACTTGAGATGTTGTATATTAAACACAGATCCAGAACAGCAAATGAAGAAAGAGTCGTTAATCTGAATTTGTAGAATTCGAGTACAATGGAGCTGGACCTGCCAAGGAGCTTCGAACTTACTTTTTCAGGGATGAAATGCATCGACTTTGTTATTTTGAATATCAAAATTCCTAATTTTGATCCTGCAGCTGAAGTTGAAGCAACCAGAGCTCCTGTGTGGCGATTTTTTAGCATTCTTAATTCAGTGAAGTAAACCAACACAATAGTGCTGTCGGATTCTGCTTTTAGGGTAACTAATTAAATATTTCTCCAATATACTTCAGTTTAGAGTAAATTAATTATTCATGTGTGCACTTTGCAGTGCCTGAATCGGCTAGAAGAAATATGGAGGTCCCTACCCTGTTTTGACAATCTTGACATTATGGATCTTTCCACTGCATCGACATACAAACATCACTGGAACCTGATCCTGGAAGTACTTACTCGACACCAAGGCTGACTACTCTATGCTTACCCTATGTAAGGAAGAATTTGGATTAACATTTTTTGTCTAATTACATTACTTTTTAAATAATTTGGAATATGAAATTGAAAAGTGATACTTTTGTAGGTGATTGATGAGATCGAAGTGTCCAACTTGGAAGCACCTAAAGCAGTTATAAATTCCTTAGAAACTCTCAATGCCGTAAACTTTAGAGGCGTCAATACTGAGGAGATGATGATAAAGTATTTTCTAAAGCATGCGAGGGAGCTGCAGCTAGTTCAGATCTACTGTGCAGCAGAGTTAGATTCAGATTACGCCATGCAGAATCTAATAGGGCTTGAGCTGATGCTTGTCCATGGGTTGGAGGTAACAATAAAATTGGATTGACCTGAAGTGAAATAATTATAATTCTTGTTTCCGATGTAATGAAGACTTAGAAACCACAATTGGTGTAATACTGCAATGCCACAAACTTTCAGAAGACTTTATGTCTAGGAGCATATTGGATAATGCAAGTAGTTTTTGTTGATGTCATTGTCCTTTTATTAGCAGTTTGTTCATGAATTTGCTTTTAGCTGTACTATTATTATGATTCTGGGTAAATGTACTGGTAAGAGAGAACTTTTTGGCCTGGTGAAATGTAATATGGAACAAGCTTATCGGTGACATTGAACTAGCTCTCCTTGTGCATGGGATAATTTTTCTTGGCTGATGTAGGAGATGACCATGATTTATGCTGTTGTTTTCCCATACCTGACTAGGCCATTGCTGACAACAATAGATTAAACTATTTTCAAACAATTTCTACATTAATTTTTTGGAAAATGGCTATGAATGATTAGGGCACTGCATTTAAAAAAATTAAATCTATGTTGTGAAGTTGAAATGCTTTTAAGAATTCAACCCAACTTAATTGATTTAGGTTTGTGAGTATGGTTAGAGCTACCTTTGTTTGCCCTGAAGAGGTTCCTTCTCAATTCCTGTCACTGCTGCCTTCTCAATTTCTTCTGCCTCCATCAACCCCTGGCCGTCACTCAAATACTGAAATTTCTTGGCTAAGCACCATTGTCTCCACCTCCTCTTGGAAAACACTGCCACCTCCTAGCCTTCTTCCCATTTGCATCCTTATGGTCATGTTCTATCATTCACACCTCTACCACTGCCCTGACCCTTACCATCTCCACCTACTAATATTTTCAATGGCAGCGAAAAGGTCAATTGTGAAGCAATAATAGGCGAAAAGAGAAAACATATTATAAGAATTTCAATCTTGAAGTAGTTTTATTTCAAGCTTATGACCATGGTTGTTCATTGATATCAAGCAGCAGCAATAAACTAACCATAATCAGTTGTCCAAAACACATGAACTTAAAATATATTTATAAACAAGAGTACTCGTCCCACATGTCCTGATACAGAGGAAGGCAGAACAGAAGAACATAAGAACTAGAACATAAAGAGAAAACATATTATGATTCTCTCGAAGGTTATTCAGTACTCCAAGCGGCTTGTGGAGGCCTAGGGAGGGGACAAGAAGGACGACTTGAATGAACTCAAGACCTTGGACTTGGATGAACTTTTTGACATCATGACGGTCTAGCCTCTCTCTCTCTATGCTTTGCCACTCTATATTTTGTTTCAATTTGTTTCTTTTTCATGCTTCTGAGAGAAAGTTTTGAACTTCTTTTTTTTTTTTTTTAAAGAGGATTTTGGGTTTTGTTCCTGGTTTCTTGTTAAGGCATTGTAGGGTTTCGTTTTTCTTTTGTTTTCTTTTATTTATTTAGTTTTTGAAAAGGGTTTTAAATTCTGGTAGTTATCGAAGCGAGTTTACTTTTTCTTTAATGAATTAGGTTAAAAATCAACGATTTTGACTTATTTTTGCACTATTTGCTGTCTGCTTATCTTTAGTATTTGTTAGTGAGTTGCTGAGTTTTAGTTATTGAAACCATTTGTTTGGGGCATCAGGATAATGAACATGTTAAAGTTTTTTGGTGTTTCTTCTCGGATTGATGATGATGAGTGTGCTTGGTTGCTGAGAAAACAGAGAGGACAAAGATTTGAGTCTGTAACTTAATCTAATGGTTTAGTGTGTAATAGGGTTATATTTTTGTGCTTGTTCCTTTCCAGTTTCTCCTACTTGCTGTTTGTGAAAGTGCTTTTAAATTGTGTATTTGCGATGCAGATACTGATGGTTTTCACCAGAAAGCATGAAACCTTATTTACTTGCGACATGTCATGATAGTTTGGGTAACTTCAATGGCTTTATGTTATTGTGCAATGCATTTGTTTGCTTGAACAAGTCTGCAGCTTCACTTGTTGTGGTTTGTAATTTGTCTTGTTTCTGTTTTCATTGTGTAATTTCAGGCAGCCAACTATCTCGCAATCGAGAGCTTGCAGGACGTGACACTGCAGATTGTTGCTGACGTGTTGGAGGGAAAGACTCCCGAGGAGGTCTGGAAGACCTTCAACATCGAGAGAGTGACTTGAAACCAGAGGAAGAAAATGAGTTTCAAACGGAGAATGGGCATTTGAGTGAAGACTGCAGAGCTCAGTACATAAAATTTAGATGGGAATGTTTGAAAAAGTTGTAAGAAGAAAAAGTTGTAAGAAGAAAAAGTCTGTTAAAATCATAGGTATGTTGGCACAAGCTGCAGGTTGCCTTTTTGTTTAGAGAGTTTTGTCGAAAAAAGTCTGAGAAATGGAGCTTTGTGGATTGAGCACGCTGGCTCTGAAATGTCAAAGCAGCTGTTAAGGCCTAAGGCATTCACTTCTAGTTGTGATAGACGTGCAGGATGGGAAGAAAGCTAACATAACATGCTTACGCAACTAATAAGGGCCGGAGAATTGTGGTTAACCCACTACTTCAAAGAAAATATGTTACTTAATGCCTACTGTTTGAAAAAATTATCCATTAGCTATTGCGTTTGAAGGGCAAAAATGTATTTTAACATGTTTAAAGTTGAAATAAAAATTGACAGGCAGCTACTATAGCGACCCCTGTGCACTGTTAGTTTGTTTAGCTCCACCACTGATTATACTGCTGTAAACAAAGAGACTCTGCAAGTAGAGAAGTAATGGGGGAGTAATTTATTTCATGACAGTCTGCTTCAAAAATCTTAATGGAAGGCCAGAATTTTCCGAAAGCATTAAAAATCTCTTTAACGTCTATTCGCAGCAAGAGTGATCCAGTGTGTGAAATGTAAAGTTGTGCATCATGGAGAGCCCTCCAGTGAGGACTCGCCACACGTGAAATCTGCCCACTGGATCAGCTCCCTACAACATCAAACAGATGAAAATACAGTTTACCATTTGACAGACCCTCTTTAAGCGGGTAGGGAAGCCATATCAAATGATGCTTCAGTTATACCTTAAAAAGCCGAGCAGTAATGTTAGTAGGCAGAATGATTGGAAGGCATGTGAAGCATACGCAACAAGAGAGCATCAACTGTTCATAGAAATCTCTAACTAAGCAATGCTAGAGTAGAATGTAGCAACGTAAACTCGTTAGGTTTGAATCGGGCCGGGTATTTTCAGTCACTTATATGCCAATATTTTGGATACGCGTATCCATTAAATATGTTTTATATTTTTAGTAATACCAAACCTGATAAATACCCTTTAAGATAAAGTAGTAATATAATTATAAATTCTTATATAAAATTTTTTAATACAAACTATGTCATAATTTAATTAATTGTCTTGACTCACATAATTTGTTTTAATTATTTTATATTTTTATTCAACCAATGAGTTAATATCATGTCAATTTATACAAAATAAATTTATACAAGAATGTATAACTATATTATTACTCTTCAAGATAATGGGCATGTATCGAATTTTCACTACTTAATCAAATAAATAAGAATATTTTGTAATTAACATTACACATGAGCTACTTGTTTTTACTACTTCTTTTGGTAATCTCCCTCCTCACTCATATTTTGAAATTCAAAAGGCATTATTCTTTTCTCAATGATACAAATACAATTAAAATGTGAGGAATATATGCTAGCTAGTGTCTTTGTTTGACCAATTTTTAGGAACTTTTGGTTTCTTTACCAGTTCTCTCATTTAGTTCAGTTGGTAACCTGATAATAATGGTGTCTCTTTCTAAGAAAGCACTGGTTTCTTCTCTTGAATATTGAAATATATACTTATGCACGAGGTATAAGACCTTTGGATGTGATGATAGATGTCATACAACATGGAGGTATATTGTTTCACATATTAAATTATGAATGAGGGACCAAGAGCTAGAGAACCATGAAAAATCGCACATGCAAACTGTTGAATTAATTTACTGAATTCTGTCATTAATTATTACATACAAACAAAGGGACTCAACAAGCTGCCAGTGCCACATGAAGTTATTTCTAACAAATCTTTAGGAAATTAGTCGTAGAGCCCATACTGATTTGATAATTAAGCCTTTTATCATTCGTAATCCTTATGATCTTCATGGGTACACATGGAACCACATTCTTTTTTCAATTATTTATATTTTCAATTTTAATCATAATAATGCGTTAAACATACACAATGATAAAAATATATAAGATAAAGTTATTACTCTAATCTTTCTAATTTTTAAAGTTAACCTAACTCCTTGTAGCCGCACACCATGCCCTTCCATATTAGCCATAAACTTCTCTCTAATTGTATTTACAGTACATCCAATGACTAAAAGAGCTCTTAGCTAGAATTACGTATGGATAAGAATAAAGACGTAGTGGCCCATAGACATAGTGAAGGCATATCACAGACATGCACTCATTAACGAAACAAAATTTTAAGGTTGTTTTGGTGCACCCAAAAGTTTCTTTATGATACTATGATTGTCAGTAGAAAGTTTTTACGTTGGGCTCCGCAGTGTTGCACTACAATGATTCAAGATGAAAACAATTGTCATCTGCACGTGCTAATGAAAAGAAGAACAAAATAGGATTTGCGATGGGCTATGAGAGTTCTTCGTATTTATCAGTCGGAAAATTGCAAGTTTTTCCTTTTAAAATTATTTTCCATTATTTAGGGCTAATTTGACAATGATAATCTTTTAAATAATTATTATTAATTGTATTTTAAAAATGATCAGTTGTACAAAGAAATCAGTTAGAGATTAATAAAATTTATTTTTAAAAAGAGTGATGATATAACTACAAATTCTTGTATAAATTTATTTTATATAAATTGATTTACCATTAACTTATTAATTGAATAAATATTTAAAATAATAAAAATAAATAATGTGGATCAAAAAATATCTAATCTAATTAATTAAATTATAACACATTAATTTGCATAAAAAAATTTATACAAAAGGTTGTAGTTATATTAAATACTCTAAGTTCTAAAAAATACAATCATAAATATTTGATAAATCTTACTGTTAAAATGTTGTAAGAATATAGGTAATTAAAATAGATGTAATATTGAATAAAATTCATTTATAAATTTATAAATTTGTATATAAATTTTTTTATTGTGTACATATACTAATTGATGGCTAAAATAAATGTTTTTTGTGATTAATTTTATTTTTATTTAATTATCTTAAAAATTAATGATTTTATTTCTAATTAATAATGATAATTTTGATAATATATATGAGGATATATATAAAATTATATTGAGTACAAAAATGATTCTTCAGATTAAATTTTAAGGTATTCCTTCTCTACTTTTTAAAATTTATTATAGGATGAACTAAACACTGAAATAACTTTTACCTTTTCAAAATCACTTATTAGCCTCTAAACAATAACCCCAAATGAACCTTACTCCCTTGGCATCATAATTTCATAATATTATTCTATTTATCATTTTTTAAAAAAACTTTCTCTCTCTTCATTTCAACATGATGCTTGTTTTCTCATGCATATATAAATAAGTTTTGTTTTTAAATATTATCTTCTTTGAAATTGAGATGTTGTAAAGAAAAAAAGTTGTACCTATGAAACAAAATTTAATAATAAATAGTAAATATAATTTTTAAATAATAAATAGAACTTTAATATTAAATAGAACTTTAATTGTAGTGTGTTGCTATTAACTTGTTGAATATCATGTATTATCCTTTTTTTATTTCGATGAATTATAATGTAGATTTGAAGTTGTTTTGAATTTTTTCAAAAAGAATAAGAAAATAAATTGGTTGTGTTCCTAAACCGTATAACGGTTTTAACTTAGATTAATTTCTTCCTTTTAATTAATTATTGTAGAAATATTTTTGTAGTTAAATCTTTTAGTAAAATTTAGGTTTTTAATGTATATTTTAAAGTGTAAGTAGCATCATCCTTAAATTTTAGATTAAACGCTTCTATAATAATCTATAATATTTTTCATGAGCACCTTAAAAATTTCATTAGTATTTTATTATTTTAGTATTTTATTTTTCTGATGACAATTCCCGACGCATTTGAATCACATTATTATTTGATTTTATACTTGTCTAGACCCTTTTCGATCGAAGCAAATAATATGTAGGCAAGCGTGAGAATGAATTTCCATTTTTCAGTCTTTTAATGAATGAAGGCAATTTGTTAGCCACGTGACTACTATCTCCAATGACATCTATTAATTTGCAATTATTGATAAATGCCTGCTTCTTGGTGCCAATATGTGGATAACAGACAGATCGCATCATCCTATATTCAAATAAAATTTCGCAAGAAAGTTTCTTTCATGGACCGGCCTAATTCATAAATTACCCATTTTGAAGCCCACCAAATATGCTTGGGAAAAACTTTCGGGGTCTTTTTCTAGGCTGCGTCTATCGTGCCCCTTGGGCGCCGTACTCCTTGAATTGTCTTGTAGTAAAGTCGCCGGTCGATGACAAGGAAACCTGGGATGCAGTTCATAAAACAAAGCACCGTTAACGTTGCAAAAATTTTGTTCAACGGAAAGAGAAAATGTTTTCTCTATATAACAATAAATGTGTTAGCTGAAACAAATAGGTGTAGAAGCGATTAGTCTGCGAGGAGCAATATATAGGACGTTATTTACAATTTTGTTGTTGCAGTTGGCATAAGGTCTAGTTGACATTGGCAGTAAATAAGAAGTAATCCAATGACTAGTAATGTAACGTTAATGAAAGAAAAATTAACCAAGAATGAAAGGATAGAAATTACGTGTGGGAATATAGGGGTGTTATGAAAGTAGTTAGATTCGCTCAATTCATCTTATTTGCAAAAATTATATCATAAAAAAGTCTAATATATGAGTTGGTGTATTGTATTGGATTATTTTGAAAGTCTTAAAATTCATAGTCAGTGAATTGAGTGTTGATTTACTTCTGTAAATCTACAAATCAAGAAAAAAATATTGATATTTAATTAATTTAAAAATTACTAAAACATGTAAATGTGGTATTATTTGTAAATAAATAAATTAAAATGTAGGAAATAAGTTAACACCACATTTTATATTATCAAAACAAATAAGAAATAAAATAAAATAATATATCTATAATTAAAGAAATAAATATAGTTACAACACAATAATCTATAAAGAAAAAGTAAATTGTAAAGAAAAGTCAATATATTGGGAAGTGGACAGAATAAAAATTTTTAATATACAATCTATTTGCAAAATGATCGACTAGATGTGAATTGCATCAAATTTGTATTCGATCTGCACATATATTAATTATATTTAGATTGAATTTTCCTGATTCATAGCTCAAATTGGACAAATAATTGAAAATGTACAAAAACGAGAATCAAATATAAATTAATGTCTAATCTGCAAAATTCCATCCACCAAATCCGGATTCACAGTAGATGAAAAATCGTTCATGCTTTGATCTATGCCTATCACCACAGGCGTAGCTTGAATTAATACATCTTCAATTAATACATATCTCTATAATTGGGTGCTTGATTAACGCATGAACGATCATATGCCCAACATCTTTGAACTTGCTTCCTTCATTAACCAATAATCTCATTAGGATTGACATCAATATGGACAAGTGTAAGTGATCAATTTAACAGTTCAGTTCAGGCGACTTTGAATTGCAAGTCACCAAAAATGAAGTAAATGTGCAACAAATCTAACTGGAAATGTTAAAAAAAAGAAAAATTGCAGGTTTAATCTGTGGAAGTACTACAAGCATATATGTAATATTCAAAAGGTGCCACAACTACAATTCTTAGTAGTTGGATTCAGAAAACTAAGTTGCAATTTCGACATAACAGATATGCGACATAAGTTCCACAAACATAATAATCGTCATACTTCCGTAACATTCACCGTATCCTAAAAAGCTACGAATACTTAACAAAACACACCGCAAGTAGTTCATATTTGCGAATAACTGAATCTATAGGGCGCACAAATTGTGTCCAAATTTCCTGATTGGTGGAGTTTCTTTGATGTTGTTGTTTGTAATCCGACAGAGAGATATGCGGGGGCTTTAATCATAGCATAAAAAATAACATAAGGTAGCCTTCTATTAGGCTTGCCCAAATAGAGTCACCTTTACAGGCCTGCAATTTGAGTAAATAGGAAGAACAAGTGAAAAATCAAACAAGAATAACAGTGTAACAAACTTCCTCATTGAATCATCGTCATTGTTGCGCGACGGTAGTTGCAAGAATCATATGCAGCAAAAGGATCTTTGGCAGAATGTGGAATGTACCAAAACTGTTATAATTGGGAAAGCACTAATTGACTAGCTGATTTTCAGATGGATGTCCACTATATGCAAAGTGTGGATAATATAGACGATTAAATGCGGGAATTTAGGGGTGTTCAAAATAAGTTGAAGATTTGAAAGACTATGGCAGTCGGTCCGAAAGAAATGACAAAGAAACAAATCCTTCTTTATTAAAAAATGGAGGGTTGGGGGGGGGGGTCCTTCTTTGTAGAGGTGAGAAGGTAGGTCAATTATATTTATAAAACTAGTGTGATGATTTATTTATTTTGAATACCCATAAAAAAAATCCTCTCAATGTAAATATTCATATGCATGTAACATCATTATTACATCATTATCAAACCCTATAACATCAGGCGCCTAAATTGAATCTCGTTCATCCTAAACATGTCGATTTATGTGAAGAAATTAATGCAGGTTACCTTACTTATTTGATGATATGGATGTTCAGAAAAAGCTTTGATAAATCGGATAACATATCAATGCAAATCTAATATATTCAAATAATCTATTGGAGATGTCTAAAATAACATATCGATGCAAATCTAATTGCACAGTTATAGAAGAATGCGAAAAGGAAACACTATCCTATGCCTGCATGCTTGTAAAATGATAATCTCTCCAATATCCTTTTATCTTTCATTCTTTTGCTTTCCAAATACCTCTGCCTTGAGAGACATAATACATCACACAGAGGACTCAACAAGATCCATTTCAAATTCAGCCCTTTCATTAGTCCAACCCTGCACAGAGTCAAACAAAAAAGAGGTTACACCAAAACAAAAATTAAAGATTTAAGTTGACTAATGTCTGAGAATACGGATTGATCATCATCATTAACTGTCAAGCTGACCTTATTGCAAGACCAAATAACTATTCCTTGTTGTAAAGAAAGCCAATATCTGAAGATTCCCAGGTAAGAAATCTATAAATAGCTCCTATCTCAAATAATCTTTTCGAATTACTAAAACTAGAGCCTGCCTCTACAACTGATAGGTATTTGCATGACATTATTGATTCTTTTGTAGCACAGCCCCTTGGTTGCGGAAGGTGCTGCGACAGCTCTTCAGTGACAAATGACATAAATGTACGAAGCAACCGCAAGCCAGTTTCCAAGCATACCCAAAGAACATGTTCCTCTCAAAGTCAACTGTAGGATTATCACCAGCAAAGTACAGCTTAATTGCTCCAATAAAAACATCACAAAACTGGTTTTGCCACCATGAAAACTTCGTGCTGGTTGCGTATGAGAATTCAAATGAATTTAGTGATGATGCAGTTCTAGATATGGCCTCGTTGCACACTGAGAGAATCCACTTGTGGCCAAATAGCAAGTTTTCTGGATGTAAAATCATTGAAGGGCAAAACCCTACCCAAGTTTGCTCATGGCGAATTGAACAGCATTCAACAATTTGTTACATCGTTGCCGATAACCAACTACTCTTTGGATAACTAAATTTAGTTTATCAGACCGAAAACAGAAGCTGAAGAAAAATATTAACTTAGATCCATGGATTCCAGTGACTCAAAGATTTCGAAGAATAAAATCATAAGGAATTCAGCAGGTAGAAACATGAACCTGAGCTCTGTTTGGAACAAGTGCAAATCGAACAGCATCTGCATCACATTCAGCTATACCACTAGGGAAGTCTGCCTTCTGTCTTTTCTTTGCAACATAAAGATCTTCAGGATCTAGATTGCTCTCTGTGAGAAAACACCTAGCTAAATTTTCACTGTAAATATTGATGCCTTATATAAAAGATTTTGATAGCTGTCAATTCCTAATTTGTAGGATTTGATTTAGTCTCTAATTCATAGGGATTTGATTCAGTTTCCTTTCTTGTTGTTCTCTACATATGTATATTGACCTAAAATTGTATTGTTTGTACAAATCAATAAAACCAATAACAAATTCCTCAACATGGTATTAGAGCTGTGTTAGGCTCCTTAGGGAAATTTTTTTTTTCAGCCTTCATTGCTGAACTTTTTTTAACATTTTTCCTCCATTTTTTAAATTCCAACCATGTTTGAGATTATTGATAAACATAACCCTTCTCAATTGAGTGACAACCGAAATACTGACAGTATAAATACTCCATCAATAGGAGATTTGCAAAACATTCTAGCAGCCCATAGATTGAATGGGAAAAATTATTTAAAGTGGTCTCAGTTTGTTCGAACCTTTTTAAAGGTAAAGGGTAAAATCAATCACCTACTTGGTACAGGACCCAAACCAGAAGATCCCAGATTTAATGCCTAGGACGAAACAGACTCTATGGTTATGTCTTGACTATAGAGTTCAATGGTCCCAGAGATCAATGACACATGTATGTTTCTTACCACAGCCAAGGAAATATAGAAAGCTGTTGAGAAAACCTATTCCAAGGTGGGTGATGTTGCTTAAATTTATGAGATTAAAACCAAGATCCCTGCAACTAAACAAGGAGGTCATTTTGTTACTGAATATGCTAATTTGTTAAAAATTTTATGGCAAGAGATGGATTATTATCAGTGTTTTTAGATGAAGTGCAATACTGATGCTGCCTTGATTAAAAGGTTTGTTGAAAAAGAGAGGATTTATGAATTTTTAACTGGACTAAATGAGGCGTTTGATCTTGTTCGAGTACAAGCATTGGGGAAGGAAGATTTATTATCACTGGATGAGACTATTGCTGCAATTTGGGCTGAAGAAAGTAGAAGAGGAGTAATGGTTGAATCCCAATTAGTAGAGAGTTCAACCATGGTCACAAAAAACGTCATAATGAGGAACTCTCGCCAAAATCAACAACTTCTTGGTGAAACTGAACAAACGAATGCATCCAAGGTGACAAATAAAGACTCTTTGTGGTGTACGTATTGCAAGAAGCCTCGACATACTAGAGAATGATGCTAGAAACTATATGGAAAGCCACCAATGTCCAATAAAAATTCAACTGTACAGAATGGACAACTGAAGGGACAAGGACAAGCTCATATGACCTTTACACAATCTAGTGACGAAGTTAAATCTCATGAACTTGACAAGCTCAACAAAGAAGAAATTGAAAAGCTGAAGAGTTTATTGGGAGCATTGGAAAACTCACCAGAGATAGGTACTTGTTCTTTGGCATTCAAAAGTAAGTTTCCTTCTCTATATGCACTAAATGTCTCATGTACGACTTTTTCTAACTCTTGGATTATAGACTCAGGTACCACAGACCATATGACCCACTCCTCACACAAATTCATTACCTATGACCCTTGTCCAAGTAATAGGAAGATAGCCACAGCGGATGGTTCTTTATCAACAGTTGCTGGCCAAGGAAATGTTTTAATAAATCAAGCCCTCGCACTTAAAAATGTCGTTCATGTACCAAATTTGTCAACTAACTTTTTGTCCATTAATAAACTCACAAAAGATTTGAATTGTAATGTTACTTTTTATCCCTCATACTGCATATTTCAGGACCAGAGAACGGGGAAGATGATTGGACATGCTAGAGAGAAAAATGGGCTTCACTATCTTGAAGAATCAAGTGGGCAAACTAGAACTGAAAACCATTTACCTCTATCCCATTTTTCTAAGTCTTCTATTTTCTATAAAGAAAAAATCTGGCTTCAACACTTCCATCTTGGACATCTGTCATTTAGCATTCTTAAAATAATGTTTCTATTATTGTTTAAAGGAATTGATGTTGAAAACCTTCACTGTCACATCTGTGAACTTGCAAAACATAAACGTGTTTCTTTTCCTGTTAGTAATAAAAGAACATCTACTCCTTTTGCACTCATTCATAGTGATATTTGGGGTCCTGCCACAGTTCTTAATGTCTCAGGAGCTCGTTGGTTTGTTTCATTTATTGATGATTGCACTCGTATGTTGTGGATATTTCTTTTAAAACATAAATCTGATGTGAGTTTTATTTTTCCTATTTTTTACAACATGGTCAAAAATCAACTTGGAGTTGGGATAAAAAGGTTTAGATCAGATAATGCTAAGGACTATTTCAACCAAAGTTTATCACTATATTTCCAAAATGAGGGTATAATTCATGAGTCATCATGCATTAACACTTGCCAGCAAAATGGGGTTGTTGAAAGAAAAAATGGTCACCTTTTAGCCATCACCAAAGCTTGTTTGTTTCAAAGAAATGTTCTTAAAAACTATTAAAGAGAAGCTATTCTAATTGCAGCCTATGTTATAAATAGGCTTCCTTCTCGGGTTCTTGGGTTTAAAAGTCCTGTGTAAGTTTTTTCAAAATATTTTCCAGACTTCCACACTACTAATAATCTTGTTCCCAAAATTTTTCGTTGTGTATCTTTTGTTTATATTCACTCTGATAAAAGGGGAAAATTTGATCCATGAGCACTTAAATGTGCATTTGTTGGTTATTCATCAACTCAAAAAGGATACAAATATTTTTACCCTCTAACAAAATTTTTTTTTATGTTTATTGATATCACATTTGCTGAAAAAGAAAGTTATTTCACTTAACCTTATCTTCAAGAGGAGACATCATCTATGGAAGATAAGGATAAAGACTTATTTTTACTGGAATTTGACACTCAACCTCCTACCTCATTTACAAACATAGAAAATCCTCTGGCTCTTAATCCTATTGATTCTCAAGGTTCTCCAAATCCTAATTCTGTTTTTATAAAAGCTAAAAACCCTTCTACTCCCAATTTTAAGATTTTTGGACAAGATAAACAGGTTCAAAGTTCTAGTCACCCAATATTGACTTATTCAAGGAGAAAAGTACCCATTGTTCAACCTCTACAAGTCCAAGAATTAGAACTAGCCCTTGGTAATAAGGTAATTAATGACACTGTACCTTCTCAAGAAAATATTTCTAGTTCTAATGAAGATAATGACAATGATCTTCCTATTGCTATTAGAAAAGGCACCCGAAAATGTACCCAACGTCCTTTATATTCATTATCTCATTTTATATCTTATGATAAGTTATCACACACCCACAGGACCTTTCTCACATACCTAAACACCATAATTATTCCTAAAATAGTATCTGAGGCATTAAGTCATATAGAGTAGAGAAATGCCATGAAAATAGAAATGGATGCCCTTGAAAAATATAAAACATGGGATATAGTAGAGTTACCAAAAGGGAAGAGTCCAGTAGGTTACAAATGGGTGTTTACTGTTAAATATAAGGCAGATGGGTCCCTAGAAAGATATAAGGCTAGGTTGGTAACCAAAGGGTATACTCAAACTTATGAGATTGATTATTTAGAAACATTTGCTCCAAATGCCAAAATGAACACTATGAGAGTATTATTATCTCTAGCTGCTAATCTTAGGTGGAGTATGCAACAATTTGATGTCAAGAACTCTTTCTTACATGGTAATCTTGATGAAGAGATTTACATGGAAGTTCCTCCTAGTGTTGGTTTGAATTTAAAAGGAAACAAAGTGTGCAAACTTAGAAAGGCCTTTTATGGCCTGAAACAATCCTCTAAAGCTTGGTTTGAATGATTTGCTAAGGTCATGACAGTTGTGAGATATAAACAGAGTCAAGCTGACCATACTTTATTTGTCAAACATTCAGCTTTAAGGGGAGTAACAATATTATTAGTGTATGTAGATGACATTGTGGTAACAGGAAATGATTTAGAAGGAAGGGAAGCATTAAAGAGATGTTTAATTAAAGAATTTGAGATAAAAGAACTTGGTAGACTGAAGTATTTTCTTGGTATTGAAATTGCCCACTCAAAGCATAGAATCTTCATATCACAATGCAAATATATATTGGATTTGTTGAAGGAAATAGGACAAATAGGGTGCAAGCCAGTCGACAGCCTTATAGAACCAAATCATAGACTTGGCAAAGCTCATGAAAATGCAACAATGGATAAAGGAACATATCAGAGACTTGTTAGAAAACTAATTTATCTTTCTCACACTAGACCTGACATCGCCTATACAATTAATATTGTAAGTCAATTTATGCATAATCCCAAAGAAGTTCACTTTTAAGCTGTATACAGGATCTTGCAATATTTGAAAGGAACACCAGGGAAGGGAATTTTGTTCAAGAAAGGAAAAGGACTGACACTTGAAGCCTATACTGATGCAGACTATACAGAATCTATTATTGATAAGAGGTCAACATCAGGTTATTGCACTTTCCTTGGTGGCAACCTTGTAACTTGGAGAAGTAAAAAGTAAAATATAGTTGTTAGATCAAGTGCAGAAGTTAAGTTTAGAGCCATGGTAATGGGGATTTGTGAGCTAATATGGCTGAAAATTGTACTACAAGACTTGAAAATTCGATGGGAAGCACCTATGAGATTTTATTATGACAAAAAATCAGCTATTAGTATGGTACACAATCCAGTTCAGCATGATCGCACTAAGCACATTAAAGTTGACTAACACTTCATAAAGGAAAAGCTAAACAATGGCCTAATTTGCAATCCATTTGTATCTACTGGTGACCAGCTAGCATATATATTAACCAAAGGTTTGAGTAATAAGGTATTTCAAAGTATAATAGGCAAGCTGGGAATAGATAATATCCATTCGCCAGCTTGAAGGGGAGTGTGAGAAAACACCTAGCTAAATTTTCACTGTAAATATTAATGCCTTATATAAAAGATCTTGATAGCTGTCAATTCCTAATTTGTAGGATTTGATTTAGTCTCTAATTCGTAAGGATTTGATTTAGTTTCCTTTCTTGTTGTTCTCTATATATATATATTGACCTAAAATTGTATTATTTGTACAGATCAATAAAACCAATAACAAATTACTCAACACCCTCCTCCAACCTCTTATGCCCATGCGCATTATGGATTATTGGATGCCAATAAATCTACATCATATAAAATGAATTAACGTATCCGCTTCATGTAGTTTACCAGAAACATGACATTTTCCCCTCATGTACAAGAGTTAACAAACAAAACCCTAAATAGAATTTTACAACAATAGGAAGGCATAACTTGTTTCTTCCCTATAAATGCCATGTGGCATATTTGTTCCATATCCAAGCACCTATGCTTCTAACAAGAGGCTCATTTGAGGTTAGTCATATTCAAAAGAGATAGGGTGCATTTAGTCAAGAATTAGGATTCCCTCACATTTGTGAAAAGAACTTTAAGAATTAGCATTCACTTACCTTCGTGAAAAGTACTTCAGAATTAGCATTCACTTACATTGATGAAAGATACTTCACCTCTAAATTTAATTCCTAACATCACCATCTGAGCAACCCAAATAAAGAGAATGCCACGGCCAGTTTCAAGGACAGAAGTTAGATAAAATGCCTTCAAATCATTCGTATAATCTGGCTAACCCAACACTGATAATAGAAAGAGACTAGAAGAAAACAATGTGTCAAGCATGTGAGGATCTTGGCATATTTCAAACTTCTCCCCAATAACTTTTTATTGGCCTCAACTAGTACCTCTTTCTCATCTCTTACAACTATCCAGTGGTCATTGTATGATCTAAGTTCTTTCAATCCATTATCTTCTATGGTAATATACTATGTAGGAATTCAGTGTTTGCACCAAAGCCGACATGAGATACACTAGTCACATTTAGCCTGAAGCCATTTGCCACATTCAAATGTCCGAACATGAGATTAGGACGTAACCATATCAACACCAAATGTAACCAGATAACATAATTAACACACAATAAATTACCTTGTTATTAGAAGAAGCTAAATGTTTGTTTAACATTGGGAAATTGAAGGTTGCTATCTCAATTGAAAGTTTTTCTCCCCTCTTTAATAGGCAATTTTGAAGAATATTTCTAAAGTTAAGACACTATATAAATGAAAAACACTTCCATGCAAGTAGTTTTGAAACATTGTCCTCAACCAGAGAGAATATGTAAATGGTAAAAGAAGAAGGGATTAATTCTTCCTTGATAGCCCTCTTTCATCGTTATAAAAGTTGGAAGACAAGAAGAAACCTTCTCTACTCAGAGTATACTGTCTCGGGATGAGCTCAAGCTTCTTTCTATCATCATCTATAACTACATGAAGAGCCTCTATTGCCATGCTATTATAGTTAATATACCAATGGGGCTTTATCATTATCACTACAACATTATTGCTTTCTTGAAAGAAAAATAAGGCGCATCTCACTATCTTTGACACCTCTATATAGTCTCTGTATATAAGAAAGAAGGGAACTTAATAAATATTGGTACCATAAAATAAAATTGAACATGCGAACAACAGATGATGCAGCAAAAAAACCTTTTCCTGTGATGCTTCAGTCACATCCTCATGAGCCTTAAAACATAGTATACCCTCAAAGTCTGGACCTCCATTACTATTTATTCCCTATCTTCGGTAAAAGTCTTTATAAATTCAAGATTTATATTGCTTGCCAACATCAAATCATTTGGATCATTGGCTAGAGTTATTTGCAAAAGCATATAGGAATGGACTGAGGTATGCATGCCTACCTATAAGCATCAACTTACATCTAGTAGTCCTAGTTAAACAAGAGAATTCTTAACAGCTCCAGTCCCAAACTTTGGGTCAACTAGAATTGAATCACAAATTATAAGAACTTTTGTTCTATTAAATGGATAAATGACAAATTTTCCGTGCAAGTGACCGTACCTTGCATCTTTAGGCTGTATAGCATTGGCAGTGTCACCAAGAATTACTTCCACCCTAGTAGGGGCAACGAAAATCTCACCAAGTTCTCCTTCCAGAGGGTATGCAAATGATGTTAAAACATTGATTTTTCATTACCAGGAACATTTTTCATCTTCTTTTTTGGGATGTTAACGTAATCTACCTATAAAAACAAATAGACTTTCAAATTAAGCATGAGAATCTAGAAACTAGAACTGCAGCAAGTAAAAGAAATGCCTCACCTCAATATCAGACATAGCTATCCGTAAGACACAATCACAGTTCACTAGCCAAAGATCCCTGCAAAAAAAAGGGTACAACTATAAACATTAAAGTAATCCTCATTTGACTGTATAAACAACCAGATAAAATAAAGAGTTGGTAAAAAAAATATACAAAAAAGGAAACTATTTATAATTTTATATAAAGTATACCCCTATACACGAAATAGAAAAAGAAAGGAAAAGCCCAGACTAGTAAAATCAACCTAAGCAAGTAAATATACAGTCCTTTTAACAGTAAAAAGGAATGAAAATTATATAGAAATGCAAAAATAGTTTTCTAGCAAACCAACCTATATATGAGAGGTGAACAAAACCAGCATAAAAGAGATTAATGCATATGCCATCATCCAAAGTTCGTTAACATGAAAGAAACAAATCCTTCTTTGTAGAGAAGGTGAAAAATCCTTTTTTCCCAAGGCTGAAATTAATTATATGAAACAAGATGTTAAGTATTGATAATATTTAATGACATTTGCTTTTCTTTTCCTTTTAATAGTTTGTAGTATAGTACAGTTTCACGGTCTATTAATAGTCTAGATTTGTATAATAATGGTATCTCAAGAGGGGGTTCATTATATGGGCATTCAAAATAAATAAACCATCCTATATATATGATTTCCTCCCTTAGATGATTCTCTTTCATCCTAAATTTAATTTACCTAGGCCATTTACTTACTTTCAGCTGTTTTGCATTAATCTCTTCTAAGGGTGTTTGTGGATGATTAGGAATCAATTTATGTTCAATTTACGATTTTACAGATTATAAAATTTTAATCCAATCTAAATCACAGATTGATGAAAATCAATTCATATATGTAATACCCTAATTCTCCTAAAGGTATTAGTTTCAATGATCTTTAAAACACTAGTATAAATATAATAATATATTTTTCTCATTATGAGAGAGAGAAAGAGAGAGAGAGAGAGAGAGAGAAGAGAGAAAAGAAAAGAAAAAAAAGTAGAAGAAAGTCTTCTTCTTTGTTCTACCATTAGTAATACATAAGATTAAATTATGTTGTTTGAAATGGTTATTGTTGGGAGTCGATTTTGGAGGTAAGTTTTAATTCTTAGTTTTTATTAATTTGTTATGGAGAAGCATGATTAGGTCTTTGCAATAAAAGTAGAAACCTAAGATTTTGTAAAAAATATAATGATAGTGTATTATTTTGAAAATCATAGAAATTTGTACAAATTGATTTTGATTATGATTTTTGGATATGTTAAACTAGACATTGTCTAGAATGTTTTAAAACTTGTTTCAGGCTAGTTGGATATGATTTTAATTAATTATGATTTTTCAAATTCAAGTCTAAAAACATAGAATTTTCTGATTTCAACGAAGAACATGAAATACGAAATTATTTTTATCATCACTAGACGTTCTTAAAAATTACGAAATTTAGACAAATGATTTTTATATACGTCTAGTGTGATTTGTAAATTTCATGATTTTATGATAAAACAATAAATTTTTTTATATTTTTAAAGTAAGTATGTTGAAAGCAAAAAACTATTTGACAGTATTAATGATGTTTGAAACGTAAGTTATTTTCAATAGTTTTTAAAGGAATTAGGTTATCAAACTTTTAATCATAAATTTTCAATATGTCAGCATATGGTTTGTAGAGTTTGAGAGTTTTCCAATAAGGGATTAATTTATTAAAAATCTAAAAAAATAAAATGTTTTGTTTTGAAGGCTGAATCTTAAGGATATTGGAGATTAAGTTTAAGAGCTGTTTAAAATGAGATTTATAATTGGGACATGATTATATTTTATGAGAATTTTATTTATGATTTTAGGTTGATGATATAGGTATGCATTTGTTACATGATGATGCCAAGAGGTAAGTAAATTAGACTTCAAAACGAATCACAATAAAAAGTATATATGTTCAACTTGTGTGAAAAAACTATTTTGATATGTATGAATATAGATTTATATGTTTTTGCCCATGTATTTATGTGATGTGTTGTTGTGCGTGTGAACATAGGCATATGTTATGTAAGGATTCATTGGCATAAGCACGGAAATGCATTGATTTTTTTATGAATGAGAACGTGGATTTTAGCAAATGAAATTTCTACTTTATGAGATTTTGCATTGGGAGCCACTTTTTGAAATTGTGTAGGGACTACCTCTTGAGACTATATGGGGGCTACCTCTTAAAGACAGAGCACCGCAAAGTACCACATATGGTGCAAAGTGTCATGCAAAGCACAAAGTACCACATTGTAGGATATGTATTTTATAGAAAGAAAATATGAAGGTTTAAAAGCGACAGAAAGAGATTTTGATGAATTTGTTTTAGAGTAGTTCCAAAAGATCATGGCATATCATCCATTTGTATTATGTATAAGTATGTATGTATTTTGGTATATTAAAAACTAGTTTACTTACTAAGTTTTATACTCATTATAGTTTACTGTGATTCAGTTCTCAGAAGTTAAGATTGATTCATGATAATTGAGAAGGACTTAAATTGAGAATGGTAAATGGTTTGCCCAAATTATTAGATTATTCCACTGTTTATTATATTTGAGGCTTGAATTATTATTAAATGTAAAGAGCTATTTAAATTCTTATATGGGCTGTAGTTAGATTTGTCCTCAAAGTTCAAGTTAGGGCATTACAATATATTTGTGAATCATATGGGGGTTTGACCCAATCTATACCTAATCTACAATTTTATAGTTTTTTATAGATTAAACTTTTTTAATTATGTATAATTCATGAACTAACTAAATAAACAAGTTTAATGTAAATATAACTTTATTACTGATTAAATTTAAAATTAAATAAGATTTAAATAAATTAATTATTTAAATAAAGTTAGAAAATACGTTTAAAGTTTCAAAATATAATAGACTAAAAAAATCTCATTTATTTAGATCAGTAAATGAAAATTAACTATTTAAAAAACTATATTTGTTTATTTAATTATTTTTATATTATATTATTATCATATAAGATATAATATGGTGTTATATTTTAACTTATTTATTTATTAGTAAGTACTAATGTCGTATCTACAATTTAATTTTTTAATTAAAATAAATATTTTTATTTTTTTTATAGATTCACATATTTTTATAAACTTACAGAAGTAAATTTATATCTAATTCATCGATTATAGATTTTTAAATTTTTAATCTAATCCATAAATCAAATTTTTATGGATTGAATTTCGATAGATCAGACGGATTGAGATGATTGGATTAGATTCTGAATACCCCTAATCTCTTTGTATCATCATTCTCCCTCTTTACTTCTGGTGAGCATTCGCATAACTTATGTGGTCCTAATTTATAATTATTTTAATATTTTCTTAACTTAAATTTATATCTTTTTATTATTTTATTATATCAATTTTATCTTCGCTTTTATGTTTTATTACTATAAGTGTAGCTGGGAATAAAGAAGAAATAAATTGTAATTTAGGAAATCAATGGGCATAAGATTAACGATTAAGGAAATAAGTCTTGAGGTACCAATGCAAGTAGCCTGCAAGTGAAAGACAAAAATAGCTATACGTAAGGGAAAAAGCCCCTTCATCTTTGGGTTTGATGTAATAACTCATTTAATCTTTACTTTTTAAACAATAGTAAAAAATAATATGTACTTAATTTATCGTTAGTTTATTGTGTAATTCATTGAGGGTAAAATAAGATTTTTCAATTAAGGATATATAGATAATTTTAAAATAAAGCTCTAAAAAATAATTAACTAGTAGCTGGTTTGCTATAGAAATTTAAATTTAAGGACAGCCTGATAGATAAACAGTAACAATACTAAATAATATGTAAAATATATAGTTAGGACAAAATAAAAAAAAATTTATTTCATCGGCACTAGATTGAAAATTTTTTTTTGTTCTTTAACTTTCTCTAACTTTGATAGAGCTAAGACAAATAAATAATCTCTAAGTACTATTGTTTTGCCAAAAGTAAACAAAGACTCCTTCATTTACTTATAAAGACATACAGTAAAGATATAAAAGCACAAATTTAAAATATTATCTTGTAGATGTTTATTTGCTGGGTTGCCCACCTAAATGAGAGGCAGTTATAGATGCCATAACAAAATTTCATAAGAAAGGTTCATTGCTCTGGCCCAGAATATAATTAATCCAGCATGGGCTACATGAGTGCCCAGTAGTTCACCGGATAAATTCATAAGTTGGGTATTCCCAGCCCACTAAGTGAAACCAATGGTTTCTTGGTCACGACCTGCTATAGCTAATCATTTGATCGTCTGATCGTCTTCGTCTGCTAATAACATAAGTGTAGGGGTCAAAGGAAAAAAACCATTACTATTTCACTATTAGAAAGCTATCATATAGTAGAGAATATTGTGTCTCAAATACTTTGTTCCCAACATAGTTCGCTGTTGTTCCTTATAGTCTGTAGAGAGCTTTCCTTCTTTTTATGCCCCCACTCTTTGGTCTTAAGAATGCTGGTTTTAAGAATAAGTAATTACCCTTCTTTGACCCTTACTGTCTAACTTGAGATTGAATAATTCAATGAACATACACATGCAGATATAAAGATATTGCATATTCTTTAGTATTATTTTTATTTGATTGAATTATTCCTAAATGTTAAATTTATGTAAAAGTCAAATGTTATTTAATTATATTTGAAATTTTTATTTTAAAATAGTTTGTATATGTTTAATTGAAAAATCATATTTTGTCCATAATTAATTACATAGTAAACTAATAGTAAATTAATAGAAGAGTGTTCTGTGCTATTGTTTAGAAAATAAAAAGAAATAGGCTGTTGGTTATATACTAAGGATAAAATGGGCTATTGCATCTAACTTCAGGGGTGAAAAAAACTTTTTCCCTTAAATCAATTGAATTTGGTGTGCTTTACCTGCATGGGTGGGCTTAGTTACTAACTTGGCTTGGCTTTATTTTAATTCTTTGAGTTAGGAGGTTACTACCTTACAGTTGTTGTAAGGTATAGCCTTTCATATGAATAGTATTTGGACCCACAGCGGGTACTATTTATATAAGAAAGTTGTATTTTATAATAACTGTAATGTAGTCCTCCCTTTTAAGTTAGGGATTTAGAGGCCAAGAACTAATATATAAAGAAGAGAAACCCAAAAGAGTTGAGAAGCAGTGGCCACAAGAGGAAAATTTAAGACTGAAGAAGTTGATTGGTTTTTATTTTATGCTAATGAATTAATTTATTTTGTTAGGGCTACAATGTAACCTAATTAGGAAAATTTAATTTTATAAATTTGTGCTATTTTTAATTTATTATTCTGTGATTGAGTATTCATTACTGCACTTAATCACTTTTAAATATTTAACCAATATTTAGATAATTTGAGACTACATAATGAGATTGAGAGGAAATTCATATGACTATACTTTTTGTAGTCAATGCCATGAATTGAATGAAAATAAAGATTTGTCAATACAGTTCATATAGTTTTATCTAAGAATTTTCATTGAACTGAATGAATCTTCGCACATTTAAATTCACATAGAGTTTAATGTGTTAATGTGAAGGTATTTTTGATATTGCTTGAGAGAATATATTAAATAGATTAGAGAAATTCACTATCAACAAAGGCGGTTATTTTTAGGAGCATAGATAGATGATTAAATTATATTAGTTGTGGTGAAGTAGAATGTCCTATGGTCTTAATTGCTTAGTGATTGCTCTTTCTTCTTGCGTCTTTATTTATTTTTTAAATTTAAATTTTAGTTTTTTATTTTTATTTTAATTTTTAATCTAAATTTACTTAATTGATTTTTCAAGTAATTGGGCTATAATAATTTCAGTAGATAGAAGGATGTATAATCCTTATGGGATGATACTGTACTCTATATTATATTACTTATGCCAACTATTAGTCATCCTTCTTTTTTTTAAATTCAAGCAAGAGTTTTGTTCATTAACATGAAAGAAGCAAATCCTTCTTTGTAGAGAAGATGTCTTCCTGATACATTCTTATAGTGAATTATTTGAACATTTTTAAGAATCATATGATGATTTGAAGAAAATTTTTTTAAAAAATACCTTTCTTAAAAAGAAAATTTTAGCCTTTTCAAATGAGAATGATGATTTACAAAAACAAAATGAAGATGATTTTTTTAAAAGAATAGTCAAGAATTTCCTTTAAAGAAAAATCAAGTATTTCATTTGAGCATGATAGTTGACAAATTGATAATTTAACTAAGGAAAATTAAATCTTAAGAAGATGAAATGTAGCTTTAATGATATTATTTTAAGATTTAACAATCAATAAAAGAATTTGAAAAAATAGCTTGGTTCTTAAAAGTGTGTTTTTGATAAGGGAGCATTGGGTATAAACTTAGTATAAAACAAAAGTATTACAAGAGATAGTTTGTTAAAGCTACCTCAAGTGACTTGTAATTATTGTTGATGAGACAATAGACATACAACCTTTATTATCCTTTAAGCAATAATGCACTTGTTGGTGATAAAAAAGTTTGGATTTCCAAAAAAAAAAAAATTATATATCAATAGAGATGGCCAACAGGAAGGCTTGTACGAGCTCGTGCTTTTGTCATGCGTGTTTTGTATTGTTCCATGCTTTTTTTGGGGGGGGGGGAGGGGGCCTTAGGTTTGGCTCAACACATGTATTGTGCGCACTTGTGCAATGCCCACATGTGCTTAAGAAAAAAAGCATGATAAGCTTTCCTTTTCCTTCTTTTTTAATTTTTTTAAGAGGGCATGCCATACTTTTTTTTAATTAATTTTATTAGGTCAATGTGTATCTAGTTAAGTTCAATAGAATTGAAAATTCTAAACTGAAGTCCATATTCAATAATAATAAACTAAATACTAGCAAGAAAATATAATACTAATTACTAAGTTAGACTATTTGGTATTAATATTCTTTTTTAATACACAACAATAACAATAACAGTAACAACAACAATATAATTTTCTTAAGAGTTTATTTAATTGTTAACCTAAGTTTACGTAGAGTCATAAATCATAATTTATAATAGCATTAAAAATATTTATAAAATTATTTATTATAATTTTATTTATTTAAATTATGATGTTAATTTTCATTTGATAAACTATAAATATAAATTTGTTAAAGATTTTTTTGAAACTAAGAATAAATGAATTTAAAAAACTTGTTCTAATAAAATGTATTAAAATATTTAATTTTAAGTTATTTATAAAATCATAAAATTTAAAATTTACTTTCATTAAAAAGTGAAATGTGCCTATGACGGGCCTTTTCACATATCATGTTTTATCCCATCTTTAATTCTCTTGTGCTTTTAAGGACCATATACCTAAAATTTTAAATTCAATCCAATTTGAGTGTGTGCCATACTTTATTGTGTGCCACACCAAAACATACTCCTGTTGTGCAGTACTATATAAACATATGTCGTACTTATGCTATATTCCCTACCCATCTATGTATATCACTAACATTCTATCTTCTGGGACTTGAAAAAAAACAAATTGGATACAATAAAGACTATTTGAGATCTTTTCTATAGACAATAGTTAATGAAAATGAATTATTCGAATGATTCAAATCTTATTGTTCAATCAATATATAGTTAAGAAACCATTGAAAGTTAGGGCCGCTATGGGAAATATCCACCCCAAATTTGACCCCAACCAAAAAAAAAAAAAAACCTAAAGTATCGTAATTACAAACTAGCCCATATATATCATTTTAGACTTGCAACTAGCTAAAAAATTTCATGCATATGCAGGTTCAGCAAAATGTCGTTAAAGAAAATGTATGTCGTATATGCATGTTTAACGATTCAAAATTGGGTCAGAGATATCAAAAGAAATTATCGTTGGTTTAAAGTATAGATCATGCTTCGTCATTTTGCTTTATTTTCCTTCAGCTCACCCATAATGCCTAGAATTTAGAAAAATAGTGGCTCCCTAGTCTAGCCAAGTTGGCACCCAAGAAATATCAAACCTCAAATCTCTTAAGACTATAGAAACATACTACAGTGTCGCTGTGCAAATGTATTATCATCTTTCAGAGCAATTTCTATTTGTTACTTTACTAGTCAATGCCTTGGTTTTAGAAGGTCCGAAAACATTTGTAACCTAATGGTAGCTCTGAAACTAGCTTAGTTCATGTCGGGTTTAAAGGTTCTAGGTCACAAAGCAGTAGTACTAGCATGAGAATATCTATTTGTTGTTAGACAACTTCAGGGCTAGATGGAGGCATGAAGCTCTTAATGTCTTAATGATATCTATTTAGTACTTTTAACTTTGCAGCAATTCTTTAATTTCACGATTGTAGGAAGAAGGCAATTGGTTTTGTTCACAAAATGCCAACAATTGTTTGGGAACTACTGCAAGAGACAAGAGTTTAGCATTGACACAAAAAACCAAAATATTCAAAAAGTTAAGAAAATAACAAACAAAATATTTTAAATGGTTAAATAAGATAATATGGTTAGAAAATTCCACTCGAATTAAGAATTCAATTACTTGCTATATCAAACATACATAAATATAAATTAAACTATTTAAGTTAAAATCTTAAACACAGGTACATTTCCAATCTATGAAGCTGAACACATGGGCTCTTAGCCTTTCCATATATGGTTTTACCATTTGGCATTGAATTATGGATGTGCAATATCATTTTATTATAACTACAAAAAATAAATAAAACAAAACTTTAATAGTAAAAATTCATCGACGAACACATTTATCTAAGGGAAAAACAGAAATAGAATTATGGGAAGAAGAGAAATGTGAAAATAAAAAAGGGTTGCCCCTATGAACTCCATCAGGATTAGTATCCTTTTACGTGTATGGCAGTATGGGTTCCTAACATAATGGTAGGTGTAGAGTCCCTTAAATCCTCTCAAGTCTCGACACTCATAGTGGCTAACTACTTGGTCACCTTTTAAAATTTGATTTTGTAGCGATAACTTGCCACGTCAATATTGTAGTTAATCGTCTCATTTTGTAGCAATTCAGCAAGTTTTCAAGAGCTCAATAATGGCTAGTTTACTTATCCAAACTGTATAAACTCAAATTAAAATCAAATTTATCAAGTTTTTCAATCAAAAATCAGTTCATACAACCTACATAAGCTTTCATCTTGTCAATATACATACATTGAGCTATCATTTGTATATTCATTTAAAAAAATATATTTATTATAATCTTTAAAATCATTATTAAATTTTCATGATTTCAAGTGTGGAAACACTTAGGGAAAGGTGTGTGTAAGTAAAATATTACTTGTAAAAGGTCTATCTACTCATTGAAGGTTAATTGCAAGAACTTAAAGTCTTGGGAGACTTACATAGTAAAATCTTTAAGTATAGTTTGTTTGGAGGTATGGACGTAGGCAAATTTCCAAACCATGTTCTGCATGTTCATTTTCTTCTCCCTTACTTTTGAATTCATAATTTGTTAAATTTATCATTATTCATATTTTTAAAGTATTTATTTAAATTGCATTGTGTTTTTGTTATTATAATTTTTAATTACCTAGTTCATCTCTTCTTAGGTTGCATAACTAGAACTTCTTTATGTTTTTAAATGAAATACCAAAAGGACAAATTTACACCAAAAAAATGATCTTATAAATAGTTAATCTAGGTTCATTCTTTAATATTTCTAAGTAAAACACTCAAATAGTTGAGTTTTCAACAGAATGCCAAAGGTATGATCATATAAAGAATGACTTATATGTGTAAATGCTAAAGATGTGATCACATAAGATTTTGGGAGATTAATTATGGGAAAAATGTTACAAAATCAATTATCTCTAAGAAGAACCAATATAAGAGCTATACTTAAGCTTAAGCCTATTAAAGATGAAAGCTAAAAAAATTATGACAATTGTTCAAAGAAGACTTGTCATGAACAAGTGTTGATACAAGTTTATAGGTGTCTGTTAGTGATTACTATTATTATAGGTGTCAATGTACAGGTATACATAGTAAATAATATACTAATGATTATTTAGATTGTCTCTATAGGGATTAATGTTATAGGATTTGCTATAGCAATCTTAATTGTGCAATCTCAATCTAACTTAAAATAAATAATTAATGAAACTAAATGTAATAAGCAAAATTCACAATTTAAACACAAGGACAAGCTCAATGGGAAAGGACTAGTTGAATGATTAAACTCAATGATATTGATTATTTTTTCAATTAAGATTAAGTTACCACAACATCTACTACAGCACTGGATAGAATCTCTCATGTAGCCTCAATTGTCAACTATTGGATATTTATCTGAATACAACCTAACAATAATCAATTGTTATGCTAACATTAGATATAACATTATTTGTTCTATGTTCTAATTGTCTTACAAGATGAATTCCTATGTCTAGTTCTTCACTAATTTTATATCAACTATAACCCTATTCAAATTGACATTAACTCAATTTGAGAAACCTAATGTAAATTTATGTATTGTCTTAATTTGTTCTACTAAGTCAGATCTCTTTAAAGCTCATTCTTAGCTAGTATGCACTAAATAGGTGATTAGCCAAAATAGAAAATTGCAATAAGTAAAATCAAGATAAATATAATAGATTCTATGTTGTATATATCAGTTATATATCCATCAAGCTCGTTTAACACTCAACCATAACAAAGTTTTATTTCATGATTGATGATAAAACAATAAGAAAATTCTTTGTAGCCATCAAATACATTCCTATAAATAAATAAAAACAAGAAAACAAGATCCTATAAATAAATAAAAACAAGAAAACAAGATGAGGAGTTGAGTTCCATTTAGTCTTCATGATCTTTTTTTTTGGTTCCTTGAATCCTTTATTGTGGCCTTCAAATCTCTCTTATTCCCTGTTCTTTTTGTTTTTCTTTATTATTTTTTTTAATGACGGTTTTGCTTTTTTCCTTTTATGTGTGCTACTTTTATAACTTAGAACTAGGTAATTAAAAGTGTGTAGCCATGTGTTTTTCATTTTTTGAAAACTTAGATTGCAATCTTTCAGTTAGCATGCCTGAAATCTCGTCTATGATTACTACAGGATTGCAACTAAAAACGGCTACATCATCTTTATTGTTCTAGGCTTGTTTTAATTCCTTTATAGCCAAGTTCTTTTGTTATCTTGTAAGTATGTTGTAGCAACATTACATCAAAAAAAATTAGGCATTTTGGTTATTTATAATCACATTTAATTAGAGCACCAAGTGATCTAAAACCAGATTAATCCATCCAGATTAAACTTAGGTAGATTTTTATGCAAAATATCACTAAAATGTTACAAAACACATTACTTACTTTCTAAGTAATATTGATTTAAATCTAAAAATATCATGATATCTCTTATTTTCTAGAGTTATTAGTGTCCTTCTACATAGAGTTTGTTGCTATGACGATGCTACATGTCATGATGGCTCTTCTATCTCATGCTTTCAGTTGCCTAAAAAAAGTCCAAGCTTTCTAAATTTAATGAGTAAAAACACTATTATTATAAAAATTACTTTTTACAAGGCTTATTAGCCATTTAAATGGGTTGATTGAGTAAATTTTAAATTTGAGGGTGGATCTATTTAGTGAATGTGTTAAGTGAGTAATTTAGTTGGTTCAAATAGTTTCACACTAAGTTTATTAGGAAAATGAGTATGAAAATAAATTTGTGAGTTCAAATAATCACAACAAAGTATAATATTAATGAATAACACAAATTCAACTTAATTGAAGCTTAACAAATACAGTATTAAATTTAGTATGATTCAATTAAAATTAAGTCATAAAATACTAAAATTTAAAGCAAGTTTACCGCAAATGTTAACATGGGCCATACTGCGGACCGTTTTAAATCGGGCCGTAAATTTTACGGCACACGTACCGAGGGTTTTAAGTAGAGCCCAGCCCGTTGGACATCTAATAGTTTGCGTATATAATACGAAAAGAAATTGCATGCTCACACCCAACGCCCTCTCGCGAACCGTACTACAGTCACCCCTCAAAGAAGCTATAATCGCCAGAAACATACAAAACCAAACAAATCCAAATAATATTGCTAGGTGCCAATCATATGATTAATCTCTTAACTAATTATTTGTGTGCTTATTATTTAATTAATGTCTTTAGCTTTTTATATGTTTTCATTTGTGGGTGCATAATTGTGTTAATGAATGCAAAAACTTCCTCATTTTCTAATTATTTTATGAATTTAACTTAAATTAAGCTTTCACAACATGAGTTGTAGAGCTATGATTTAATATGTCCTAATTATGTAGAAATCTATTTTTACATCACTTGAGAATTATTATGATTAAAATAAGTCTAATATATATGCCGACTCTCGAAGAGCATAGAATCATTGAATTATTCCAAGAATGGATGTGAATGGGGAATTAGGAATTAGAGAATTGCCGCAACAATTTGATGGGATCAAGATGGGAGGGTGTAACTTGCCTCGTGATATAGTTTATAATATTTTAGCCAGACTTCCTACAAAATCTTTAGTTAGATTCAAGAGTGTTTGTAAAAGGGTGATGATTATCTACGGTACTTTGGATTCTAGGAACCTTTTTTTCAAATTGAAAAATGAGGGCGTAGATTGTTGTATGTGCTGGGAAAGAAATCACATTTGGATAGAGAAAGCATGTAACAGGTTTGTAATATTGCAATGTCAGGCCCCAACATTTGGTTGCATGCTATTTGTCTATGATACCATCGATGATCAATTTAGGCAACTGCCAGAAATTCGAGCAATATACAGTGTATATGCTTGCTCCTTATTAGCCTATGATGTCTCTGCAAAAACATGTAAGGTCGTTGTGTTTCAGTGTGAGTATTTTAGCAGTGAGTGCTTTATATATAGCTTGAATGATCAGTGGGGAATCAAAAATTGGAGGACACTAAAACTTCCTTGTTCGCAGAAAATAATGAAATTGCACTCATCGATCGATCTTGATGGTGCATTATATTGGATAGCTGAAAATAATTATAATGATTATGGTGCTTTTATACAGCTGATGGACATTGCAACAGAGACGTTCATGGGAATCATAAAGGTTCCATGCTTTTATGCCCTACGCACCTCGTTTTTGTCCATCAAAGCCTGGAACTGCTAATCCTACGACAACAACCACTGGAAAATATGTCCCCAGGTACATGCATGGGAAAATGTAAAGGTTATAATTAATTGTACACCATTTTTAAATTTTTGTTCAGATGGTCAAACCTGAGGATATACTTTGTACTCTGCAAATATACTCTGATATTAATTAATTAATTAATTACTTACTTATTCTCTCTAGCTCTTTCTATAGTGAAAAATTATAATTTTTCTTATAAAATTATAATTTTTCTAATAAAAATTATTTTTAGAACCGATCTCATATAATATATAAGAAATTCGTAATCCAGAAAATCATACATTGATAATATCATAAGCTGAACGACACCAGACAATAAATCTGCCACCCAACAATCTTCTAGGTAATGACTCAAGTTTGATCTGCACTGAACGTGTAGGCATTCGTTTCACCACTCCCAAAAATCTCCGACTTCTTTTTTTCAGTATTTTTCTCAAAAAGCATCTCTCTCTATTTTAAAGAGAAAAGAACACTTATATATAATATTACCCTAATTAAAACCCTAATTTGTGTTATCCTTATTATATAATAATTCAAAATATTAAATATATTATATTTAATATTTTTCCTCTGTACTTACGTAAAAGTGGAGATAAGGTGTAATAACTTTGGGGTTACCTTATAAAATATCACAAGGCCCCATTTACACTTAAATATAACACATAGGGCATTAACAAATATTATACTTAGGTTTTCACCTAATATGCTAGTTTTATTATTTTTTAGTCCAACAGTGGTGTAGTCAATTAAATAAGCTAACCTGGGGATCATACAATAGTGACTACAATAATTAAGCCTGTAATTAAACTAGCTTAATTATTTAATTTCAATTTTATTCCACTATAAGATTGGAACTGACCTCCATAATTGTATGCTCGAATAATAATTCGTCCCAAGCTACATTGATCTCTTTACTGCACAATCCTTTGCACCACATCGTTAATTAAATTGATATCTCAACTGTTCAATCAATTTAATAACATCTTATTCCTTGATACTTACTGGTTTTTTCTAATATTCATTTTTAACATATTAAATATGTCGATCCACTCTAGCCAGAGAATTTTATGATCAAGTACCGAAACCTATCAAGAGATATGTTGTACAAATTTCATATTGTTAATTTATAACTTCAATACTTATAATTGCTCCCACTAAGATACCGGGTAATCTTGACTACAAGTATGTGTCGTGCCCACTGGTAACTCAAATGAAATGACAATCAGAATCATGAAATTATAACTAACTCAAGATTAAGATTACAGTAAAATCAATGCCTATGAGATTTAATAAGTTTGACAGTTATTATAAAGTTAATTAAATCTCATATGCGATCTTGTTCAGTGTAGTCGTACTACATCAATAAATTCATATATGATTAAGACAAATCATTCAATGAATTTATTACAGTTATACCTAAATAAAGTGCCCAACTTTATTTATCAACTACGAACTCAATTTATTAAATAATAAGATAACTTGTGTTTATGTCTTCTGTGAATTCACATAGTGATCACATAAATACATATAATATGATTAAATAGACTTTAATAAAAAAATAACTGCTAATAAGATATTTGAATAAAATACCTCAATTATTTTATTAATAAAAAAAAAGTTTATTACAATTAAATAAACCAATATGGTTTTACAGAGTATATTTTCCTAACAATCTCCCACTAGCTCTTAAAGCATATTTGGGATCTCACGCATGCCCATGGATTCTAAGTGCAAGTTAAAGAGTTTCCCGGGTATGGCCTTCGTGAAAGGATTTGCCAAGTCTTGCTGTGATGCAATCTGAGTAACCTCCATATCACCTCTCTGTACTATATCCCTTATAAGATAATACTTCCTCTCAATATGTTTTTATTTCTTGTGGTTCCTTGGTTCTTTAGATTGAGCTACTGCACCACTATTATCACAAAATAGTTTAAGGGGTGCAGTTACAGCAGGAACCACTTCAAGATCTTGTACGAACTTGCGGAGTCATACAGTTTTTTTTGCAGCTTCAGATACAGCCACATATTCAGCTTCAATTATGGAGACTGCGATACAAGATTGTTTCACACTCCTCCAACTAATAGTTCTACTTCCTAATGTAAATACATAGCCGGAAGTTGATTTTCTGAAATCCTTATTTGATTAAAATCAGAATCAACCCACTAGAATAAGTTCATCACCAGAATACACAAGCATATAATTTTTAGTTCTTTTCAAATACTTCACTATATGCTTGACTGCAGTCCAGTATTCAAGTCCAGGATTAGATTGATATCAGCTAACCATCCCTACTGCAAAACAGATGTTTGGCCTAATGCAAAGCATGGCATACATAAGACTTCCTATAGCTTCTACATAAGAAACTCGTCTCATTTTCTCTATCTCTTCAGATGTTTTGGGTGACTGATCTTTAGAGAATGCAATTCCATGTCTGAATGATAATAAACAAGTCTTGAAATTTTTCATGCTAAATTTAGCCAATATTTTATCGATATAGACTGCTTGAGATAAGGCTAAAGTTTTATTCTTCCGGTCTCGTAGTAATTTGATACCAAGAATATAACTTGCCTCTCTCAAGTATTTCATATCAAACTGTTTTACTAACCAACTCTTTATTGTAATCAACACTCTTATATCATTTCCAATTAGGAGGATATCGTCTACATAAAGGACTAAGAAGGCTACAGATTTTTCCTGAATTTTCGTACACACACATGGTTCATCAATATTCTGAATGAATCCAAATGATTTAATCGTTTGATCAAATCTAATATTCCATGATTGAGATGCTTGCTTCAATCCATAAATAGATCTCTGTAACTTACATACCATGTGTTCTTGGCCTTTTTGTATGAATCCATCTGGTTGCTGCATGTAGATGTTTTCTACAAGATGCCCATTAAGAAAAGTAGTTTTGACATCCATTTGTCAAATTTCATAATCTAGCACTGCAGCAATGGAGAGCAGAATCCTGATGGATTTAAGCATAGCAACCGGAGAAAAGGTTTCCTCATAATCGATTTCCTCTTTCTGAGTAAATCCCTTGGCAACTAATCTAGCTTTAAATGTCTCTATCGTTCCATCTACTCCTCTTTTTCTTTTATAGATCCATTTGCACCTTATAGGTTTTATCCCATTTGGTGCCTCTATAAGTTCCCAGACTTTATTCAAATACATAGATTCCATTTCTTGATTTATGACCTTTTTTCAAAATTCAACATCTCTATCTAGTAGAGCTTCGTTGTAGCTAGTGGGATCTTGTATATGTTCATCTGCCATAGCCTTATAGGTTTCTCTTAGTAATATGTATCTCGCAGGTAACCTAGTTACCCTCTCACTGCGACGAGGTTCTAAAAGGGATTGTTGCTCAGGGATAATCCTGTGTTGATCGTCTGGTTGTTGCTGTTCTTCCTGTTCTATAATAAGTATGGAAAATGAAGCATCAACTTGATTATCTGACAGTTCTTTAAGTATTACCTTACTCTTAGGTTTGAAGTTATTCATATAGTCTTCCTCGAGGGAAGTGAAATGTGTGCTCACAATCACTTTCCTATCTTGAGGACTATAAAATAAACCTCCTCTTGTCCCTTTGAGATATCCCACAAACATACAAACCTCAGAACGTGAATCTATTTTGTCTGCCTTTGGTTTCAGCACATGTGCTGGTGATCCTTAAATACGGATATGTCGCAAACTTGGTTTGCGACTTGACCATAATTCTATTGGAGTTTTAGGCACTGACTTAGATGGAACTAAGTTCAAGAGGTAAACCGCAGTTTCTTGTGCTAGTCCCCAAAAAGAGATTGGTAATAACGAATAACTAAGCATTGATCTTACTAGATCTAAAAGGGTTCTATTTCTTCTTTCAGCTATCCCATTTTGTTGTGATGTGCCTGGGGCAGTTAACTGAGAAATAATCCCATTTTCAACCAGATACTCTTTGAAATCTCCAGAGAGAAATTCACCACCTCGATCAGATTAAAGTTTCTTTATACTTTTATCTAATTACTTTTCTGTCTCAACCTTATACTCTTTGAATTTCTCAAGAGCTTCAGACTTATGACGCATTAGATAAACATAACCGTATCTTGAGAAATCATTAGTGAAAGTGATGAAATACTCATAACTTCCTCTTGCTTGTACATTGATTGGTCCACATACATCTGTATGTACCAATTCAAGTGGTACTGTTGCACGTACTCCTTTGGCCGAGAATGACCTTTTGGTCATTTTACCTTCTAAACAGGATTCACAGAGTGGTAACGATTTATTTTCAAATGGACCCAAGAGCCCATCTTTAATCATTCTCTGTATCCTATTCTGGTTTATCTGACCCAAGCGCAAATGCCAAAGGTAACATTGGTTGGAAAAAATATTTTTTTTCTTAAATATATGTATATGCTCATCGTTATTGATTACAGTGTCATACATAGAATGGATCATAGGACTTATAAGATATAAATTATCTCTAAATGTACCAGAACAAACAAATCTCTTATTATGAAAAAAAGAAACAGAGGATCCAAAATTTACAGTGTATTCTTGCTTTGACAAGCAAGCTACTAAAAATAAATTCCTCTTAATGTCTGGAACATAAAGATAATTATTCAAAACTAAAGTCTCATTATTAAAAGATAATAAAACTGATCCAGTCTTCACTACTGACATGAACTGTCCTGTCCCTAACTGCTACTTAATGCTTCCTTCACTTAGTTTCCTGGTTTCCTGAAACCAATAAAGTGAATTACAAATATGATTAGTTGCTCCTGAATCTAACACCCAAGTGTCACTAGGATTCTGAATTAAACAGACCTCAATCACAAAAAGATTTCCCATACCTGATTTCACAATCTTAGGACAATCCTTTTTCCAGTGACCTTTTTGTCCACACTTGAAGCATTTGCCCTTTGGCTTGCTATCTTGCTTGGTAGACAATTTCTTTTTCTCAGCTTTCTTCTTACCCTTGCTTTTCGACTTAGGTCTAGAAGAAGAACCTTTTTCCGTAATATTTATGCTTTCTAGAGATTTCTCAGCACGATAGATCTCTTCAGCAGAATGAAGTTCGTTTATCAATTCTGTTAAGGTCATGTTTCTTTTATTCATATTATAGTTGACTTTAAACTCTTTTAATGTTTCTGGCAAAGATTCTAACACCATGTCAATCTTTGAGTTATCATCGATTTGTGCACCTTGAATCTCAGCCTCATTCAAATAGTCTATTATTTTAAGGACATGATCACGAACTCTTGTGCCCTTCCCCATTTTACTGTTCATAATACCTTTCAGCGCTGCTTATCTCGCTGAGCGAGTGCTCTGCCCAAACATCTCTTTGAGACTATTTATTATTTCAGTGGCGGTCTCCAAGTTCTGATGTTTGGTCTGCAGAATATTAAAAATCGAGGCTAAAATATAGCATTTTGCCATTTCATTGGCCTTTTGCCATTTCTCAAAAAGGCTCCTTTGATTTCTATGAGCATCTTCTGCTGGAACTAGGGGGCATGGTGGGTTAAAACATATTTGTAATCTTCAGCAGTTAGAACAATAAATTAATTTCTTTTCCAATCTATATAGTTCTCTCCAGTGAGTTTGTTTTGACTCAGAATAATAGTAAGTGGGCTCATGGAAGGCATTTTCTAAAAAATAAAACATCCATGTATAAATAATTTGATAAATATTTACAATAAATGACAAAAATGCAAAAAATCATAAAAGTATTTTTAATTTATTGCAACGATAATCTAATACTATTTTGACAAACTATCCGTTGGGGAAGTCATGTCTACACTTACTAAACCCAATTATTCATTGGATTATTTACTTTCATGTGAAAACATGATAAATAACTATCATTATCTTTTTGGGCCTAAATTTGTTAACAGAGCTTCGTTGGGAAGGTTACTAACAAAATTTAGTTGAGTGTATAACCATTATTTCAATCTAAATACTTCTCATATCAATAGTCACCGTTAGGGTAAACAATTGATTGAAAAATATTTCAATTTTATCTTTAAAGAAGTTTATCAAATAAAATATCTAATATATATATCCTCCGTAGAGAGCATCACCGTATTATGAAGTCGAGATATATATATAATTTTATTATTAAACTAACAATGGAACCCATTGAAAAAATTATATTGAATTTTCCCTCTCCCACTCAATATTTTAAAATTGATTTTTTCCCTTTTAAAATATATATTAATTATGTATTGTTAATTGCATGCTTCCTATAATATTATCTAGATGATATCTAATATTATTAAACATTTGCCAAAAATCAAACAATATAATAATATTCATAATTAATGAATGACATATATCATTATGCATAGAGTGGTACTACTTATTCTATATGATATGTTATCATGGCATATTATTATCCAAACATAATATATAGAAAAATAATTAAATAATATTAATTCATGGCTTTCCTAAAATAAAATAAAATAAAATAAATTACATTAACCCTAAGCCTAATCTCCATTGGGCTTCTTGTCAATGTCCATCTTCCATGAGCTTGTCTTTGATGGTGAACTAGGATAAATTAGGCTTTAAATTTATTATTGGTCCAATTTTAATTTTGAATGAAAATAAAAAATTTTATTTTATAAATGAAACACAAAAATTTTTTTTAGACCAAAAATAAATTTAATATGCTAAAATTTTATCTATGTATTTTAATCCATTAAATCCAATTAAAATTAGACCTAAATTTAGGATTTACCAACTCCAAAATTACTTTTAGACTTAAAAGCAAAAAATTAAAACACTTTCTGCCCAAAAGAAAAACTTAAGAACTATAGGGGTCCAAGTGATAAAAACAAATGGAAACCCTAAAATTCATTTTCGTTTTTTTTTCCAGCCGCCACCACCAACAAGCTACGACTGTTCATCGTCTCCACTCTCGCCGGTGCCGGATTATCGTTGCTGCCACGCCGGGAGGCCAGCACGCACGCTGGCAGCCCACTCGCGCTAGCTGTTGCAGCCCGCACTGCCTGCTGCAGTTGCAGCACGCGGGTGCTGCAGCCTGCGTTGGCTGCTGCAGTGCGCGGCTTGCTGCATGTCCAACGCGCGTTGTTGGCGTGCTGGCCGCGCGCACTGCTTGCCGCACGCCCACCTTGCTTGCCGCTGGCCACCGTTGCTTGCCGCGGAAATTTCCAGCCCCGATTCTCCTGATCTATCTTCTTAATTTACAAACGAGATTTATAAATTTCCCAAGCTATAAAAAATTTTTATTACAGTAAATTAAATTAAGAAAGAAATATGGTGATAAAAAATCACCTATTTTATTATAAATTTTAAAAAAAATATAAAAAAATCTAATTATTAATTAAGACAAACCATTAATATACTTACTCATATATTAATCAAATAATATATTTAAATAAAATTGTGCCACTCTAATACATAAATATTAAGATTAATTTCATACGATATTCTTATATATGAATATGAGATGGCTCTAATACTAATTATTGGTGAAAAATTATAATTTTTTTTATAAAAATTATTTTTCGAACCGATCTCATATAATATATAAGAAATTTGTAATCTAGAAAATCATACCTTGATAATCTGAGAAGATGAACGACATCAGGTAATAAATTCGCCACCCAACGATCTTTCAGGCTATGACTCAAGTTTGATCTGCACTGAACGTGTGGGTATTCGTTTCACCACTACAAAAAATCCATGGTTTCTTTTTTCCAGTGTTTTTCTCAAAAGGCGTTTCTCTCATTTTTAAAGAGAAAAGAACACTTATATATAATATTACCCTAATTAAAATCCTAATTTGTGTTATCCTTATTATATAATAATTTAAAATATTAAATATATTATATTTAATATTTTTCCTCTCCACTTACGTAAATGGAGATAAGGTGTAACAACTTTGAGACCCACCTTGTAAAATATCACAAGGCCCCATTTACACTTAAATATAACACATAGGGCCTTAACAAATATTATATTTAGGTGTATCACCTAATATGTCAGTTTTATTATTTTTAAGTCCAACAGTGGTGCAGTCAATTAAATAACCTAACCCGAGGATCATTTGGGAACATACAATAGTGGCTACAATAATTAAGCCTATAATTAAACTAGCTTAATTATTTAATTCTAATTCTATTCCACTATAAGATTGGAACTGACCTCCATAATCAGTATCTTTCGAATAATAATTAAATGCCAGCCACATTGATCTCTTTTACGCACAACGCTTTCGCACCAAATCTTTAATTAAATTGATATCTCAACTGTCCAATTAATTTAATAACATCTTATTCCTTAATACTTACTGGTTTTCTTTAATGATCATTTTCAACATATTAAATATGTCGATCCACTCTGGCCAGAGAATTTTATGATCAAGTACTGAAACCTATCAAGAGATGTGTTGTATAAATTCCATATTGTTAATCTATAACTTCAATACTTATAATTGCTTCCACCAAGATACCGGGTAATCTTGACTACAAGTATGTGTCGTGCCCACTGGTAACTCAAATGAAATGACAACCAGAATCATGAAATTATAACTAACTCAAGATTAAGATTACAGTAAAATCAATGCCTATGAGATTTAATAAGTTTGTGTATTATTATACAGTTAATTAAATCTCATATGCGATCTTGTTGATGTAAGAAATCTTACATCAATAAATTCATATATGATTAAGACAAATCATTCAATGAATTTATTATAGTTTATACCTAAATAAAGTGCCCAATTTTATTTATCAACTGCGAACTCAATTTATTAAATCATAAGATAACTTGTATTTATGTCTTCTGTAAATCCATATAGTGATCACATAAATACATATAATATGATTAAATGGACTTTAATAAAAATTAATGCAAATAATATTTTTGAATAAAATACCTCAATTATTTTATTAATAAAAAAATTAATTACAATTAAATAAACTAATATACTTTTACAGAGCATATTTTCCAAATACTTTCTTCTATGTGTTTCTTTAGTGGGTGCATTATGCACCAATGAATGAATAAATTAACAGCCCCAATGTGGCAAATATGGTCTCAGAGTGTAATAGGAACATATTAGACGAACTTCACATAGAGTTGGAAATTTTCCATTCTCTGATTCATGTTTTGAGCTGGCAATTTTAAATTCAATTTTTTCGCCAGCTTATTGCAACCCATTGGAGGCTAGAGCCCAACTGTAACTGAAACAATGGATCAAAGCAAATGGAGATGAAAATTTCTAACAGTACTACCATAGTATCTCTATCTGTTTTGATTTAATTGCCTTTTATTTTTCTTTTTTTTTTAAAACTCTCCCAACCTATTTCTAGATCGGAAATTCGTAGATGATAGATAAATTATGTAGCACTATAAACTCGATTATATGCAATTTAGTTTTACTAGGTTTTATAATTTTCTTGGTAAATCTCTTGGGTTTCATATTCTTTATTATCTTAGGCTTAATTTGTTATTAAATTCTCTTTTCAGCTTTTATTTCTGTACATTATTTGAAATCATTGTTGATTACATAATAGCTATATGTTTTGTTTTTCGTAATTCCGTTTTGCTTTTGCTTTATTTTTATTTCTCTAATGGATGCATCGATTATGTATAACCTTCTTATAGCTTAATTTGTTATTAAAATTCTCTTTTCAGCTTTTATTTCTGTACATTATTAGAAATCATTATTGATTACATAATAGCTATATGTTTTGTTTTCCGTAATTTCATTTTGTTTTTGCTTTATTTTTATTTCTCTAATGGATGCATCGACTAAGTATAACCTTTTTATAGCTAAAATTATGATAATTAATTAAATAGTCGTCTAAAGTATTATTGCTCATTAAAAGTTAGCTTAATTTGGCCAATTGAATGAAAAGAATTGTATTAGTACAATTGACTTTCCAGTCAAACCTAATTACATAAGTTTGTCCAAAGCCTTCATCTGTAATGCTCTGGATGGTCTTATGGTGAAGTATAATAAAGTTGCTGTGGTGAGCTATTGTTGCACTTGGCTGGTTGTAGCTAGCTGTGGTGTTAGAATAAGACCAAATCTGGGACTGTAGAATTATATATCTGGCTATATACTGAAATCTAACAGGGGAATTGTATTGTGTAAATTTTATTGAACTTGCAAGTACACGAATCTATTGTAAAATAGTTTAATGGTGATAGTGTCGATCCCACAAGGAGGTAGATTTTAATTATGTGTTGAATTAGCTTTCTAAATGAGTGGTTAAATTATGGTAAATTTATCTTAAATTTTAAATTAAAATGGAGGGAATAATTAAAAATACAATTGTTATAATAAAGCACTTGGATATCTGAATCTACATCAACATGCTCCAGACCTCAATATTCCTTATTAATACCAATTAAATCATGAGGGAGAAATTTACTCTTTATGAACCATGCTCTAATTAATATAGTGCTAAGGGCTTATTTTGCCAAACGGTAATAACTGTGTTGTTATTATCTGTTAACAAAAAATCAAAACATCTACAAAAATTAGAGGGAGAAAATAAAATAAATTTATAAATTAAGTCTATGAAATATATTGAGACTTCATCTTCAACCTAAGCTTTAAGCTTATGAACTCAGAGGTGTCAAATTAAAGGAGGAGCCTTCTTTTTATAGATACAAACAGTAAATCATGGCCATCGGATTAAAATAATTTGGATGCACAGGATTATGTCACGTGGTAAGTTCTGATTGGTTTAAACACATCATTAGAGCTATTATCCCGTGTATATGCATGTACCGTACGGACGTTTTTCTGATCCACTAACATACTACCACGTCATCGGTCAACAGTGCATAAATATTTTTATCCAATAAAATTGTGACACTTCATCAATCAAGTCACGTCCCCAGTTAACGCTACGTAATCAATTAATATCATATCAAATCTCCAATCAGATGCTGTTACGTCATTGGTCGGTGCCACATCATCGATCAATGCCATGTCATTAATCAATGCCACATCATCATACAATATACATGAATAGTGTCATAAATAGTACTATGAACAGTACCGTATATGTGAACAGTATTGTATATGTGAATAATGACATTTATACTTTTATACTTTTCCTAAAATTTTTTACTGTTCTGAGTTCAGATTTACAATCTGTTTTGTCATCTGATATCTTGTTTATTGTGAAATGATTATGATGCCTCTAAAATACATAAAATACTTAATTATAATAAAACAAACATAATTAAATTCACAATAAACTTGAATACATGAAAGTAAAGAAGTTAGTAGAATTTGAAGTATAAAATGACGATTTTTTCCTTTATAAATCTATATTTTCTAGCACTTAACTCACTCTGCAACTAGCTTATTACTAGTCCCTAACAAATTAAGCGAAATCAAATTCAAACCAAAATTTTTTTTGAACTATCATATTTATTTAATTAAACTTTATGATGTAAATCAAATAAAAGTGTAAGTATTATCTCTAGTTTTTAAGAAATATTACTCCCAAATCAACCATCTATATGAATCAATCTAGTAGACTTTGTCACAGTTATTGTAATCAAGCTGCTTTTAAAAATGACATGTCAATACCCTAAAATCTCATTGGTAGAGACACTCTCACAAAGAAATTAAACTTAATAACAATAGTTACTCTCATAAATAGTAAATTGAGAGAAAATATTAAAGTAACATCAAACACTTTCACTAAAATGAAATAAATAGGCTCACAGCTTAGAAATAATACGATCTCAAGCCAAAATGTGAATCGGACTAATATATTTATTCATTTTTTTCTTTTTTTCTTTATTATTTTTTTATGCATCACTACATCTTTACAGCCCATGTAACTAGTTTCTACTTTAGATTATAATTCCTTAAAATAAAAAATGACTTTTATTAAGATGTAACATAGGCTAGAGACACGGCAAATAAAGACAAAAAATAAGAAAAGAAAAATAAAATATATGTTCGAGAAAAAAATAGAGTTTTTTTTTGTGTAAAGATTACAAAGTACATTTTTCCTTTTTTTAAACTAATATATAAATTTTGATTTTTTTCTTTCCTTTTTTTTCTTTTTTTTTTTACTAAAGCACAAATTTATTGAACAAAATATTTATTTTTCTCAAATATAAATGGGTGATGGAACTTGTACGATATTGAGTAATATTTTAGATTGGAGTTAGGTCGAGATGATAAGTTAACAAAGAAAAAGATAATAATAAATTTTTTTTAAAGGCTTAAAAGGGTTAACTAAGGATATTTCATAAAAAGAATGGTTAGAAAGGCTCAAACAGGTCAAAGATGACTTTTTCATTGTCTTTTAGGGTACTAACTAATCTTTTATATCTACTAGTTAGATAAACTTTCAGATGTAGCAACACACAAAATTTTTTTCTCTTTTTTTTTATAAGGTTAACTCAAAAGAAATTTATAGATTGTGTATCAAATAATAAACTGCTAAACTGTATAAACAATGGGTAAAAAGGATTACTCTTAAAGAAAAATAATAGGTTCAAGAACTCACTTAGAATTTATTATGACATGTATATTCCTTCAAGTAACTCATATTTTTGTTTCCGATATCAATATGTAGAGTAGCAAATATGGTGCAACAAAACTCAAGACTAAAGATAATACAAATACTAAAATTTAAAAGTCCTCAAGTCAAAAGATCACAAAATATTTTAATTTTTTTTATTTTTTTGGTTAAGAAAAAAAAACTAAAAAGATGTGTTTTTAGAATTATGACATTTCAGATTCAGCCATCTTCAACTCAAAATTTTAAAAGTGTATATTTATAAAAAAGAAATTAGAAAGAGGAAGTTAAAAAAATCACACTAAAAATGAAGCTTAAAAAAATGACTAAAAAGTAAATTTTTTTTTAACTTTCAAATTGAGAAGATGCTTTTCTAAAGTCACTACACTTCATATTCAGCCATATTCGACGTAAAAAATTAATCACAGTTAGCTCCTACAATAAAAATTAGTAAAAACATTCCACAATTATCAACTGTTCCCTCCCTCCAATTAGAACGAAACATTGTCCTTAATGTTTTAAAGAAAAGAAGTAGAGATAAAAGATATCACCTGAGTGCTACAACATAGAAGAAAATATTTACAAGCGGAGAGTTAAATTTAATTTGTACTTCTTATTGCGCCTACTGCTACTATCATTAGTTGGCCACTCCATCACTAAAGTCTCAGGATGTGGCTCTGGTTTATAATCTTTTAACAGATCAAATAGCTCATTAGTAGTGTGAGTACAAATAAAAATTTTTTTCACTGTGGAAGGAATGAAATAGTTTTTTATTGCATGGTTAAGAAATGTGAGAAGGCTATCATAAAAGTTATTGACATTTAACAAACTAATGGATTTCTTATGAATGTTCCGATGGGACTAAGATACAAATGTCATTAGTGCCTCTAGAGTTATAAGATCTCCTGGTAAAAAAAAAAATAAAGGCATCAGCATGATTTCGCATTTTAGTAATTCTCTCTTGCAAACCTGAAACGACTAACTCTTCTCCAGTTGATTAGTCAGACAAATAACCAAAAAGGTTTCAGGATTATTGGGATGATGCCTTACACTTGCCTCCCTTTGGTATAAGCGGCTTCTGAAACCAGTATGGATAACCCTCAGTCACTTCCTCCATAAACCAAGTGTAGTTTTCTCGCTACTATGCTTCGACCAAGATTTACAGCTGCCTTAATAAATTCTTTATATTTGCCATAGTTAAATTCAGAGAGCACACAAATGTTTTTGATTTAGTTGTTGGGAATAACTATTATTAGATACTTCTAAAAAATAATTTATAAGTGCCTTAACAAAAAAGTCATATTTAAGGATGTTAGTGATAATGGTTCACAGTTGTAAATAAGATAGCATGTCTATGTCAAATAACTTATGAACCATGTTGTACAAATTTATTGAACTCGTAGGTACACGAATCTATTGTAGAATATATTAATAATGATGAGTGTTGATCCCACGAGGAGGTGGATTTTAATTGGATGTTGAATTAATTTTCTAAACGAGTAGTTAAATTATGGTAAATTTATCCTAAATTTTGAATTACAATGGCATAAATAATTAAAAATGTAACTGTTATAATAAAGCACTTGTGTATCTAGATCTACATCAACATGCTCCAAGGCTCAAAATTCTTTATTAATTCTAATTAAATCATGAGGGAAAAATCCACTTCTTATGAACCACCCTCTAATTAATATGGTATTAAAGACTTATTATGCCAAATAGTAATAACTGTGTTATTACTATCTGTCAACAAAAAGTCAAAACATCTATAGAAATTAAAGGAGAAAATAAAATAAATTTATCAATTAAGCTCATAGAACATGTTAAGACTTCACCTTCAACCCAAGTTTGAAAGAAAATTAGCTACTCATATTTGAATTAGGGATAAAAAGGGAATTTTATTAAAATACAAAGAAAATACAAGATAGAGAAGGAATTTCAAAAAATGGAGTTAAAAAATGAACTCAGGGTGTCAAATTAGGGGGGGAGCCCTCATTTTATAGATACGATGAGTAAATTATGGCCATCGGATTAAAATAATTTAGATGCATAGGATTGCGCCACATGGCAAGTTCTGATTAGTTTGAACACATCATCAGGGCTATTATCCCGTGTATATGCATGTACCGTAAGCACGTTTTTTCTGATCCACTAACATGCAGTCACGTCATTAGTCAACAGTACATAAACATTTTTATCCAATAAGATTGTGACACCTTATCAGTTAAGCCATGTTATCAGTCAATACCACATCATTCCTCTAATCAAATGCTGCCACGTCATTGGTCAGTGCCACATCATCGGTCAACACCACGTCATTGTACAGTATATATGAACAGTGTCATGTTAGTATCATGAATAGTACCATATATGTGAACAGTGATATTTTTACTTTTATGCTTCTTCTAAAGTTTTTTACCGTTTTGAGTTCAGATTTGCTGTCCGTTTTATCATCCGATGTCTTGTTTATTATAAAATAACCATGATGCGCCTAAAATACGTAAAATACTTAATTATAATAAAACACGCATAATTAAATTCACAAGAAACTTGAATACATAAAAGTAAAGAAGTTAGTAGAACTTGAAGTAAAAAATGATGATTTTCTCCTTTATAAATATACATTTTTTAGTACTCAATACACCTCCCAACCAGTTTATTGCTAGTTCCTAGCAAATTAAGCGAAATCAAATTCAAACCCAAAACTTTTTTTTTGAACTATCATGTTTATTTAATTAAACTTTATGATGTTAATCAAATAAAAGTATAAGTATTATCTCCAGTCTTTAAGAAATATTATTTCCAAATCAACCATTTATATGAATCAATCCAGTAGACTTTGTCACAGCTATTGTAACCTAGTTACTTTCAAGAATGGCATGTCAATACTCCAAAATCTCACTGGTAGTGACACTCTCACAAAGAAATTAAACCAAATAATAATAGTTACTCCCATGAATGGTAAATTGAGAGAAAATATTAAAATAATTTTACACACTTTCCTCAAGATGAAATAAATGTGCCCACAGTTTAGAAATAATACGATCGCAAGCAAAAATATGAGTCAGACCAATATATTTATTTATATTTATTATTATTATTATTAATTTTTTTATGCATCATTACATCTTTATAGCTCACGTAACTACTTTTTAGAGTCACTACACTCTATATCCAGCCATCTTCGATGTAAAAGTTAATCATAATTAGTTCTTAGAATAAAAATTAGTAAAAACTTAACAAAAATTAAGACATTTCACAATTATCAACTATTCCCTCCCCCTAATCAGAACAAAATATTATCCTCAATGTTTTAAAGAAAAGAAGTAGAGATTAGAAGATATCACCTGGTGCTGCAACACAAAAGAAAATATATACAAACGGAGAGTTAAATCTAATTTGTACTTCTTACTACAGCCATTGCTACCATCATTAGTGGGCCACCGCGAAATTAAGGTCTTAGGATGTGGCTCTGGTCTATAAGCTTGTAACAGATCAAGTAGCTCATTAGCAGTGTGAGCACAAATAAAGATTTGTTTCACTGTGGAAGGAATGAAATAGTTTTTTATTGCATGGTTAAGAAATGCGAGAAAGCCATCATAAAGATATTGACATTTAACAAATCAATGAGTTTCTTATGAATGTTCAGATGGGACCAAAATGCAAATGTCATTAGTGCCTCTAGAGTTGTAAGATCTCCTAGTAAAAAAACAAAGGCATCAGCATGATTCAACATTTCAATTATTCTCTCTTACATACCTGAAACAACAAACTCTTATCCTGTTAGTGAGTCAGATAAACAGCTAAAATGTTTAAGGATTGTTGGGATAATGCCTAACACTTGTTCCCTCTACTATAAGCGGCTTCTGAAACTAGTTTTGATAACCCTCAATCACTTCCTTCATAAACCAAGTGTAGATTCCTAGCTGTTATGCTTCGATCAAGATCTACTGCTGCCTCAATAAATTCTTTATATTTGTCATAGTTAAATTCAAAGAGTATACAAATATTTTTCATTTGGTTGTTGGGAGTAGCTGCCATTGAATACTTCTAAAAAATAACTTGTGAGTGCCTTAACAAAAAAAAGTCATATTTAAAGATTTTGGTAATAATGGTTCACAACTATAAATAAGGTAGTTTGTCTATGTCAAATAACTCGTGAAGCACACGGCTCGAGAGTAAAAAAAGAAATACTGAAAAGACAAATCAAATAATGATAGTATAAAATTAGTAAAGATAAAAATGTAAATGATCAAACAACAGTGAAAAAATATTAAAATAAAAGGATATTTACAAGTAATTGTAACTGTGACTCATATCTTCCTCTAGTTTTATGTTAAAAAATGACTTGAATGCCCTCTACGGGTTGAGAATAGGCTTCCTATCCAGTTTTGTTACAAACTGGCAAACAGGGTCTTTTATAATTAGATTCCCGAGACTATAGTTTGCACATTCTTTCTGGAATAATAGCCATAGCTAGAGTATTGCATTTTGAACGTATCCACTGGGATGTGTTTTCAAGAGATGAAAAGATATCATTCAATGACTCTTTATTCAAGCCATCCCTAATTAATTGAATTTTATCTTCTCTGTTATTAGATAACACTCCTAAAGAACATCGCTTTTTATCGCATCTCATTCTAGCACATTTACGACAAACATTAGAGAGCTTTCGAGCTCTCCATTTTCTTGAATAATTTCCTTTATCACAACCAGGCATGTATGCAATAAATTTGGGAGTCAACTCACCTGCCAACCGCACTTTACCTTTGATTATCCATCGAACATCAGTAGGGATATGATTTTTCATAAGTAAACACATGCGCTCGGATCAAGCTTTATAAATGGTTAGGAGAGCATTATGAGGAAGTAAAGAAAATTACTTGTGAAGTTTTACTAAGATCTCGTCTCAATCCATGCCTTCAACTCAAATTATTAGTTATTATGGGAAACTGAAGTAATCGACATTGATTGTCACAAAGTACCGTTATCCGCCATTTAACCGGGGTAAAAAATGGTAACACACCAAAGAAAGAAAAAAATCTAGCAAAATCACAACACACGTAAAGGAAAATAAAAAAAGTAACATAAAAAAATATTAACTTACCATCGTCCTCTTATTGAATTTACCTTAAACTCTAATTGGATGTTGTAGATACCTCTCTCAATTTCTTTAAGATCTCCTTCTAAATTCTCAACATGAGCTACTAACTCTGGTGGTTGTAGCTGTCAGATACGATGTGTTTTACAAAATTATATCTGACCTCTAAGATGAGTTGTATACATCAAAACTGTTTAAGAATGTTGAAGAGATGCTTTTTAGTTGACATATTCATGAGAAAAAATGATTAAAAAAACTTAATTAAACAAACAGAATTACACAAATATAATTAAAAACAGAAAAGAAAACTTTAAATCACCGAAAAAAAATAGAAAGAAAAAAATGCCAGGTCACTTAAATGTCTTGCGTTGTTTTCTCCACATGGTTGGTATTCGTGATATGATTTTACTTTTCTGACTATTAACTTTAAAAATTACACCGTTCCTTGGATTCTTAAATTTAATGGCTCCATGTGGAAAAATTGTATGATCAGTAGATGGAGCAGACCATCGAGAGTGTAACTCACTTACAGAAATGTGCAATTGAGAATTGAACCAAAATACTTTCTGATTTGGTGTGAAAGATTTTCTAATGCTCTACTTGTCGCAGAGGACTTTCATTCGCTTTTTGTAGTCCTTAGCATTTTTGTCGTTTCGAATCTCCTTTGGTTTTACCAGTTGTATCCTCCTTTTTGAACAAAAAATGAGATCAATGATATTTGTATGCTTTTGATTGTCATCAGGAGAGCATAAGATGATTTCTAACAATGTTCTTTCTTCTCCCAAGAATGTAGAATTTATAGGGTCAAGTAAAGGTTTGAGCTCAATCTTTGCTGGTGATTTTGATGATAGGATGAGATTTTTTTTAATGGTGCCGATTGGTCTATCTTTGTCTTCCATTTATCAATCTCCATACATGGCGATGAATCTAATAAGGTATTAACCTCATCAATCGATCTGTCAATATTAAAATTCAAACTAAAGTAAGTTAAACATGTTGTAAAGGGTCATTACTAAGGTTTAAAGAAAATATATGATCAACTAATTCATCAATTGAATCCACATCTATAATTTCATCATTTGTATTATGAGGTTGTTTGGGAATGTTGAAAATATTTAGTTCTATGGTCATATTGTCAAATGACAACTACATGTTTCCAGTCCTCTATTGAATGTGAGCATCGGCAGTTGTCAAAAATAGACAACCCAAGATAATGGGGATGTGCTTCTTTAAATCCTGCATTGGTTGAGTGTCAATAACAATGAAATCAATAGGAAAATAAAACTTATCTACTTGGACAAGGACATCCTCCATAATACTACGAGGTATTTTCTTAGATCAATCTGTAAGCTATAACACCACTGGAGTTGGGTGTAATTCTCTCAATCCAAGTTTCACAAACACTAAGTAAGGCAACAGATTAACACTAGCACTTAAGTCCAATAAAACATTCTCAATTGTGTAATTCCCTATACTACATGAGATAGTGGGGGAGTCTAGATCTTAACATTTTAGAAGAATTTTGTATTGGAGTATAGAACTAATATTTTCTGTTAAAAATGACTTATTTTGAACATGAATATTTTTTTTTTTAGTATAAAGATCTTTAAGAAACTTGACATAAGATAACACTTATTTTATATCATCAAGTAAAGGGATGTTGATATTTACCTATTTAAAGATTTTAAAAATCTTACCCGTGGATTTTTCCTTCTTTGCTTTGGCTAACCTCTAGGGAAATGGAGCTTTAGGAATATACTCTCGTGGGTTGGTTTCTTCTTTCTCTTCTAATGATAAGTCTTCATTATTTATAGGTACAATTTGAGTTGTTTTTGTCACTGATAGCTCTACTTTATTGTCGACTTCTTTTCTTTTTCACAAGGTCGTGATGGCTTTGACCTTTCCATGTTGCTGAGGTGAACTGGTACTTGCCTCATGCACTCTTTTAGGGTTTAGCACTGGTTGACTTGGGAATTTGCCTTTCTCAATAGTTATTGTTAGGGTTTAAACTGAAGAGGTAAGTTAGCCTACTATTTTCTCGAGGTTAGAAATTGATTGGGCCTGTGAGTTGAAGCCTACTCTCATCTCATTTTGTAGTCCATCAATAGTGTGGTTTTGTTGCTCGATCATAGAATGGATAGAATTATTGAAATTTTGGAATGCATCCTCCCATCGTCTGGTTGAGAATAGTTTGAGTTTTGGTTATAAAGTCTTAATAGTGGCTGAAAGGCTACTGGAACTTGAGGAATTGGTTGCATTGGTGGAGTTCGAGTTGTTGGTCCATTCTATTGGAATCCTTAAGACCATGAAAAATTTAGGTGATCTCTCCATCCAGGGTTATATGTGTTGGAGTAAAGGTTGTAGTTTGATGGTTTCCTTATTACACCTATGGCATTGGCTTGATCTGGGTATGAGTCATGGTCATGTGGCTCTGTTGATTTAGCAATTGTTAACGATGCAATTTGTCGGGTAAGTCCTTCAACCATTTCTTTGACTTTTTTGATTCCTAAGTTTGACTTGCCAACTTGGACTTTATTCACTCCTTTAATTCTTTTATTGTTTTTGAATGATCGACTCTATTATTGGGAATTATTAGCTTGTCGCTGGAAGAAATCCTAAATTTCTTATGCATTTTTAGATATTAGTTCTCCTCCGCTTGTTGCCATTAGTCATTCTTGCATATTTGGTAATAATCTCTCCAAAAAGTATTGGCATTGGTGCTATTTTTCATATCCATGATGTGGACATTTCAAGAGTGGCCCATTGAATCGCTCCCATTCTTTGAAAAACTGTTTGTCTTCTCTCTGAATGAACACTGAAATTTTCTTGCGAATAGAATTGGTTTTATGAACTGAAAAGTATTTATTTAAAAATTTTGTTACTATTTGTTTCTATGATGTAATGTTATTAGTAGGCAATGTATTAAACCATGAACGAGCTTTATCTTTTAAAGAACATGAGAATAGTCTGAGTTTAACATCATCATCTGAAAAATTCTCATATCTAAAAGTTTGAAAAATAGTATGAAAATTATTCAAATAATTATATGGCTCCTCATTTTCTAGACCATAAAATGTTGGGAGACAATTTAGTACACTAGGTTTGAATTCAAAACTCCTAGCAGCTACATTTAGATATCATATACACGATGTGCTCAAGTTAGTTAAAGGACAGAAATAGTCCTTAAATAGCCTTTCCTATGGTGGTTCTTGTTGTTGTAAATCTATTTTAATATTATTTTTAAATGCAATGTGTTTATATGTGTGAAGTATTTTTTTCAATTTTAAGTCTATAGATTCAAGATAGGGTAATTGCAACATTCGATCATGTATAAAAAAAATAATAATAATGAAAATTACAAAAAAAGGAGAACAAATTTAAAAAAATAATGAGGAAGGAGAAATTACGATACTAACCTTATCATGTTGTTACAACCTTACTATGAACATACACTCAAATGCTAAAAACAAATACAAGAAATAGATTAACTAAAAATAAAATAACAAGCTAAATTACAATAAACAATGAAAAATTAAATTACAGAAAGATAAAGAAGAAAAAAATAAACGAAATTAAATTACAGGAAAAAAATTTAAAAGAAAACAACTAAAAAAATAATTACTTCAAAAAATTAATTCTATGAATTAAGAAATTAACAAAATAAAAAATTACAAAGAAAAATAACTTAGAAATTAAATTATAAAAATTTAAAGAAATTACAAAGATATCAAATTATTGAATTTAAAGAAATTTAAATTATCAAAATTAAATTACAGATTCACTTTTTTTAATTTTTTTATTTTTTAATTTTATTCTTTTAATAATTTTAGAAGAGAAAAAGAAAAGAAATTAATTCACAAGAATTGTGGATTCATTTTTTATTTTTTTATTTTAAATTTTTTATAACAATTTTAAAAGAAAACACAAAAAAATTACTTGAAAAATTAATTCTATGAATTAATTAAAAAACAATTACCAAGGAAATACACTCAAGCACTAAAAAGAAATTAAAAGAAATAGATTAACTAAAATTAAAATAAATTACAAGATAAACAAAAAAATTACAAAGAAAAGTAAAGCAAAAATTAAAGTACATAAATTTAAAGAAATTACAGAATAAAATTAAATTACAAAAATTAATTATAGAATTATTTTTTTTTATAAAGAAAAAAATACCAGAAAACAAAAAAACTAAAAAAATTAATTCAACAAATTAAAATAAGTTACCTCCTCGACAACGGTACCAAAAACTTATTGTGTAAATTTTATTGAACTCGCAAATGTATGAATTTATTGTAAAATAGATTAATGGTGATGAGTATCAATCCCACGAGGAGATGGATTTTAATTAGGTGTTGAATTAATTTTCTAAGTGAGTAGTTAAATTATGATAAATTTATCCTAAATTTTGAATTAAAATGTCAGGAATAATAAAAAATTCAACTGTTATAATAAAATACTTGAGTATCGGGATGTACATCAACATGCTCCAGGACTCAATATTTTTTATTAATTCTAATTAAATCATCAGGGATAAATCCACTCCTCATAAACCACGCTCTAATTAATATAGTGTTAAGAGCTTATTGTGCCAAGTAGTAATAACTGTGTTTTACTATCTGTCAACGAAAAGTCAAAACATCTACAGAAATTAGAGGAGAAAATAAAATAAATTTATCAATTAAGCCCATGGAACATGTTGAAACTTTACCTTCAACCCAAGTTTGAAAGAAAATTAACTACTCATATTTGAACTAGGGATAGAAAGGAAATTTTACTAAAATACAAAGACATACACTCAAGTGTTGAAAAGAAAATACAAGAAATATATTAACTAAAAATAAAATAACAAGATAAATTACAACGAAAAATGAAAAATTAAATTACAGAAAGATAAAGAAGAGAAAAATAAACGAAATTAAATTACAGGAAAAAAATTTAAAAGAAAACAACTAAAAAAATAATTACTTCAAAAATTAATTCTATGAATTAATAAATTAAGAAAATTAAAAAGAAAAATAACTTAGAAATTAAATTATAAAAATTTAAAGAAATTACAAAGAAGTTGAATTATTAAAATTTAAAGAAATTTAAATTACCAAAATTAAATTACAGATTCACTTTTTTTAAATTTTTTTAATTTTATTCTTTTAATAATTTTAAAAGGGAAAAAGAAAAGAAATTAATTCACAAGAATTGTGGATTCATTTTTTTATTTTTTATTTTAAATTTTTTATAACAATTTTAAAAGAAAACACAAAAAAATTACTTAAAACATTAATTCTATGAATTAATTAAAATAAATTAACAAGATGAAATGAAAAAAAAATTACCAAGGAAATACACTCAAGTACTAAAAAGAAAATAAAAGAAATAGATTAGCTAAAATTAAAATAAATTACAAGATAAACAAAAAAATTACAAAGAAAAGTAAAGCAAAAATTAAAGTACATAAATTTAAAGAAATTACAGAATAAAATTAAATTACAAAAATTAATTATAGAATTATTTTTTTTTATAAGGAAAAAAATACCAGAAAACAAAAAAACTAAAAAAATTAATTCAACAAATTAAAATAAGTTACCTCCTCGACAACGGTACCAAAAACTTATTGTGTAAATTTTATTGAACTCGCAAATGTATGAATTTATTGTAAAATAGATTAATGGTGATGAGTATCGATTCCACAGGAGATGGATTTTAATTAGGTGTTGAATTAATTTTCTAAGTGAATAGTTAAATTATGATAAATTTATCCTAAATTTTGAATTAAAATGTCAGGAATAATAAAAAATGCAACTGTTATAATAAAATACTTGAGTATCTGGATCTACATCAACATACTCCAGGACTCAATATTCTTTATTAATTCTAATTAAATCATGAGGGATAAATCCACTCCTCATGAAACACGCTCTAATTAATATAGTGTTAAGAGCTTATTGTGCCAAGTAGTAATAACTGTGTTTTACTATCTGTCAACGAAAAGTCAAAACATCTACAGAAATTAGAGGAGAAAATAAAATAAATTTATCAATTAAGCCCATGGAACATGTTGAGACTTTACCTTCAACCCAAGTTTGAAAAAAATTAGCTACTCATATTTGAACTAGGGATAGAAAGGAAATTTTACTAAAATACAAAGAACATACACTCAAGTGTTGAAAAGAAAATACAAGAAATATATTAACTAAAAATAAAATAACAAGATAAATTACAACGAAGAATGAAAAATTAAATTACAGAAAGATAAAGAAGAGAAAAATAAACGAAATTAAATTACAGGAGAAAAATTTAAAAGAAAACAACTAAAAAAATAATTACTTCAAAAATTAATTCTATGAATTAATAAATTAAGAAAATTAAAAAGAAAAATAACTTAGAAATTAAATTATAAAAATTTAAAGAAATTGCAAAGAAATTGAATTATTGAAATTTAAAGAAATTTAAATTACCAAAACTAAATTACAGATTCACTTTTTTTAAATTTTTTTAATTTTATTCTTTTAATAATTTTAAAAGGGAAAAGAAAAGAAATTAATTCACAAGAATTGTGGATTCATTTTTTTATTTTTTATTTTAAATTTTTTATAACAATTTTAAAAGAAAACACAAAAAAATTACTTAAAACATTAATTCTATGAATTAATTAAAATAAATTAACAAGATGAAATGAAAAAAAAATTACCAAGGAAATACACTCAAGTACTAAAAAGAAAATAAAAGAAATAGATTAGCTAAAATTAAAATAAATTACAAGATAAACAAAAAAATTACAAAGAAAAGTAAAGCAAAAATTAAAGTACATAAATTTAAAGAAATTACAGAATAAAATTAAATTACAAAAATTAATTATAGAATTATTATTTTTTTATAAGGAAAAAAATACCAGAAAACAAAAAAACTAAAAAAATTAATTCAACAAATTAAAATAAGTTACCTCCTCGACAACGGTACCAAAAACTTATTGTGTAAATTTTATTGAACTCGCAAATGTATGAATTTATTGTAAAATAGATTAATGGTGATGTGTATCGATCCTACGAGGAGATGGATTTTAATTAGATGTTGAATTAATTTTCTAAGTGAGTAGTTAAATTATGATAAATTTATCCTAAATTTTGAATTAAAATGACAGTAATAATGAAAAATGCAACTGTTATAATAAAATACTTGAGTATCTGGACCACGCTCTAATTAATATAGTGTTAAGAGCTCATGAACCACGCTCTAATTAATATAGTGTTAAGAGCTTATTGTGCCAAGTAGTAATAACTGTGTTTTACTATCTATCAATGAAAAGTCAAAACATCTACAGAAATTAGAGGAGAAAATAAAATAAATTTATCAATTAAGCCCATGGAACATGTTGAGACTTTACCTTCAACCTAAGCTTCAAAGAAAATTAGCTACTCATATTTGAACTAGGGATAGAAAGGAAATTTTACTAAAATACAAAGAAAATACAAGATAGGAAAGGAATTTCAAAAAATGAAGTTAAAAAATGAACTCAGGGGTGTCAAATTAATATATGTACTGTAATCACTTTTTTTCTAATCCACTAACATTCAGTCACGTCAACAGTGCATAAACATTTTTATCTAATAAGATTGTGACACCTCATTAGTCAAGCCACGTCATAAGTCAATGCTACATAATTAATCAATGCCACATCATTCCTTCAATCAAATGCTGCCACATCATGGGTCGGTGCCACATCATCGGTCAATGCCACATCATTGTATAGTATATATGAATAGTGTCATGAACAGTACCATAACAGTGCATAAACACACTTTTACTCTTATGCTCCTCATAAGGTTGTTTATAGTCAGATTATCGAGACTATAGTTTGCACATTCTTTCTAGAATAATGGCCATAATTAGAGTATTGCGTTTCAGTCGTATCTAATAGGATGTGTTTCAAGAGATAAAAGGATATTATCCAATAACTCTTTATTTAAGTTATCCTTAATAAATTGAATCTCATCTTCCCTGCCAATTGCACTTTGGCTTCGATTATCCATCGGATGTCAACAGGGATATGATTTTTCATAATAATAGTATGCATTCAAATCGAGCTTTATAAAAGGTGAGGAGAGCATTCTAAGAAAGTGAAGAAAATCACTTGTGAAGTTGTACTAAGATCGCATCTCTATCCATGCCTTTAACTCTGAATATTAGTTATTATGAGAACCTGAAGTAACCAACATTGATTGTTATGGTGTACCGTTATCCGCCACTTAACCGGAGTGAAAAATGATAAACACCAAAGAAAGAAAAAAATCTAGAAAAAACACAACACACGTAAAAGCAAATTAAAAATAACACACAATAATAAAAAAATTATTAACTTACCATTGTTTCTTATTGAATTTACCTCAAGCTTTAATTGGATGTTGTAGATACCTCTCTTAATATCTTTGAGACCTCCTTCTAAATCCTTAACATAGGCTACTAACTCTGGTGGTTGTAGCTTTCAGATATGATGTGTTTTACAAAATTATATCTAACCTCTGAGATGAGATTGTATACATCGAAATTGTCTAAGAATGTTGAAGAGTCATTTTTTAGTTGAGATATTCATGAGGAAAAATATTAAAAGAAAACTTAATAGTTAAACAAACACACTTACGTAAAAATAATTAAAAATAGAAAAGAAAATTTTAAATCACTGAAAAGAAACAGAAAGAAAAAAGAAAAAAAATTTTAAGTCACTTAAATCATTTACGCTGTTTTCTCCATATGGTTGTTATTTGTGATATGACTTTCCTTTTTTGACCATTAACTTTAAATTTTGCATCAGTCCTTGGATTTTTAAATTTAATTCCTCTATGTAGAAAAACAATATGATCAGTAAATGGACCAGACCATCGAGAACGTAATTTACTTAGCGAAACGTGCTTATGAGAATTAAATAAAAGTATTTTCTGACCTGGTGTGAAAGATTTTCTCATACTCTGCTTGTCATGAAAGATTTTTATTCGCTTTTTGTAGTACTTAGCATTTTTATCGTTACAAATCTTCTCTAGTTTTACCAGTTATATCTTCAATTTTGAATCAAAGATGTGGTCAATAATGTCTGTATTCTTTTATTTGTCATTGGGAGAAGATTAGATGATTTCTGATAATGTTTTTTCTTCTCCTAGGAATGTAGAATTCAAAGAGTCAGGTCAAGATTTGAGCTTAATTTTTTGTAGTGATTCTGATAATGGGATGAGATTTTCTCTTGATGGTGTCAATTGCTATATCTTTGTCTTCCATTTATCAAAATCCATGCATGGCGATGAATCCAATAAGGCCTTAACCTCATCAATCGATCTATCGATATTAAAATCTAAACTAAAGTGAGTTAAACATGTTAGTAAAGGGTTATCACTAAGGTTTAAAGGAAAAGTATGATTAACTAATTCATCAGTTAAATCTATATCTATAATTTCATCATCTGCATTGTGAGGTTAATTGTCAATGTTAAAAATATTTAGTTCTATGGTTATATTGCCAAATAAAAACTGCATACTTCCAATCCTGATTTGAATGTAAGCATCGGCAGTTGCTAAGAAATGTCGGCCTAGGATAATGGGGATGTGCTTCCTTAAATCCTACACTAGTTAAGTGTTAATTACAATGAAATCAACAGGAAAATAAAACTTATCTACTTGGATAAGCACGTCCTCCATAATACCACGAGGTATTTTTGTGGATCGATCTGCAAGCTGTAATAGCATAGAGTTTAGTGTAATTCTCTCAGTCCAAGTTTCACAAACATTGAAAAAGGCAACAGATTAACAATATCTCCTAAGTCCAACAAAGCATTCTTAATTGTGTGGTTCCCTATACTACATGAGATAGTAGAAGAGCCTGGGTCTTTGCATTTTAGAGGAATTTTATGTTGGAGTATAAAATTAATATTTTCCATTAAAAATGCCTTCTTTTGAATATTAATATTTCTTTTCTTAGTACAAACATCTTTAAGAAACTTGGCATAAGATGACACTTATTTTATAGCATCAAGCAAAGGGATGTTAACACTTACCTGTTTAAAGATTTTAAAAATCTCACTCGCAGATTTTTCCTTCTTTACTTTAGCTAACCTCTGGGGAAATAGAGCTTTAGGAACATACTCTCATGGGTTGGTTTCTTTTTTCTCTTCTGATGATGAGTCTTCAGCATTTAAAGGTACGATTTGAGTTGTTTTGGTCACTCGCATCTCTACTTTGTTCTCGACTTCTTTTCCTTTTTGAAGAGTCATGATGGCTTTAACTTCTTTATGTTGCTGAGGTAAACTGGTACTTACTTCATGCACTCCTTTAAGGTTTGGCACTAGTTGACTTAGAAATTTATCTTTCTCAATAGTCATTGCTAGAGTTTGAATTAAATAGGCAAACTGGTCCACCATCTTCTCAAGGTTTAAAATTGATTGGGTTTGTGAGTTGAAGCCTGTACTCATCTCGTTTCATAGTCCATCAATGGTGTGGTTTTGTTGCTTGATTATAGAGTAGGTAGAATTCTTGAAATTTTGAAATGCATCCTCCCATGGTGTGGGCTGAGAATAGTTTGAGTTCTGATTGTAAGGTTTGAATGGTGGCTGAGAGGCTTGTGGATTTGAATAATTGATTGCATTGGTGGACCTAGAGTTATTGGTCTATTCTGTTAGAATCCTTGAGATCACAAAAAATTAGGATAGTATCTCCATCCAGAGTTATACATGTTAGAGTAAGGTTTATAGTTTGATGGCTTTTTCATTATACTTATGATATTGGCTTGATTTGGGTATGAGCCATGGTCATGTGGCTCTGTTGATTTAGTAACGGTTAAAGATGCGATTCGTTGAGTAAGTTCTTCAATCATTTCTTTAACTTCTGTGATTCCTAAATTTGACTCGCCAACTTGGACTTTATTTACTCCCTCAATTCTTTTATTGTTCCTGAATGATCGACTCTGTTGTTGGGAATTATTAGTTTGTCATTGGAAGAAATCCTAAATTTCTGATGCACTTTTGGATATTAGTTCTCCTCAACTTGTTGCCATTAGTTATTCTTGCACATTTGGCAATAATCCCTCCAAAAAGTATTGCTATTGGTGTCATTTTTCATATCCATGATGCAGATATTTTAAGAGTAGCCCGTTGAACCGCTCCTATGCTTTAAAAAACTTCTCATCTTCTCTCTGGATGAACTCTATAATTTCCCTACGAATAGAGTTGGTTTTATGAACTGGGAAGTATTTATTTAAAAATTTTACAACCATTTATTTCCATAATGTAATGCTATTAATAGACAATGTATTAAACCATTAATGAGCTCTATCCTTTAAAGAAAATGAGAAAAGTCTGAGTTTAACATCATTATCTGAAAAATTTTCATATCTAAAAGTTTGACAAATAACATTAAAATCATTCAAATAATTATACGTGTCCTCATTTTCTAGGCCATAAAATGTGGAGAGACAATTTAGCATATTAGGTTTTAATTCAAAATTCCTTACAGCTACATTTGGGTATTGTATACATGATGTGCTCAAGTTAGCTAAAGGACTTAAATAATCCTTAAATGACCTTTCTTGTGGTGGTTCTTGTTGTTGTAAATCTATTTCAATTTTATTTTTAAATGCGATGTGTTTATGTGTGTGAAGTATTTTTTTTAATTATAAGTCTATAGGCTCAAGATTAGATAATTGCAACATTTGACCATACATAAAAAAAATTTAATAAAAATAAAAAAAGAACAAAATAAATAAAAATAAAGAAGAAAGAGAAATTACGATACTAATATTCTCATGTAGTTACCACTTTACTATGAAAAAAAACTTAAGTGCTAAAAGAAATACAATAAATAGATTAATTAAAAATAAAACAACAAGATAAATTATAATGAAAAATAAAAAATTAAATTATAGAAATATAAAGAGGAGAAAAAAATTAAATTACAAGAATTATAGATTCACTTTTTTTAATTTTTTTAAAAATTTAAATGAAAACAACTAAAAGAATTACTTAAAAAAATTAATTATATGAAATAAATTAAAAAATAAAAAAATTACAAAGAAAAGTAACTTAAAAATTAAATTATATAAATTTAACGAAATTACGAAGAAATTGAATTATTAAAATTTAAAGAAATTTAAATTATAAAAAATTAAATTACAGATTCACTTTTTTAATTTTTTTAATTTTTTAGTAATTTTAAAGGAAAACAACAAAAAAATTTACTTAAAAAAATTAATTCCACTAATTAATTAAAATAAATTAGCAAGATAAATGAAAAAAATTACCATGGAAATACACTAAGGTATTAACAAGAAAATGCAAGAAATATATTAACTAAAATTAAAATAAATTAAAAGATAAACAAAAAAATTACAAAGAAAAGTAAAGTAAAAATTAAATTACAAAAATTTAAAGAAATTACAAAATAAAATTGAATTACAGAAATTTAAAGAAATTTAAATTATAAAATTTAAATTATAAAAATTAAATTATAGAATTATTTTGTTTATAAGAAAAAAATACAAGGAAACAAAAAAAATTTAATTCAACAAATCAAAATAAGTTACCTCCTCGGCAACGACGTTAAAAACTTGTTGTACAAATTTTATTGAACTCGCAAATGTACGAATTTATTGTAGAATAAATTAATAGTGATGACTGTCGATCCCACAAGAGGTGGATTTTAATTATTTGTTGAATTAACTTTCTAAATGAGGGATTAAATTATGGTAAATTTATCCTAAATTTTAAATTAAAATGGTGGGAATAATTAAAAGTACAACTGTTATAATAAAGCACTTGGGTATCTAAATCTGTATCAACATGCTTTAAGGCTTAATATTCCTTATTAATATCAATTAAATTATGGGAAAAAAATCCACTCTTTATGAACCACACTCTAATTAATTTGGTACTAAGGGCTTATCATGCCAAACAGTAATAACTGTGTTATTACTATGTGTCAACAAAAAGTCAAAATATCCACAGAAATTAGAGGGAAAAAAAAATAAATTTACCAATTAAGCCCATGGAATATGTTAAGACTTCACCTTCAACTCAAGTTTGAAAGAAGATTAGCTACTCATATTTAAACTAGGGATAAAATGGAAATTTTATTAAAATACAAAAACAATACAGGATAGAGAAGGAATTTTAGAAAATGGAGTTCAAAAATGAACTCAGGGGTGTTAAATTAGGGGGAGAATCGTCCTTTTATAGATACATTGAGTAAATTATGGCTATCGGATTAAAACAATATGGATGCACAGATTGTGCCACGTGGCAAGTTTGATTGATTTGAACACATCATCCACTTTATTATCCCGTGTATATGCATGTATCGTACGTACGTTTTTCTGATCCACTAACATACGGCCATATCTTTGGTCAACAGCGTATAAACATTTTTATCCAATAAGATTATAACACCTTATCAATGAAGTCACGTAATCAATCAACGCTACATAATCAGTTAATATTAGATCATTCCTCCAATCAAATACTACCATGTCATTGGTCGGTGCTACATCATCGGTCAATATGACGTCATTGTACAGTATACATGAACAGTGTCATGAATAGTATCATGAACTGTACCGTATATGTGAACAGTGAAATTTATACTTTTATACTCCTCTTAAGGTTTTCGACTATTCTGAGTTTAGATTTGTCATTTGTTTTGTGAGTCGATATCTCATTTATTTGTGAAATGACCATGATGCTCTTAAAATATATAAAATAGTTAATTATAATAAAACACACATAATTAAATTCACAATAAACTTGAATAGATAAAAGTAAAGAAGTTAGCAGAACTTGAATTGTAAAATAACGATTTTCTTCTTTATAAATATACATTTTCTAGCACTCAATAATTATGATCTTCAGTAAATTTTTGGGGGATGTTTTGTTTGAAGATATGTGTTCTGCCATGATCAATTTTGTATATTTTTCTGCAACTGGCAAAGCTGATATTCTGTTACAAGAGCAACAATCAATTCTATGGTTCTGGTACTTGATATTATAGGTGATCTTGATGCTGATGTTTCATTTAAAGCAAGTTTTTAAATTAGTTTTTGGCTTCATTTTTGTATATTGATCATCATTTGCAACCGGCAAAGTTGATATTTTGTTAGAAGAGCACCGATGAATTCTATGGTTTTGGTACTTGTTATTATGGGTGCTCTTGATGTTAATTTTTCATTTAAAGTGGGTTTTGTATTTTTAAATTAGTTTTTGGCTTAAGTTTTGTATACTGATCATCATTTGCATCTGTGAAGTCGGGTAATATGAGATTTTTATTCGATTCATTGTTTTAACTATTTAGGTTTGCATTAACCAGTTAAGATGGCTCTCTTTGCCCAAAATTTTATTTCTTTTAATAAAATCACAATTAAGATGCTGCAAAATTGTTGCATCTAAAGGTGTCATCAATTTGCGTAATCGTATCATGTCTTAATTTTTGTAGTGTCAAATATAAGCAAACATGATTATGACTTATTTATTAGTTTTGGTACAAATTTTAGCATATTCACAAGTAAACAAATCTATTATAGCATAAATTAATAGTGAGTGTTGATTCCACAAGGTTAATTTAAATATTTGCAAGGTTAATTTTTTAAGTTTATATATGAATTTGGTTGGATGTGATTTCTGAGCTGAGATTTAAACTAAAAAAATGGCGAGATTAAATTAAAGATGAAACAGTAACACTTGAGATCTTAGATTCACACTTAACGTTTTACTATGGATTTAATTTTTTTTAGTTTCAATTAATTTAGTAGAAGTTATCCCCACCCAACATTATCCTTATTTTGATAAATATGGTATTAAATACTTATTATATAAGGGAAAAATAATCTTTTGCTAAACATACTTATTATATGTTGGGTTTAATAATAATAATCTTACTATCGACAATGTAATAATACCATCCATTATAAATTAGAAGCATTATTTGTCAAGACTAAGTAAAGATGGACCAATAACACTAAAGGGGAATTTCTCGCTTAAGAAATATAGTGTAAGGCACTCATTGTGTTAAGCAGTAATAATCTTGCACTAAAAAGTTAGTATATTGTGTAAAGTTTAGATAACATTATTACCGTGCATCAATGATGAGTTAGAATAATCCACATAAATTAAAAAGACAGAGAGAGCTAATAAATTTACTAAATTAAGTCCATAAATTATGTTAAGGTTTTATTTTTAATTTATATTTGAAACTAAATTAGTAATTTATATTAAACTAAGGGTAAAATAATAATTTTATGCTAAAATATGTAGAAAATACAAGATAGAGAATTATAAAATATGGAGCACAAACTTAGACTTAGAGTTGTCAAATTAAGGGAAAAGTCCTCATTTATAGATACCATGAGTATATCATGTGTAACTATCAGATGAAAATAATTTGGATACTTAGGATTGCGTTATATTACAGGCTCTGATTGGTTGGAATATGTAATATGTTTCGATGTCATCGGTCAATGTAAAAGTCAACTAGCATTAATATAGTGTATTACATATATTATAAGCTTATTTTTTAGTCTAATAGGATCATATCACATCATTGATTAATGTAATAGGATGCCAAGCCTATAAAATCCTAAAATTTTAATTTCATCATTTATGCGATTCCCAAGGGTTTTACCTATTTTGAACTAAAAAATGTTATCTATTTTGTTGTCTAATTTTTTATTAATCATGAAATCCAAAATACTATTGAAAATATATAAGATACTTAAATTATAATAAAAACTATAGAGTCAAAGTCTAAAGAACTTAAATACATAGAAATAGAAATGTTAGTGAGACTTAAAATGTAAAATAATAATTTTATCCTTTATAAATATATATATTCTTTAGCACTCAACACACTTTCCAACTAGTTTATTACTAGCTCTTAGTAATTAAGTGATAATATTTGACAAAATTCACACCTAAGTTGAATCTTTTTCTTGGGCATTACGTTTATTTCTTTAATTAGATTAATAATAGCAATAAAATAAAAGTATAAGTAATATTTCGAATCTAAAATATGTCATTCCCACATCAACCACTTACACAAATTAGTCAAGTAAAGTCATACAAAATGATCAATTATCAAAGTTATATTAATCAATTCACTTTAAAAAATGACATGCAAACCCAAACTTGGGTAAAAATGACACTCTCAAAAGAAAATAAACTAATAAAAAATTCACTCCAAGGAATGTCAGATTAAAAGGAAATAATAGAAAAATAATATATTACTCTCTCACTAAGATGAAGGAATAAAATCCATAACTTAGAAAAGATTATGATTTCAAGAATGACTAGTCAAACAAAATTATTATTTACTTGTATTTTTATGCATCAACATGTCTTTTAATCCATATTAATGGTGAAGAAAGGATAATAGATAAACAAATATATATTTGAGAAAAAATAGAGATCATTGCAATGGATTTTTCTCTTTTTTTTCATTTATTTATTTATTTTACTATTTTTCTTCTTTATTATTATTATTATTTCTTTTTTTCTTCATTTTTAATGCACCATTTTTTTAAAAAATCATCTATATTTTTCTCAAGTATGAGTAGGTGATGGAAAACATAAAATACATTTTAATACTCCAATTAGGGTAGGTAGGATGATACTTTGTTTTGTAAGCTCAAAAGGAGTAATTATGGATATTTCATAATAAAGATGGCTATAAAAGGCTTAAACATATTAAAGATGACATTTTTGTTATTTTTTACTGATATGAATAATCATCTATTTCTACTAGTTTAATAAACTTTCAGATACAACAGTACATAATTTTTTTTATTGATTAAGTGAAAAGAAAAAGATAGGGATCATGTATAAAATAATAAATTTTCTTAAAAAGAACAAAACATGTAAGTATCATCAAATAAAGTTGACCAATAAAAGCCACATTGTAAAAGTTCCGCGACTATTTTCTTGGCATTAAAATACTATTAACAAGCTTATTTATGGCAGAAGGAAATGATGTTTTAAAATTCGCTCTTGAGGACACATTATTTGATAATTTAATTGACAAAATATTTGAATAGATAAGGATTGTATTGAAGAAATCCTTTATTTCCAAAAAAATTTGGCATTATCTTGCTTAGTCTAGTGCCCTTAAAGTTGCCTTGTAAGAAGATAAATTAATTATATTTGCATACCATAGCAATACTTCCACTCTCATTAGTTATTCGTTTGGAAAAGATTCATTTAATGGTAGTGATTGTGAAATTGTGTCAAAACTGAATGAGACAGGGTTGAATTCCTACAAAAGCAACACCCAACGAATTAATCTAGCCTTTGCATCTTTCTTGTAAGATGATATTTAAGAATAACATGACAAACACTACTATTAGCATTTCTTTTTTAGTGTTAAAGTAATTCAATAGTGCATCGTTCAATATCATACTAGTGTAGTAAATGATACGAGAAATTTTATCAATATTATGTCCTAATACAGCTTCTATTGCACAACTAAATACATCACATATCAGCTCTTATTTAAGGGCTGAATGATGGGTGATAAGGTCAACAATTGCATTAATTTTTCAAATGTCTTAAGGCATGAAACATTAAAGATAAAAAAGTAGATCCTTAACAAGTAGATTGCATAACAGTCTAGAGATTTTGCTAAAATTTACCTTGGCTTTGTTAATCTCAATACTTTTATTTGAAATGAGGTAACTGAGGACAATTACTTATTTTACTATAAAATGACACTTTTCCCAGCTCAAGACCAAAGGTTTATCTATACAACTCTCCAAAATTAGTTTTAGATAATGCAAATCCTAGTCAAATGAATCATAAAAAACAAAAAAGTTATTTATAAAAACTTTAAAGAAATGTTCAATCCTATTAGAAAAATGCTTACCATGCCTTGTTCGTGTGTTGCATAATTTGAATAGGATTCTTCTACATACAAAAGTGCTAGAAAGATAAGTGAAATTGACTTTCTCTTGAACATTTGGTGCTATAGGAATCTAGTTATGTTTTAAGTAGTTATCTAAAAAGTAGTACTATTCATGACCTAATAATTTATCGAGCAGTTGATCGATAAATGATAAAAGAAAATAATCTTTTCGTGTGGGAGAATTTAATTTTCTATAATCAGCACATACAAACCACCTTGTAGTCACTTTAGTAGGTGTTAGTTCATTGTTGATGCTAGTAACTATTGTGGCACTTGACTTTTAGGTACAACTTGCACAAGACTAACTATGAATTATCATAAATAGGTTAAATGATATCGGCATCAGAAATGATAGTTATGCAATCTAATAAGGTGAAATGAGTTTTTTAAAATTTAAGTTAAGCAAATCACACAACAATTTAATCTAATACTTCAATGGAATTAAAAAAAATTTAACAATGTTCAAAAATAAAAAAGTAAGGGAAGAAAGAGCAAACACATATTTTTACGTGGTTTGATAATTCCGATCTATATTTACTCCTTTAAGTAATTCAAGTTTAAGAATTTCATTATCCAAATTTTTCAAGATATTAATGAACCTTTACAATAAGAGATGATCTCTCAATCTCTTCACTCAAGTATTTCTCACACTTATACACTCACAAATTTTACAATAAATTCTAGAATTACAACAAATACTCTTCTATATAGTGAATATATAAATAACAACTTAATGAAGATTTAATCTATGATGATTTGTGAATTTGAAAGCTTAAAATATGTTGTTTACACTTGTTTATACTTATAAAAATCTTTAAAAATAAATTGGATTTGAGTTTATATCCTCTAGATACAAAAATTAGTCATTATGGACAAAATCAGTAAACAAGTGGCTAGTCTCTTAATTAGCCGGCTCGCCGCTTTGTACAGTGCAAGTTATCGTTATAATTTGAATTTTACTTCAGTAACACTATTTTTCAAAATTATGTTTTTGCTTAAAACTTTTTGTAATTTGACTATGACCTAAAATGTTATAAAAATTTATAAACAGATCTAATCTCAAAATTTTTAATTAATGCTCATTATTCACAAAACTTTATGAAATTATGATATGGCCTAAAATCCTATAGAAATTTACAAATAGATCCAAAATTAAAACTTTTAAATAATACTCGTTATTCCCAAAATTTCCTAAAATTATGCTATAGTCCAAAACTATATAATATTTTTTATTTGAAATATTTTTTTTTCATAATTTTACCATAATGCTTGTTGATTTAAAGTTCTCAAAACTTTTTCAATTTAATCCAAAATTTGAAAAACACTCAAATTGACAAAATACTTGGCCTATAAATATATAACCTTTTGGATTATCAAAAGTAATTATTTATTAAACAAAATCTTGGGCTTATTAAATGCTAAACTTTATATATATATTAAATTATACTGACTTTACAAGAATTTATCTTAATAATGACTTTTTTGAGCTAAATTTTATTTTTAATCGCGCCATTATCTGTTGAGTGTCTTGAGTATGATTTCACTTGATTCACTTATATAAATATTATCCTTAAAAAACTAATGAAAATGTGAAATACAATATTTATCAAATCGATTAACACACATATTTATTATCATCAAAATTATAAGATGTGTAGCATTTTAGGCTTATAATCTCTCTCTTTTTGATGATGACAAACATTTCATGTATTTTGAGATTTATACTCAAAATACATATGACATACAAGATTCAACATATAACTTAGCTATGAACTCTCTTTGAATACATAATTTATAATAAATGTAAGCTCCACCAAATATTTGAAAATCATGCATTAAATCTTCAAGATCAAAATCATGTTACCTATTTCTGAGAATTCAAAATACATAACTTTTCTCTCTTCATCATCAAAATTACTATAATCCGTGCTTAGACCAAAAAGACCACCTCAATAATTAATTAGGAAATATATAAAAAACCAAGCATGGTACTAACTAACGGGTTATAGCATTCCAAGAATCCTAAAAGCATTATCCAAATATAAAGCATCCAAATATCAAACAACAATAATCCTTAATCCATAATTAAAATAACAATGAATATAAAAATATGATGTAGTTCAAAGCACTATAAAGATGATAGATGTGATAAGGAGGATGGTAATGAAAATCTAAAAGTAGTAAAAAGTTACTATTGACCATTAAAAAACTAATGTTGTTGAGCAAAGAAGCGATCTATTGATCAAGCAAATAATGTTGTTACTTAAAGAGGTGTTGTTGCTCTAAAATAGACTGAATTTGAAAAACCTTAAATTGGGATTGAAGTTGGCTTCGCTGTTCAGAAAGAGAATGCACTTCAGTCAACAGCTGCTGCATTAGATCTTTAGGGTGGGTTAAAGTAAAAGAAGAAGTACTTTTGGAAGATAGAGGATGTGAGTGTTGTGGAGCTCTAAGATAAGAGAGTTGGTCTAGTGGAAGAATATCATTAAAGAAACGATGATCTATAGGAGCTAGTATAGTACGCTTATTTTTGTATCTCTGGTCTTTACACCACTTATCTTTCTCCCATATAAACCTTAAATTGGCTATTGCTTCATCTCTTAATTCCTTAGGACTAAAAAAGCTTAGTTTAGTTATGGCTACTTAAAAATGTTTGAGAATGTGTGCAATAATGCTTTCATAAAAAAAGGGATCATTTTGTTATACATGAAGTACTAAGCATATAATAAAGAAAAATATAACTGAAATTTAGTACCCTACCCTTTAGAATGCTATCTAATAAGACTACATCTAATTAGGTAATTTCATCCTTGTGTCCAAACCTAGAACTAATGATATATTGAAGAACATAATAAAGAATCCTAAGTTTAAGGCTTGAGATTTCAAGGTAGATTTACAAAACTTATAGGTCAAATCAGAATGTTTATAAATTTTTCAAATAGCATCCTTAACAGAATACCATAAATAATCTATATTACTTTTACCCCGTATAAAGTTACGACCCTTTATTTGGAGTTCTAATAATCTAATTTAAATTCGAAATATCAAATTCATTAGGAATTCCCCCAGCACTTGTGATAATTCTATTTGTAATTTTTCAAGAAATAACCAAATTAGAATAAAAAACTTAATTGAGTTCTCATAATATTTTTCCTTAAGAATTAAAACATTTTTCTTGCCCATATCATTAAGTAAATCACTAAAAGATTTATCACAAATAGCCAAATTTTCCAAATTATGAAGATTAACAAAAAAAAAAGGTGATAATTAACTTCCATATAAATTTGTTGTGAAAATGTTTTCGAAGAGGTAAATGTGGAAAATGAGTTAATATGAACTCCAGATTATCTCCATGGTCTTCCATGCACTTCTTGGCTACATGTTTGCCTTAGAAATTTTCACCACTGACTATGATTGAAATAAGAACACGCTTAAATACCTAAATTTGGATTTTTAAGATTTTGAATGAAATAGATTTTTTAGTCTGATAAAATTGATTCTAGATATGATTTAAGATAATGTATGATGTTAAATTAATCAAAGAAGAATTAAGAGTTGACTAAATTTAAAGAGAGAGAAAATGGCTAATTAGGTTTTTTATTTTGGGATTCTTGAGATAAAGTGAAAAAGTGGCATTTTGAGAATGAATAATAAAGGATTAATGGACAGGTAATGATTTTGAAAGCTTATTTTGTTAAGGAAGTGAGTGATAAACAAAAAGAATTGGAGAAAGATAATGAAAGAGGTTGTTTATATTTTTGAGAAAAAAGAACAAGTGAAGAAAATCAAAGAAGAAGAAAGAAAAAAAATGAACCTGTGACCATGTGGCTAGCTATTTGATTTTAGTGTTGGTCGCTCTCTTGTTTTCTATACTAATTTGTTATTTGGTAGAGTTTTGATCAGTTTTGAGACTAGTCTAGGATTTAAAAAGTTTCAAAAGCCAGTTTTTAATGCATGAGAGCTGAAAATAAACAATCTAATATGAAGAATTTGTATCTAAGAAGTGAAACTGAGATTTAAAAAAAAAAGAAATATTATAGTAATCTTTAATTTTCCATTGCCCTTTGAATCATTCCATATTGCACATATATAGCCTCCGAAGTTTACACATAAATACTTTGTCAAGAATAGAATAACAATAGCAAAATAACAACAAAATATTCTAGAACATGATTAGATTACTGTTAAAAAACAGTAATAAAAGCTTATCCTACTAAACCCACTAAGATCACCAACTAATAGAATTCTAACTAACTTGGACAAGTCTTTTACTTTTTCTTGGAAACCATATTCATAATGCCCATGCATATTGGATGTAACATTCTTCACCGCTCAGAATAACTTTGTCTACAAGGTCACAATGCTTTATTTACTTAATGAGTATCAAGTGGTGTGAATGGCGAAGGATCTTCAATCATGAGCAACTATGGTCTTTGGGAGTGATGGCTAGGAATAAATTTCTCATAATAATAATAGGATACCCCTTTATCACGTTGAGCCCATGCTTTGTGGTTAGTCAACCGCTGGATAGAAGGAGGAGTGGTGGCATTAGCTATTTGGTTTACCTTAAAAGAAGGGCCCAAGATCCCAGTAGAACTATTTGAGATTGATGGTTGCAATATAGGAATAGGTAGTGATTAGGAAAAATGTTTAGTGCAGTGGTAGAGAGAATTCTACTCAATCAATCTTGCCACATGTTGTACAAATTTTATTGAACTCGCAAGCGCATGAATCTATTGTAGAATAGATTAATGGTGACGAGTGTCGATCCCACGAGGAGGCTGATTTTAATTATGTGCAGAATTAATTTTCTTTAATGGGTGAATGAATTTGTGGTGAAATTGATATAAACTATGCTTAAATTTAAATTACAATGGCAGGAATTAAATTAAACTGAAATCTATTGAAATGACGTGCTTGGGTATCCGGATCTGTATCAACATACTCCATGAGCTAAATATTTCATATTAATGCCAATTAAATCATAAGGGGGGATTCTATACCTCATGAACCACGCTCAAATAAACATGGTGACAAGGGCTTATCGTACCAAATAATAATAACCTTATACTAAGGTGCCCATTTAACCAAGGCGATATCCAGACAAGACTATTATTATTTGTCGATGAAAATTCAAAACAACCATAAATATTAGAGGGAAAGAGAAAGTAAATTTACCAAATTAAGCCCATGAAACATGTTGAGACTTCACCTTCAACTCAAGCTTAAAAGAAAATTAGCTACTCATATTTTAACTAGGGATAAGAAAGAAATTTTACTAAAATACAAAGAAACTACAAGAAGGAGAAGGAATTTCATAAATCTAAACTTAAAAACGAATTCAGGGGTGTCAAATTAGGGGGGAGAGCCCCCTTTTTATAGATACATTGAGTGAATTGTGATCATCAGATTAAAAATAATTTGGACACTCAGGATTGAGCCACGTCATTAATCAACAGTCAACAGTCAACGTTTGTACAGTAACGACCGCTATTTACATAGTAACACCTTTATTTGCACAGTAATAATATTTACACAGTAACGTCGTTTGAATAGTAAATAATCCCATGTATGTGCATGTACCGTACATACGATTTTTACTCCACTGAGATGCTGCCACGTCATCGATCCACAGTACTTAAGAAATTTAGCCCAATAAAATTGTGACACATCATCAGTTAATGCCATGTCATCGGTCAATGCCACGTAAGCAGTCAATACCACATAATTCGTCCAATCAAATACTGCCACGTTATAGGTAGCTGCCACATCATCGGTCCGTATATATGAACAGTGTCATGAATAGTAACATGAACAGTACCATATATCTGAATAGTGATATTTTTCTTTTTATGCTCCTTTTAAGTTTTTCGACCGTCTTGAGTCCAAATATGACGTCTGTTTTGCTGTCTGATCACTCGTTCATTGTGAAACGATTGTGATGCCCCTAAAATACACATAAACACATATAATTAAACAATAAAATATTTAAATAAATAAAAGTAGCAATGTTAGTGAAACTTGAAGTATAAAATGATGATTTTCTCCTTTATAAATATACACTTTCTAACACTCAACACACCCCCCCAACCAGCTTATTGCTAGTCCCTAGCAAATAAAGTGAATATAAAATTTAATTTTTTTTAAACACACGTGTTTATTCAATCAGATTAATGATAACAAGCGAATAAAAGTATAAGCATTATCTCTAGTCTAAAGGAATATCACACCCACATCAACCATCCATATGCATCAGTCCAGCAGACTTTGTTGTAGCAATAGTCATCAAGCTACTTTCAAGAATGACATATCCAACCCCAAAATCTCACCAGTTGTAGTAACATTTTCACAAAGAAATTAATCCCAATAAAATTTTGTCACTACAATGAATGATAAATTGAGAGAAAATAATAAAGAAATATCTTACACTTTCACCAAGATGAAAAAAATATGCCCATAATTTAGAAATAATACGATCTCAAATAAAGTATTAGTCAACCCAATGTATTCATTTTTTTCTTTTATTTTTATGCGTATGCATCACTACATCTTAATTGTCCATATAACTAGCTTTTATTTCAGACTATAATTCCCTTAAATCAAAAAGCACTTTTATTAGGACGTAATGTAGGCTAGGGACATGGCTAACAAAGAAAGGAAAATAAGGAAACAAAATATATATGTTTGAGAAAAAATTCAAGAATTTTTAAAAAATACAAGATGCATTTTGCTTATTTATTGCTATTGTATATTTTTTTCTTTTTTTCTTATTTTTTGAAATTTTTTTTATACGACACAACTTCGCTGAACAAAATAATTATTTATCTTTTTTCTCAAATATGAATAGGTGGATGGAACTTGTATGATATCGGATAATACTCCAAATTGGAGTGGGTCAGGATGATAAGATAATAAAGAAAAGACTTTTTTTTTTTAAAATAAAAGGCTCAAAAAGGTTAACTATAGATATTACATAATAGGGATGGTTAGAAAGGCTCAAACGGGTCAAAAATGGCATTCCATCATCTTTTAGGACTCTAAATAATCTTTCATATCTACTAATTAAGTAGGCATTTAGATGCAGTAACACACACTTTTTTTTTAAAGGGTTGACTCAATGAAAATCTAGAGATCATGTATGAAATAATAAACTGCTAAGTTACATGAAGAATGGGCAAAAAGGGTTACTCTCCAAGAAAAATTAATAGGCTCAAAAACTCACTTGGAATTTATTATGACATGTGCATTCCTTCAAGCAACTCATATTTGTCCCCAACATCAACATGTAGAATAGTAAACATGGTGTAACATCACTCAAGACCAAAGATAATACAAATACTAAAATTTGAAAGTCATCATATCATCCAATATTAAAAAAACTCTCATAAAATATTTTTTTTATTTTTTATTTTTTTAACAGAATTCTTTCCCCCAACCTATTCTAAACATAGAAAGAAAACATACATGCAGAAAAATTAAAGAAAAATAAATTTTTTTTAAAGAAGATGCGTTTCTAAAGTCACTACACTCCATATTCAGCCATCATCGACTTTAAAATCTTGAAAACATATATTTATAAAGGAGAAGACAAAAAGAAAAGTTAGGAAGTTAAATTAGGCATTCACAATTATCAACTATTCCCTCCCCTCAACCAGAACAAAACATTATCCTCAATGTTTGAAAGGAAAGAAGTAGAGTTTAGAAAACATCACTTAGTTGCTGCAACACAGAAGAAAATATTTATATGGTCGAAGGAGAGGCACGTGTCTCGAGAGTAAAAAAAGGAAATATTGAAAATACAAAGCAAATAATTATAACATAAAATTAGTAAAGACAAAAATGTAAGTGATTAAACAATAGTAAAATAAAACAACATTAAAATAAAAGGATATTGACAAGTAGTTACGACTGTGGCTCACATCTTCCTCTGGTTTTATGTCCAAAAACGGCTTGCACGCCCTCTATGGGTCGAGGATAGGCTTCCTATCCAGTTTTCTTACAAAATGGCAAACAAGGTCTTTTATAGTTAGATTCCCGAGATTATAGTTTGCACATTCTTTCTGGAATAATGACTATAACTGGAGTATTACATTTCGAACATATCCACTGGGATGCGTTTTAAGAGACAAAAGGATATTATCCAATGACTCCTTTTTCAAGCAATCTCTAATGAATTGAATCCTATCTTCTCTGCTATCAAACAGCATTCCTAAAGAATATCGCTTTTTACCGCATCTCATTCTGGCACATTAGAGAAACGTGCCATTGAGAATTGAACAAAAATACTTTCTGACCTAGTGTGAAAGATTTCTAATGCTCTGCTTGTCATAAAGGATTTTCATTCGCTTTCTGTAGTCCTTGACATTTTTTTCGTTACGAATCTCCTCTGGTTTTGCCAGTTGTATCCTCCTTTTTAAAAAAATGGGATCAATGATTTCTGTGTTCTTTTGTTTGTCATCATGAGAGGATGAGATGATTTCTGACAATATTTTTTCTTTTCCTAAGAATGTAGAATTCAGAGGGTCAAGAGAAGATTTGAGCTCAATCTTTGGTGGTGATTCTGATGATGAGGTGAGATTTTCATTTAATGGTGCCAATTGCTGTATCCTTGTCTTCCATTTATCAGTGTCCATACATGGCGATGAATCCAATAAGGTATTAACCTCATTAATAGATCTATCAATATTAAAATCCAAACCAAAGTGAGTTAAACATGTTAGTAAAGGGTCATCACTAAGATTTAAAGGAAATGTGTGATCAACTAATTCATTAATTAAATCCACATCTACAATTCCATCATCTGTATTGTGAAGTTGTTTGGCAATGTTGAAGATATTTAGTTCCATGGTCATATTGCCAAATGACAACTGCATATTTCTAGTCTTGCATTGAATGTGAGCATCAGCAATTGCCAAAAATGGACGACCCAAGATAATGAGCATGTGCTTCCTTGAATCTTGCACTGGTTGAGTGTCATTTACAATAAAATCAATAGAAAAATAAAACTTATCTACCTGGATAAGCATGTCCTCCACAATACCACGATGTATTTTTGTGGACTGATCTGCAAGCTATAACACCACTGGAGTTGAGTGTAATTCTCCCAGTTCAAGTTTTACAAATACAAAGTAAGGCAACAGATTTACACTAGCTCTTAAATCCAACAAAGCATTTTCAATTGTGTGGTTTCTTATACTACATAAGATAGTGGGGGAGCCTGAATCTTTGTATTTTAGAGGCAGTTTATGTTGGAGTATAAAACTAATATTTTCTGTTACAAAAGCCTTTTTCTGAACATAAATATTTCTCTTTTTAGTACAAAGGTCTTTAAGTAACTTGGCATATGATGGCACTTGTTTTATGGTTTTAAGTAAAGGAATGTTAACACTTACCTGTTTGAATATTTCAAAAATCTCACCTGTGGATTTTTCTTTCTGCCCTTTAACTAACCTCTGAGGAAATGGAGCTTTAGGAACATATTCTCATGAGTTGGTTTCCTCTTTCTCCTTTGATGATGATTCCTCAGTGTTCACAAGTACAATCTGAGTTGATTTTGACATCTTCACTTTGTTATCGACTTCTTTTCCTTTTCACAAGGTCATCACTGCTTTAACTTCTCCATGCTGCTGTGGTGAACTAAAACTTGCTTCATTCACTGCTTTAGGGTTAGGCACTAGTTGACTTGGAAATTTATCTTTTTCAACGGTCATGGCCAAAGTTTAAACTAAAGAGGCAAGTTGTCCTACCATTTTCTCAAGGCTTGAAATTGATTGAGCTTGTGAGTTGAAGCTCGCTCTCATCTTATTTTGTAATTCATCAATGGTGCTGTTCTACTGCTTGATCTTGGAGTTAGTAAGATTTCTGACATTTTGGAATGTCTCCTCCCATGGTTTAGGTTGAGAATGGGTTGGATTCTGATTGTATGGTCTAAATAGTGGTTGAGAGGCTTGAGAAATTTGAGGAACTGGTTGCATTGGTGGAGGTGGAGCTGATGATCCATGTTGTTGGAATCCTTATGACCATGAAAAATTGGGGTGATCTCTCCATCCAGTGTTATATGTATTGGAGTAAGGGTTGTAGTTTGGTGGTTTCCTCATGACACCTATAGCATTGGCTTGATCTGAATTTGAGTCATGGTCATGTGGCTCTGTTGATTTAGCAGTCGTCAAAGATGCTATTTGTCGAGCAAGGCCTTTGACCATTTCTTTGACTTCTTTAATTCCTGAGCTTGACTCGCCAATATTAATCTCATTCACTCCCTTAATTCTCCTGGTATTTCTGAGTGATCGAATCTGTTGTTGAGAATTATTCGATTGTCATTGGAAGAATTCTCAAATATTTTATGCACTTTAAGACATTAGCTCTCCTCCAATGGTTGCTATTAGCCATTCTTGCATATGTGGTAATAATCCCTCCAAAAAGTATTAGCATTGGTGCCATTTCTCGTACCCATGATGTGGACACTTCAAGAGTAGCCCATTAAATCTCTCCCATGCTTCAAAAAACTGCTCGTTATCTCTTTGGGTAAACTCTGAAATTTCCCTGTGAATAGCATTGGTTTTATAAACTGGGAAACATTTATTTAAAAATTTAGTTATCATTTGTTCCCATAATATAATGCTATTAGCAGGCAATGTATTAAACCATGAACGAGCTCTATCTTTCAATGAAAATGGGAATAATCTAAGTTTAATATCATCATCTGAAAAATTCTCATATTTAAAAGTTTGACAAATAGCATGAAAATCATTCAGATGATTATATGGGTCCTCATTTTCTAGGCCATAGAATGTGGGGAGACAGTTTAGCACACTAGGTTTTAATTCAAAACTCCTAGCAGCTACATTTAGGTATCTTATGCATGATGTGCTTAAATTAACTAAGGGACTAAAATAATCCTTAAATGGCCTCTCTTGTGGTTCTGGTTGCTGATTTTGCAATTCCATTTCAAGTTTCTTTTTAAAAACAGTGTGTTTGTGCATGCGAAATATTTTTTCTAAATCAAGGTCTAAAGGTTCAAGATTATGTGATAATGACCTTCGACCATGCATGCAAAGAACAAAATAAATAAAAATAAAACAAATAAAAATAAAGAGGAAAGAGAAATTACGATACTGACCTTGTGACGTTGTTACAATCTTAATATGAAAACACACTCAATAGCTATAATAAAAAGAAATTACGTGAAATAAATATTTACTAAAATAAATAACAAAGAAAGATAACAAGATAAATTAAAAGAAATTACAAAGAAAAATAACATGAAAATTAAATTATACAAATTCAAGAAAGAGACAGAGAAATAAAATTCTAATTTAATTTATTTTTCTTTAATGAGAAAAAAATTACAAGAAAATAACTATAAAAAAATAAATAAATATTAAAAAAAATTAATTCTATAAATTAAAATAATTACCTCCCTGGCAATGGCGCCAAAAACTTGTTGTGCAAATTTTATTGAACTCGCAAGTGTACGAATCTATTGTAGAATAGATTAATAGTGACGAGTGTCGATCCCACGAGAAGGTTGATTTTAATTATATGCAAAATTAATTTTCTTTAATGAGTGAATGAATTTGTGGTGAAATTGATATAAACTATGCTTAAATTTAAATTACAATGGTAGGAATTAAATTAAACTGAAATCTATTGAAATGACGTGCTTGGATATCCGGATCTGCATCAACATATTCCATGGGCTAAATATTTCATATTAATTCCAATTAAATCATAAAGGGAGATTCTACACCTCATGAAGCACGCTCAAATAAATATGGTGCCAAGGGCTTATCGTGCCAAACAATAATAACCTTGTACTAGGGAGCCGGTTTAACCAAGGCGGTATCTAGACAAGACTATTATTATTTATCGACGAAAAGTCAAAACAACCACAAATATTAGAGGGAAAGAGAAAGTAAATTTACCAAATTAAACTCATGGAACATGTTGAGATTTCACCTTCAACCCAAGCTTAAAAGAATTAGCTACTCATATTTTAACTAGCGATAAAAAGGAAATTTTATTAAAATCTAAAGAAACTACAAAAAGGAGAAGGAATTTCAGAAATCTAAGCTTAAAAATAAATTCAGGAGTGTCAAATTATGGGGGAAGCCCCCTTTTTATAGATATATTGAGTTAATCATGACCATCGGATTAAAAACAGTTTAGAGGCTCAGGATTGCGCCACGTCATCAGTCAACAATCTATGTTTGAATAGTAACGACCGCTATTTGTACAGTAACACCATTATTTACACAGTAATGCTGTTAATTGCACAGTAACGCCGTTATTTACACAGTAACGCTGTTTGTACAGTAACGTCATTTGAATAGTAAATAATCTCATTTATGCGCATATACCGTACACATGATTTTTGCTCCACTGAGATGCTGCCACGTCATCGATCCATAGTACATAAAAAATTTAGCCCAATAAGATTGTGACACATCAACAGTCAATGCCACATCATCGGTCAATACCACGTAAGCAGTTAATGCCACATAATTCGTCCAATCAAATACTACCACGTTATAGGTAGCTGCCACATCATCGGTCCGTACATATGAACAGTGTCATGAACAGTAACATGTACAGTATCGTATATCTAAATAGTTACATTTTTCCTTTTATGCTCTTCCTAAGGTTTTCGACTGTCCTGAGTCCAAATATGACGTCTGTTTTATTGTCTGATCACTCGTTCATTGTGAAACAATCATGATGCCCCTAAAATACACATAAACACATATAATTAAACAACAAAATATTTAAATAAATAAAAGTAATAATGTTAGTAAAATTTAAAGTATAAAATGATGATTTTCTCCTTTATAAATATGCACTTTCTAACACTCAACACCACACCAATGGTGTTAGCCAAGGTATGAGGCTATTTAATCTTGACATCAAGTCGTATTTCATCCTGAAGAACTGTAATGAAATAGCCAATTAAAAAAGTTTTAGGTAAGCCATTGATTTCATGAGAAAGCTTTTAAAAATTTCCTGATACTCAGTCACTAAAGTTGTTTTAGGCATGTTAAAGCTTTAGAAGGATCTTTACAATTCATTGAACCAAAATAAAGCAATATAACTTTGGAAAATTCAGTTTAAGACTGTGGTTCTTTGAACTTAGTTAGCCAACGATGCCATTGGACTGTTATTCCTTTAAGATAGAAAAAGGTTTATTGGACTTTTTGTTCTAAAGCAATGTTTTAGAAGTCAATGTATTATTCAGCTTCGTAAATCCATCTGTTAGAGTTGTCACCACTAAACTTTTGAAAAAAAGGTTTGAGCTGGTTAGGGGACTAAATTAATTTAGAGGTGGAAAGTGAGGTTAGCTACTGTAAAAGAATGTGATTTGTGGTGAATGCTTTGATCTATTCCTAGGAAGTATGTTGGAGGCACAAAGATTGAAGTTCAGTAAGGATTGTTTAAAGGGTAGCATAAACTTGATTGAAATTGGGTTAATGTCTTCTAAGGATTTCTTAAACCTCTTTAAAAAATTCTACATTAGGTTTATTGTGTGTGGCCATAGATCATTGGATATTTTGATACCAGTGATATGAAGAATTTGTATCTAAGAAGTGAAATCAAGATTTAAGAAGAAAATAGGGAAGAAATATTATAGTAATCTTTAATTTTCCATTCCCTATTCCAATAATTCCATAATTGCTCATATATAGCCTCTAAACTTTACACGCATACTATGCTAAGAAATAGAACAACAATTAAATAACAGCAAAATATTTTGGAACATGACTAGAATGTTGTTAAAAATTAGCAACAAAAGCTTGTCCTACAAAACCCACTAAGATCACCAACTAATAGAATTTTAACTAACTTGAACAAGTCTTCCACTTTTGCTTGCAAACCATGCTCATAGTGCCTATGCTTATTGAACATATCACATTCGAAGGTTATAAATTCAAATATATAACACATTTATCATGCATATATATCACATAATTATAAGATATGGTAAGCACTTGAGGATTGATAATTCAAACATATTACTTATTTATCATGCTTAGGGATTACATATTCATCAATAATCAATCAATCAATCTTAATAGTCTTAATAAAATTATTAAAAATATTAATGCAAAAATTTCATCATCCCAAGTTCACGTCGAATTTTTGAAAAATGTTCTTTGTAAAGGGGTTTATAAAAACGTCAACAAGTTATTTTTTTTAAACATAAACGCTAATGCGATATTTTCTTTTTAAATATGATCTCTTAAGAAATGATATTTACTTTCTATATGTTTGGTTTTAGAGTGCTGAATGAGATTCTTTGATAGATTTATAGTACTAGTATTATCACATTTGATAGAGATTTGATCAAGATTAATGCCATAATCTCTAAGGGTTTGTTTCATCTAAAGATCTTGTGCATAAAAACTACCTGCAACGGTATAGTCGACCTTTGTATTCGTTTATAATATCTTGATTCTTTTGTGTTCAAAATAAAACATTTGCATTCAAAAACTTTAAACTAACTAATGTTGGGTTTTCTATCTTTCTAAAACTCATAGGAAGTTTTATTGATATAAAGTTTAATCAATATATAATTTTAAAACATAATAAGTGGTGTAAAGGATCATCTGACTACTTTTGTGAAGTCTTTATATAAATTAAGAGCCATAATAATATGTCTTCTTGTAACAAAGTTACTACTATTTAGTTTAGGAAAATTTGTGCATAAAAGCAACAAGGATATCTTGATTCTTATACTTAACAAAAAAAAAATAGTATTCGTTTTTCCCATTTGAAAAATCATTGTCCAATAAGAAATTTTTAAGCCTATCATGCATATTCTAAGTGCTTATTTTAAGTCATACAATGCTTTGGACCATTTATACACATGATTTGGAAACTTTTTATTTTCAAAACTAGGGGTTGTTTTGCATAAATTTCCTTTATAATATAACCATTTAAGAAAGCACTCTTAATATCTATTTGAAATAAAATGAAATATTTATGACATGTAAATGCTTAAGCATCCTAATGGATTCAAATCTAGCTACATGTATAAATGTTTCATCAAAATTAATTCCTTCTTCTTGATTGTATTTTTAATTACTAATTTACTTTAATTCTTTACAACCACACCAAATTCATCTATTTTATTTCTAAATACTCATTTACTATTTTTGATCGATTGATGTTATGCTTTAAAAGCTAATTTCTACATTCTCAAATTAATTTAACTTATCTTGATTTCTATAATATAAGATTTATCATTTTTGCATCTGCAAAAAATTTTAGTTCAATTTAAAAATCTCATTCAGCATGCTCACATGTATTTCTAAGCGATAATCTAGTGATTACACCTCAAGAGAGATCACCTAAAATTAAGTCCTAAGGGTAAGAAGAAACATATCTCTACCCTTTGGGGAATGCTTAAGCAGTATTTTCATTTTACTTCAAATTGGTTTCTTCTTCTCGCTTTTGATTTTCATGAAATGTATCAATTAATTTGTCTATTAAAGATTCTTATTGTAACTCTTTATCTGCATTATCATCAACAATAAATTTCTTTCTAAAAGAAGGGTTAAACTTATCAAACTTAATATACATAGATTCCTCCCTAACCAGAGTTCTTTTATTATACACTTAATATGCTTTGATTGTGTTTGAATAACTAAGAAAAATATCAATATCAAATTTTAGGTTAAATTTATCAGGATTTTCTTTTGTGTTCAAAATAAAACATTTGCATTCAAAAACTTTAAAATAACTAATGTTGGGTTTTCTATCTTTCTAAAACTCATAGGAAGTTTTATTGATATAAAGTTTAATCAATATATAATTTTAAAACATAATAAGTGGTGTAAAGGATCATCTGACTACTTTTGTGAAGTCTTTATATAAATTAAGAGCCATAATAATATGTCTTCTTGTAACAAAGTTACTATTATTTAGTTTAGGAAAATTTGTGGATAAGAAATATAAGAGAATTCTTGCTTAGAAATTAATCATTGAGGAAAAGAAGCCAAAAGAGTACAAATGGTAACTCGTTAAAATATAACATGAGAACGAGTCTATGAGGTAAAAAAAGACAACTGAGGAGGTTAAGCAGAAAATGGTTGTAGTAGAATTTGAACAAGAGAAAAATCAAATGATCCTAAGAGAAGTTGAAGAAGCACAAACATAAGCACTAATTTAGGGCTTTAATAAAAAGAAAAAAGCAATAAAGAGATCGAGAAAATATGGCCAAAAGAGTGAATTATTTGAAAAGAGTAAAAAGAGAAGAAGCCATTGCCTTGATGAAAGCTTTTTCCAACGATGGTTAGAAGAAAAAGTATTGCTTCATAAACATGAACAGCAACTAGAAGTTGAGTTAAGTAGGCAGCATTATAATAGAAAGCTTAAAGAAAAGAATAGACTTTTAAGGATTTTAAAGAATAAGAACATATTCTAAGAAAGAGTTTTAAGATAAGTTAAGGATAGATGTAAGGTAGAGATGAAAGAGAGAATCAAGCTATTTATTCAGGCTTGAAAATAGAAAGGAAGTTTAAAAGAGAAAAAAGATAATCTATATAAGGACTGAAGAAAATAGAAAGTTGAGTGAGGAGGAAGAAGCTAAAAAATGCAAGGACACTAAAGGCTAAAGAAAGTAAAAACACATACGCAAGGAAAAAAAACAAAAGTAAAGAGAGCGAGAAGTCAAAGAAAAGTAAAAATGCTTTAGGAGGTCATTTGCTCGTGCATCAAAGCTTAGAATTGTTGCTTCTGCTGAACCAAGTAATGTAAAATATATCCTCGTGTAGCTGTATGGGGAAGCTGAACGTTATAGTTAATTACGCATATCTTTTGTTTTCAATTTGTTCCTTAATTTACTATTGCATGGCATGCAAAACCTGAACATGGTTTATTTTAATATTGTTATTATTTTTTACAGTCTCAAGTAAATTACTCCATATTTGTTATCCTAAGTTATTTTGTTCGTTTTAATTAATACACTAAAAGCAAAGTGAAATGAAGTGAGGAGTCTCATCACTAACTTGCACTTTTTAATTTGAACTAAGATTCATCGAAATTTCAAAATCTCAATCTTAGTGAACCATTTATTATTAGCTTTATACATTACAAATCTCTTTAAATTGACTGTAAATAAGACTTCTCAAATTGACTTAAGGTAAAACTTATCTCTTCAAATTAACAAGATAAACCTTAAGGCATAAATTGACAAGACATCTTTTATCTCTTCAAATTAACAAGACAAGCATTAAAGTTCCTAAGGTACTTGACCAAACCTGATCATAAAGATCTGCTCGAGGTCAAAGCTGATAAGAAAGATCATAACAAATTTAAAAAGGGAAGGTCAAAGAAGGCCCAATGGCAAGATAAACCAACATACCCTAGCGCCATAAGATTATGTTAAAGTATGTATATGCCCACACCTTTATTCTTTTATTTAAGCATAAGAAAGCGATAGACAACTTAAAGCAAATGGCACTCATAAGAGTTGAATGTCGAAATGTAATGAGGTAGGAAGACAGTCTCTTTAATTTATATCATCGTATTAAATAATGGGTTGAAGTAGTTGGCAAAATGAGTAGTTTTTGACTATATCTGCGAAAAAAGGGTGAGTTAAGGAGATCCCCAAAAGAAAATGCCTAAAAAAATAAAAAGAAAAATAGACCGAGTTCTTTAGTACTTCTTCATTATGCCAATTATGAATTTTATTTATATCATGATGATGCTTGGATTATTAAACTATTTGAGATACACTATAATTTTATTAAGATAGGCAACTAGAGCATCTAAAAGAATAACAATACAAGCACTAGGAGTATATCAAAAGGGGTACCCCAAAGATCTCTACACTTACGAAGAATGCAATGGCACATTGCATCAAGTCTATTATGGAAGTTTGGCAAAAATAGTAGCAGGATTATTGAGGTAACTGTTCAAAAGACGATTAGCTTAATATAACAAAATGGGAACAGCACACTACAAAAGTATATAAAGAAAAAATCCTATTGAAATGCTTAGAGAAGGACTTCTAAAAGATGAAAGAAAGTAACATCATGTAGAAAAGGAGTACATTATCTTTACCATTCTTATAGGTAAGGCATCTGTAAGGGGTTAAAGAAGTACTACCCTTATAGACTGCACTATCAGATAGGGGATCCACATAAGATACTTAAGGTACTTTTGAAGACTACTGTGAATTAAGAGATAAAGGAGCTTGAGTTGCCCTTCTATCCTTAATCACCCTTAAAATGGTGGATTTTTCTACCCACTTCTCTTCACGTGGCACCATCAGCTCTAGATTTACACTTTAGACCTCCATCATGATGCGAACAAAGGCCTTGTTGACCATATCATTTTGGTAAGTTAATAGCTCATCATGCTTTGCTTTGCTTCTTTAAAATCTTTGGATAGATGAGTGTTTTCTTGAGAAAGGTCATCTAAATACCCTTTCAAGCTCTTAATTTCCTCAACGATTTTTTCTTTATAAGAACGAATGAGCTTGACCTTTTCTTTCAATTTCTCGACTTCTACCTGTGCAGTAGAGGTACCGCTGAAATCCTGAAGACTATGGTTGAGGTAGTAAGTCATCTGTAGTAAAAAAAAAGTGTAGTACAAAAAGAAAAATGAATGAAAAAGAAGAGAGGAAAGTATTTATATTATGGCAAGCCTTAAATGCCCGACTGTAACATTCATCTAGATCTAATTTATCTACCTTAGCAGCTGTATCTTTAGAAACACACTCAAAGGCATGGAGAAAGCTATCAGTCAAATGAGATGTCTCTTTTTTGGCTAGTGGATTAAGTTCCCCTTTTATAAGATCTCCCGAGGATATGAACAAGGAGCTAAATTTTTTTTATGAGAAGTCTAGGTACCCTGAGAACTATTGAGAAAGAAATCATGAGACTTGGCCTTAGCACTCAGAATAAGAGGAGGTCGGGTACCTTTTGAGGAAGTCACCAAGGTACCTGAAGTGCTGCTATTCATTCGATTGAAAAAATGGTTAAAGTCCTCAGCAAACGGATTTATACTTGTCCATCACAAAAAGAGGAGGTTAATCAAATCAAAATCAGAATAAAAGAAAATAACATATTAGTAAGTATAAGGTATGGTAGATGAAAACTGTCCACAGGTTACGAAAATACCCCACGGGACTAATAAAAGTGGGGTACCCTAATATCATGTAGCTGTAATTGTATCATCCTCTGAAGAAGATAAAAGACTCTCATTAATCAAGCCAGCTTTCACCAACCTGTTCATGCTTAAAACATGAATGGGTTAACTTAGATCTACCTTTACGATTAGATTAAGATAACTTAGGGCTACTTGAAGGGGACGTATCATCATCATTGATTGATATAAGAGGGTATCTCTACCAAACACTTATACCACATTACAACCTCATTTCTAGAATAAATGAGCTAAAAAATATGTATACAAATTTATACCAGAGATTTCACTTAGGAAAAGCAGATTCATTCACTAAAAAGCACTAATTGGAGTCGAGGAGACTGTAATTAAAAAAGGTTAGTATAAAAAAATTTGTGCCATAAGGGATGTAGCATGTGTATACATTTATATTATAATTAGATTTGTATATACGTGTCAAAAAATGAGAGAAAGAAAGTCATGAGAGAGAAAAAATACAAAAGAGAGGAACTATGAGAGAAGAGCAATAAAAAAGAAAAAAAAAAGAAAAGAAACAAATAGAAGAGAAGGAGAAGGTAAAGGTTAAAAAAAAAAAGAAGCCCTAGGAAGCTAAAAGCAAGAAAGAAAAAAAAAAGAAATAAAAGAGAAAAAGAAAAAAAAGAAAGGAAAGGAAACTACGAAAGAAAGAAAATGAAATGAAGTAGTAAACAAAATAAAAAAATACAAAACAAAATGGTAAAAAAAGGAAGAAGAAAAGTTACTAGAAACAAATAAGAAAGATAAAAGAGAGGGAACGATGGCTTGCAAGAAAAGCCATTGCAAGCTGTTGGAACGCCACTTAGATCAAGGTTAGAACCACTGTGATGGTCGCCTGGCTAAGAAGGAAAGAAACAAAAAATGGAAAAGGAAAAAGAGAAAGGAAGAAGTTTGACTGCCAGAAGAGAAACAAAAGGAAAAAGAAGAAAAAAAAAGAAAGCAGAGAAAGATGAAACACTACATAACAAAAAAAGAGGAAAATAAAAAAGTTTCCAATGATTTTAAAAATAATAGGAGAAATGGAAGAGAAAATGAAGTAAAAACGTGTAGGAGTTTTGTCAGAAATTGTGACTTGTAATCTGCACATTGAAAAGATTAGACTTGTTTCAAAATTTAAAAGCAAGATTAGACTTGTTTCAAAATTCAAAAGCTTGAGTAGCATTAATGTCAGATAATTTTTAGGCTCGCTTAAACTTTTATTTCAATTAAAGTTGAGTTCCTGAAATGCCATATGAGATAAAAAAAAGTTAAAATATATTTTTTGAAACTTACATATCCACTCAAAGACTAAAAAGGAAGGTGCCCATTTAGTTCAATCATGTGGAAGGAAGGCATAAATATCGCCACGTCATGTTTAGCTCCTCCAAGAGTTTCTTTTACCTCAATTGCATTCGCCACAAAGAAACTAAGGGAATGTTGTTTGAGGAAGAAAGAGAAGACTAGTGATAAAGTGTCACGTCTCAATATTAAAGGAATTAGTTTATTTGGGGTACCATAGGTATCGGGGGTACTTCAGGTACACCATGCAAGGTTAAAAACGTAAAAAAAAATATTCGTAAAAAAGTCAAGAGATGGAAAAGCTAAAATCTCAAAAAAGATCAGTTGATTTTTTGTGAAAAGATTAAGGAACAAATAAAAAAGTTTCGAACTATAAAAGAGGGGATAATCACCTGTGACGCCAGTAAATAAGCCAAAAAGATTGATATCCATTAATCTATTCTATCATAGATTCGTACATTTGTAAGTTCAAGAAAATTTGTACAACAAGTTGTTGTTGCCATTGCTAAGGAAGTAAGTGTTTTGATTCGTTGAATTAATTTTTGTAATTTTTTATTTATTTTCTTATATTTTTTATAAAAAAATTCTATAATTTAATTTTCATTAATTTAAATTTCTTTAAATTTTAGTAATTTAATTTATTTGTAATTTCTTTAAATTTTTGTAATTAAATTTCTAAGTTATTTTTTCTTTGTAATTTTTCATTTATCCTATTATTTTATTAATTCTTAAAATTAATTTTTTAAGTGATTTTTTAGTTGTTTTCTTTTAAGTTTTTATTATAAAAATTGAGTTTATAATTTATGTAGCTTAATTTCTTTTTCTTTTCTCTTCTTTAAATTTCTGTAATTTATTTTTTACATTATTTTTCGTTTATGTTGTTATTTTATTTTAATTTTAATTAATCTATTTTTTATATTTCTTTTAGCACTTGAGTTGTTTTCATATTAAGGTTGTAACATCTTGATAAAGTTAGTATCATAATTTCTCTTTCTTTTTTATTTTTATTAGTTTTGTTCTCATTTTTTATTTTTTTTATTATTTGCATGTATGGTTGAAGGTCATAATTGCATAATCTTGAGTCTATAGGCTTACAATTGGAAAAAAAATACTTCGTACACACAAACATATTGCAATTAAAGATAAAATTGAAATAGATTTATAACGACAAGCACTACCACAAGAGAGGTCATTTAAGGAGTATTTCAGTCTCTTAGTTAACTTGAGCACATCATGCATGAGATACCTAAATGTACTGTTAGGAATTTTGAATTAAAAACTAGTGTGCTAAAATGTCTCCCAATATTCTATGGCTTAGAAAATGAGGATTCATATAATTATCTAAATGATTTTCATACTGTTTGTCGATCTTTTAAATATGAGATTTTTTTTCATATGATGATGTTAAACTTAGATTATTTTCATTTTTATTAAAAGATAGAGTATGTTCATGATTCAATACATTACCTGCCAATAGTATATATTATGGGAACAAACGGTAATAAAATTTTTTAATGAATACTTTCAAGTGCATAAACCCAATTCTATTTGTAGGAAAATTTTAAAGCTTTTCTAGAGAGAAAACGAGTAGTTTTTTGAAGTATGAGAGCAATTCAATAGGATACTCTTGAAGTGTCCACATTTTAGGTATATGAAATGGCACTAGTGCCAATACGTTTTTGAAAGATTGTTGTCAAATGTGTAAGAATAGCTAATGGCAACAAGTAGAGGAGAGCTGATGTCCAAAAGTGCATTATAAATTTAGGAGTTCTTCCAGTGACAAGCATATAATTCCCAACAGCAAAGTTGATCATTCAAGAATATGAAAAAAGCAAAGCAGTAATGAAATCCAAGTTGACGGTTCAAGATCAAAAATCAAGAAAGTCAAAACAATAATTAAAGGACTTTCTTGCCAAATAGCATCATTAACAACTACCAAGTCAGTAAAACCACATGACCATGACCAATACCCAAATCAAGCCAATGTCATAGGTGTAATGAGAAAGCCATCAAACTACAACCCTTATTTTAGCATATATAATCCTAGATGGAGAGACTACCCTAATTTTTCATGGTCTCAAGGATTCCAACAAAATGGACCAGCAGCTTCAGCTTTACCAATCTAACAAATTCCTTAAGTTCCTCAAGCCTTTCGGTCACTATTTAGATCTTACAATTAGAACTTAAACTATTCTCAACCCAGATTATAGAAGGACACATTACAAAATTTCAAGAATTCTACCCACTCAATGATTAAGCAATAAAATAGCACCCTTGATGGACTACAAAATGAATGAGAGTAAGCTTTGACACACAGACCCAATCAGTTTCAAACCTCGAGAAAATGGTAGGCAGCCTGCTTCTTCAATTCAAACCTTGGTAATAACTATTAAGAAAGGCAAATTCCTAAGTCAACCAGTGTTAAACTTTAAAAGAGTGCATGAAGCAAGTAACAGTTCATCTCTGCAATGTGGAAAGGTTAAAGCCATCATAACTCTATGAAAAAAAAATAATCGACAATAAAGTAAAGATATTGATGATAAAAATAACTCAAATTGTACCTGTAAGTGCTGAAGACTCATCATCAGAGGAGAAAGAAAAGACCAATCCACGAGAGTATATTTCTAAAGCTCTATTTCCCTAGAGGCTAGTTAAAACAAAGAACAAAAAATCCACAGGTGATATTTTTGAAATCTTCAAACATGTAAATATTAACATCCCTTTACTTGATGTAATAAAACAAGTGTCATCTTATGCTAAGTTTCTTAAATACTTTTGTACTAAAAAGAGAAACATTCATATTTAAAAAAATGCTTTTCTTAACAAAAAATATTAATTTTATACTCCAACACAAAAATTTTTTAAAATAGAAAGATCTAAGCTCCCCTATCATATGATGTAGTATAGGGAACCATACAATTGAGAATGCTTTGTTAGACTTAGGAGATACTGTTAATCTATTGCCTTACTAAGTGTTTGTAAGACTTGGATTATGAAAATTACACCCAACTCCAATAGTTTTATAGCTTACAGATCGATTCATGAAAATACCTTGTGGTATTGTGGAGGACGTACTTATTCAGATAGACAAGGAGTGTAATCCTCTTTATAATTTAATTAGTACTAATAAGGAATATTAAGCCCTAGTGCATATTGATATGGATCCAAATTCTCAAAGTACATCATTACAATAATAGTCAGTTTAGTTTACTTTTGTCATTCTAACTTTAATTTTAAAATAGATTAAATTATTTTCACCATTATTCCAACCACCCACTTAGAAAATTAATTCAATACATAATTAAAATCTACCTCCTTATGGGATCAACACTCATCACTATTAATTTATTTTACAATAGATTCATATACTTGCTAATTGTCTCCCAACATTCTATAGTCTATAAAATGAGGACCTACATAATCATCTAAATGATTTTCATACTGTTTGTTAAACTTTTAAATATGAGAAATTTTTAGAGAATGATGTTAAATTAAGATTATTCCCATTTTCATTAAAGGATAGAGATCAGTTATAATTCAATACATTACTTGTTAATAGTATTATATCATGGGAATAAATAGTGACAAAATTTTTGAATAAATACTTTCTAGTGCATAAAACTAATTCTATTTGTAGGGAATTTCAGAGTTCATTTAAAGAGAAGACGACTACTTTTTTGAAATATGGAAGCAATTTAATAGGCTACTCTTGAAGTCTCTATATCATGGGTATTAGAAATGGCACTAGTGCTAATACTTTTTAGAGGGATTACTACCCAATATGCAAGAATGACTAATGGCAACAAGTGATGGAGAGCTAGTGTCAAAAAGTGCATAAGAGATTTGGGATTTCTTTCAGAGATAAGTAGATAATTCCCAACAACAGAGTAAATCACTCAGAAACAATAGAATTAAAGGTATAAATGAGGTTAATATTGGTGAATTAAGTCTATGAATCAAATAAGTCAAAGAAATAGTTGAAAAGCTTTCTTGACAAATAGCATTTTTAACAACTGCTAAATCAACAAAGCCACATGACCATAATTCATACCCAGATCAAGCCAATGTCATAAGTGTTATTAGAAAGCCATCAAACTACAACCCTTACGCCAACACCCATAATCCTGGATGGAGAGACCATCCTAATTTCTCATTATCTTAAGGATTCCAACAGAATGGATCAGCAACTCTATTTCCACCAATGCAATCAATTCCTCAAGTTCTTTAAGCTTCTCAACCACCATTTACACCTTACAATCAAAATTCAAACTATTATCAACCCACACCATGGGAAAATACATTCTAGAATTTAAGAACTCTACCTACTCCACAATCGACCAATAGAACTGCACCATTCATGTATTATAAAATGAGGTGAAAGCAAGCTTCAACTTATAGAACCAATTTATTTCAAACCTCGAAAAGATGGGAGACTAGCTTGCCTTTTTAGTTTAAACCTTACAATGACAGTTGAGAAAGGTAAATTCTTGAGTCAATCAGTGCCTAACCCTAAAATAGTCCATAAAGCAAGTACTCATTCACACCAACATGGAGAGATCAAAGCCATCATTACCCTATGAAAAGGAAAAAAAAAAGCCGACAACAAAGTAGAGATGCCGGTGATAAAATCAACTCAAGTTGTATCTGTAAATGCTGAAGACTCATTATCAGAAGAGAAAGAAAAAACCAACTCATAAGAGAATTTCCTAAAGCTCCATTTCTCTAGAGGTTAACTAAAGCAAAGAAGAGAAAATCCATTGGTGAAATTTTTGAAATCTTTAAATAGTAAGTGTTAACATCCCTTTACTTGATGCTATTAAACAAGTACCATCTCATGCCAAATTTCTTAAAGATCTTTATACTAAAAGGAGAAATATTCATGTTTAAAAGAAGACATTTTTAATAGAAAATATTAACTGTATACTTCAACATAAAATTCCTCTAAAATACACAGACCCAAGCTCCTCTACAATCTCATGTAGTATTGGGAACCATAAAATTGAGAATGCTTTATTGGACTTAAGGGCTAGTGTAAATTTATTGCATTATTTAGTGTTTGTGAAACTTGGAATGAGAGAATTGCACGCAACTCCAATTGTGTTACAACTTGCAGATTGATCTACAAAAATACCTCATGGCTTTGTGGAGGACGTGTTTATTCAAGTAGATAAATTCTATTTTTCTATTAATTTCATTGTAATTGATACTTAACTAGTACAAAATTCAAGGAAACATATCCCATTACCTTAGGTTGATCTTTCTTGGCAACTATCGATACTCACATTTAATACAGGACTAAAAATATACAGTTGTCCTTTGGTATTATGAGTATGGAGCTAAATATCATCAATATTATCAAATAATCTCACAATGCAGATGACAGAATTATTGATGTAGATTTAGTTGAAGTATTAGTCAATAACACTTTTCTTTTAAACCTTAGTGATGACCTTTTACAAATATGTTTAACTCATTTTGATTTAGATTTTGATATTGACAGATTAGTTGATGAGGTCAATACCTTACTTGACTCTATACCATCCATGGATATAAATAAATAGAAGTCAAGAGTTGAACAACTCATCATTAGAATCATCACTAAAACTTAAGCTCAAACCATTATCTGACACTTTAGAATATGTATTCTTAGGAAAGAAAGTACTCTACCAGTAATCATTTTACTATCACTAGCTGACAAACAGAGAGGTAAGTTATTGGAAGTTTTAAAAGAGTATAAAGAAGCATTAGAATGGACCATAGTCAACACCAAATGTATGAATCCAATAGACTACATACATTACATTCACCTTGATGAAAATGCTAAAGCTACTAAGGAAATGCAACATTAATTAAACACTAATATGAAAGAAGTTGTTAGAACTGAAGTCTTTAAACTATTACACATAGGTATCATTTACTCCATTTTTGATAGTTTATGGGTCAGTCTCATAAAAGTTATCCCTAAAAGTCAGAAGTTATAGTAGTTACCAATGCTGATAATAAATTAATACCCACTAAAGTGACTATAGGGCGGTGTGAATGCATTGATTATAGAAAGTTGAATTCAATCACACATAAAGACCACTTCTCTTTACTATTTATTAATAAAACGCTTGATAGATTAATAGGTCATAAATTTTATTACTTTCTAGATGGCTATTTAGAATATAATCAGATTTCTATAGCACTAAAAGATCAAGAGAAAACCACTTTCACTTGTCCTTTTGGTAATTTTGCATATAGAAGAATGCCATTTAGATTATGTAATACACCTGCGACATTTCAATGATGCATGTTAAGTATTTTTTTGATAAGGTTGAATAAATACTTGAAGTCTTAATAGATGATTTTTTATCCTTGGAGACTTCTTCAATCAATGTTTACATCATCTACTATTAGTTCCACAAAGATGTATCGAGAAGAATTTGGTCTTAAATTTAAAAAAATACATGGTAAAATAATGTATTGTTCTTGGTCTCATCATTTCAAGTAAAGGTATTGAGGTTGATAAAGCCAAGGTGAAGCTCATTTTCAGTCTTCCTCTACTTAAAACAGTTAGAGAAGTAAGATCTTTCCTTGGGCATGCTGGTTTTTATAAATGTTTCATTAAAGATTTTAGTAAAATTTCTAGACCCTTATAATCTACTTGTTAAGGATGTATCTTTTGTCTTTAATGATTCATATCTTATGGCATTTGAAAAATTAATGTAGTTGTTGACATCATTAGCCATCATTCAGCCCCCAAACTAGAGCTTACCATTTGAGTTTATATATGATATATCTAATTATGCAATAGAAGCAGTATTAGGATAAAGAGTTAATCGAGTTCCTCATGTCATTTACTATGTTAGTATGACATTAAATGATGCATAGCTAAACTATCTAATCACAGAAAAAGAAATGCTAGTAATAGTATTTACATTAAAGAAATTTCATTCTTATTTCATTGATTGTAAAATAATTGTGCTCATATATCATGTTGCTCTTAAATATCATCTTATAAAGAAAGAAATAAAAGTTAGACTAATTCGTTGGGTGCTAGTTTTACATAAATTTAACTTTGAAATTAAAGATAAGAAAGACACAAAAAAATGTTATGGCAGGCTATATTTCTCGTCTCAATTTTGACACAATTTTAGAACCATTACCATTGAATGAATTATTCCTAGATGAACAATTAATAAGTATGGAAGTATTACCATGGAATGTTGATACAATTAACTATCTTGTTATAGATCAACTTCTAGAGCATTGGACTAAGCAAGATAAAGCGAAATTTTTTACGGATATAAAGAATTTTTTTTGGGATGATCCTTATCTGTTTAAGTATTGTAAAGATCAAATTATCAGATGATGTGTGCCAAAAAGTAAATTTTAAAATTATCCTTTCATTCTACATGAACAAGCTTGTGAAGGCCATTTCAGCACTAATAAAATAGCTACTAAGATTTTACAATGTGATTTTTATTGGCCAACTTTATTTCAAGATACTTATATATTTTTTCTTCATGTGATAGGTGTTAATGAATGAGGAGCATTACTGGAGGAATATGATGCCACTAAACCCAATTTTAGTGGTTGAGATTTTTTATATATGGGGTATTGATTTCATAGACCCTTTCTTTCTTTCTTTGGCCATCATACTTATTAGTTGTTGTTGACTACATATCAAAATAGGTAGAAGTGATTTCATGTAAAACCAATGATCACAAGGTGATGATAGGATTTTTTAAAAGCAATATTATTTCATACTTCGAATTTTCTCAAGCAATAATTAGTGATGATGATGCCTATTTTTGTAATAAATTATTTAAAGCTCTTTTGACAAAGTATTTCATCACTCACAAAGTGGTCACCCCATACTATCCATAAACCAGTGGTCAAGTTGAGATCTCCAATCGAGAAATAAGGCATATATTAGAAATGATAGTGAAACCAGATAGAAAAGATAAGTTGTTAAGACTATATGATACATTATGGGCATATAGAACAACTTTTAAGACCCCAACTAGGATGTCATCGCATAGACTAATGTATAGAAAAGCTTGTCACCTACTGTGGAACTCGAGCATTTCGTGTACTAGGTCATCAAGAAATTCAATTTTGACATGCAGCAAGCTAGCTCAAAATGAAAATTACAGCTGACAGAACTTGAAGAAATTCATAATAATGCATAAGAAATGTCAAGATTTATAAGCAGCGAATGAAAGTCTTTCACAACAAGCAAATTATGAGAAAATCTTTCACTTCAAATTAGAAAGTGCTTTTGTTCAATTCTCAGTTACACCTATTCTTAGGTAAGTTACGCTCCCGATGGTCTATCCCTTTTATTATTCACACTGTTTTTCCACATGCAGTAATTAAAATTAAAGATCTACAAAATAGTGTCACCTTTATAGTTAATAGTAAAAAATTAAAGTCATATCTCAAGTACCAATCACGTGGAGAGGACACTAAAATAAACTTATGGGACCCACTAATTTTGAATTGAGATTTTTTATGATTTAATTTTTCTTTTCTATTTTTCTTGTGATTTTCTGATTATTTTTATATGAATTTTTTAATTTTTTCTTATCACTTGTAATCATAAGTGCCTCAACTAAACAACTCATTTTGAACATTCTGAGATAATTTTGACATATATAATCTCATCTTAGAGGTTCAATACGATTTGTAAAACACATCCTATTTGGAAGCTACGACCACTAGAGTTAGTTTTCTATGCTGAGAATTTCAAAGGACAACTCAAGAAACTGAGAGAGACATCTGCAAAATCCAATTGGTGCTTGAGTTAAATTCAATAAGAACACTGTGTGTTTCAGTTTGTTACCCTAGTTAAATGATTAATAACAGTATTCCGTGACAATCAACAACGGTTACTTCATTTTTCCATAATAATAGATATTTTGAATTAAAGGCATGGACAAAGACATAATTTTAGAACAGCTCTACAAGCAATTTCCTTCACCCTCTGAGAACACACGTGATTGCTTATGAAGAACAACATTTCTGCTAACATCTAATGGATAATCTAAACCAAAGTGAGATTGGTAGGTGAATTGCCTCCCAAATTTAATGCATACATGCCTAATTATAGTAAAGGAAATTACTCAAGAAAACGAAGGCTCAAAAGCTCTCTAATGTTTGTTATAAGTGTTCCAAATTGAGATGCGATAAAAATCCATGGTCTTTAGGAATGATGTCTGATAACAGAGAAGACAAGATTCAATTCATTAGGGATGACTTGAATAAAGATTTATTAGACGATATCCTTTTGTCTCTTAAAACGCATCCTAATAGATACATACGAAATGCAATACTCTAGTTATGGCAATTATTCCAAAAAGAATGTGCATGATATAGTCTCAAAAATTTGACTATAAACGATCTTGTTTGCCAGTTTGTAACAAAATTGAATAGGAAGCCTATCTTCGACTGAAATGGAAAATGCAATCAGATGTTTAGGGTAGTATAAGTGATCAAGGGGTGGAAACTCATATTACAAGAGGAAACTTTGCAAACATTGTACAGACTTCCATTACGATTAATGGGTGGCTCTACGATTTTTCATAAAGGACGTTCAAGCTATTTGTAGACGTAAAAATGGAGGAAGATGTAAGTCACAGTCTCAACTACTTATAAATATTCTTTTATTTTAATATTGTTTCATTTCACTATTGTTTAATCATTTGCATTTTTATCTTTAATATTTCAGGTTATCATTTTTTGTATTATCTTTTTACTATTTTCTTTTGACTCTCAAGCTATGTGTTTTATGTGTTATTTGACATAAACATGTTATCTCATTTATAGTTGTGAACCATTATCACCAAGATCATTAAATATGACTTTTTGTTAGGGTGATCACCAATTATTTTTTAAGAACCCCGCTGGCAGCTATTTACAATAACCAATTCAAGAACATTTGTGTATCTCTCTAGATTTAACTATGAGAAATACAAAGAATTTATTGAGGCAGTCATAGATCTTGTGTTAAGCGCTAAAAAATATATATTTATATAGGATAAAATAATCATTTTATATTTTAAGTTCCACTAACTTCTTTACTTTTATGTATTTAAGTATCTTACCATTTTAATTATGTGTTTTTTATTATAATTAAGTATTTTATGAGTTTTAGAGGCATAATGGTTATTTCAAAATAAACGAGATATCAGATGACAAAATGAATAGCAAATCTAAAACTCAGAAAGGTCGAAAACCTTAACAAGAATATAAAAGTATAAATATCACTATTCACATAAACAGTACTGTTTATGGTACTATTCATGAACTGTTCATATATACTATACGATGACTTGGTATTGATTAATAACATGACACCAACCAATGATGTGATAGTATTTGATTGGAGGAACGATGTGGCATTGACTGATGATGTGACTTGATTGATGAGGTGTTACAATCTTATTGGATTAAAATGTTTATGTGTTGTTGACCGATGACGTAGTAGTATACTAGTGGATTATAAAAACGTGCATACGATACATACATATATATGGAATGATAGCCTTGATGACGTATTCAATCTAATCAAAACTTGCCATTTGGCGCAATCCTGTGCGTCCAAATTGTTTTAACCCGATGGTCATGACTTACTTATTGTATCTACAAAAAGAGGGCTTCCCCCTTAATTTGACATCCCCTAAGTTCGTTTTTGAGCTCTATTTTCTGTAATTCGTTATCCATCTTATATTTTCTATGTATTTTAATAAAATTCTCATTTTACCCCTAGTTCAAATATGAGTAACTAATTTTCTTTCAAGCTTGAGTTGAAGGTGAAGTCTCAACATGTTCCATGAGCTTAATTGGCAAATTTATTTTCTCTTTCCCTCTAATTTCTATGAATGTTTTGACATTTCATCGACAGATAGTAATAACATAGTTATTATTGTTTGCTAGATAAGCCCTTAACATCATATTTATTAGAGTGTGCTCATGAGAAATGGATTTTCCTTTCATAATTTAATTGATACTAATAAGAAATAATGAGTCCTGTGCATATTGATATAGATTTAGATACCTAAGTATTTTTATTATAATAGTTGTTATTTTTCATTTTTCCCATCATTCTAATTCAAAATTTAGAGTAATTTCAGCCACACACTTAGAAAATTAATTCGACACATAATTAAAATCTACCTCCTCGTGGGATTGACACTCGTCACCATTAATCTATTCTACAATAGATTCGTGCACTTGCGAGTTTAATAAAATTTACACAATAAGTTTTTGGTGCCGTTGCCGAGGAGGTAAGTTATTTTAATTTATTGAATTAATTTTTTTTTAGTTTTCTTTTTTTCCTTATTAAAAGATAATAATTCTATAATTTAATTTTAATAATTCAAATTTCTTTAAATTAATTTATGGAATCAATTCATATAATTAATTTTTTTAAAGTAATTTTTTTGTTTTCTTTTAAAATTGTTATTAAAAAATTAAAATAAAATTTAAAAAATATTAAAAAAGTGAATCTGCAATTCCTGTAATTTAAATTTTTTTCTTTTTCTCCTCTAAATATTTCTGTAGTTTAAATTTTATGTCATTTTTCATTGTAATTTTTTATTTATCTTGTTATTTTATTTTTAGTTAATTTATTTATTTTTTAACACTTAAGTTTATTTTCATAATAAAGAGATAACAACGTGATAAAATTAGTATAGTAAATTCTCCATCTTCTTTATTTTTATTAATTTTGTTCTCATTTTTTGTTATATTTATTATTATTATTTTTTGTATACATGATCGAAGGTCGCAATTACCTAATCTTGAGTCTATAGACTTAGAACTGGAAAAAAACATTTCAGACACACAAACACATTGCATTTAAAGATAAAATTGAAATGAATTTGCAATAACAAGAACCACCAAAGGAGAGGCCATTTAAGGACTATTTTAGTCCCTTAGCTAATTTGAGCACATCATATATACGATACCCAAATATAGCTGCTAGGAGTTTTGAATTAAAACTTAGTATACTAAATTGTCTCCTAACATTTTATGGCTTAGAAAAGGAAGACCCATTTAATCATTTGAATGATTTTCATGCTGTTTGTCAAACTTTTAGATATAAAAATTTTCCTATGATGATGTTAAACTCAAACTATTCTCATTTTCTTTAAAGGATAGAGCTCGTTCATGGTTTAATACATTGCCTGCTAGTAGCATTACGTCATGAAAATAAATGGTCGCAAAATTTTTAAACAAATACTTTTCAATTCATAAAACTAATTTTATTTGTAGGGAAATTTCAGAGTTCATCCAGAGAGAAGAAGAGCAGTTTTTTGAACTATAGAAGTGATTCAACGGGCTACTCTTTAAATGTCCACATAATAGATATGAAAAATGGCACCAATGTCAATACGATTTTTAGAGATTAATGTCAAATGTATAAGAATGACTAATGGCAACAAGTGAAGAAAAACTAATGTCCAAAAGTGCATCAAAAATTTGAGATTTTTTACAATGACAAGCAAATAATTTCCAACAACGGAGTCAATCATTCAGAAATAATAAAGGAATTAAGGGAGTGAATAAGGTCTAAGTTGGCAAATAAAGCTCGAGAATCAAAGAAATAATTGAAGGACTTACCTGACAAATTGCATCTTTAACATTGCTATATCAACAGAGTCACATGACCATTGTTGAGTGTTAGAAAGTGTATATTTATAAAGGAGAAAATCATTATTTTATACTTCAAGTCTCACTAACATTGCTACTTCTATTTATTTAAGTATTTTGTTGTTTAATTATATGTATTTTATTATAATTATGTGTTTTATGTATTTTAAGGGTATCACGGTCGTTTCATAATGAACGAGTGATCAGAAAGTAAAACGGACGTCATATTTGGACTTAGGATGGTCGAAAACTTTAGGAAGAGTATAAAAGAAAAATGTTACTGTTCATATTTACGGTTTTGTTCATATGTACGGTTTTGTTCATATGTACGGTACTATTCATGTTACTATTTACGATCTGTTCATATATACAGACCGATGATGTGGCAACTACCTATGACATGGCAATATTTGATTGGACGAATTATGTGGAATTGACTGCTTACGTGGCATTGACCGATAATGTGGCATTGACTAATGATGTGTCACAATCTTATTGGGCTAAATTTCTTATGTACTGTGGATCGATGACGTAGCAGCATCTCAGTAGAGCAAAAATTGTATGTATGGTACATGCGCATACATGGGATTATTTACTATTCAAACATTAACTATTGACTGTTGACTGATGACGTGGCGCAATCTTGAGTGTCCGAACTATTTTTAATCCGATAGTCATGGTTCACTCAATGTATCTATAAAACGGAAGCTCTCTCCCCTTAATTTGACACCCTTGAATTCATTTTTAAGCTTAGATTTCTGAAATTCCTTCTCCTTCTTGTAGTTTCTTTGTATTTTAATAAAATTTCTTTTTTTATCCCTAGTTAAAATATAAGTGGTTAATTTTTTTTTTAAGCTTAGGTTGAAGGTAAAGTCTCAACATGTTCTATGGGCTTAATTTGGTAAATTTACTTTCTCTTGCCCTCTAATATTTGTGGTTGTTTTGATTTTTCGTCGACAAATAATAATATTCTTGTCTAGATACCGCCCTGATTAAACCGGCACCCTAGTACAAGGTTATTATTATTTGGCACGATAAACCCTTGGCACCATATTTATTTGAGCGTGGTTCATGAGGTGTGGAATCCTCCCTTATGATTTAATTGGCATTAATATGGAATATTTAGCCCATGGAGCATGTAGATGCAGATTCGAATACCCAAGTGCTTTATTATAACAGTTTCATTATTAATTATTTCCGCCATTTTAATTCACAATTTAGGATAAAATTACCATAATTTAATTGTTCCCATTAAAAGAAAATTAATTCTGCACATAATTAAAATCAACATCCTCGTGGGATCGACACTCGTCACCATTAATCTATTCTACAATAGATTCGTGTGCTTGCGAGTTCAATAAAATTTGCACAACAAGTTTTTTTGCGCCGTTGCTAGGGAGGTAAGTATTTTAATTCGTAGAATTAGTTTTTTCTTAATATTTATTTTTTGTAATTTATTTTTTTTCTAAAAAAAGAAAAATTAGATTATAATTTTATTTCTTTCTCTCTTCTTTAAATTTGTATAATTTAATTTCCATGTTATTTTTCTTTGTAATTTTTCTAATTTATCTTGTTATCTTTCTTGTTATTTATTTTAATTTTCGTTAATATTTATTTCACGTAATTTCTTTTTATTATAGCTATTAAGTGTATTTTCATTGTAACAATGTCATAAGGTTAGTATCGTAATTTTTCTCTCCTCTTTATTTTTATTTTTTTTATTTTCATTTATTTTATTCTTTGCATGCATGGTCGAAGGTCATTATCACCTAATATTGAACCTTTAGACCTTGAATTAGAAAAAAAACACTTTGCACACACAAACACACTAATTTTCAAAAGAAATTTAAAATGGATCTGCAAAATCAGCAACCAGAACCACAAGAGAGCCATTTAAGGATTATTTTAGTCCTATAGCTAATTTGAGCACACAATACATAAGGTACCCAAATGTAGCTGCTAGGAGTTTTGAATTAAAACCTAGTGTGCTAAATTGTCTCCCCACATTCTATGGCCTAGAAAATGAGGACCCATATAATCATCTGAATGATTTTCATGCTATTTGTCGAACTTTTAAATACGAGAATTTTTCAGATGATGATGTTAAACTTAGATTATTCCCATTTTCATTAAAAGATAGAGCTCGTTCATGATTTAATATATTGCCTGCTAATAGCATTACATCATGGGAATAAATGGTAACTAAATTTTTAAATAAATATTTCCCAGTTTATAAAACCAATGCTATTCGCAGGGAAATTTCAGAGTTTATCCAAAGAGACGATGAGCAGTTTTTTGAAGCATGGGAGAGATTTAATGGGCTATTCTTAAAGTGTCCACATCACGGGTACGAAAAATGGCACCAATGCCAATACTTTTTGGAGGGATTATTGCCACATATGCAAGAATAGCTAATGGCAACCAGTGGAGGAGAGTTAATGTCCAAAAGCGCATCAGAGATTTGGGAATTTTTCCAACGACAATCGGATAATTCTTAACAACGGAGTCGATCACTCAGAAATACTAGGAGAATTAAGGGAGTGAATGAGGTTAACATTGGTGAGTGAAGCTCAGGAATTAAAGAAGTCAAAGAAATGGTCGAAGGCCTTGCTCGACAAATAACATTTTTTACGACTGCTAAATCAACAAAGCCACATGACCATGACTCATATTCAGATCAAGCCAATGCCATAGGTGTCATGAGAAAACTACCAAATTACAACCCTTACTCCAACACATATAACCCTGGATGGAGAGACCACCCTAATTTTTCATGGTCTCAAGGATTTCAACAACATGGGTCATCAGTTCCACCTCCACCAATGCAACCAGTTCCTCAAATGTCTCAAGCCTCTCAACCACCATTTAGATCATACAATCAGAATCCAAACCATTCTCAACCTAAATCATGGGAGGAGACATTCCAAAATGTCAGAAATCTTACTAACTCTAAGATCGAGCAACAAAACCGCACCATTAATGAATTACGAAATGAGATAAGAGCGAGCTTCAACTCATAAGCTCAATCTGTTTCGAGCCTTGAGAAAATGGTAGGACAACTTGCCTCTTCAGTTCAAACTTTGGCCATGACCATTGAAAAAGACAAATTTCTAAGTCAACCAGTGCCTAATCCTAAAGCAGTGAATGAAAACAAGTTCTAGTTCATCACAGCAACATAGAGAAGTCAAAGCAGTGATGACCTTGCAAACTTATTTAACTCATGTGCCTTACGTGTTAATTGACGCTAACATGATGCCTCATACACAGTTGTAACCAACTGTCATCAAGGTCTTAAATACGATTTTTTTTTACTGAGTACTCACAAGTTATTTTTGAGTAGTATCTTAATGGCAGCTATGTTCAGTAAACAATTCAAGAACATTTGTGTGCTTTCTGGGTTTCATTATGGCAAACATAAAGAGTTCATGGAGGTAGCCATAGATCTTAGTTTAAGAATAGCAGAGAGAAAATTATACTTGGTATATGGAGGAGGTGACCGAGGGTTATCCAAAATGGTATCAGAAGCTGCTTTTGTCAGAGGGAGCCAAGTGTTAGGCATTATCCCTCAAATCCTAAAACTTTTGGGTTGTTTGTCTCATTTACCAACTGTAGAAGAGTTAGTCGTCTCAGGTATGCAAGAACGAATAACTGAAATGCTCAATCATGCCGATGCTTTTATTTTCCTTCCAGGCGATTTTACAACTCTTGAGTCACTAATGACATTAGCATCTTGGTCCCATTTGAACATTCATCAGAAACTCATTGGTTTGTTAAATGTCAATAACTTTTATGATGGCTTTCTCGCATTTCTTAACCATGCAATAAAAAATTATTTTATTCCTTCCTCAGTGAAAAAATCTTTATTTGTGCACACACTGCTAATACGCTACTTGATCTGTTACATGCTTATCAACCAAAGCCAGATCCTAGGGCTATTGTGTTGGAGTGTTCAAATAATGATGGTAACAGTAGCGGCAGTAAGAAAATACAAATTAGATTTAACTCTACGCTTGTAAATCTTTTCTTCTATGTTGCAGCACCCAGGTGATGTCTTCTAAACTCTACTTCTTTCTTTTCAAACATTAAGGACAATGTTTTGTTTTAGTTGGGGAGAGGGAATAGTTGACAATTGTGGAATGTTAAACTAACTATGACTAACTTTTTAAGTAGAAGATGGCTGAATATAGAGTGTAGTGACTCTAGAAACGCATCTTCATAGTAAAAAAAAATTGTGTGTGTTTTTTCTAACCTTTCATTTTTCTCCTTTGTAAATATATGTTTTTAAGTTTTTAAAGTCAAAGATGGCTGAATATGGAGTATAGTGACTCTAGAAATGCATCTTCTTTTAAAAAAAAAGAAAAAAAATTCATTTTTCTTTAATTTTTCTGCATGTATGTTTTCTTTTTATGTTTAGAATAGGTTAGGCGGAAAGAATTCTGTTAAAAAAAATTATTTTGTGTGAGTTTTTTTTATATTGGATGATATGGTGACTTTTAAATTTTAGTATTTATATTATCTTTGGTCTTGAGTGATGTTACACCATGTTTATTATTCCACATGTTGATGTTGGGGACAAATATGAGTTGCTTGAAAGAATGCACATGTCATAATAAATTCCAAGTGAGTTTTTGAGCCTATTAATTTTTCTTAGAGAGTAACCCTTTTTGTCCATTTTTCATGTAGCTTAGAAGTTTATTATTTCATACATGATCTCTAGATTTTCTTTGGGTCAACCCTTTAAAAAAAATAATAATCATAAAATAAAATTAAAAAAAAGTGTGCGTGTTATTGTATCTAAATACCCACCTAATTAGTAGAAATGAAAGATTATTTAGAGTCCTAAAAGACGATGGAAGGTCATTTTTGACCCATTTGAGCCTTTCTAACCATTCCTATTATGTAATATCCATAATTAGCCTTTTTTAGCTTTTTATTTAAAAAAAATCCTTTTCTTTATTAACTTATCATCCTGACCAACTCCAATTTGGAGTATTACCCGATATCATACAAGTTCCATCCACCTATTCATGTTTGAGAAAAAGAATAAATAATTATTTTATTTAGCAAAATTGTGCTACATAACAAAAATTCAAAAAAAAGAAAAAAATATACAATAGCAAAAATAAGCAAAATACATCTTGTAATTTTTTAAAAAAATTCTTGAATTTTTCTTGAACATATATATTTTGTTTTCCTATTTCCCTTTCTTTGTTAGCCATGACCCTAGCCTACGTTACGTCCTAATAAAAGTCCTTCTTGATTTTAAGGAATTATAGTCTGAAATAAAAACTAGTTATATGGGCAATTAAGATGTAGTGATGCATATACATAAAAAAGAAGAAAAAAGAAAAAAATGAATATATTAGGTTGACTAATATTTTATTTGATATCGTATTATTTCTAAGCTATAGGCATATTTTTTTCATCTTGGTGAGAGTGTATGATATTTCTTTATTATTTTCTCTCAATTTATAATTCATTGTAGTGACAAAATTTTATTGGGATTAATTTCTTTGAGAGAGTATCACTACAACAGGTAAGATTTTGGGGTTGGATATGTCATTCTTGAAAGTGGCCTAATTACTATTGCTACAACAAAGTCTGCTAGACTGATGCATTTAGATGATTGATGTGGGTGTGATATTCCTTTAGACTAGAGATAATGCTTGTACTTTTATTTGATTGTTATCATTAATCTGATTGAATAAACACGTGTGTTTAAAAAAAAGTTTTGAATTTTATATTCGCTTTATTTGCTAGGGACTAGCAATAAACTGGTTGGGGGGTGTGTTGAGTGTTAGAAAGGGTATATTTATAAAGGAGAAAAAAGTCATTTTATACTTCAAGTCTCACTAACATTGCTACTTTTATTTATTCAAGTATTTTTTGTTTAATTATATGTATTTTATATATTTTAGGGTTATCACAGTCGTTTTACCATGAACGAGTGATCAGATAGTAAAACAGATGTCATATTTGGACTCAGGATGATTGAAAACCTTAGGAAGAGAATAAAAAGAAAAATGTTACTGTTCATATATATGGTATTGTTCATATGTACGGTATTGTTCATGGTATTGTTCATATGTACGGTACTGTTCATGTTACTGTTCATATATACGGACCGATGATGTGGCAACTACCTATGATGTGGTAGTATTTGATTGGACGAATTATGTAGAATTGACTGCTTACGTGGTATTAACTGATGACGTGGCATTGACTGATGATGTATCACAATCTTATTGGGCTAAATTTCTTATGTACTGTGGATCGATGACGCGACAGCATCTCAGTGGAGCAAAAATTGTGTGTACTGTACATGGGTATATATGGGATTATTTACTATTCAAACATTGACGATTGACTGTTGACTGATGACGTGGCGCAATCCTGAGTGTCCGAACTGTTTTTAATCCGATGGTCACAATTCACTCAATATATCTATAAAAAGGGGACTCTCCCTCTTTAATTTGACACCCCTGAATTCATTTTTAAGCTTAGATTTCTGAAATTCTTTCTTCTTTTTGTTGTTTCTTTGTATTTTAATAAAGTTTCCTTTTTTATCCCTAGTTAAAATATGAGTGGTTAATTTTCTTTTAAGCTTGGGTTGAAGGTAAAGTCTCAACATATTCCATGAGCTTAATTTGGTAAATTTACTTTTTCTTCCCCTATAATATTTATGGTTGTTTTGACTTTTCGTCGACAAATAATAATAGTCTTGTCTAGATACCGCCCTGGTTAAACCAGCACCCCAGTACAAGGTTATTATTATTTGGCTTGATAAGTCCTTGGCACCATATTTATTTGAGCATGGTTCATGAGGTGTAGAATCCTTCCTTATGATTTAATTGGCATTAATACGGAATATTTAGTCAATGGAGCATGTAGATGCAGATCCAGATACCCAAGTGCTTTATTATAACAGTTTCATTTTTAATTATTTCCGCCATTTTAATTCACAATTTAGGATAAAATTACTATAATTTAATTCTTCCCATAAAAAGAAAATTAATTCTACACATAACTAAAATCAACCTCCTCGTGGGATCGACACTCGTCACCATTAATCTATTCTACAATAGATTCGTGTATTTGCGAGTTCAATAAAATTTGCACAACCATAACTCACACCCAGATCAAGTCAATGTCATAAGTATAATAAAAAAACCATCAAACTACATCCCTTACTATAATACATATAACCTTGGATGGAGATACCATCCCAATTTTTTGTGATTTCAAAGATTTCAACAGAATAGACCAAAAACTTTAGCTCTACCAATGCAACCAATTCCTTAAGTTCCACAAAACTCTCAGGCACCATTCAAACTTTCAACTAGAACTTAAATTATTCTCAACCCAGACCATAGGAGGATGCATTCCAGAATTTTAAGAATTATACCTACTCTACGGTTGAGCAACAAAACTGCACTATTGATGGACTACAAAATGAGATGAGAGTAGGCTTTAACTCACATACCCAGCCAATTTTAAACTTTGAGAAGATGGTGGGCCAGCTTACCTTTTTAGTTCAAACCCTAACAATAACTATTGTGAAAGGTAAATTCTCAAGTCAACCAGTACGAAACCCTAAAGAAGTGCATGAAGTAAATATCGGTTTATCTCAGCAACATGAAGAGGTCAAAGTCATTATGACCTTAAAAAAAGAAAAAGAAGTCGACAATAAACTAGAGGTGTCGATGACAAAAATGACTTAAATTATATCTGTAAATGCTGAGGACTCATCGTCAAAAGAGAAAGAAGAAACCAGCCCACGATAGTATGTTTCTAAAGCTCTATTTCTCTAGAGGTTAGCTAAAGTAAAGAAGAAAAAATTCATAGGTGAGATTTTTCAAATCTTCATACAGGTAAGTATTAACATCTCTTTAGTTGATGCTATAAAATAAATGTCATCTTATGCTAAGTTTCTTAAAGAACTTTGTACTAAAAAAAGAAATATTTATGTTAAAAAAATATATTTTTAATATAAAATATTAGCTCTATACTTCAATATAAAATTCTTCTAAAATATAAAGACCTAGACTCCCTCACTATCTTATGTAGTATAGGGAACCACACAATTAAAAATGCTTTATTAGACTTAAGACCTAGTGTCAATATGTTGCCTTATTCAGTGTTTATGAAACTTGGACTGAGAGAATTACACCTAACTCCAGTAGTGTTACAGCTTATAGATCGATCTACAAAAATACATCATTGTATTGTGGAGGACGTGTTTATCTAGGTAGATAAATTTTATTTTCCTATTGATTTCACTGTAATTGACACTCAACCAGTGTAGGATTCAAAGAAGCATATCTCCATTATCCTAAGTTGACCTTTCTTGGCAACTACCGATACTCATATTTAATGCAGAATTGAAAACATGCAATTGTCATTTGGTAAAATGACCATGGAACTATATATTTTTAACATTGCCAAACAATCTCACAATACAGATGATGGAATTATTGATGTAGATTTAATTAAAGTATTAATTGATGATATTTTTTCAAACCTTAGTGATGACTCTTTATAAACATGTTTATTTCACTTTGGTTTGGATTTTGATATTGACAAATCAGTCGATGAGGTCAATGCTTTACTTCACTCAGCACTATCCATGGACACAAATAAATAAAAGTCAATTGTTGAAAAGCTAGCACTATTAGAGAAGAAACTCAGCCCATCATTAGAATTACCACCAAAACTCGAGCTCAAGCCATTACCCAATATTTTAGAATATGCATTATTGAGAGAAGAAAGTACTTTGCCAATAATTATTTCGTTATCCCTAGATGACAAACAAAAAAGTAAGTTGTTAGAAGTTTTAAAAGAGCATAAAGGAGCATTAGAATGGACTATAGCTGACATTAAAGGTATAAGCTTAGTAGACTATATGCATTATATTCACCTTGATGAAAATGCTAAACCTACTAAGGAAATACAAGTATCATTTATGATAGTTCATGGGTCAGTTCTGTATAAGTTATCCTTAAGAAGTCAGGAGTCACAGTACTTACTAATGTCGATAATGAATTGATACCACTAGAGTGACTACAGAGTGGCGTGTATCTATTGATTATAGAAAGTTGAATTCTATCACACGTAAAGTCCATTTTCCTTTACAATTTATCGATCAAATGCTTGATAGATTAGTAGGTCATGAATTTTATTACTTTCTAGATGACTATTGAAGATATAATTAGATTCCAAAAGCACCAAAAGATCAAGAAAAAATCACTTTCACTTGCCTTTTTGGCACTTTTGCATATAGGAGGATGCTATTTAGATTATGTAATGCACTTGTTACATTTCAATGATGCATTTTGAGCTTTTTTTCTAATATGGTTGAACGATTCCTTGCAGTCTTTATGGATGATTTTTTTACCTTTGCAGACTCATTCGATCAATGTTTACATCATCTAACACTAGTTTTGCAGAGATATATAGAAAAGAATTTAGTCTTAAATTGAGAGAAGTGTCATTTTATGGTACAATAAGATATTGTTCTCAGTCACATCATTTTAAACAAAGGTGTTAAGGTTGATAAAGCCAAGGTAAAGCTCATTTCCAATCTCACTCCACCTAAAACAGTTTAAAAAGAAAGATCTTTCCTTGGGCACTCTGGTTTTTATAGACGTTTCATTAGAGATTTTAGTAAAATTTGTAGACCCTTATGCAATCTACTTAGTAGGATGTATCTTTTGTCTTTAATGACTCATGTCTTATGGTATTTGAAAAACTAAAGCAGTTGTTGACATCATCACCTATCATTCAGCCTTCAAACAAAAACTTACCATTTGAGCTTATGTGTGATGTATCTGATTATGCAGTAAGAGCAGTATTAGGACAAAGAGTTGATCGAATTTTCCATATCATTTACTATATTGGTATGACATTGAATGATGAACAGTTAAATTATTTAACCACGGAAAAAGAAATGCTAGCAGTAGTATTTGCATTAGAGAAATTTCGATCTTATCTTATTGGTTATAAAATAATTGTGTTCATAGATCATGCTTCTCTTAAAATTTTTTTCACAAAGAAAGAAACAAAAGTTAGACCAATTTATTGAGTGCTACTCTTGCAGGAATTTGACTTTAAAATTAAAGACAAGAAAGACATAGAAAATTTTATGGCAGACCATATTTCTCGTTTTAATTTTAACACAAGTAAAAAGCCATTACCATTAAATGAATTATTTTCAGATGAACAATTGATGAGTGTGAAAATATTATCATGGTATGCTAATATAGTTAACTATCTTGTTATAGGCCAACTTCCAAAAGCATTGGACGAAGCAGGACAAAGCCAAATTCTTTACAAAAATAAAAAATTTCTTTGAGAATGATCCTTATTTTTTCAAGTATTATGTCGATTAAGTTATCAGATGATGTGTCCCAGAAAGTGAATTTTAAAATATCCTTTTATTCTGCCATGATCAAGCTTGTGGAGTCCATTTTAGCACTAAGAAAACAACAACTAAAATTTTACAATGTGGTTTCTATTAGCCAATAATATTTTGAGATGCTTACACATTTTGTTCTTCATGTGATAGGTTTCAATGAATGAGGATAATTACTCAGAGGAATATGATGCCACTAAACCTAAGTTTAGTAGTTGAGATTTTTATGTATGAGGTATCAATTTCATAGGACCCTTTCCTCTTTCTTTAGCCATCAATACATACTAATTGCTATAGACTATGTATCGAAGTAGGTAAAAGCAATTTAATGTAGAACCAATGATCATTAGGTGGTGATAGGGTTTTTGGAAAGCAATATTATTTTACACTTTGGATTCCCTCGAGCGATAATCAGTGATGATAGTGCTCACTTTTGTAACAAATCTTTCATAGCTTTTTGACAAAGTATTCTATCACTCATAAATTGGCAACCCTATATCATCTACAAATCAGTGGTCAAGTTAACATCTCCAATTAAGAAATAAAGCACATATTAGAAAAGATGGTGAGACCAGATAGAAAAGATTGGTCACTGCAATTTGATAATGCATTATAGACATACAAAACGGTTTTCAAGACCCCAATTAGGATGTCACCTTGTAGGCTAGTGTATGGAAAAACTTACCACGTATATGTAGAACTTAAGCATGCGTATTGGGCTATCAAGAAATTCAATTTTAACATGTAACAAAATAGCTTAGAACGAAGATTACTCCTAATAAAACTTGAAGAAATTTGCAATGATGCATATGAAAATGCCATGATTTACAAGTAGAGAATGAAAGTCTTTCACGATAAGTAAATCACGAGAAAATCTTTCATCCTATGTCAGAAAGTGCTTTTATTCAATTCTCGCTTGTGCATATTCCCAAGTAAGTTACGCTCCTAATGGTTTAGCCCCTTTATTGTTCATACTGCTTTCCCACATGGAACAATTGAAATAAGAATTCACAAAATGTGTCACCTTTAAAGTTAATAGTCAAAGATTAAAACCGTATCTTGAGTATCAATTACGTGAAGAGGGCATCGAAATAAATTTGCATGACCTACCAAATTTGAATTGAAATTTTTTGGTTATTTAATTTTTCTTTTCTATTTTTCTTGTGATTATTTTAATTATTTTTATATAAGTGTTTTTTTAACTATTAAATTTTCTATTATCACTTGTAATCATGAATGCCTTAATAAACAACTCTTCTTGAACATTCTTAGACAGTTTAGATGTATACAATCTCATTTCAGAGGTCGGATATGATTTTGTAAAATATACTCTTTGGGAGCTACGACCATCAAAGTTAGTTTCCCATGTTGAGGATTTAGAAAGATAACTCAGAGAAATTAAGAAAGGCATCTACGAAATTCAATTAGAGCTTGAAGTAAATTCAATAAGAGCATGATTTTTACGTTAATTTTTCTTTATGTATTTTAGTTTGTTACCCTGCTTAAGTGGCGGATAACGGTACTTCGTGACAATCAACATCTGTTTCCTTAGTTTTCCATAATAACTGATATTATAAGTTGAAGACATGGACAGAGACGCGGTCTTAGCAAAGCTTCACAAGTAATTTCTTTCGCTTCCTCAGAATACTCTCCTTATTATCTATAAAGCTTAGTTCGACCGCATACGATTACTTGTGAAGAGTCACATCCTTACTGATATCCAGTGGATAATTAAAGCCAAAGTAGGGTTGGCAGGTAAGTTACCTCTCAAATTTATTGCATACATGTCTGGTTGTGGTAAAGAAAATTATTCAAGAAAATGAAGAGCTCAAAAGCTCTCTAATATTTCTCATAAGTGTGCCAGATTGAGATGCGATAAAAAATCATGTTCTTTAGGAATGGTGTCTGATAATAGGGAGATAAGATTCAATTCATTAAAGATAGCTTGAATAAAGAGTCGTTGGATGATATCCTTTTATCTCTTGAAACGCATCCCAGTGAATACATACAAAACACAATGCTTTAGTTATGGTCATTATTCTACAAAGAATATGGCAAATAGAGTCTCGGGAATCTAACTATAAACAACTCCATTTATCAATTTGTAAGAAAACTAGATAGAAAGCCTATCCTCGATCTATAGAGGGTGTTCAAGCCATTTCTGGTCGTAAAATCAAAGGAAGATGTGAGCCATAATCGTAACTACTTATAAATATCCTTTTATTTCAATATTGTTTGATCACTTATATTTCTGTCTTTAGTAATTTCATGCTATCATTATTTTTTTTCTCTTTTTACTATTTTCTTTTTTACTCTCGAGCCATGTGTTTTACGGGTTATTTGACATAGACATGCTACCTCATTTACAACTATGAACCATTGTCATCAAGATTATTAGATATGATTTTTTTAAGGCACTCACAAATTATTTTTGAAAAGTATTTAATGGCAGTTATTCCCAATAACCAAATAAAGAACATTTTATGTACTTCTGAATTTAACTATAGCAAATATAAAGAATTTATTGAGGCAGCATTTGATCTTGGTCGAAGCATAGCAAGTAGAAAATTACACTTAGTTTATGAAGGAGGTGACCGAGAATTATCAAAACTTGTTTCAGAAGTTGTTTATGCCAAAGGGAGTCAAGTGTTAGGCATCATCCTAACAACCTTGAAATCATTAGGCTATTTGTCTGACTCACCAATAGAAGAAGAGTTAGTCATCTCAGGTATGCAAGAGAGAATAACTGAAATGCTGATTCATGTTGATGCCTTTATTTTCTTACCAGGGATCTTACAACTCTAAAGGCACTAATGACATTAGTATCTTGGTCTCATTTGATCATTCATCAGAAACCTATTAGTTTGTTAAATGTCAATAACTTTTATAATGGCTTTATTGGATTTCTTAACCATGAAATAAAAAACTATTTTATTTCTTCTATAGTGAAAAAATCTTTATTTGTACTCACACTACTAATGAGCTACTTGATCTGTTATAAGTTTATAGACCAGAGCCACATCTTAGGACCTTAGTGTTGGAGTGGCCAACTAATGATGGTAGTGTTGAGTGCTAGAAAATATATATTTACAAAAGAGAAAATCATCATTTTACACTTCAAGCTCTACTAACTTCTTTACTTTTATGTATTCAAGTTTCTTGTAAATTTAATTATGTGTGTTTTATTATAATTAAATATTTAATGTACTTTAGGGGCATCATGGTTATTTCACAATAAATAAGACATCGAATGACAAAACAGACGTCAAATCTAAACTCAGAAGGGTCAAAAACCTTAGGAAGAGCATAAAAATATAAATATGAATGTTTACATATACAAAACTGTTCACATATATGGTATTGTTCATAGTACTATTCATGACATTATTCATATATACTGTATGATGATGTGGCATTGATCGATGATGTAGCATTAACTGATAATGTGACACCGACTAATGATGTGGCATTGACTGATTATGTGGCATTGATTGATGACGTGGCTTGATTGATGAGGTGTCGCAATCTTATTGGATAAAAATATTTATACATTGTTGACCGATGAAGTGGCAGTATGTTAGTGGATCAGAAAAAAGTGCATACGATACATGTATGTACACTGAATAATAGCCCTAAAGATGTATTTAAACTAATCAGAACTTGCCATGTGGCGCAATCTTATACATTCAAATTACTTTAATCCGATGGCCATGATTTACTCGTATATATAAAAAGAGGGCTCTCATCTTAATTTAACACCCTTGAATTCATTTTTAAGTTCCTTTTTTTAAAATTCCTTCTCTATCTTGTATTTTCTTTGTATTTTAGTAAAATTTCTATTTTATCCCTAGTTCAAATATGAGTATCTAATTTTCTTTGGTTGAAGGTAAAATCTCAACATATTCTAAGGGCTTAATTGGTAAATTTATCTTTTTTTCCTCTAATTTCTACGAATATATTGACTTTTCGTTAATAGATAGTAATAACACAGTTATTATTATTTGGTATGATAAGCTCTTATTAATTAAAGCATGGTTCATGAGGAGTGAATTTTTCCCTTATGATTTAACTGGTATTAATAAGGAATATTGAACCCTGGAGTATGTTGATGCAAATCCAGATATCCGAGTGCTTTATTATAACTGTTGTATTTTTAATTAGCCTGGCTAATTTAATTCAAATTTCAGGATAAATTTATCATAATTTAACCACTCACTTAGGAAATTAATTCAACACATAATTAAGATCACCTCTTCATGAGATCGATACTCGTCACCATTGATCTATGCTACAATAAATTCGTACTCTTGTGAGTTCAATAAAATTTACACAATAAATTTTAGGTACCGTTGCTAGGAAGATAAGTTATTTTAATTTATTAAATTAATTTTTTTCTTGTCTTTTTTCTATAATTTCACTGTAATAATTTAAATTTCTTTAAATTTCTGTAATTTTATTTTCAAGTTATTTTTTGGTAACTTTTTTGGTTTTATCTTGTTAATTTATTATAATTAATTCATAAAATTAATGTTTTTAAGTAATACTTTTGTTATTAAAAAAATTAAAATAAAAAATAAAAAGTGAATCCGTAATTCTAGTGAATTAATTTCTTTTCTTTTTCTCTTTTAAAATTTTTTAAAAAATTAAATAATAAAAAAGTGAATCTTTAATTTCTGTAATTTCATTTCTTTTCTTCTTTAAATTTTTGTAATTTTATTTTCGTGTTATTTTAATTCATAATTTCAGTGTTATTTTCTTATATTGTTTTTTTACCTATAAAAAAAATTTTATAATTTAAATTTCTTTAAATTTCTGTAATTCAATTTCTTTGTAATTTCTTTAAATTTTCGTAATTTAATTTTTGTTTTACTTTTCTTAGTATTTTTTTGTTTATCTTGTTATTTTATTTTTAGATAATCTATTTCTTAAATTTTCTTTTTAGTACTTAAGTGTATGTTTATAATAAAATAATAACAACGTAATAAAATTGGTATTGTAATCTCTCCCTCTTCTTTATTTTTATTTCTTTTGTTCTCTTTTTTTGTTTCACTTTTCATTATTTTTTTTATGCATGGTTGAAGGTTGCAATTACCTAATCAGCCTATACACTTAGAATTAGAAGAGATACTTTACACATACAAACACATTGCATTTAAAAATAAAAACAAAATAGATTTACAACAACAAAAAACCACTACAGGAGAGATCATTTAACGACTATTTCAGTCCCTTAACTAAATTGAGCACATCATGTATACGATACCTAAATGTAGCTACTAAGAGTTTTGAATTAAAACCTAGTGTGCTAAATTGTCTTACAATATTTGATAGCCTAAAAATTGAGGACCTATATAATCATTTGAATGATTTTCATGCTATTTGTCAAACTTTTAGATATGAGAATTTTTCAGATGATGATGTTAAACTCAAACTATTCTCATTGTCTTTAAAGGATAGAGCTCCTTTATGGTTTAATACATTTCCTGCTAATAGCATTATATCAGGGGAATAAATAGTCACAAAATTTTTAAATAAACCAATTTTATTTGCAGGGGAATTTCAAAGTTCATCTAGAGAAAAGACAAGTAGTTTTTTAATACATGGGAGCGATTTAACGGTCTACTCTTGAAATATCCACATCATGGATATAAAAAATAGCACCAATGCCAATACTTTTTAGAGGAATTATTGCCAAATGTGCAAGAATGGTTAATGACAACAAGTGAAGGAAAACTAATATCCAAAAGTGCATCAGAAATTTAGAATTTCTTCCAGCGGGTGATAATTCCCAACAACAGAGTCGATCATTCAGGAACAATAAAAGAATTAAGGGAGTGAATGAGGTCAAAGTTAGAGAGTCAAGTTCAGGAATCAAAGAAGTCAAAAAAATGACTGAAGAACTTACCCAACAAATTACATCTTTAACAGCAACTAAATCAACATAACCACATGACCATGAATCATACCCAGATCAAGCTAATGTCATAGGTATAATGAGAAAACCATCAAACTACAACTCTTACTTCAACATATATAACCTTGGATGCAGAGACCACCTTAATTTTTCGTGGTCTCAAGAATTCCAATAGAATAGACCAACAACTCCAGCTCCACCAATGCAACCAATTCCTTAAGTTCTACAAGCCTCTCAGCCACCATTCAAACCTTATAATCAGAGCTCAAATTATTCTCAACCCAGATCATAGGAGGATTCATTCCATAATTTTAAGAATTCTACCTACTCCACGATCGAGCAACAAAACCGCACCATTGATGGACTACGAAATGAAATGAGAGTAGGGTTTAACACATAGACCTAATCAATTTCAAACCTTGAAAAGATGGTGGGCCAGCTTGCCTCTTTAGTTTAAACCCTAGTAATGACTATTGAGAAAGGTAAATTCCTAAGTCAACCAATGCAAAACCCTAAAGGAATGCATGACTTCAGTTTACTTGAGCAACATAAAGAGGTCAAAGCCATCATGACCCTGCAAAAAGAAAAAGAAGTCGACAACAAAATAGAGATGTCGGTGACCAAAACAACTCAAATTGTGCCTATAAATACTGAAGACTCATCATCAGAAGAGAAAGAAGAAACCAAACCACGAGAGTATGTTCCTAAGGCACTATTTCTCCAGAGGTTAACTAAAGCAAAGAAGGAAAAATCCACAAGTGAGATTTTTAGAATCTTCAAACAGGTAAGTATTAACATTCCTTTGCTTGATGCTATAAAATAAGTGTAATCTTATGCCATATTTTTTTAAGATCTTTGTAGTAGAAAAAGAAATATTCATGTTCAAAAAAAGACACTTTTAACAAAAAAATGTTAGTTCTATACTCCAACACAAAATTCCTCTAAAATGCAAAGACCTAGGCTCCCACACTATCTCATGTAGTATAGGGAACCACGCAATTGAGAATGCTTTATTGGACTTAAGAGCTAGTGTTAATCTGTTGCCTTACTTAGTGTTTATGAAATTTTGATGGGGAGAATTACACCAAACTCTAGTGGTATTACAACTTGTAGATCGATTCATGAAAAAATCTCGTGGTATTATGGAGGACGTGCTTATCCAGGTAGATAAGTTTTTTTTATTAATTTCATTGTAATTGACACTCAGCTACTGTATGATTCAAAGGAGCACATCCTTATTATCTTAGGCTGTCCATTTTTGCCAACTGTTGATACTCACATTCAATGCCGAACTGAAAATATATAATTTTCATTTGGCAATACGACCATGGAACTAAATATTTTTAACATTGCCAAACAACCTCACAATACAGATGATGAAATTATAGATTTGGATTTAATTAATGAATTAGTTGATTATACTTTTCCTTTAAACCTTAGTGATGACCTTTACTAATATGTTTAACTCACTTTGGTTTGGATTTTAATATTGGTAGATCGATTGATGAGGTTAATGCCTTATTGAATTCATCACCATGCATGGATATTGATAAATGAAAGACAAAGATAGAGCAATCTCATCCATCATCAAAATCACTGCCAAAAACTGAGCTCAAATCTTCATCTGGCTCTTTAAATTATACATTCCTAGGAGAAGAAAAAATATTGTCAGAAATCATCTCATTTTCTCCCGATGACAAACAAAAGAATACAGACATTATTGACTCTATCTTTGATCTAAAAAAGAGAATACAACTGGTAAAACCAGAGAAGACTCGTAACAATAAAAATGCTAAGGACTACAAAAAGCAAATGAAAATCTTTCATGACAAGCGGAGCATGAGAAAATCTTTCACACCAGGTCAGAAAGTATTTTTATTCAATTCTCACAGGCACGTTTCTCTAAGTAAGTTTCATTCTCGATGGTCTGGTCTATTTACTAATCATATTATTTTTCCACATGTAGCCATTAAATTTAAGAATCCAAGGAACGGTGCAAAATTTAAAGTTAATGGTCAAAAAAATAAAGTCATATTACGAATACCAATCATATGGAGGAAACAACGTAAAAAATTTAAGTGATCTAACTTTTTTTTCTTTTTTCTTTTTATTTCTTTTCAGTGATTTAAAGTTTTCTTTTCTATTTTTAAGTATTTTTACGTAATTGTGTCTATTTAGCTATTAAGTTTTCTCTCATCATTTTTCCTTTTGAATACCTCAACTAAAAAGCGTCTCTTCAATATTTTTAGACAATTTTGACGTATACAATCTCATCTCAAAGGTCAAATATGATTTTGTAAAATACATTGTATCTAAAAGTTACAACTACCAGAGTTAGTAGCCCATGTTGAGGATTTTGAAGGAGGTTTTAAAGAAATTGAGAGAGACATCTACAACATCTAATTAGAGTTTAAGGTAAATTCAATAAAAGAACAATGGTAAGTTAATATTTTTTTATTATTGTGTGTTATTTTTTATTTACTTTTACTTGTGTTGTGTTTTTACTAGATTTCTTTTATTTGGTGTGTTATTATTTTTCACCTCGATTAAGTGGCAGATAATGGTACTCTGTGACAATCAATATCGTTATTTTAGTTTCCCATAATAACTAATATTTTGAGTTGAAGGCATGGATAAAAATGCGATCTTAGCAAAGCTTTACAAGCGATTTCCTTCTCTTCCTCAGAATGCTTTTCTCATCATCTATAAAGCTCAGTCCGAACACATATAATTACTTATGAAGGATCACATTCCTGTTGACATCTGATGAATAATCGAAGCCAAAGTATGGTTGATAGGTGAGTTACCTCCTAAATTTATTGCATACATGCCTGGTTGTGGTAAAGAAAATTATTTAAGAAAACGAAAAGCTCGAAAGCTCTCTAATGTTTGTCATAAGTATGTCAAAATGAGATGCTACAAAAAGTGATGTTCTTTAGAAATACTGTCTGATAACATGGAAGATAAGATTTAATTCATTAGGGATGGCTTGAATAAAGAGTCATTGGATGATATCCTTTTATCTCTTGAAACACATCCCAGTAGATACGTCCAAAATGCAATACTCTAGTTATGGCCATTATTCCAGAAAGAATGTGCAAACTATAGTCTCGGGAATCTAACTATAAATGACCCTGTTTGTCAGTTTATAAGAAAACTAGATGGGAAGCCTATCCTCGACCCATAGAGGGCGTTTAAACCATTTCTAGACGTAAAACCAGAGGAAGATAAGCCACAGTCACAACTACTTGTAAATATCATTTTATTTCAATGTTGTTTTACTTTATTGTTGTTTAATCACTTATATTTTTATTTTTAATAATTTCATGCTATTATTATTTGAGCAATGTAAGCAATGTGCTAAAAGTCCTTCACAAATCATTTATAAAAGCTAGCAAGTCAGTGAAAACCTCTCACATTACTTATATACTTGTAGCATGTGCACTTACAACAAATATTAAGTTTATCGATGCAAAAGGCACATTCTTTAGATTAGCAAACAAATTTTCTCTCCTAATCACATCTGAAACGTATTTTAAATATACTGCATAATTGTTCAAATTTTTGTCGTATGAGGATATCATCAAAATAAACAATAACAAACTTGCTAAGAAGTCTTATAAAATTGCTCAGGGCATTACTCAAACCAAAAGGCATGACTAACCATTCGTACAAGTTTTCCATTTATCTCATTCTTTCCTCCTAATCTAATGATATTTGTTTTTCAAATTAATTTTAAAAAATACAAAAGACCTATGCAATTCATTAAGCATATCCTCCTAAAAATAAGATATCTATACTTTACTGTTATCTTGTTTATGGCTTGGCAATATAAGTTACATCACCCATTCATGTTTGAGAAAATATAAACAATTATTTTGTTTAATAAAATTGTGTCTTGTAAAAAAAGAGAGAAGAAAAAAAGAAAAGAAAAAAATCAAAATTTATATATTAGTTATAAAAAAAAAGAGAAATGTACTATGTAATCTTTACAAAAAAATCTATTGTTTTCTCAAATATGTATTTTGTTTTTCTTTTCTTATTTTTTCGTCTTTATTCACCATGTCCCTAGCCCACGTTATATCTTAATAAAAGTCCTTCTTGATTTTAGGAAACTATAGTCTGAAGTAGAAACTAGTTACATGGGCTGTAAAGATGTAGTAATGCATAAAAAATAATAATGAAAAAAATAAATAAATATATTGGTCTGATTCATATTTTGGCTTGAGATCGTATTGTTTCTGAGATATGAGCACATTTATTTCATCTTAGTGAGAGTGTGTGATATTATTTTAATATTTTCTCTCAATTTACTATTCATGATAATGACTATTATTATTAGATTTAATTTCTTTGTGAGAGTGTTTAAACCAATCAAAACTTATCACATGGTGCAATCCTGTGCATCTAAATTGTTTTAATCCGATGGCCATAATTTACTCATTGTATCTATAAAAGGAGAGCTCCTTCTCCCTAATTTGACACCCCTGAATTCATTTTTGAGCTCCATTTTTTGAAATTCCTTCTCTATCTTGTATTTTTCTTATATTTTAATAAAATTTTCATTTTATCTCTAGTTCAAAATATGAGTAGCTAATTTTTTTTAAGCTTAGGTTGAAGTTGAAGTCTCAACATGTTCTATGAGCTTAATTAGTAAATTTATTTTATTTTCTCCTCTAATTTCTATGGATGTTTTGCCTTCTCATTGACAGATAGTAATAACACAGTTATTACTATTTGGCACAATAAGCAGTTAGCACTATATTAATTAGAGCATGGTTTATGAGGAATATATTTCTCACTCATTATTTAATTAGTATTAATAAGGAATATTGAGTCGTGGAGTATGTTGATGCAGATCCAGATACCTGAGTGCTTTATTATAACAGTTGTATTTTTAATTATTCTCACTATTTTAATTCAAAATTTAGAATAAATTTACTATAATTTAACCATTTACTTAGAAGTTAATTCAGTACATAATTAAAATCTACCTCCTCGTGGGATCGGCACTTGTTACCATTAATCTATTCTACAATAGATTCGTGCATTTACGAGTTCAATAAAATTTACACAACAGGTAGCAATAGCTGTAGTAAGAAGTGCAAATTAGATTTAACTCTTCGCTTGTAAATATTTTCTTCTATGTTGCAGCACCCAGGTGATATCTTCTAATCTCTACATCTTTTCTTAAAATATTGAGGACAATGTTTCATTCTAATTAGAGGGAGAAAATAGTTGATAATTGGGGAATGTCTCAACCTTAGTAAAGTTTTTACTAATTTTTATTGTAGAAACTAACTGTAGTTAACTTTTTACATCAAAGATGGCTGAATATGGAGTGTAGTAACTCTAAAAAAATATCTTTTTATTTTGATCGTTCAAAAAAAATTTACTTTTCAATCATTTTTTTATTATTAAGCTTCATTTTAAGTATGATTTTTCTAACTTTCTCTTTCTAACTTCTCCTTTATAAATATACACTTTCAAAATTTTGGGTTGAAGATGGCTGAATTGCAATGTAGTGATTTTAGAAACGCATCTTCTTAATTAAAAAAAAATTACAATCTTTTGGACATGATGACTTTAAAATTTTAATATTTGTATTATCCTTGATCTTGAGTTTTGTTGCACTATGTTTGCTACTCTACATGTTGATGTCGGAGACAAAAATATGAGTTGCTTGAAGGAATATATGTTGCATAAATTTTATTGAACTCGTAAGTGCACGAACCTATTATAATATAGATTAATGGTGACGAGTGTCGATCCCACAGGGAAGTGGATTTTAATTATGTGTCGAATTAATTTTCTAAGTGAGTGGTTAAAATTATGGTGAAATTATTCTAAATTTAGAATTGGAATTGTGGGAATAATTAAAAGCGACAATTATTATAATAAAGCACTTAGATATTTAAATTCACATCAACATGCATCTGAGCTTAATATTCCTTATTAATACCAATTAAATCATGAGGAAAAAATCCACTCCTTATGAACGACACTCTAATTAATACGGTGCTAAGGGCTAATCGTGCCAAATAGTAATAACTATGTTATTACTATGTATCAACAAAAAGTCAAAAATATCTATAGAAATTAGAGAGGAAGAGAAAATAAATTTACCAATTAAGCCTATGGAACATATTGAGACTTCACATTAACTCAAGCTTGAAAGAAAATTAGCTACTTGTTGTGCAAATTTTAATGAACTCGCAAGCGCACGAATCTATTGTAGAATAGATTAATGGTGACGAGTGTCGATCCCACGAGGAGGTTGATTTTAATTATGTGTCGAATTAATTTTCTTTTTAATGGGAACAATTAAATTATGGTGATTTTATCCTAAATTATGAATTAAAATAGCGGGAATAATTAAGAATGAAACTTATTATAATAAAGCACTTGGGTATCCGGATCCGCATCAACATGCTCCATGGGCTAAATATTCCATATTAATACCAATTAAATCATAAGGGGGGATTCCACACCTCATGAACCACTTTCTAATAAGTATGGTGCCAAGGGCTTATCGTGCCAAATAATAATAACCTTGTACTAGGGTGCCGGTTTAACCAGGGCTGTAACTAGACAAGACTATTATTATTTGTCGACGAAAAGTCAAAACAACCACAAATATTAGAGGGGAAGAGAAAGTAAATTTACCAAATTAAGCCCATGGAACATGTTGAGACTTTACCTTCAACCCAAGCTCAAAAAGAAATTAGCTACTCATATTTTAACTAGGAATAAAAAGGGAATTTTATTAAAATACAAAGAAACTACAAGAAGGAGAAGGAATTTCAGAAATCTAAGCTTAGAAATGAATTCAGGGGTGCCAAATTAGGGGGGGAGAGCCCCCTTTTTATAGATACATTGAGTGAATCGTGACCATCGGATTAAAAACAATTCGGATGCTCGAGATTGCGCCGTCATCGATCATCATCAACAAAATCAGCGATCAACAATCAACATTTGTACAAGAACGCCGCTGAATAGTAAATAATCCCATGTAAGCGCGTATCTTACACCCGATTTCTACTCCAATGAGATGTTTGCGCCGTCATCGATCTACGATGACATAAGAAATTTAGTCCAATAAGATCATGACACATCATCGGTCAACGCCACGTCATCGGTCAATGCCACATAAGCAGTCAATCCACATAATTCGTCCAATCGAGATCGCCACGTCGTGGTAGTTGCCACATCATCGGTCCGTATACATGAACAAGATGATCGTGAATAAAGATCAGTATGTATGAACAAAGACTGTATGTATGAACAAGATCTGACATATGTGTGAATGCGAAGAACTTTTTCCTTTAATGTTCTTCTTAAGGTTTTCGACCGTCCTGAGTCCAAATATGATGTCCGTTTTGCTGTCTGATCACTCGTTTATTGTGAAACGATTATGATACCCCTAAAATACATAAAATACACAATTATAATAAAACACATATAATTAAATAACAAAATACTTAAATAAATAAAAGTAGCAATGTTAGTGAGATTTAAAGTGTAAAATGATGATTCTCTCCTTTATAAATATACATTTTCTAACACTCAACACTACTCATATTTGAACTAGGGATAAATTTTATTAAAAACATAGAAAATACAAGATGGAGAAGGAATTATAGAAAATAGAGCTAAAAAATGAACTTAGGTTATTAAATTAAGGGGGGAGCCCTCTTTTTCTAGATACGATGAGTAAATCATGACCATCGGATTAAAACAATTTGGACGCACAGGATTGCACCACGTGGTAAGTTTGATTGATTTGAATATATCATCAAGGCTATTATCCCGTGTACATGCATATATCGTATGTACTTTTTTTTTACCCACTAACATATTGTCATGTCATAAGTCAACAGTGCATAAACATTTTAATCTAATAAGATTATGACACCTTATCAGTTAAGTCACATCGTCAGTCAACGCCACATCATCAGTCAATGCCACATCATTCCTCTAATCAAATGATGCTATATCATCGATCAATGCCACATCATCGTATAGTATATATGAACAGTGTCATAAATAGTACTATGAATAGTACCGTACATGTGAACATTGCCATATATGTGAACAGTGACATTTATACTTTTATGCTTCTCTTAAGGTTTTCAACCATTCTGAGTTCGGATTTGCTATCCATTTTTTCATAAGATATCTCGTTTATTGTGAAATGATTATGATGCCTCTAAAATACATAAAATACTTAATTATAATAAAACACACATAATTAAAATCACAACAGACTTGAATACATAAAAATAAAAAAGTTAGTGGAACTTAAAATATAAAATGGTGATTTTCTCCTTTATAAGTATACATTTTTTAATACTTAATATACCCCCCAACTGGCTTATTACTATTCCCTAGCAAATTAAGTAAAATCAAATTTAAACCCAAAATTTTTTTTTGAACTATTGTATTTATTTAATTAAACTTATGATAACAATCAAATAAAAGTATAAGCATTATCTTCAGTCTTAATGAAATATTACTCCCAAATCAACCATCCACATGAATCAATCTAATAGACTTTTTCACAGCTATTGTAATCAAACTGCTTTAAAAAATGACATGTTAATACCTCAAAATCTCACTGGTAGTGACATTCTCACAAAGAAATTAAATTTAATGATAATAGTCACTCTCATTAATAGTAAATTGAGAGAAAATATTAAAATAATATCATACACTCTTACCAAGATGAGATAAATGTATCTACAACTTAAAAATAATACGATCTCAAGCCAAAATATGAGTCATACTAATGTATTATTTATTTTTTTTCTTTATATATACGTATGTATACATGTATATATAACAACATTTTACAGCCCATGTAACTAGTTTCTATTTCATACTATAGTTTCCTAAAATTAAGGACTTTTATTAAGATGTAACATAGACTAGGAACATAAGGAATAAAGACAGAAAAATTAAGTATATGTTTGACAAAAAGTAGAGTTTTTTTTTAAAGATTATAGGGTATATCTCTCTTTTTTTCTGAAACTTTATATATATATATATATATATTGAATATTTTTCTTTTCTTTTCTTTACTAAGGTATAATTTTATTGAACAAAATAATTATTTATATTTTTCTCAAACGCGAATAGGTGATGGAACTTGTACGACATCGAGTAATATTTCAGATCGGAGTTGTATCGAGATGATAAGTTAACAAAAAAAAAGGATAATAATTTTTTAAAAGGTTAACTAAGGATATTTCACAAAAAGGATGGCTAAAAAGGCTCAAACTGGTTAAAGATGGTCTTTCCATCGTCTTTTAGGGCTCTAAATAATTTTTCATATCTACTAGTTAGATAACTTTCAGACATAGCAACACACAATTTTTTTAGAAGGTTGACTCAAAAGAAATTTAGAAATTGTGTATAAATAATAAACTGCTAAATTGTATAAAGAATGAACAAAAAGAGTTACTCTCTAAAAAAAATAACAGGTTCAAGAGCTCACTTAAAATTTATTATGATATGTATATTATTTCAATCAACTCATGTTTTTGTCTTTGAAATCAACATTTATAGTAGAAAACATGGTGTAACAAAACTCAAGATAAAAATAATACAAATACTAAAATTTAAAAGTCATCATGTCAAAAAGATCCCAAAAATATATTTTAAAAAAATTTTGGTTAAAAGAACTAAGAAGATGCATATCTACAATCATGATATTTATATTTAGCCATCTTCAACTTAAAATTTTGAAAATGTATATTTATAAAGGAAAAGTTAGAAAGACAAAGTTAGAAAAATCACACTTAAAATGAAACTTAATAATAAAAAAATGACTAAAAATTAAATTTTTTTTAAACTTTTAAACTTAAGAAGATACATTTCTAGAGTCACTACACTCTATATTCAGTCATCTTCGATGTAAAACGTTAATCACAGTTAGTTTCAACAACAAAAATTAGTGAAAACTTCACCAAGATTGAGACATTCTACATAAAAAATCTTAACTACTAAAATTAAATTTAATGGCATCATATTCCTCCGAGTAATGCTCCTTATTCATTGACAACTATCACATAAAAAACAAAATGTGTAAGCATCTCGAAATATAATTGGCCAATAGAAATCACATTGTAAAATTTTAATTGCTATTTTCTTAGCGCTAAATGGTCTTTACAAGCTTGTTCATGGCAGAATGAAAGGATATTTTAAAATTTACTTTCTAGGACATATCGTCTGATAATTTTATCAGCATAATACTTGAGCAAATAAGGATCATCCTAAAAAAAATTTATTTTTACAAAGAATTTGGCTTTATCCTGCCTAGTCTAATGCTCTAGAAGTTAACCTGTAACAAGATAGCTAACTATGTCAACATACCATGGTAATACTTCTACACTCGTCAATTGTTCATCTAGGAATGATTCATTCAATGGTAATAGCTCTTTAATTGTGTCAAAATTGAAACGAGAAATATAGCTTGCCATAATATTTTTTGTGTCTTTCTTGTCTTTAATTTCGAAGTCAAATTCCTACAAGAGTAGTACCCAACGAATTACTCTAGCTTTTGTTTATTTTTTTGTGAAAAGATATTTAAGAGCAGCATGATCTGTGAACACAATTATTTTACAATCAATGAGATAAGATCAAAATTTGTCTAATGCAAATACTACTGCTAGTTTAACTGTGCATCATTCAATGTCATAATTAGATGTATCACATATAAGCTCAAATGGTAAGTTCTAGTTTGGAGGCTGAATGATGGGTGATAATGACAACAACTACTTTAGTCTTTCAAATGCCACAAAACATGAATTATTAAAAATAAAAGATACATCCTTACTAAGTAGATTGTATAAGGGTCTAAAAATTTTACTAAAATCTTTAATGAAATATTTATAAAAACCAGCATGCCTAAGGAAATATCTTACTTCTCATACTGTTTTAGGTGGAGGGAGATTGAAAATGAGCTCCACCTTGGCTTTATCAGCCTCAATACCTTTGCTTGAAATGATATGACCGAGAACAATACCTTGTTGTACCATAAAATGACACTTCTCCTAATTTAAGATCAAATTCTTCTCTATATATCTCTGTAGAACTAGTGTTAGATGATCTAAACATTGATCAAATAAGTCTTCAAAGACAGAAAAATCACTCATAAAGACTATAAGGAATCATTTAACCATATTAAAAAAATGCTCAACATGCATCATTGAAATGTAGTAGGAGCATTACATAATCCAAATAGCATCCTCCTATATGCAAAAGTGTCAAAAGGTCAAGTGAAAGTGGTTTTCTCTTGATTTTTTGATGTTATGAAAATTTGATTATATCCTAAGTAGCCATCTAGAAAGTAATAAAATTCATGACTTACTAATTTATCAAGCATTTAATCGATAAATGGTAAAGAAAAATGGTCTTTACATGTGATAGAATTTAAATTTCTATAATCAATGCATACACGCCACCCTGTAGTCACTCTAGTGGGTATCAATTCATTATCAGCATTAGTAACTACTATGACTCCTGACTTATTAGAGACAACTTGTACAGGACTAACCTATGAATTGTCAAAAATAGAGTAAATGATACCTGTATCTAATAGTTTAAGGAATTCAGTTCGAACAACTTCCTTCATGTTAGGGTTTAACTAACGTTGTATTTCCCTAGTACGTTTAGCATTTTCATCAAGGTGAATATAATGCCTGCAGTCTACTGGGTTTATACCTTTGATGTCAGCTATAGTCCATCTTAATGCTCATTTATGCTTTTTTAAAATTTTCAACAAATTACCTTTCTGTTTGTCATATAAGGATAATGAAATAATTACTGAGAAAGTACTTTCTTCTCTCAAGAATGCATATTCTAAAGTGTTGGGTAATGTCTTGAGCTTGAGTTTTGATGGTAATTCTAATGATAGGCTGAGTTTCTTCTCTGATGGTGCTAGTTGTTCAACTCTTGACTTTTATTTATTTGTGTCCATGGATGGTACTAAGTCAAGTAAGGTATTGACCTCATCGACTAATCTATCAATATCAAAATCCAAATTAAAGTGAGTTAAATATGTTCGTAAAGTGTCATCACTAAGGTTTAAAAAAATATCATCAACTAATGCTTTAATTAAATCTACATCAATAATTCCATCATCTATATTGTGAGATTGTTTAGCAATGTTGAAAATATTTAGCTCTATGGTCATATTGCCAAATGACAATTAAATATTTGTAGTTCTCATTGAATGTGAGCATCGGCAATTGCCAAGAAAGGTCGGCCTAGGATAATAGGGATGTGCTTCTTTAAATTCTACATTGGTTGAATGTCAATTATAATGAAATCAATAAGAAAATAAAATTTATCTATTTGGATAAGCATGTCCTCCACAATACCACGAGGTATTTTCGTGGATCTATCTGTAAGTTATAACACCACTGGAGTTGGATGTAATTCTCTTAGTCCAAGTTTCACAAACACTAAATAAGGCAATAAATTGACACTAACTCTTAAGTCCAACAAAGCGTTCTCAAATGTGTGGTTACCAATATTACATGATATAGTGGAGGAGCTTGGGTCTTTACATTTTAGAGAAATTTTATATTGAGGTATAGAGCTAACATTTTCTGTTAAAAATATCTTTTTTTGAACATGAATATTTCTTTTTTCAGTACAAAGATCTTTAAAAAATTTAGCATAAGATGACACTTGTTTTATAGCATTAAGTAAAGGGATGTTAACACTTACCTGTTTGAAGATTTCAAAAATCTAACCTATGGATTTTTCCTTCTTTGCTTTAGCTAATCTCTGGCGAGATGGAGCTTTAGGAACATACTTTCGTGGGTTAGTTTCTTCTTTCTCCTCTAATGATGAGTTCTCAGCATTTATAAGTACAATTTGAGCCATTATTATCACTGGCATCTCTACTTTATTGTCGACTTCTTTTCTTTTCTTTCCATGTTATTGAGGTGAATTGATACTTACTTCATGCACTCCGTTAGGGTTTGGCACTGGTTGACTTGGGAATTTACCTTTCTCAATAGTCATTGCTAGGGTTTAAACTGAAGAGGCAAGCTAACCCACCATCTTCTTAAGGTTTGAAATTGACTAGGTCTGTGAGTTGAAGCCTACTTTTTTCTCATTTTATAGTCCATCAATGGTGTAGTTTTATTACTTGATCAAGGAGTAGGTAGAATTCTTGAAATTCTGAAATACATCATCCCATGGTCTGGGTTGAGAATAATTTGAGTTTTACTTGTATGGTCTGAATAGTGACTGAGAGGCTTATGGAACTTAAGGAATTAGTTGTATTGGTGGAGCTAAAGTTATTGGTCCATTCTGTTGGAATCCTTGAGATTACAAAAAATTGGTTTTAATTTTATCTTTAAATACAATGCGTTTGTGTGTACGAAGTATTTTTTCTAATTCTAAGTCTATATGCTCAAAATTAGGTAATTGCGACCTTCGATCATACATAAAAAAATAATTAAAAAATATAACAAAAAATGAGAACAAAATTAATAAAAATAAAGAAGATGGAGAATTTATGAAACTAACCTTATCAAGCTGTTACTATTTTACTATGAAAATAAACTCAAGTGTTAAGACAAAGAAATAGATTAAATAAAAAAAATAACAAGGTCAATGAAAAATTACAATGAAAAATGATGTAAAAATTAAATTACACAAATATCAAGAGGAAAAAAAGAAAAAAAATTAAATTTAGGAATTGCAAATTCATTTTTATTACTTTTTTAATTTTCTTTTAATTTTTATTAGTAATTTTAAAAGAAAATAATAAAAATAATTACTTAAAAAATTAATTTTATGAATTAATTAAAATAAATTAACAAAATAAAACAAAAAATTATCAAGGAAAATAATTTAAAAATTAAATTACAGAAATTTAAAGAAATTACAAAATAAAATTAAATTACAAAAAATTAAAGAAATTTAAATTACAAAAATTAAATTACAAAATTATTATTTTCTTAATAAGGAAAAAATACAAGAAAAAAACTAAAAAAATTAATTCAACAAAATAAAATAACTTAATTCCCCTGCAACGGCGCCAAAAACCTATTGTGCAAATTTTATTGAACTTGCAAGTGAACGAATTTATTGTAGAATGGATTAATAGTGATGAGTGTCGATCCCACGAGAAAGTAAATTTTAATTATGTTTTGAATTAATTTTCTAAGTGGGTGGTTGAAATTATGGTGAAATTATCCTAAATTTAAAATTAGAATGTCGGGAATAATAAAAACAACAATTATTATAATAAAGCACTTGCGTATCTAGGTCCGCATGAACATGCACCAAGGCTTAATATTCTTTATTAGTACCAATTAAATCATGAGAGGGAAATCCACTCCTCATGAACCACGCTCTAATTAGTATGGTGCTAAGGACTTATCGTGCCAAACAGTAACAACTGTGTTATTATTATCTGTCGATAAAGTCAAAACATCCACAGAAATTAGAGAAGAAGAGCAAATAAATTTACCAGTTAAGCCCATGGAACATATTGAGACTATAGGTAAAATAAAAATTTTATTGAAATATAAGGAAAATACAAGATAGAGAAGGAATTATAGAAAATGAGGCTTAAAAATGAACTCAAGGGTGTCAAATTAGAGAGGGAGCCCTCCTTTTATAGATATAACGAGTAAATCATGGCCATCAGATTAAAACAAATTAGACGCACAGGATTGCATTACGTGGTAAATTCTAATTGGTTTGAACACATCATTAAGGCTATTACCCCATGTATATACATGTACCGTATGCACATTTTCCTAATCCATTAACATACTGTCACATCATTGGTCAACAGTGTATAAATATTTTAATCCAATAAGATTGTGACACTTTATCAGTCAAGCCACATCATCAGTCAATATCATCAATCAATGTCATATCATTCCTCCAATCAAATGTACCACGTCATTAGTTGGTACCACGTTATCGGTCAATGCGAAGTCATTATACAATATATATAAACAGTGTCATGAATAGTATTATAAACAGTACCATACATATGAACAGTGTAATATATGCAAACAGTGACATTTATATTTTTATACTCCTCCTAAGGTTTTTAATCGTTTTAAGTTTACATAACCTATTTGTCTTTTCATCCGACATCTCATTTATTGTGAAATGACTATGATGCTCTTAAAATATATAAAATACTTAATTATAAGAAAACACACATAATTAAAATCACAAGAAACTTGAATACATAAAAATAAAGAAGTTAGTGGAATTTAATGTATAAAATGATGATTTTCTCCTTTATAAATATATATTTTCTAGTACTTAATAATATACATGTCATAATAAATTCAAAATGAGTTCTTAAGCATATATTTTTCTTAGAGAGTAACCCTTTTTACCCATTTTTTATATAGCTTAGTGATTTATTATTTTATACACGATCTCTAAATTTCTTTTGAGTCAACCTTCTAAAAAAATTGTGTGTTGCTACGTCTGAAAGTTTATTTAACTAGTAGATATAGAAGATTATTTAGAGTCTTAAAAGACGATCGAAAGACTATCTCTGATCCGTTCGCGCCATTCTAGTCATCCCTTTTGTGAAATATCCTTAGTTAACCCTTTTAAGCCTTTAAAAAAAATTTATTATCCTTTTGTTTGTTAACTTATCATCTTGACCCAACTTTAATCTGAAATATTACTCGATATCGTACAAGTTCCATCACCCATTTGTGTTCGAGAAAAATGTAAATAATTATTTTGTTCAATAAAACTGTGCCTTATTAAAAAAAGAAGAAAAAAAGAAAAGAAAAAAATATATTCAATATATGTATATATATACATATTAGTTTTTTTTAAAAAAGATGTACCTTATAATATTTAAAAAAAGCTCTATTTTTTCTTAAATATGTTTTTTTTCTTTATCTATTTTTCCTTCTTTATTCGTCCTATTCCTATCCTGTGTTACGTCCTAATAAAAGTCCTTATTGAATTTAGGAGACTATAATCTGAAGTAGAAACTAGTTACATGGACTGTAAAGATATAGTAATGCGTAATATATATATATATATTCATGGGAGTGACTATTGTTATTGGGTTTAATTTCTTTGTAAGAGTGTATAACACTTCACCTTTATGATTGTAACTAAAATGGTTGAAACAGGTAAAATATTAAGCACTTGTAGAAATGAATTTCAAAATAAGCATTTTATAAATACAGAACATAAAAAGTTTGTTACACAAAAACTATATAAAAAGTTTGTTACACAAAAATTTAGTTACAAAAGTCAAGGATCTCTTAGTAACGTATCACAAACCAACTCCATAAACAAACTTGTTGTAATTATGCTTAGATAGGAACACAGTTGTGCCTGTTGTGTAACCCAATGTCTATTACGTTCATATGCACTTTGCCTTGGTTGGAACTTGTTGTTAACTTTCTCTACTCCTCAGTTCCTACAATATAAGGACTACGTGAGTTGATGCCCAATAAATAAACACTTAATCCATGTATTACCTGTCATGCACATGAATGACTTCATGAAATGAGTGCTAAATCTTCTAAATGAAACTTAGAAATGTAAAGAATTGTGTTAGGGCCCTAGGTTTATTGTACTACAGGGCTAGTATTCCATAACATGCTCTTGGGCTTAATTAATTGATTCGTTGGGTGCTACGTATCGCTGTCCTCAAAGGATCTCTTTTCTTAGTTTAGACGACTCGCCTTCTTTATAAACTCTTGCCACCTAGTAGTACAGCAACCCTTTGTTTTTCAAAATTTGTTAAAATACTTCTTTATCAAATAATCCATGAAATGAATAAGCCCAATGCAACTTATTTTATAGTATATAAATTTTATAGACATATAATAAAGCGAAACACAAAACTAATTTAAAACAACATCTAACATAGGCAGCAGCACCGTCCATACATAAATTAAAGAAATAAAATTATTGTTAGCCTAATAGGTTATAAATATTATGATTTTGATGATAACAAACATATGCATTAAAGTGTTTCATTTTGTATTTCACAAGTTCATTAGTTTTGAAGGATAATAAATCAAGTGGAATCAAGTGAAATCAAGTTCAAGACACTCAACGGGTAACGGCGGCTCAACGGATAATTTATTGCGACAATTTCTTGTAAAGCCGGTATGATTTAATTTATACTTGGATTAGCATTTGTGAAGCTCAATTTTATGTTAATAAAATAATTATTTTTCAAGTTAAATACCTCTATGTTTATGAGATAAAATATTTTGGATAAAAATAAAAATGCTCTAAATTTCAGAGTTGGACTTATTTGCTAAATTCTAAAACATTTGGGCTTTATTGTAACTTATAATAGATTGTGGGCTTAAGTGAAAAGTTTTGAAAACTTTAAAGATTAAGGTGATTTAGCTAAAACTCAAAAAGGACTTATTTGAAAAGATTTTCTTTAGTTTGAGCCACACTATAATTTCATAATGTTTTTAGGAATTAAATAATAATTAAAATTTCTGAGTTTGGGTCTGTTTGAAAAATTTTATAACATTTTGGGTCATAGCATAATTTGAATAAGTTTTGAGGTAAAACTGTAATTTCGTGAACAGTATTACTGTAGCAAAATTCAAAATTAACGGTAACTTCATCACATTACGAGCGGAGAGCTTAAATTAAGCGGTGGCCGAAAGACCGGAATTTGACAATAACGGCTAGTTTTCGAGCTTTAACTATAAAAACTCAACTCTAACTTCATTTCAAAGGTTCTGCCAAGAAAAAACAAGTTTGTAAAACATATATTGAGCTTCCATATTGCAAATCACAATAGATTAAATCATTCTTGAGCCATTATTTGTGAATCTACTCTTATAGAGAGTGTTTTGCTGTAATTTCTATTTTGTATTGTATTAAGAGTGTTCAAGTGAGGGAAACACTTGGGGTAAAGAGATTAGGGTGATAATCTCTTGATTGTAAAGGTCCATTGACACCTTGGAAGTCAATTGTAAACATTTGAAGCCTTGGGAGGCTTGGATAGTGAAATCCTCAAGCTCGGTTGGCTTGGAGGCGTGGACGTAGGCGGGGATTGCCGAACCACGTAAAAATTACTGTGTTTGCTTTCTCTTCCCTTACTCATTTATTTTGCAAGCATTGCCTAATTTATTATATTTGATTTAATTCCTGTAAAACTTAATTTTTATTTGCATTAAGGCATTAGATTGAATTATTTGTAAAATAAATTTTAATAACCCAATTCACCCCCCTCTTGGGTTACTTATTTGTATTTCAATTGGTATTAGAGCTTGGTTCTCTTATTAGGACTAAATCGTCTAGAGTAAAAGATCCATGACAACCCAAAGTGATTCAACCTTTAGGGAAGGACAGTCCACAACTAGACCACCATTCTTTGACGGAAATGACTATCCATATTGGAAAACTAGGATGAGAATTTATTTACAAGCCCTAGATTACGAAATTTGGGAAGTTGTTTGTGATGGTCCATTTATGCCATTGACTAAAAATGAAGTCGGGGAAGATATTCCAAAACCTTCACGGGAATGGAATGAATTGGAAAAGAGAAAAGCTTCTCTAAATTCGAAAGCTATGAATGCGTTATTTTGTGCACTAGATAAGAAAGAATTTCATAGAGTGTCAAGCTGTGAAAGTGCTTATGAAATTTGGCACAAACTTGAAGTTGTTTATGAAGGCACGTATCAAGTAAAAGAGTCTAAAATCAGTAGATACACTCGACAATATGAATTGTTTCAAATGGAACAAAATGAAAGTGTGTATTCTATGTATACTAGATTTACGGACATAGTGAACACTCTAGGAGCCCTAGGAAAGACTTTTTCAAATAGCGAGAAAGTTAAGAAAATCATTAGATCACTTCCTAAGGATTGGAGACCAAAAAGAACTGCCATTGAGGAAGCTAAAGATTTAAATGTCTTACCTATTGATGATCTAATTGGTTCTCTTATTTCTTATGAGGAAGATTTGGCAGCTGAAAGAGGCAATGAAGAGAAGAAGAAAAACATTGCTCTCAAAGTCACAAAATTTGAAAGTGATGGAGAAAGTGAGCTGGATGATGAGGAATTGGCTATGCTTGCTAGGAGGTTTAGAAAATTTTTCAAGAAAACTGGTGAGCGAAGAAAATTTAAAGATTTCAAGAACTAAAAGGAGAAAAAGAAAGCAATTAAATGTTACGAGTGCAAGAAGCATGGCCACATAAGATCGGAATGCCCTCTTCTCAACAAGTTCAAGAAGAAAGCAATTGTGGCCACGTGGGATGATACTGATGAAGAAACAAGTGATGATGATGAGCATCAAGAAATGACAAATCTAGCTCTTATGGCGATTGGAGATGAATCGAATGATGAACTAGATGAGGTAAATGATCTTCCTACCTATGATGAATTACATGATGCTTTTAAAGAGTTACATGATGAGTTAATGAAGATAGGTAAAAAGAATGTATGCCTTAAAAAGAAATTGATAGATCTCAAAAATGAAAATGAATAATTGAATGCAAAGATTACATGTTTAGAACTAGAAAATAAAATGTTGCATGATAAAGTCACATCTTCAAATGAAAAACTTAATACCTCATATGAGCATGAAAAATTACATGTTGAGAAATTGATAAAGGAGAATGAAGTTCTCAAGAAGAAAAATAATGAGTTAAATGAAATTGTAATAAAATTCACAAATGGCCAAAAAATGTTGGATAATTTAATTAACTCTCAAAAATGTGTTTTTGATAAAGGAGGACTTGGGTATAAGCCTAACTTGAAGCAAAAGTATTACAAGAATTATTTTGTTAGAGCTACATCCACAAGTGATCATAAAATTACTTGTCATTATTGCAATAGAAATGGTCACATGAAAAATAGATGTCCTGTGAAAAGAAATACTTATTATGGTATAAAATATGTTTGGGTTCCAAAAGGAACCATTGCTGACATCCAAGGACCCAAAAAGATTTGGGTACCTAGGACTTAAAATTTCCTCTGCAGGGCTTAAAGAAGAAGAAGAATAAATGGTACTTGGACGGCGGGTGTTCAAGACACATGATAGGAAATTATGCTTGGTTTTCAAGTTTTACTAAGATCGAAAATGGTAGAGATGTATCTTTTGGAGATAATTCAAAAGGAAAGATCATTGGTATTGGCAATGTCGGTAATGTATCTTCTACTCTTATTGAAAATGTGTGCTTGGTTGAAAACTTAAAACATAATTTACTTTGTATTAGTCAATTATGTGATAAGGGTTATAAAGTAGTCTTTAATAAATCTAGATGCGTTATTGAAAATGCATGTGATGGAAAAGTTTTATTTGAAGGAAATAGATGTATTAATGTCTATACTATTAATATAGATTGTGCATCTACCATTAATAAATGTTTCTCGGCATTGCATGATGATGGATGGTTATGGCATAGAAGACTAGGTCATGCAAACATGGATTTAATCTCAAAAATTTCAAAAAATGATTTGGTTAAAGGACTTCCAAAAATTAGTTTTCAAAAGGATAAAATTTGTGATGCCTGTCAATTTGGAAAACAAATCAAAACTTCTTTTAAAAACAAGAATCATGTCTCTACTTCAAAACCACTTCAATTGCTTCACATGGATTTATTTGGACCCTCTAGACATGCTAGCTTAAGTGGAAAATATTATGCATTTGTAATTATATATGATTATTCTAGATACACTTGGGCACTATTCCTAGCTAATAAAGATGATGCATTTGAAGCTTTTAAAGTTTTCTGTAAAAAGGTTCAAAATGAAAAAGGATACTCTATTGCTTGCATTAGAAGTGATCATGGTAGAGAATTTGAGAATCATGCATTTAAAAATTTCTGCAATTATTTAGGCATTGAGCATCAATTTTGATCACCTAGAACTCCACAACAAAATGGAGTCGTTGAAAGAAAGAACAGATCTATTCAAGAAATGGCTAGGACCATGTTAAATGAAAATGCTTTACCTAAATATTTTTGGGCCGAAGCCGTCAACACCGCTTGTTATGTTTTAAATCGGGTGTTGATTAGATCTTATCTTAATAAAACTCCCTATGAGCTTTGGAAAGATAGAAAACCCAATATTGGTTATTTCAAAGTTTTTGGATGTAAATGTTTTATTTTGAACACAAAAGATAATCTTGGAAAATTTGATCCAAAATCTGATGTTGGTATCTTTCTTGGGTATTCAAACTCAAGCAAAGCTTATAGAGTGTATGATAAAAGAACTTTAGTTATGGAAGAGTCTATGCATGTTACTTTTGATGAGTCTAATACCTCCTCTATGGAGAAAATCGCTGTTAGTGATGATGTAAATGAAAATATACAAGAAGATTCATCAAAGAACAACCAAAAGAATACAGAAAATCAAGTGGAGCAACTTGAAGAAACAAGCGCAGAACAAAGTCAAGGTACTTCTCAAGTACTCCCCAAGGAGTGGAGGTATGTTTCTTCTCACCCAAAAGATGCCATTTTAGGAGATCCATCTAGAGGTGTTACAACTAGATCATCACTTAGGAATACATGTGAGCATGCTGCATTTATTTCTCAATTTCAACCAAAATCCTTTGTGGATGCGGAAAATGATGAATCTTGGATTATGGCAATGCAAGATGAGTTAAACCAATTTGAGAGAAATAAAGTATGGGAATTAGTTCCCAAACCAGAACACCAATCCATTATAGGAACTAAATGGGTATTTAAAAATAAGATGGATGAATCCGGTGTGGTTGTAAGGAATAAAGCTAGATTAGTGGCTCAAGGATACAACCAAGAAGAAGGAATTGATTTTGATGAGACATTTGCACCAGTAGCTAGATTAGAATCCATTAAAATGTTGCTAGCATATGCATGTTATAAAGATTTCATTTTATTTCAAATGGATGTCAAAAGTGCCTTTCTAAATGGATATATCATGAAGGAAGTTTATGTGAAACAACCCCCTGGTTTTGAAAATGAAAAATTTCCAGATCATGTTTATAAATTATCAAAAGCATTATATGGTTTAAAACAAGCACCTAGAGCATGGTATGATAGACTTAAAAATTTCTTGCTTGATAATGATTTTTCAATGGGAAAAGCCGATCTACACTTTTTGTTAAGCATAAGAACCAAGACATACTTGTTATTCAAATTTATGTTGATGATATTATTTTTGGTTCTACTAATGAGTCATTGTGCAAAGAGTTTTCATCTTGTATGAGTAAAGAGTTTGAAATGAGCATGATGGGAGAATTGAAGTATTTCCTTGGACTTCAAATCAAACAAAACAATGAGGGAATTTTCATCAATCAAGCTAAATATGTCAAAGATCTGCTCAAGAGGTTTGGAATTGAAGAATCAAACACTAAAAGCACTCCAATGAGTACAACAATCAAGCTTGACAAGGATGAAAAAGGTAAAGAAGTTGATATTAAAAAGTATCGAGGTATGATCGGCTCTTTACTTTACTTAACCGCAAGTAGACCTGATATCATGTTTAGTGTATGTTTGTGTGCAAGATTTCAATCATGTCCCAAGGAATCTCATTTGCTTGCTGTTAAAAGAATTTTTCGTTATTTGAGTGGAACCATAGATCTTGGCCTTTGGTATCCTAGAGGAACTCATATAGATTTAACTTGTTACTCGGATGCCGATTTTGGTGGTTATAAGGTGGATAGGAAAAGTACTAGTGGAACTTGCCATTTTCTAGGTCATTCTCTTGTTTCATGGTTTAGTAAGAAACAAAACTCGGTTACACTCTCAACCACTGAGGCGGAATATATTGCCGCAGGTAGTTGTTGTGCACAAGCCCTTTGGATGAAACAAACACTTAGAGACTATGGCATTAAACTTGAACAAATTCCTATCAAGTGTGATAATACTAGTGCTATTAATCTGTCAAAGAATCCCATTCAACACTCTAGAACCAAGCATATAGATATTAGACATCATTTTTTAAGAGATCATGTACAAAAAGGTGATATTGCTTTAGAATTTATCTCTACAGAAAATCAACTTACTGATATTTTTACAAAACCCCTTTGCGAAGAACAATTTTCAAAAATTCGGCATGAACTTGGGATGATGAGATTTACACATTAACATCTTTAATTATGTTATTGGATCTATTAAAATTATTTGTTTAATGTTTGTTAATGTTTTTGAAAAAGTTTGAGCATGATAGATAAGTAAGGTGTTATGAAATATTCATTTCAAATGCTTGTGTGCTCTATGATATATGCTTGATAGATGAATCATTTGCTTGATTTAATCATGTTTTAAATGTTTAAGATCATGATTTATGCATTAAAATGGTTCTTGAGAGGTTTCGGAAACAAGAAATAATGACGAGACTGATCAAAAATGGCCGAAAAGTGATATTGGTGTGTTTGGGCAGCAACCAGGCAGCTAGCCGCCTGAACCAAGCGGCTAGCCGCTTGGAATGGCACCCAAACCCGAGAGCAAGCGGCTAGCCGCTTGGTCACGGGTTTTACCCACTCTTCTCCCTCATTTTGGCCTTCTTCCTCACTTGTCTCTCTCTCTCTCAAAACCGTGACTCCTCCTCCATTTTTCTTCAAATATTCTTTATTTCTCAACCATTTTCATGTCAAAATCTTTGACTCAATCCATTACCCATCCATTTAACTTCTATTAAACATCTTCCAATCATCTTTTCAACTCCCTCTTCTCTTGTTCATCACTTTCTCTCTCTCCCGCGTAAATAGTGCTTCACCATCTCTCTCTCAAATTTCTTCCATTCTCACTCATTTTCTTGCTAAAATTAATCATCTAAACCATTACCCATCCACTACTCCTTCATTTTTCATCATCCAAACACCATTTTATCACATCTTCATAAAAATTCGAAATCCAAAAACCTAGTTTTGGCCGTTTCTCTTTTTAGATTTTCAAGTTTTCTTTAGCCCATCTTTAATCAATTCCACATTATATCTAAACCTCATTCATCTCTAGGATTACATTTCTTGGCTCAAACTTATCCATTTTACTCAAATCCGAAATTGATTCTTTAAGCTTGTTCAATAATGGTGGGTGGAGACGCAAGGAAGATTATGTCACTCTGTACCACACATTTTATGCATTTACATTTTCTTTATGGATTGTGGATGATCATTATGAGCTATTTGGATGTTCTGTATTTGGATGCTCTGTCTTTGGATGTCTTGTATTTGGATGTTCTGTATTTAGATGCTTTATCTTTGGATGTTCTATATTTGGATATTTTATCTTTGGATGTTCTGTACGTGAGTGTTTTGTATTTGGATGCTATATTATGACTTCTTGATTTATTATTAGAATTTCATGTCTATTGCCTATATTTGGTTGATTATTATTGCCTTAGTTTAAATTTTGATGATGAAGGGGGAGAAGTCATGTATTTCGAAGACAGGTATTATATTTTTTTACGCACTTACGCACTTGTGCATGTTTTCTGAAATATTAAGGGGGAGTTTATAAATTGTTATAAATCATATTGTCAGGTGAAATTTATTTTAAATCTGATTATTAAGGGGGAGCATATATGTCAAAATACATGAGATGTTTGTCATCATCAAAAAGGGGGAGATTGTTAGCCTAATAGGTTATAAATATTATGATTTTGATAATAACAAACATATGCATTAAAGTGTTTCATTTTGTATTTCACAAGTTCATTAGTTTTGAAGGATAATAAATCAAGTGGAATCAAGTGAAATCAAGTTCAAGACACTCAACGGGTAACGACGGCTCAACGGATAATTTATTGCGATAATTTCTTGTAAAGCCGGTATGATTTAATTTATACTTAGATTAGCATTTGTGAAGCTCAATTTTATGTTAATAAAATAATTATTTTTCAAGTTAAATACCTTTATATTTATGAGATAAAATATTTTGTGGATTAAAATATTTTGGATAAAAATAAAAATGCTCTAAATTTCGGAGTTGGACTTATTTGCTAAATTCTAAAACATTTGGGCTTTATTGTAACTTATAATAGATTGTGGGCTTAAGTGAAAAGTTTTGAAAACTTTAAAGATTAAGGTGATTTAGCTAAAACTCAAAAAGGACTTATTTGAAAAGATTTTCTTTAGTTTAGGCCATACTATAATTTCATAATGTTTTTAGGAATTAAATAATAATTAAAATTTCTGAGTTTGAGTCTGTTTGAAAAGTTTTATAACATTTTGGGCCATAGCATAATTTGAATAAGTTTTGAGGTAAAACTGCAATTTCGTGAATGAGATATTCAGAAGCAAAATTCAAAATTAACAAAAGAATTTCACATTTATTCTGAGAGGCCCAGGTTAAATTAAGCGGCTAGCCGCTTGAGCACTGGAATTTGACAATAACGGCTAGTTTTCGAGCTTTAACTATAAAAACTCAACTCCAACTTCATTTCAAAGTTTCTGGCAAGCAAAAACAAGTTTGTAAAACATATATTGAGCTTCCATATTGCAAATCACAATAGATTAAATCATTCTTGAGCCATTATTTGTGAATCTACTCTTATAGAGAGTGTTTTGCTGTAATTTCTATTTTGTATTGTATTAAGAGTGTTCAAGTGAGGGAAACACTTGGGGTAAAGAGATTAGGGTGATAATCTCTTGATTGTAAAGGTCCATTGACACCTTGGAAGTCAATTGTAAACATTTGAAGCCTTGGGAGGCTTGGATAGTGAAATCCTCAAGCTCGGTTGGCTTGGAGGCGTGGACGTAGGCGGGGATTGCCGAACCACGTAAAAATTACTGTGTTTGCATTCTCTTCCCTTACTCATTTATTTTGCAAGCATTGCCTAATTTATTATATTTGATTTAATTCCTGTAAAACTTAATTTTTGTTTGCATTAAGGCATTAGATTGAATTATTTGTAAAATAAATTTTAATAACCCAATTCACCCCCCCTCTTGGGTTGCTTATTTGTATTTCAATTATAATTAGTGGCAAGGCCAACCATGTAAGAAGTAATAACAAACATCATATTTTAGGTGACTGAGCAGACCATGGCATGATAAAATAAAAGCATCACATATTAGGCGGCATAGCTGACCATCCAATTAAGTAGTAAGCATCCCATCCTCGGTGGTATAGCTGGCCATATAAGGATGATTAAGAGATTATTTAAAACTAAACCTAGCATAAGAGAATTATTATTCAAAGTAAATTTTAACATATTATCCTTACATTACAATTGAAGTGAAGTGTTACGTACTTGTTTTCCTTAATTCCCATAAACTTTTCTTCTTAACTTGAGAAATTCTTTATTAATGATGCTTTGTCTTATAATGAAAAAAGATGAGATTTCTAGGGTTTTTGAAAACTGAAAGGGTTGGGGGTTATTTATAGGATTTTCTAAGGCCTATGAATAGTTAAAATTTTGCCACCATATCATTTGATTAATGGTAAAAATTTATTTCTCTATTAATATCTTAGTAATTTCTAGAATGCTAAGATTTTACCACCTAAAACTTAATTAATGGTGGAGATTTATCTCTCCATAAGTATCTTAATAATTTTTAGAATTTCTAATATCTCTATAATATTTCTTGTTACATCATTACTTATGTCATAGTTTACGTCATTATTAGCTTTTAATTATTATGTTTTACTATTTTATTATTATGTTGTTATTGTTGTTGTTGTTATTGTTATTATTATTATTATTATTATTATAAATACTTAAGAGAGCTTGTTAGCTTAAGATTAATTATATTATATCCGAGTAAGAAAATTGTACCTCACGGATCGTCACTACCGATGAGATTTTGGCACATTGACATGTCACTCTTGAAATCAGCTTAATTACAATAGCTGTGATAAAGTTTACTAGACTAATTCATGTGGATGGTCGATTTATGAGTAATATTTCTTAAAGACTGAAGATAATGCTTATACTTTTATTTGATTATTATCATAAGTTTGATTAAATAAACACGATAGGTCAAAAAAAAGTTTTGAGTTTGAATTTGATTTTGCTTAATTTGCTAGGACTAGAAATAAACTAGTTGGGAGGTGTGTTGAGTGCTAGAAAATATATATTTATAAAGGAGAAAATCATCATTTTATACTTCAAGTTCCACTAATTTCCTTACTTTTATATACTCAAATCTCTTGTGATTTTAATTATGTATGTTTTATTATAATTAGGTATTTTAGGGGTATCATGGTCATTCTATAATAAATGAGATATCAGATGACAAAATGAACAGCAAATTTGAACTCAAAATGGTCAAAAACCTTAGGAGAAGTATAAAAGTACAAAAGTCAGTGTTCACATGTATGGTAATGTTCATAGTACTATTCATGACACTGTTTCATAGATACTGTACGATGATGTGGCACGACTAATGACGTGGCAATATTTAATTGGAGGAATGATTTTACATTGACTGATGATGCGGCTTAACTGATGAGGTGTCACAATCCTATTGAATTAAAATATTTATGCACTATTAATCGATGACGTGGTAATATGTCAATGGATTAGAAAAAACATGCATACGATACATGTATATACACAGAATGATAACCTTAATGATGTGCTCAATCCAATCAAAACTTGCCATGTAGTGCAATCCTGTGTGTCTAAATTGTTTTAATCTGATGGCCATGATTTACTTGTTGTATCTATAAAAAGAGGGCTTCCCCTCTAAATTGACACTCCCTGAGTTCATTTTTTAGTTCATTTTCTGTAATTCCTTCTCAATCTTGTATTTTCTACATATTTTAATAAAATTTCTATTTTACCTTTAGTTAAAATATTAGTAGCTAATTTTCTTTCAAGCTTGTGTTGAAGGTGAAGTCTCAATATGTTCCATAAGCTTAATTAGTAAATATATTTTCTCTTCCCCTCTGATTTTTGTAGATGTTTTGACTTTTTATCGACTGATAGTAATAACATAGTTAATACTGTTTGGCACAATAAGTCTTTAGCACTATATTAATTAGAGCGTGGTTCATGAGAAGTAGATTTTCCCTTCATGACTTGATTAGTACCAATAAGGAATAAGCTACGGTGTATGTTGATACAGATCCAGATATCCAAGTGCTTTATTATAATGTTGTCATTTTTAATTATTTTTGCCATTCCAATTTAAAATTTAGGATTATTTCACCATAATTTCAACCACCCACTTAGAAAATTAATTCAATAAATAATTAAAATCTACCTCTTCATGAGATCGACACTCATTACCATTAATTTATTCTACAATAGGTTCATGCACTTACGAGTTCAATAAAATTTACACTGTACTTGATCGAAGTATGGCTATTTAGAAATTACACTTGGTTTATGGAGGAGGTGATCGAGGGTTATCAAAAATGATCTCAAAAGCTACTTATATAATAAGGAGTTAAGTGTTAGGTATCATCCCTACAACCCTAGAACATTTAGGTTATTTGTTTAACTCACCAATTAGAAAAGAGTTAGTTGTCTTAAGTATACAAAAGAGAATAATTGAAATGTTGAATCATGTTGATGCTTTTATTTTTCTACTAGGAGATCGTGCAACTCTAGAGGCACTAATCACATTAGAATCTTAGGCCTGTTTGAATATTTATAAAAAACCCATCGGTTTGTTAAATGTCAACAACTTTTATGATGACTTAATCGCATTTCTTAACCATGTAATAAAAAACTATTTCATTCCTTCTACAGTGAAGCAAATCTTTCTTTATGCTCACATTACTAATAAGTTATTCGATCTGTTACAAGATTTTATAGACCAGAACCATATTACAGGACCTTAATGTTAGAATGGCCAACTAATGATTGTAGCAGTAGTCATAGTAAGAAGTACAAATTAGATTTAACTCTTCACTTGTAAATATTTTCTTCTGTATTATAGCACTTAAGTGATATCTTCTAATCTCTACTTATTTCCTTCAAAACATTGGGTACAATATTTCATTCCGGTTAAAGGGAGGGAATAGTTGACAAATTATAAAATGTCTTAATTTTGGTAAAGTTTTTACTAACTTTTATTGTAAAAACTAATTCTGGCTAACGTTTTAGTCGAAGACGACTGAATATGGAGTGTAGTGACTCTAAAAATGCATCTTCTTAGTTTCTTTAAAAAAAATTCAGACATTTTCTCATTATTAAAGTTCATTTTAAATGTGATCATTTTTATTTTTTAATTTCTCCTTTATAAATATATACTTTCAAATTTTTTAGCCGAAAATGGTTGAATATAGAGTGTAGTGACTCTAGAAACGCATCTTTTTAATTTTTTTAAAAAATTATGATTTTTTAATATCAGATGACATGACAACTTTTAAATTTTAATATTTGTATTTTCTTTGGCCTTAAGTTATGTTACACCATATTTGCTACTCTACTTGTTGATGTCGGAGACAAAAATATGAGTTGCTTGAAGGAATATACATGTCATAATAAATTATAAGTGAGTTCTCGAACTTATTATCTTTTTTGGAGAGTAACTTTTTTTGCTCATTCTTTATACAGCTTAGCAGTTTGTTATTTTATACATGATCTCTAAATTTCTTTTTGAGTTAACTTTTTTTAAAAAAAAAAGGGTGTTGCTACATCTAAAAATTTGTTTAACTAGTAGATATGAAAGATTATTTAGAGAATTTAACTACGCAATAAAATTTTGACCCATTTGATCCTTTCTAGCTATCTCTTTTATGAAATATCCTTAGTTACCCCTTTGAGCCTTAAAAAAAATTATCCTTTTCTTTGTTAACTTATCATCTTGACCTAACTCTGATCTAAAATATTACTCGAAGTTGTATAAGTTGTATCACCCATTCATGTTTGAGAAAAATATAAATAATTATTTTGTTCAATAAAGTTGTGCCATAAAAAAGGAAAAAAAATATATTGATATATATTAGTTCAAAATAGAATAAAAGGGAGATGTATCTTGTAACCTCAAAAAAATTCTAATTTTTCTCGAAAATACATTTGTTTTTCCTTAATTCTCCTCCTTTATTCGCCACATCCCTGGGCAACATTACATCCTAATAAAAGTCCTTGATTTTAAAGAACTATAGTTTGAAATAGAAACTATCTACATAGACTGTAAAGATATAGTGATTCATATATAAAAATAAATAAATACATTGATATGACTCATATTTTAACTTGAGATCATATTTTTTCTAAGTTACGGGCATATTTTTTTTATTTTGGTAAGAGTGTGATATTGTTTTATTATTTTCTCTCAATTTACCATTCATAAGGAGTGACTATTGTTATTGAGTTTAATTTCTTTGTGAGAATGTCACTACTAGTGAGATTTTAGGATATTAACATGTCATTCTTAAAAGTAGCTTGATTACAATAACTGTCAAAAAGTCTACTAGATTGATTCATGTGGATTGTTGATTTGGGAGTGATATTTCTTAAAAGCTGGAGATAATGCTTATACTTTATCTAATTGTTTTCATTTGATTTTGTTTTCATTTAATTTGCTAGGGACTAGCAATACACTGGTTGAGAGGTATGTTAAGTATTAGAAAATATATATTTATAAAGGAGAAAATTATCATTTTACACTCTAGGTTCTCCTAATGTTCTTATTTTTATATATTTAAGTTTCTTATAATTGTAATTATATGTGTTTCATTATAATTAAATATTTTATATATTTTAGGAGCATTATATCATTTCATAATAAATGATACATTGAATGACAAAACAAACAGCAAATCTGAACTCAGAATGATTGAAAATCTTAAGAGAAGTATAAAAGTATAAATATCACTATTCACATGTACAGTACTCTTCATGATAATATTTATGATACTATTCATATATACTGTACGATGACGTAACATTGTTCGATGACGTAGCACTAACCAATAACGTAATAGTATTTGGTTGAAGAAATGATGTGGCATTGACTAATTATATGGTATTGACTCATGACGTAACTCGACTGATGAGGTATCACAATTTTATTGAATTAAACTATTTATGCATTGTTCACATATAATGTGGCAGTATGTTAGTGGATCAGAAAAAAAGTGTGTATATTATATATATATACAAGATGATAGCCTTGATGATGTGTTTAAACCAATCACAACTTATCATGTGGTGCAATCCTGTGCGTCTAAATTATTTTAATCTAATGGCTATCATTTACTCATTGTATCTATAAAAGAAGGGCTTCCCCCTAATTTGACACCTCTGAGTTCATTTTTTAGATCCATTTTCTCTAATTCTTTTTTTATCCTGTACTTTTTACGTATTTTAATAAAATTTTCATTTTACCCTTAGTTCAAATATGAGTAGCTAATTTTCTTTCAAGCTTGGGTCGAAGGTGAAGTCTCAAATGTTCCATGAGCTTATTTTGGTAAATTTATTTTCTCTTCCCCTCTAATTTCTGTGAATGTTTTGACTTTTTATTGATAGATAGTAATAATACAGTTATTATTGTTTGACACGATAAACCTTTAGCACTATAATAATTAGAGCATGGTTCATAAGGAATAGAGATCCCCTTAATGATTTAATTAATACTAATAAAGAAGATTAAGTTCTGATGCATGTTAATATAAATCTAAATATACAAAGTTCCTCATTACAATAGTAGTCAGTTTAATTTATTTATGTCATTCTAACTTTAATTTTAAAATAGATTAAATTACTTTCACCATAATTCCAACTACCCACTTAGAAAATTAATTCAATACATAATTAAAATCCACCTTCTCGAAGGATCAACATTCGTCACCATTAATCTATTCTACAATAGAATCGTGCACTTGCGAGTTTAATAAAATTTATACAATACTACTCTGGATATAATCAGATTCCCACTGCACCAAAAGATCAAGAGAAAACTATTTTCACATCTCATTTTATCACTTTTGTAAATAGGAAGATACTATTTGAATTATTTAATGCATTGCTATATTTCAAAGATGTATGTTAAGCATTTTTTATATAGTTAAACGATTCCTTGACATCTTTATAGATTATTTTTTTATCATTGGTAATTTATTTGATCAATGTTTACATTATCTAAATCTACTTTAACAGAGATGTATAGAGAAGAATTTTATCTTAAATTAGGAAAAATGTCATTTTATGGTACAACAATGTATTGTTCTTGGTCATGTCATTTTAAGCAAAGGCACTAAGGCTCATAAAGCTAAGGTAGAGCTCATTTTCAATCCTCCCTACCTAAAATAATTAGAGAAGTAAGATCTTTCTTTATGTATTCTGGTTTTTATAGATGTTTCATTAAATATTTTAGCAAAAATTTCTAGACCCTTATGCAATCTACTTGCTAAGAATGTATCTTTTATCTTTAATGATTCATGTCTTATGGTATTTGAAAAACTAAAGTAATTGTTGACATCATCACCCTTCATTCAGCCCCAAAATTAGAACGTACCATTTGAGCTTATGTGTGATGCATCTGATTATGCAGCAAGAGCAATATTAGGTTAAAGAGTTAATCGAATTTCTCATGTCATTTACTATACTAGTATGACATTGAATAATGCACAATTGAACTATTCAACTACGGAAAAGAAATGCTAGCAGTAGTATTTGCATTAGAGAAATTTCGATCTTATTTCATTAGTTATAAAATAATTATGTTTACATATCATGCTATTCTTAAATATCTTCTCACAAAGAAGGAAACAAAAGCTAGGTAATTCATTGGTTACTACTCTTATAGGAATTTAACTTCAAAATTAAGACAATAAAGGCATAGAAAATGTCGTGACAGACTATATTTCTCGTCTCAATTTTAACACAATTATAGATCTATTACCATTGAATGAATCATTCTTAGATGAATTATTAATGAGTGTAGAAGTACTATCATGGTATATTGATATAGTTAACTATCTTGTTACAGGTCAACTTCTAAAGCATTAAACTAAGTAGGACAAAGCTAAATTCTTTGCTGAAATAAAGAATTTCTTTTGGACGATTCTTATTTCTTAAGTATTGTATAGATCAAATTATTAAACGATGTGTCCCAGAAAGTGAATTTCAAAATATCTTTTCATTCTATCATAAACAAGCTTGTAGAGGCCATTTTAGCGCTAAAAAAATTGTAACTAAAATTTTACAATATAATTTCTATTGGCCAACTCTATTTTGAGATGCTTACACTTTTTGTTCTTCATGTGATAGGGGTCAACAAATGGAGAGCATTACTAAAAAGAATATAATGCCATTAAACCAAATTTTTATGGTTTAAATTTTTTATATATAGGGTATCGACTTTATGAGACTCTTTCCTTCTTCTTTTGGCCATTAATACATATTGGTTACTGTTAACTATACCTCAAAATGGGCAAAAGAAATTTCATGTAGAACTAATAATCACAAGGTAGAGTTAGGACTTTTGAAAAGCAATACTGTTTCACTCTTTAGATTCCCTTGAGTAATAATCAATGATGGTGATGCTCACTTTTGTAACAAATCATTCAAAACTCTTCTAACTAAGTATTCTATCACCCACAAAGTGGCAACTTCATATCATCTACAAACCAGTGATCAAGTGAAAATCTCCAATCGAGAAATAAATCATACATTAGAAAAGACAATGAGACCGAATAGAAAAGATTGGTCATTGAGACTAGATGATGCATTATGGGCATATTGAATAGCTTTCAAGGCCCCGATTGGTATGCCACCATATAGGTTAGTGTGTGAAAAATCTTGCCACCTATGTGTAGAACTCAAGCATTGTGTTACTAAGGCATCAAGGCATTCAATTTTGATGAATGCCTCAATTAAATCCTTAAGTTTTCTCTTATCATTTTAATCATGAATGCCTCAATTAAACAGTTTCTCTTAAACATTCTTAGACAATTTCAACATATACAATCTCATCTTAGAGGCCAAATATTATTTTGTAGAATGCATCCTATTTAGGCGTTACAACTACTGGATTTAATATGCCATGTTAAGGACCTACAAGGACAAAGCAGAGAAATTGAGAAAGGCATCTATGACATACAATTGGAGTTTGAGGTAAATTTAATAAGAGCAAGATTCTGACATTAATTTTCCTTGTGAACTTTAGTTTGTTATCCTAATTAAGTGACAGATAATCAATATCGGTTACTTCAATTTCCCATAATAACTTATATTTTGAGTTAAAGATATAGAAAGAGATGTGATCTTAGCAAAGCTTCACAAAAGATTCCGTTTACTTTCTCAAAATGCCCTTCTCACCATATATAAACCTTAGTCCGAATACATGCAATTGCTTATGAAGAATAATATCCTATTGACGTTCGGTGGATAATTAAAACTAAAGTGCGATTAATAGGTAGGTTGCCTTCCAAATTTATTGCATACATGCCTTATTGTAGTAAAGAAAATTACTCAAGAAAACAAAGAGCTCAAAAGCTCTCTAATGTTTGTCATAAGCGTGCCAAAATGAGATGTGATAAAAACCCATATTCCTTAAGAATAATGTCCAATAACATAAAAGACAATATTCAATTTATTAGGAGATGACTTGAATAAAGAGTTATTAGATAATATCTTTTTGTCTCTCGAAACGCATTTCAGTAGATACATACAAAATGAAATACTCTAGTTATACCGATTATTCAACAAAGAGTATGCACGATATAGTCTTGAGAATCTGACTATAAATAACCTGTTTGCCAGTTTGTAAGAAAACTATATGGGAATCCTATCTTCGACCCATACAGGGCATTTAAATCGTTTTTCACATAAAACCAGAGGAAGATATGAGCCACAGTCGAAACTATTTGTAAATATTTTTTTCATTTCACTGTGTTTTTATTTCACTTTTGTCTTTAATAATTTCACGTTATCATTATTTACTTTTTTTTTTTTTGCTCTTATATCATGTGCTTCACGCGTTATTTGAAAAACACATGCTACCTCATATACAGCTATGAACTATTGTCACCAAGATCATCAAATATGACTTTTTTTAAGACACTCACCAATTATTTTTTAGAATTATTTCAATGACAGCTACTTATAATAATAAATTCAAGAATATTTATGTGCTCTCTAGGTTCAATTATAGCAAATACAAAAAATTTATTGAGGCAGCCTTAAATCTTCGTCAAAACGTAGCAGGTAAAAAATTACACTTAGTTTATGAAAGAGATGATTGAGGGTTATAAAAAATGATCTCAAAAGCTGCTTATATCAGAGAGAGCCAAGTGTTAGGTATTATCCTAATAACCCTGAAACCTTTGGGCTGTTTGTATGACTCACCAATTAAAAAAGAGTTAGTCATCTTAAGTGTGTAAGAAAGATTAACTAAAATGTTGAATCATGCTAATGTTTTTATTTTTCTACCAGGATATCTTGCAACTCTAGAGGCACTAATCACATTAGCATCTTGGGCCCATCTGAACAATTATCAAAAACCTATCGATTTGTTAAATGTCAAGAACTTTTATGATGGCTTTATCGCATTTTTTAACCATACAATAAAAAACTATTTCATTTCTTCCACAATGAAATAAATCTTTATTTATTTTCATGCTGCTTATAAGATACTTAATATGTTACAAGCTTATAGACCAGAGCCACATCCCAGGACCTTAGAGTTAGAGTAGTCAATTAATGATGGTAGCCATCACTGTACTAAGAAGTACAAATTAGATTTAACTCTTTGCTTGTAAATATTTTCTTTTGTGCTGCAATACCTAGGTGATATCTCTACTTCTTTTCCTTAAAATATTGAGAACTATGTTTCATTTTGATCAGGGGAAAGGTAGAATATTTTAATCTTAATAAAATTTTTACTAATTTTTATTGTAGAAACTAACTGTGACTAATTTTTTTGTAAAAAATGATTAAATATGAAGTGCAGTGACTTTAGAAACACAACTTTTTGGTTTGAAAGTTAAAAAAATTACTTTCCTATCATTTTTATTCTCTTATTATTAAACTTCCTTTTAAGTGTGATCTTTCTAACTTCTTCCTTTTAACTTCTTTTTTATAAATATACATTTTCAAATCTTTGGGTCTTTTTCAAAAAAATATTTTGCGATCTTTTAATATCGGATGACATGATGACTTTTAAACTTTAGTATTTATATTATTTTTTATCTTGAGTTATGTTACACCATATTTGCTACTCTACATATTAATGTCGGAGACAAATATGAGTTATTTAAAGGAATACATGTCATAATAAATTCCAACTAAGTTCTTAAACCTGTTATTTTATTTTAAGAGTAACTCTTTTTGCCTATTCATTATACAACTTTTCAATTTATTATTTTATATATGTTATCTAAATTCTTTTTTGAGTTAGCCGTCTAAAAAAAAAGAAGAAAAAAAGAAAAATGTGCGTGTAGCTACATCTGAAAGTTTGTATAACTAGTAGATATGAAAGATTATTTAGAGTCTTAACAAACAACGGAAAGGCTATCTTTGACCTATTTGAGCCTTTCTAACCATCTCTTTTGTAAAATATCCTTAGTTAACCCTTTTGAACCTTTAAAAAAATTTTATATTTTCCTTTGTTAACTTATCATCTTAATCCAACTTCAATCTGAAATATTACTTGATGTCGTATAAGTTCCATTAACCATTCATGTTTGAGAAAAATGTAATTTTTTTTGTTTAATAAAGTTATGCCATAATAAAAGAAAAAGGAGAAATCAAAAAATAAAAATATATATTTTTATATATTAGTTGAAAATAAAATAAAAGCGAGATGCATATTGTAATCTATAAAAAAAATTATACTTTTTCTCAAATATATATTTTATTTTTTTAATCCCTCTCATTTATTTACTATGTCCCTAGCTATGTTATGTCCTAATAAAAGTTTTTTTTTATTTTAAAGAACTATAGTGTAAAGTAGAAACTAGTTACATAGTTGAAAGAAATAGTGATGCATGCAAAAAATAGGATAAAAAAGAGAAAAATAAATAGATAAATAAATACATTGGTCTAACTCACATTTTTACTTAAGATCGTATTATTTCTAAGTTGTAGGCATATTTATTTCATCTTGGTGAGAGTGTGTGATATTACTTCTTTATTATTTGTTAGCCTAAAGGTTTACATAATATAATTTTGATGATAATAAATATGTGTCTTAATTATTTTAATTAGTAGTCAAAACAAGTTTATACATCATAGATTTAGTTTCCAATTTGCAAATCATCCTAGATTGAATTATTTTTGTACTATAATTTATTCATACACTCTTGAAGAGAGTTTTCTTATTGTAATCTTTAATTTTATATCAAATTTGTGGGGGTATAAGTATAGAAAACACTTGGGTGAAGAAATTGGTGAATAACCTTCTGATTGTAAAGGTTCATTGACACTTTGAAGTCAATTATAATGAACTTGAAGCTGTAAGAGGTTTGAATAGTAGAATCTTTCAGCTTGGTTGGCTTAGAGTCATGGACATAAGTAGAGATTGCTGAACCACGTAAAAACTCATTGTGTTTGCTTTCTATTCCTTTTCTCTTTTATTTTTGAGCATTATTGAATTTATTATTTTCAATTTCACTAAGACATTAGATTGAATTGTTGTGTGGTTTGTTTAAATTAAATTTTAGAAACTCAATTCACCCTCCTCTTAGGTTGCATAACTAGTATTTCTTTATTTTCTCTCAATTTACTATTTACAGGAGTGACTAATGTTATTAGGTTTAATTTCCTTGTAAGATTGTCACTACTGGTGAGATTTTATGGTATTGACATGTCATTCTTGAAAGTGACTTAACTATAATAGCTGTGACAAAGTCTATTAGACTGATTCTTGTAGATGGTTGATGTGGGAATAATATTTCTTAAGACTGAAGAAAATACCTATACTTCTATTTGATTCTTATCATTAGTTTGATTGACTAAACACGATTGTTAAAATATAATAATAATAAAGTTTTGGATTTGATTTGTTTTCGCTTAATTTGCTAGGAACTACTAACAAGTTAATTGGGAGGTGTGTTAAGTATTAAAAAATGTATATTTATAAAGGAAAAAATTGTCAATTTACACTCCAAGTTCCATTAACCTTTTTGTTTTCATGTATTTAAATTTCTTATAATTTTAATTATTTGTGTTTTATAATATTAAGTATTTTATGTATTTTAAGGACATCATGGTTATTTTATAATAAATGAGACATTGAATGATAAAACGAACAGCAAATCTGAATTCAGAATAGTTAAAAACTTTAGGAGAAGTATAAAAGTATAATCAACACTGATCATATATAAGGCACTATTCATATATATGGCGCTATTCATGGTATTGTTCATAACACTGTTCATATACCGACTAATGATGTGACATTAACCGATGATGTTGTATTGACCAATGATGTGGCAGTATTTAATTGGACGAATCATAGGTATTGACTACTTATGTAGTATTGACTGACATGTGACATTGACCGATGATGTGTCACGATCTTATTAGACTAAAATATTTATGAGGTTTTGACCAATGACGTGGCAGTATATTAGTAGACCCAAAAAACACACATACAATACATGTACATACACGGAATGATGGCCCGAATGATATGATCAATTCAATCAGAACTTGTCACGTGGCGTAGTGGCATAAGCATCTAAATTGTTTTAATTCAATGACTATGATTTACTCATTGCATCTATTAAAAAGGGATTGCACCCTTAATTGAAACCCTTGAATTCATTTTTAAACTTTATTTTCTGTAATTTCTTCTACGTATTTTAACAAAAATTAATATTTTACCCTTAATTCAATACGAGCAGTTAATTTTCTTTTAAGCTTGGGTTGAAGGTGAAGTCTCAATATGTTCCATGCGCTAAATTTGGCAAATTTATTATTTCTTCCCCTTTAATTTCTATAGATATTTTGATTTTTTTAATAGATAGTAATAACAAGATTATTACTATTTGGCGCGATAAACTCTTAGCATCATATTAATTAAAATATGGTTCATGAAAAATAGATATCTTCTTCATAATTTAATTAGTACTAATAAAAAAAATTAAGTCCATAGTGCATGTTGAAGTAGATTCAGATACCTGTATGCTTTATTATAATAGTTATTACTTTAATTTATTCTCACTATTCCAATTTAAATTCTAAGATAGTTTAAATGGTTTTCACCAAAAGTCCAATCACCACATAGAAAATTAATCTTGTACATAATTAAAATCTATCTCCTCGTGAGATTGACACTCGCCACCATTGATCTATCATATAATATATTTGTGCACTTACGAATTTAATAAAATTTACAAAATAATTACTGTCTTGGAGCCTAAAACTATGGAAGAAGTTGTCAAGTATGACTAGTCCTAGTCCCTCTAATTAATCTTTTTAATTTTAGTAAAATGCATGCGCAATCTTGCCAATTGTGATGTTAATATAACTTTGATTGGTTTTAAAGTACTAATGTTAAGAGAATGTGTTTGATTATTTTTATGCTTGAATACTAACTTCTATTTTCCCAAAGGCATTTGTTATTTACGTTCCCTTAGAAACTAATATATGCAAAGGATTATGGATGATTATTAATTTACTTTCTTGTCCAATTTTTTCTTAGTTTAATATTTATGAAAGGGAATGATGTGTCATATATTACTATCTCAGGCAAAATGAAATGTCATTTGCTTATCTTTTTATGGGGATTGATTTTAATATTATTTAATTATTGTGTAGTCTTGTTACCACTTTACTTAAGAACTATCGTGAATTTACATGAACCTAAAAAACTAATTACTTATTGCTTGGTATAATTAACCACTATAATGAATTTTAGACAAATATTAATAAATTTTCAAGAATAAAACATTGTAACATCTAAAATTAAAAATAATTAATGCTTATCATATCTATATGACAACAGTAGTATTATTCCTTTTGATAAACTTAACTAGTCTCTCATCAAAATGATTTTGTAAAATAAAAAGTAATATATTGCCATAGTTTTAGACAAACTCTTACCTTAAAAATTCACGATATTTATCTTTTTATATGGTCTAAAATGAGAGTCAAAAGTCTATTGAAATTTATTTTGATGTAATTATTTAAAGCTTCATTTTATTTATAGTTACCTTGATATAGCTCTTTGTTTGTTTTGATATAGTTCATATAAAGTTCACTAAAAAGTAAATTATAAAGAAATGGTAAATGTACGTTTAGTCTATATATTTTGAGCTAATTGCTTATTTAATCACTAAATTTTTCAAAAATACCACAATATATCCATGTTCTTAAATATTTTATATCCTTACTTGTTGATTCTAAAAATTAGTCTAATGTTATGATCAAATGACCACGTCAATACTTGAATTTGTTTAATGGGAAATGGATCCTGTTCGCACCACCTTAGTTTGAGCAACTTCTTTTGACGACGAGCACTTCTTGATAAATCCACCTTTATTCACAATAAAGTGATTAGGTGGTGTGCTAGATGTTTTTCCAACATGACCTTTCTGATACTTAAGTTAGTTTCTAGACGTTTTGGAAAAAAAAATTTTGCCACAAGTAACATGGCTAAATTTCTATTGCTTTTTAATATGAAAGATTTTTTAATTAAGCTTTGAGAAAAATCGAAGGAGAGAGATTGAATAAAGAGAGTGAGAGTTTAGCCAAAGAAGAGAAGAAAAAGATCTTACTTATTTAGTTATGGCTTTTTGTAGGCCGCCAAAACCATTGCCCCAATATTAATATAGAATCATTAGCGAGTGCACTACATGATTGTTAGTGCATACCTTACATGACTATGAAATACTAACTAGGCATCTGACATGACTTAAAAGTGTTTACTTACTCATAAGCATAAAAGTGTCTAGTTGTGAAATAGCTTCGTGGGTCTAAGGTTGATCTACAAAGAAATTATTTAATTTATTTATTTAAATGTATAAAAAATGAAAATAAAATTTAAAAATACGTAATTTAATTTTAGGAAAACTATGAAATTTATTGAATTAGAGTTATGGATCTACTCTTAATAATAAATATAATTTAATAAATTCATTTTGTTTTCATTTTATTGCCCAAAAGATTAATTATATAAATTAAAATTGTTTCCTCATTAATTTTATTATGGATTAAGAACTTAATGTGCTAAAACTTAACTTGTCTAGAATAAGTCAAAATACTATTTACCATACTTTCTACTAAGATATTAAGAATTTATTGTGTCAAACTCCCATATTTGTCTATAATAAATCAAAATTTTAAAATATAAAATATGGTTAAAATTAAATAGAAAATAATTTAATTTATATTAAAAATAAAATTTGATTAAATTATCTTTTTTATTAAGAGTTTCACCTCACCCTAACTATTAGTATTTAGTTAGACATATTTAAACTAAAGCAAATTATTAAAATTAAAAAATACATAATTAAAAAATGGTATTTGAAAATTGAAATAAAACTAATTTTATTTATTTACAATATATTACAAAGAGAGATGAGAAGAAGAATATGAGAGGAAAGAAGAGAAGAGAAGGTGTGAAGAAGTGTGTTCTATTGAATGCTAGAAAGTGTATATTTCTAAAAAATAAAATAATCATTTTACATTCTAAGTTTTTCTAACATTCCTATTTTTATCTATTTAAGTTTTTTGTGATTTATAATTAAATTTTTATGTATTTTAAAGACATTATGGTTATTTCGTAATAAACGCAAGATGAGATAGCAAAAAGGATAGAAAATCTAAACTCAGGACAGTCAAAAACTTTAAGAGGAGGATAAAAAAATAAATGATACAGTTCATATGTGCAGTATTGGTCATAATACTATTTATAAACAATATTCACATATATGATACGATGATGTGACATTGATTGATGATGTGAAATTGACTGATAATATGACATTGATTAATGACATGACACCGACCGATGATGTAGTGATATTTAATAGGATAAATACTTATGTAGTGTTAGCTGATGATATAGCATTACACTAAAATGTTTATGTGGCACCAATCTAATGATGTGGTAGTATATAATGGACAAAAAAATATACATATGTTACATATATATACACAAGTGATAACCTTGATGATATGTTCTATCTAATCAGAATTTGCCACGTGACGCAATCTTGAATATCCAAGTGATTTTAATCTGGTGGCCATAATTTATTCATTGTACCTATAAAAAAGAAGCTCCTCTCTAATTCGACACTCCTGAATTCATTTTTAAGCTCCATTTTCTATAATTCCTTTTTCATCTTGTATTTTCTACTTATTTTAATAAAATTTTCATTTTATCCCTAGTTCAAATATGAATCGCTCATTTTCTTTCAAGCTTAGATTGAAAGTGAAGTCTCAACATGTTCTATGAGCTAAATTTTGTAAATTTACTTTTCTTCTTCTCTAATTTCTGTGAATATTTTAAATTTTCATCAACAAATAATAATAACTACTATTTATCACTATATTAGTTAGAGCTTGATTCATGAGGAGTGAATATCCCATCATGATTTAATTGACACTAATAAAGTATATTAAGCCCATGATGTATATTGATGTAGATTGAAATACTCAAGTACTTCATTATAATAGTTGTTACTTTAATTATTTTTTGTCATTCCAATTTAAATTTTAAGATAGTCTAAATTATTTTTATCATAATAGTCTAAATTATTTTCATCATAAATTTCAATCGCCCACTTCGAAAATTAATTCTATAAGTAATTAAAATCTACTTTCTCATGAGATTGATACTTACCACCGTTAATATATTTTTCAATAGATTCCTCTACTAGGAAGTTCAATAAAATTTACACAACATGTTCTCTTTCTCTTTATTTTTATTAATACATGATTAACCTACACCACACAGATAAATAAAACTAATTACATATTAGCCTAACGTTTGTCTCACTAATAAAACATAAATCTAACTTATTCTACTCAAGTACATCTAACATATTCCACCAATAATTATTATACCTAACATGGTAAAAATTTATAATTTCACAATTACCACATTTACTATGTAAAAACTTAAAAATTTATAAGAAAAGTCTCGAATCCTCCGAGAAAATGACATATTTTTTTAGATTTCTGAAATCTAAATTTGATATATATATATATATATTTGTTTGGAGTCTCAAATTGGCTGAAATTATTATTTTTATCTAATAAACACACACACATAAAAACATGCAAAATTAAATATTTAAAAAATAATTAGAAATTTGCAATATGCTACTCAATTACAAATATAAATATATTAATAGCACAAAATAATATTTTACCCCTTAATAATCATATAATTTTTAACACTAATCATACTTTCTAACTAGCTTATTGCTAGGCCCTAGTAATTAAAGCGTCATATTGAATTAAAATTTACAAAATTTATATACTAGTTAATAGTCATTCATGAATCCTCAAGCTGCCAAATAAATAAACTCTACTCAAAATTCTTTAACTCTCTGTCTTAGTAAACTTTTTTTGTACTCAAACAATTAACATAATACTTATAGGGTTTCATTAAAAGAAAATATTTTCATTTTAAAAAAAGTTAGAAATTCTAACTTTAGACAATAGATTATTCACACATTTTAAAATATTATAATTTTAGTCCATATAACGAGCTTTAGGCCAGTAACTCCCAGACCAATTGGCCTTAGGGCACTATGTATTAAAACACCTCTATGGACTTAATTACTCAAGTTTTTAATAGATAAGTACACAATATATCTAAAACTCATATAGCCAACTTTAGGTCAGTGACTTTTAGACTAGTTGGCCTTAGCGCACTAGGTATTAAAATATCCCTACATACTTAATTACGCAAATTCTAGATATAGTAAAATTAAACATAATAAAAAAATCTCGTTTTTCTTTTTCTTTTTTTTGTTTTTTAATTTTTAATTTTTTTGCAATATATACTTTCTACTACCTTAGATATTATTCCTAATAAATCAAGAGAAATAAATGTTACAAAAATTTTAACTTACAATTTATTAGTATATGCCATAGTGTGTGTGTAGAGAATAATTTAATAATACTTGTTCAAAGAAGTAAACAATAAAATGACTTAGTAAGCAAATGAAGAGTTCACAAATTTGAGTAATTTAAACAACAATGAAAAAAAACAATTTACTATAAATTCTAAAATCAAAATATAATATAACAGAATTGTTAAGATGCATTTCAAAAGTCGAGTCTCTTCACATAGCTATCTTAGACAAAAAAATTATTTTTTTAGGTTTTTTAAAATAAATAAAAAAACACACATATTTACAAATATTTGTCAACTATCCCTCCCTCAACATAATTTAAATATTATTAATAATTTAAAGACATGTATGCAAAAAGACAAAAATTAAATAATAAATAATAAAAAAAATCACACCTGAACAAGCTACAGGAGATGTGTTAATAGAGTTGCTACACTCTGTATTTAACCATCTTTAAGACAAACATCACTAGAACATTCAACAACGATCAACTATTCTCTTTTCCCAACCAGAACATGACATTGTCCTCAATGTCTTTACAAAAAGAAGTAGAGTTTAAAAAATATTACCTGACTGCTCTAAAGAAAATAATTACAACTTAAGAGTTAAATCTAACTTGCACTTCTTAAGAGAGCTATAATTATGATAATTAGTCAACCATTCTAATGCCATGGTCTATAGATCTAGCTTTGATTTATGAGCTTGTAAAAGATCAAGTAGTTAAAGCATAACTAAATAGTTTTTTTATGAAGATTGAAATAAAATTATTCTTAATTACATAGTCAATGAATGTGAGTAAGTTATTAAAAAAATTATTAATATTTAACAAATCAATAGATTTTTTATGAATGTTCAAATGGGCCAAAGATGCAAATATAATAAGTGTCTCTAAGTGTCAGCATGATTTAACAACTCTAATATTCACTTTTACATAATTGAGACAATTAATTCTTCTCTAATTGGTGGATCAAACAAGCCTCCCAGAGGTTTTAAAGCTTGTGGAATGATGCCTAACACTTAATTTCTTCTAATAAAAATAGCTTTTAGACAAGCTTTAATAACCATCGATCACCTCTTATATATACAAGGTGTAGTTTTCTCTTAGTTATAATATGACCAAGATCTACAATTATCTCAACAAACTCTTTGTATTTCCTATAACGAAATTTAGAAAGCACATAAATATTTTTGAATTATTTACTCGATGATGCTGCCATTAAAATCATCTTTAAAAATAAGTTGTGAGTGGTTGGAAAAGAGCTCTTATTTAAAGATCTTAGTGACAGACATGAGAAATAACTGGAAATGGTTGGTGTATTTGTCAGATGATACGTAAAGCTTGTGGCTCACTAGTCAAAAAGCAAAAACAGTAAAAAGAAAAAGCAAATAATAGAAGAAAGTAAAAAATGATTAAACATAAAATCATGCTACTAAATGCAATAATAAAATGATAAAAGAACAATAAAATAAAAGAATATTTACGATTTGAATGCCCTGTATGTATTGAGCATAGACTTTTCATCTAATTCTTTTATAAAGTGGCAAACATGGTCTTTTTTTAGTTAGATTGCTAAGGCTATGACTCTCATGTGCGCATATATCTGTTTTGATGTATCTCAAGAGATCGTAAAATATTATCCAACAATTCTTTACTCAAGTCATCTTTAACAAATTTAATTTTATCTTTATGAGTATAAAAAATCATCCCTAAAGATTTATACTCTAGATTTTTACAATTAATTCTTACACAGTTATGACACTCAAAACCAAATATGTATGAAATAAATGGATTAGGAAACTCACCAACTAATTAGACCTTTACATCAGTTAACTAATGATATCAATAGATATTCCATTGATCATCAACAAATACAATCGTTCATAATGACCTTTATAAATATTTTTAAGATATTTTAAAGAAGGGAAGGAAAACATTTATGCAATTTATGTTGTATTTCTTCCATGCTTGATTTTAGGTTTAATTATTATAGGAAACTGAAGATACAGACTTAGGAAGTTATGAAGTACCATTATCTGTCATTTATTCGAGAAAGTAAATCAAAACACACCAAAATAAAAAGAATTAAAATTATAAAATTAAATCCAACATAAAAGCAAACAAAAATATAGAATATGGAAAGAAAAATGGACTTACATTCATTTTTTATTAAGTTAACCTCAAGGTCCAATTGAAATTCATATATATAACTCTATATTTCCTAAAGTTGTGTTTCCAAATCCTTAACATAAGCACTAGTGTTAGTGGTTGTAGTTCCTAAATTGGATGTGATTTACAGCTTTGTATCAGCCTTTCAAGTGAAATTTTACTTGCACAAGGTTTTAAGATGTACAAATAAGATCTTCTGTATTGAGGTGCTCATGATGTGTAATAATGAAACGAAACACAATTATTAAACACACTTAAGCAAGAAATATCATAGCGCATATCATTCAAGACAGTCAAACAATTTGAATGGTAAAGCAATAGCGAAAAGCTAAAATACTCATTAAAAATTTAATCAAGATTTGGTGGGTCACTCAAATTTACTTTAGTACTTTCTTCATGTGATTGGTATTTAGATAAGATTTTAATCATTGTCCATTAATTTTAGATGTGACATTTTTTGTTGCATTCTCAATTTCTATAACCCTGTATAGATATATATATATATATATATTTTACAACAAATGGGTCATTCTACTTCGACTTTAACTTTTTTAGAAATAAATAAAGGTGAGAATTATAAAGCAACACTTTTTGACCAACTCAAAATGCATTCTGAAAAATTCTTTTATCATGAAAAGCTTTTGTTCTTGCCTTCATAATTCTTAAATTTTCATATGTGTCATTCCTTAATTCCTCAAGTTCAATCAATCACATATTACTAGTAACTTCCAAATTTGAATTAAAAGTGTTAATAGTCCAAAATGATTTATATTCAAGTTCAACAGGTAAGTGATAAGCTTTACTATTAAATAGCCAATAAGATGACATTCCTAAAGTGCATTAGTTAGTCAAAGAGGTTTATCTTTATAGTTTAGGTTGACTGCCTTTTTTTAAAATTTATTTTGTACCTATTTGCTAATTTAACTTGACCATTTGTTTGGGGATGATAAGGAGTAGTAATTTTATATATAATTCTATATTTTTTCATTAAAGATTCAAATGACTTATTACAAAAATGCTTACTTTTTTCATTGATAATGGCTTAAAAAAATTCAAATCGACTTATAAGTTTTCTCTTAAAAATTTAACCACATTTTTATTTGTCATTATTTCGATAAGAAATTACTTCAATTCATTTTAAAACATAATCAATGCAACTAATATGTACACAAATTCAAAAGACAGTAAAAATGGTCCCATAAAATCAATTCTCTAATTGTCAAATACTTTCATCTCAAGTATAGGATTTAAAGACATTATGTTTCTTTTAGTAATTAATCATAATTTTTTACAGTTTTCACAAGTTCTAAAAAATTCATGTGTCTTTAAATATGGTAGGCTAATAAAATTCACATTATAAAATTTTAGCTATAGTTTTTCTTGAAGAAAATATCAATAATATCAATCACATGCTTTACAATGACAAAAATTAATAATACTACTTACCTCATGATCCAAAATGCGTTGCCGAAAAATCTGATCAGGACAATATTTGAACAAGTAAGGATCATGCCATTAAAATTTCTTTACTTCAATAAAAAATTTCTTCTTCTCTTGAGTATTTTATTGCAAAGACATTTTACTTGCAACAAGAAAATTAACAATGTTAGCATATGATGGCATTGAATTAACAAAAAATAAAAATTCATCCAAGAAAAAGTCATTGATTGGTATTACGTCAGTAGAATTCATTTATGAGTCTTAATAAATGATCAGTAATAATATTTTCAATACTTTTTTTATCTTTAATGATGAGGTCAAATTCTTGAAGTAATAAAATCTAATAAATTAGTCTTCGTTTTGCATCTTGCTCAGTCATCAAGTATTTTATAGCAGCGTGGTCAGTAAAAACAATAATTTTAAAACCAAGCAAATATGAACGAAATTTGTTTAATGCAAACACCTCAGTAAGTAATTATTTTTTATTTATTCAATAATTCATTTGAGTATTATCTAAAGTTTTACTCTCATAATAAATGATATATGGCATACCATTCCTTCTTTGTCTTAAAACAACACCAACAACAAAGTCACTTACATCACACATTAATTCAAAAAGCAAAGACCAATTAAAAGATTACTTCATTGGTGTAGATGTTAAAAGATGAACTATTTTCTCAAAGAATTTTTTGACAATCATGAGTCCATTCAAATAATACATCTTTTAATTAGAGGTTACAAAGTAGTTTAGATATGACATTAAATTTTTTTATAAATCTCCTATAAAATCCTCTATGTCCTAAAAATGATCACACATCTCTAACTATTTTTTATTATCGCAATTTAGATATGATTTAAATTTTACTTTTTCAACTTCAATTCTTTAGCAGATACAACATAACCCAAAACAATTCCAAAAGAAACCATGTAATGATATTTTTCCTATTTCAACACATCTTTTTAAATTTTTTTTTCTAAATTATCAAGGCAACCATCAAAAGAATTCTCAAACATAGTCAAATCATCCATAAACTCCTCTAAATAATATTCAACCATATCACTAAAAATATTTAACATGCATCTTTGAAATATTATCGAAGCATTACATAGTCCAAATCACATTCTTCAAAATGCAAATATTCCAAAAGGATGTGTAAATGTGGCCTTTGCTTAGTCTTTAAGTGTTATAGAGATTTGATAATAACTTGAATATCTATCTCAAAAGCAACAGTAAAGATGTCCAGCTATTCTTTCTAAGATTTGATCAAGAAATGGTAATGGAAAATAATTTTTTTTCTAATGGCTTCATTTAACTTTATATAAGAAATGCACATACACCAACTAGATATAATTGGTGTTGGAATTTATTCTCTTTTTTCATTTTTAACAATAATAATTCTAAATTTTTTAGGCAATACTTCTGTAAGACTTATCCACTTACTATCAGAGACATGATAGATAATTCTTGCATTAAGCATTTTAAGGACTTCTATTTTTACTACTTCTTTCATGCATGAGTTTAATCTTCTTTAATGCTATTGAGATGTTTAAGCATTTTATTCCAAATTGATTCTATGTGTGTAGATTAGAGGATTAATACCTTTAATATTATTTAAAGTCCATCCAATTATGTTTATATACTTTTTAAGAACATATAGCAACTTCTTCTTAGTCACTTGATAAGGTAGAAGAAATTACAGTAGGATAAGTTTGTTCTTCTCCAAGATAAGCATACTTTAATCCCTTCGGCAAAGGTTTCAATTCAAATTTAAGTACCTCTTATTGTTTAGTGTTTTCAATGATTCCAAGCTCATCAAATTTATGTTTCTCATCATCATTTTGTAAGATCTAAGTATAATTAAATAATAAATTTATATTAGAAGTATAATGTTCAAGTTGCTTATTTGATTCAATTAAATTAGCCACACAAATATCACTAAGTTTAGAAAAATTCCTTTCTTGAATATTCTCTTCTATATAGTATTCAAACAATTCTTTTTGTTCATCAATCTCATCTTCATTCTCATATTCTTATTAGGTTGTCTACACATGTTAAAGACATTCAATTCCAGAGTCGTATTTTCAAATGATAAATTTATTAAACCATTCCTACAATTAATCAAAGCATTAGCAATTGCTAAAAATGGTTAACCTAAAATTACATGAATTGGTTTATAATTATTTACAATAGGTTCAATTTCTAAGACAATAAAATCCATAAAGTATATGAATTTATCAATTTATACTAAAAAATCTTCTACTATTCTTTTTTATACTTTAGTTAATCTGTCGGCAAAAAAAAATGTAGTTGAAATTGATTTTAACTCACTTAGATTAAGTTGAAGATAAACAGAATATGGAAGTAAATTAATACTAACACAAAGGTATAACAAAGCATATTCAATTTTGTGATCTTCAATAATACAAGAAATAGTAAAACAACCAGGATCTTTATATTTTAATTTATTATTTATGAACAGAATGATACTTACCTGTTCAGTCATGACAATACTCTTTCTTACCTTTAATCTCCTCTTGACAGTACATAAGTCCTTTAAAAATTTCGCATATGAAGGTACTTGCTTAATTATATCTAACAAAGGAATGATGACTTTTACTTGCTTGAGGATTTCATAAATTTTAGAAGAGTGGTTTGATTTTCTTAGCATATTCGATGCATGTGGAAATGGTGGTTTAGGTGGAACACTTAGTTATTTCTTCATTAGGTGTAAGTTCATTTAGTCCTTCTTTACCCTTCTGAATTTTCAACATCTTTACAAAGTTCAAGAATAGGTCTATCAATAACTTTACTGCTACAAGGAGTTATAACTGACTTGACTTGGTCCATAGTTGAATTTTATTGAACTTAGGATTTGTTTGTGGTTGAGTTGAAAATTTTTCTTTTTTTTGAACTATAAGTGCAAAAATAATTTTAGCCAGAGTATCTTTTAAATTAGAAAAGTTCGTGCATTTTGATTGTTAATAGCATCTTGCTTCCCAATGAATAAATACATTATATCTTCTAAATTTTTCTATGGTAGTGGAACATAAGGTGCATAAGGCTAAGCATTTTAAAAATTTTGTGGAGGTGGTGCTTGTAAAGTGAATTATTATTATTCCTTCCTCCAACTGAAATTTAGATGATTTCTCTAACTAGGACTATGAGTTTATGAGCATGGATTTGGTTTATAGAAAAGTGTTCATGACATCAGTTTGATCATGCAAACATTTTCTTAAGTGTTGGTAAAGTGGAACAATCCTAAGTGAAATGACCATTAGAATTACAAATATCACCTTCAATTTCTTAAATAGATTTTACTTGATCACTTTTTTTATTCTCCAAAGCTTTAAGCTTCCTAACTACAGATGCAAATTTGCTTGTAAATCATGATCCTCCCTGAGGTTTTGGATTCCTCCTCCAGATGAAGATGGTTGTAGTTTATTTGTCAATTCAAAATTTTACACAAAAAAGAAAAATAAAATAAAACAAATACCTTGGCAACAATACTTAAAATTTAACACAATTTAAAAATATTTATTTATTCTCAAATATAAGAATATCTAATTATAAAATAGCTCAGTGAATCTGAGGTCAATTCACAGAGAAAAAATTTAGTTGTAAAATTTACTTGCTTAAATTTTAGAAACCTAATTCACCCTCCTTAGATTGCTAATTAGTGTTAAAAATTGTATGTTTATTAAAAGTTAAAAATATTATTATGTGCTATAATATAATTTATATTTGTAATTGTGTATCATATTGTGAATTTCTAATTATTTTTCTAAATATTTGATTTTTTGTATTTTTGTGTGTTTATTATGTAAAAATAATAATTTTATGCAATTTAACGCTCCAAATAAATGTATGGAGGCCAACTTTGAATTCGAAAAGTCCAAGAAATTATGTCATTTTTGAAGAACGATCAGAGACTTTTGTTGTAAATTTATCATTTTTTACTACAGTAAATATGGTAATTGTGAAATTATAAACTTTTATCATGTTAGGTATAGTAATTGTTAGTGGAATATGTTGGATTTGCTTAAGTAGATTAAGCTAGAAATAAATGTAATGGGTTAGGTTTATATTTTATTAGTAAGACAAATATAAGGCTAAAATATAATTATTTTTTTAATTTGTGTGGTATAAATTAATCATGTATTAATATAAATAGAGGGGGAAGAACACACCTCTTGACACCTTCGCTTCTCTTCTTTTGTCTCAAATTCTTTTTCTCATCTCTCTTTGTAATATAGTATCAATAAATAAATTGTTTTATTTTCAATTTCAAATATCATTTTTTAATTATGTTTTCTTCAATTTTAATAATTACTTTTATTTCAATTATGCTTAGCCAAAATACTAATAATTAGGGGAAGTGACACTCTTAGTAAGAACATATGATTTAATCAAATTCTATTTTTAATTATATAAATTAAATTAAATTTATTTAATTTTAACCATATTTTATATTTTAAAATTTTAATTCATTGTAGACAAACTTGAGAGCTTAGCACAATGTATTCTTAATAACTTAGTATAAAAGTAAATGATATTTTGACTTATTGTAGACAAGTTAAGTTTTGGCATATTAAGTTCTTAAGCTATAATAAAAATAATTGGAAAATAATTGTAATTTATACAATTAATCTTTTGGGCAATAAAATAAAAATAAAAATAATTTATTAAATTGTATTTATTACTAGGAGTGGATCATAACCATAACTAATTCAATTTCATAGTTTTTCTAAAATTAAATTGCGTATTTTTAATTTTTAATTTTATTTTTTATAAACTTAAATAAATAATTAAATTTTTTCTCTATATATAGACCTTGGACTCTCTAAACTAGTTTATAATAAAATACTCTTATATTTGAAAGTTATAATCACTTTTAAGTCGTATCACAAAGGAACCAAAATCAAAATAAATAAATCAACGTGCAATGAAAAATAGAAAGGTAGGATAAAAGAGAACAAATACATGATTTGGCCAACCATGCTTACATCCATACCTCTAAACTCATTGAGCTTAAAAATTTCATTAAACAAACCTCTAAGGTTTCAGCGACTCTTACATTTGACTTTTAAAATGTCAATAAATCTTTATAATAAGAGATTATCCTAAATCTCTTAACCTAAATATATCTCAACAGTTATACCCTCTCAACTTGATTTCGCAAAAAGGATTATAAATAAATTACAAATAAATTTCTCTCACACAATATATTTGATTACAAATGAAATCCTAATGTGTGAATGAATGAAATGAATACATAAATTTTATGCTCAAATTGTAGATGATTGCTCAAAATAATAATGGTGGTTGTCTCTTTCATTTGATTTGATTTGATTTAAGTCATTTTACAATTGCAGTAGAAAACTAGCCACTGTTGACTTTCTGGTAATAATTGGTTTATCGTTTTATGTTAATCAGTTTGTCACTTTATGTTACAGTTATAATCAAAGATTTGAATTTTTGCTCAACCATTTTACTGCTTCTTATTTTTCGATTAGCTGTTTTTACTCTAGAAAGCTTTTGCTTCATAACCCATTTGCTTCTTTGGTGAATCTGGTTAGCTACTTGCTCCAGTAAAAAAACTATTTTCTAAAATTATAGTTTTACATTAAAACTTTATAAAATTATAATATGAACCAAATCTTTATAAAACTTTATAAATAAATTCATTTCCAGAATTGAAAGCAATACTTGTTAATTTCAAAATCCTCAAAAACTTTTCAATTTAAACTATAAACTTGAAAACAACTAATTTCATAAAATCATTAATTTAATAACAAGCGTATCTTGAAGTAATTTTTAAAATATAAAAATTAAAACCTCCAAAGAAATATGGAAAAGACCTACAATTAAATTATAATTTTATTTCCACAAAAACAAATATCTATTAAAGCTTATTTTTTATATATAGTATTGTATGCAATCCAAAAGTCAAGAGAACTAAAAGCTTGCATCTACATCTACCTTTTATTTGATATGTATTGAGTGTAAAGTTTTTGTTCAAGTCATCGCAAGTAAAGAGATTTATATCCTCTATTTAAATAAGTTAATTTTGAAATACATTTTTTGTGAATTGATTAATTTTAGTATTGGTAGCAATAACTACGGGGCTCCAAACCCGCGGGGTCCCGATTAATTTGGGGCGGATGTGGGACTCTAGCAAAATTTAAAAATTAATTTAGGTCTGTTTTGGATATGTGTTTAAGTCCTTAATATTTTTTGAGTTTGGGTTTGGAGATTTTATTGGGTCCCCTAACCCGACCCGCAAATAAAAATCTGATAAAAAAATATCGATTTACTGAATTCTAATATCACTTTTCTTAGATTCAATTGACTTCCTCAAGTGAAACTCTAATAGCTGTCAGCCACTGTCGTCACTTATAACTCGTCAACCACCACCGTTCGTCAGCCATGGAGAGCTCACTGAAGCAAGGGTTGCAATCATGATTTATGTCACCCACAAACGCGTCGTCGGCGTCTTCCTTGGGAGCTCCTTCAAAGGCACCGTCGACGTCTCCAACAGCTACGTAGGTTCGTACGAGGTTTCACTTACACCGTCTGATTTTTGAAAATTCATATCTAAATCCGATGCTTTTAGGGTTTCGTTATCCAAAAAAACTTTGCCAATTAGATGCAATGTCGTATTTAGGGCTTCATGCGCGAGTATATTGTTTTGTGTCAGTCTGGCTATATTGTGTTTTTACTTTATTAAAATTAAAATTTAAAAGTAATTGAGAAATTGTGAGTGGACAGGCAGGTGAGGTGACCGACGCTTTTTAACACGTTCGACAAATCGAATACAAACAGAGAAGGGAAAGCTGAGCTTTGATTCTTTGAATGAAAAAAACCAAAATTCAATAGTGTCAATTTTCCATCGTCATTCTACTCTGCAACAAGTGTAATTGTTAGTGCTTCGCTCACTCCTTTTCCCTCTCTTTCATCTCTCTTCTCTCGTTTCGTCGGTACGTGTCTCCGTTTATCTCGTCGCTACTAGTCTCCATTAATTAATATTAACATGTTAAACATTTCTTCTTCTTCTCTTTTTGGATTATATTTCTCAAGCTGTGATTGCGTAAATTTTTTTCCTTTAATTTATTCAATTAATTCTGGCTATTGGCTTCCGGGATATAATCCACCAATTGATTTGCTATCTCCTGAGTTTTGTTGCGATATAAAATAAAGAGATAGACAGGTGTGTACTGTGTACAAACAAACCTACTTGAATGAATTTATTGAATTGACTTTAAGAACACAATTCTGATTTTTTTTTATCAAAAACAAAATGAACTTATTGTTACTGTGATGTGAAAATCTAGCTCCTGAGAGCCGGAATAAATGAATAATGTGTAAAAGGAATTCTTTAATTTGCTTTTGTCCCCATTTGTCTTCAATTCCATAGCATATCTATCATTTTTCTTTCATGTTCTGTAATATATGTTATTTAATGCACCTGTGCTATGTTATTGGTGTTTGCACTTCAATAATTTTTTTTTAACTTGCCATTAATTTACTTGCAACCAATTTGGCCATGCAACAGCAGCGAACAAATGGTTGTGCCAACTTTTCTATTCTGTTGTGGATGGATGGATTTATGGCAGCATGAAAGGCTTATGTAAGTCAGTATGTTACCATGCTTTTTGTCATTGGTAACATGTTTGTCGAAATGGTTAGAAAAAAATAAAAATAACAAAAGACCAATAGACATTTGCCAAACAGGCCAGGTATTAGAAAATGATTTGAAATGTTTGTTTAAATGTGCATGAGAACTATATACTTTAGATAGTTGTTAAATTTTATTTATTGGCTTGATTGTAGGTTCAACATTCAATATGTCAAGTTCTTTGCCCACACCACACTTAATGGATGATGAAGGTAATCAAACTCAAGGTGAATCAGCCACTAGTGTTACTCACGGTCAGTTCCGACGTAGAGGAAGATTGAGGTCAATTGTGTGGGAGCATTTTGAGAAGAAAAAAATTGATGGGATTGATAAGGCTATGTGCAGTTATTGCAAAAATGCATTGGTAGCAAGGAGTACTGATGGAACTAAGCACTTGCACGATCATTTGAATACATGTCAAGTGAAAAAGGAAATAGAGGCCACCGAATTCCCACCGGCAAAGAAAGCTGCTAATGAAAAAGGGAAGACCCTGGTAGATCATTTTGATCCTGATGTTACGAGGAGAAAAATGGCACGTGCTATTGTTATGCATGAGTTCCCTCTAATTATTGTAGAGCATCAAGGGCTGAGGGATGTTATGTCTGCTCTAAACCAATTGTGGAAGCCAGTGTCTAGAAATACTATCAAGAAGGAGATTTTAGACATGTATAAGTGTGAAAAGGCCAAATATATCAGTGTGTTGGAGTAAAATCAAAGTAGAATTGCCATTACAATTGATATGTGGACTGCAGAAAATCAAACAAAAGCATATATGGCAATCACTGCACACTTTATTGACAACGCTTGGGTATTACAGAGCATATTTTTGAGGTAAAATTGTTACTATTTTGATTTATTAATTATTAATGACCAATTTGATTTCTTTAATTCTTAATTATCAATATGAATTTTTTAATTATTAATGGTCAATCTGATTTTTTTACTTATTAATGATTAATCTGAATTTTTTTACTTATTAATGATCAATATGAATTTTTTTAATTATTAATGATCAATCTGATTTGTTATAATTATTAATGGTCAATTAATTATTAATGATCAATTTGATATCTTTATTTCTTAATGATCAATATGAAGTTTTTAATTATTAATGGTCAATCTGATTTTTTTAATTATTAATGATCAATCTGAAATTTTTTTAATTATTAATACACAATTAATTTCTATTTGAAATACAAATAACCAACCCAAGAGGGGGGGTGAATTGGGTTATTAAAAATTATTTTACAAATGATTCAATCTAATGCCTTAATGTAAACAAAAATTAGGTTTCACAGCAATATAATAAATTAGATAATGCTTGTAAAATAATGAGTGAGGGAAGAGAATGCAAACACAATAATTTTTACGTGGTTCGACAATCCCCGCCTTCGTCCACGCCTCCAAGCCAACTGAGCTTGAGGATTTCACTATCCAAGCCTCCCAAGGCTTCAAACGTTTACAATTGACTTCCAAGGTGTCAATGGACCTTTACAATCAAGAGATTATCACCCTAATGTCACGGGATGAGAGTTTTCAAGCCCGTGCGGCACTCCCGCATCCCATACTACGAGAGTAAGCCTAGTGGAAGTGGCACAATATCGACTGGTTTCGCCCTGCCTTGGGCTCATCAGGAGAACGGCCTCAGTCCCCAACCAGTGTGTATAGGGCATCGCCTAGACCCCTCTTCCGCGTTAAGTCCTCGACTAGCGACAAGCTCCCCAAACTCAACCGGGTCGGCCTGCCTGAACTCCAAAGAGTCTAGGTCCGTAATGTTTCCCAACACACACGCCCCTGAAGCACGTCTCCCACAATCAGCACAACCTCGTCGATATTAGCGTACTGGCGCATATCTTGGGCGTCACGATTGCGGTCCGTGACATCCTCCCACCGCCATAACAATGCACGTCCTCGTGCATGCAAAGTACGCCTCGCAAATGTGCCCTTCCGCGCGAAAACGTGAAGATCGGCTTAACCATCTAGCCCATGAACTCCCTGCCTACTCGTCCTCAATCCGGGGAGAGGACCCGCGTCTGGAACATTCTTTCGACCTCGGTCATTTAACGCTTGGGGGTGTGAGAACCCACCTGTTCGTCCCAGCTTGTCGACCCTTGTACGCAAAAGGGCGGGGACCTGCGTAGTGCGGCATTGGAGCGCTTGGCGAGCTCGCAACGAGGGCTTTTGAGAGATGGCAAGCGCGGCTCTGATACCATCTGTCACGGGATGAGAGTTTTCAAGCCCGTGCGGCGCTCCCGCATCCCATGCTACGAGAGTAAGCCTAGTGGAAGTGGCACAATATCGACTGGTTTCGCCCTGCCTTGGGCTCATCAGGAGAACGGCCTCAGTCCCCAACCAGTGTGTATAGGGCATCGCCTAGACCCCTCTTCCGCGTTAAGTCCTCGACTAGCGACAAGCTCCCCAAACTCAACCGGGTCGGCCTGCCTGAACTCCAAAGAGTCTAGGTCCGTAATGTTTCCCAACACACACGCCCCTGAAGCACGTCTCCCACAATCAGCACAACCTCGTCGATATTAGCGTACTGGCGCATATCTTGGGCGTCACGATTGCGGTCCGTAACACTAATCTCTTTACCCCAAGTGTTTCCATCACTTGAATACTCTCAATACAATGCAAAATAGAAAATACAGCAAAACACTCTCTATAAGAGTAGATTCACAAATAATAGCACAAAAATGATTTAATCTCTTGTGATTTGCAATATGGAAGCTCAATATATGTTTTACAAACTTGTTTTTGCTTGCCAGAACCTTTGAAATGAAGTTGGAGTTGAGTTTTTATAGTTAAAGCTCGAAAACTAGCCGTTATTATCAAATTCCAGTGCTCAAGCGGCTAGCCGCTTAATTTAACCGGCCTCGTCAAATCAAATAATGAAGTTCACAGTTAATTTTGAATTTTGCTTTATAAGAACACTTCACGAAATTACATTTTTGCCTCAAAATTTACTCAAATTATGCTATGACCCAAAACATCATAAAATTTTTCAAAAAGATCCAATCTCATAAATTTTAATTATTATTTAATTCTAAAAACTTTCTGAAATTTCAGTATGGCCCAAACTGAAGAATATCTTTTCAAATAAGTCCTTTTCGAGTTTTAGTTAAATCAACATAGTTTTCAAAGTTTTCAAAACGTTTCACTTAAGCCCCCAATCTATCATAAGTTACAATATAGCCCAAATGTTTTAGAGCTTAGCAAATAAGTTCAACTCCGAAAATTAAAGCTATTTCATTTTTATTCAAATAACTTAAAATCACAAAATGTTTTATCTCATAAATATAAATTAATTTAGTTTAAAAAATAATTATTTTATTAACATAAAATTGAGCTTCACAAATGCTAATCCAAGCATAATTTAAATCATACCGGCTTTTACAAGAAATTGTCGCAATAAATTATCCGTTAAGCTCGAAATTTTATTCTTGACTTCGCCGTTGTCCGTTGAGTGTCTTGAACTTGATTTCACTTGTTCCACTTGATTCATTATCCTTCAAAACTAGTGAACTTGTGAAATACAAAATAAAACATTTTAATGCATATGTTTGTTATCATCAAAATCATATTATTTATAGCCTATTAGGCTAACAATCTCCCCCTTTTTGATGATGACAAACATCCCATGTATTTCGACATATATGCTCCCCCTTAATACATGACATACATAGTTAAATTTAAAATAAACTCTTTCTGAAAACATGATCTATAACAATTTTTAAGCTCCCCCTCAATATTTCAAAAAATATGCACAAATGTGTAAAGAGAAAATATAATACCTGTCTCCGAAATATATGACTTCTCCCTCTTCATCATCAAAATTAAACTAAGGCAATAAAAATCAACCAAATACAAGCAAGAGACATAAAGAGCTAAACATATATCAACAAGCCATAATATAGCATCCAAATGCAAAACATCCAAATACAGAACATCTAAATAGCTCATAATAATCAACCACAATTCATACAGAAAATGTAAATGCATAAAAATATGTGGTACAGAGTGACAGAAAAAGCTATGGAAATGGTGGATGTGATGAAGATGATGGTGGTGGAAACCCAAGAGCTACAAAAAGCTGCTGCTGGCCATCAAGAATCTGCTGCTGTTGAGCAAAAAGTCGCTGGTGTTGATCAAATAATTGCTGCTGGTGCTCCAAAGTAGATTGAGCTGAAAAAACTTCAAACTGAGATTGAAGTTGGCTTTGCTGTGTCGAAAGAGAATCCATTTTAGCCAACATCTGCTGCATTTGATCCTCATGGGTAGCTGAAGGAGTTTTGGAAGAACCCGCAAAAGATGGATTATGAGAGCGCTGTGGGACACTAAGATCAGGAAGTTGCTCTGGTGGAAGAATATCGTTAAAGAAACGATGATCTGTAGGAGCAAGTTCAGAAACTTTGGTGGAGTATCTCCGGTCCCTAGTCCATTTACCTTCGGCCCAAATAAATCCTAAGTTGGCAATGGCATCATCTCCTAGTTCTCTTGAGTTTAAAAAGGTTGGTTCGGTTATGGGTACTCGAAAATGTTTAAGGATGCGGGTAATGATACTACCATAAGGGAGGGACCTTTTAGCCATACAAGGTGTGCTAAGCATATGATTGAGTATTATGTACCCAACATTAAGTTTTCTACCCTCCAAAATACAATCCAATAAAGCCACATCCAATCGGTTAACTTCATCCCCATGACCATATCTAGGAGTAATTACATGATGAAGAACATAATGTAGGATTCTAATTTGAAGAGGCAAAGCTTGAGATTTTAATGATGATCGACAAAATTCATCGGACAAATCACGTCGGCGACAAATTTTTCGAACAACATTTTCAAGAGAAAACCACGGATGATCTATTCTAGCTCTAGCACTATAAATTTCTAATCCCTCATTTGGAGTCCCAAGAATATGATTTAACTCCGCAACATCAAATTCAATATGAACTCCCCCAACACTAGTAACAATTCTATCCGAAACTTCTATGTCCATATTCGAATAAAAGACTTTAACTAAATTCTCATAATATGCTTCTTGAACAACTAAGACATTTTTCCAACCCATAGCAATAAGAAGTTTGTCAAGAGATTTACCACAAATTTCTAAATTCGCCAAATTCTTAAGACTAACAAGGTAAGGAGGAATAACCGACCTCGGCATAAAATTATCGATAAACCGTTTCCGAAGCGGGAGATGTCGAAAATGAGTGGACAGAAACTCCGTATTATCCTCATAATCTTCCTTGCGTCTCTTGGCTATTTGTTTGCTCTTGGTTTTTTCTCCACCCACCATTGTTGAACAATTTTGGATTTGAGGAAAATGGATAAGTTTGAGCCAAGAAATGTAATCCTAGAGATGAATGAGGTTTAGATATAATGTGGAATTGATTAAAGATGGGCTAGAGAGAGCTTGAAAATCTAGAGAGAGAAACGGCCAAAACTAGGTTTTTGGATTTCGGATTTTGATGGAAGTGTGATAAAATGATGTTTGAATGATGAAAAATGAAGGAGTAGTGGATGGGTAATGGTTTGGATGATTAATTTTAGCAAGAAAATGAGTGAGAATTGAAGAAATTTGAGTGAGAGATGGTGAGGCACTATTCACGCGGGAGAGAGAGAAAGAGATAAACAAGAGAAGAGAAAGATGAAATGATGATTGGAAGGTGTTTAATGGAAGTTAAATGGATGGGTGATGGATTGAATCAATGATTTTGACATGAAAATGGTTGAGAAATGAAGAATTTTTGAAGGAAAAATGGAGGAGAAGTCACGGTTTTGAGAGAGAGAGAGACAAGTGAGGAAGAAGGCCAAAATGAGGGAGAGGAGTGGGTAAAACCCGTGACCAAGCGGCTAGCCGCTTGATTCAGGCGGCTCCCCGCCTGGGTGCTGCCCAACTGTACCAAAGTCACTTTTCGGCCATTTTTTATCAATCCCGTCATCATTTCTTGATTCCGAAACCTCTCAAGAACCATTTTAATGCATGAATCATGATCTTAAACATTTAAAACATGATTAAATCAAGCAAATGATTCATCTATCAAGCATATATCATAGAGCACACAAGCATTTGAAATGAATATTTCATAGCACCTTATTTATCTATCATGCTCAAACTTCTTCAAAAACATTAACAAACATTAAGCAAATAATTTTAATAGATCCAATAACATAATTAGAGATGTTAATGTGAAAATCTCATCATCCCAAGCTCATGCCGAATTTTTGAAAATTGTTCTTCGCAAAGGGGTTTTGTAAAAATATCAGCAAGTTGATTTTCCGTAGAGATAAATTCTAAAGCAATATCACCCTTTTGTACATGATCTCTTAAAAAATGATGTCTAATCTCTATATGCTTGGTTCTAGAGTGCTGAATGGGATTCTTTGACAGATTAATACCATAGTCTCTAAGTGTTTATTTCATCCAAAGGGCCTGTGCACAACAACTACCTGCGGCAATATATTCCGCCTCAGTGGTTGAGAGTGCAACCGAGTTTTGTTTCTTACTAAATCATGAAACAAGAGAATGACCTAGAAAATGGCAAGTTCCACTAGTACTTTTCCTATCCACCTTATAACCAGCAAAATCGGCATCCGAGTAACAAGTTAAATCTATATGAGTTCCTCTAGGATACCAAAGGCCAAGATCTATGGTTCCACTCAAATAACGAAAAATTCTTTTAACAGCAAGCAAATGAGATTCCTTGGGACATGATTGAAATCTTGCACACAAACATACACTAAACATGATATCAGGTCTACTTGCGGTTAAGTAAAGTAAAGAGTCGATCATACCTCGATACTTTTTAATATCAACTTCTTTACCTTTTTCATCCTTGTCAAGCTTGATTGTTGTACTCATTGGAGTGCTTTTAGTGTTTGATTCTTCAATTCCAAACCTCTTGAGCAGATCTTTGACATATTTAGCTTGATTGATGAAAATTCCCTCATTGTTTTGTTTGATTTGAAGTCCAAGGAAATACTTTAATTCTCCCATCATGCTCATTTCAAACTCCTTACTCATACAAGATGAAAACTCTTTGCACAATGACTCATTAGTAGAACCAAAAATAATATCATCAACATAAATTTGAACAACAAGTATGTCTTGGTTCTTATGCTTAACAAAAAGTGTAGTATCGGCTTTTCCCATTGAAAAATCATTATCAAGCAAGAAATTTTTAAGCCTATCATACCATGCTCTAGGTGCTTGTTTTAAACCATATAAAGCTTTTGATAACTTATAAACATGATCTGAAAATTTTTCAAAACCAGGGGGTTGTTTCACATAAACTTCCTCCATGATATATCCATTTAGAAAGGCACTTTTGACATCCATTTGAAATAAAATGAAATCTTTATAACATGCATATGCTAGCAACATTCTAATGGATTCTAATCTAGCTACTGGTGCAAATGTCTCATCAAAATCAATTCCTTCTTCTTGGTTGTATCCTTGAGCCACTAATCTAGCTTTATTCCTTACAACCACACCGGATTCATCCATCTTATTTCTAAATACCCATTTAGTTCCTATAATGGATTGGTGTTCTGGTTTGGGAACTAATTCCCATACTTTATTTCTCTCAAATTGGTTTAACTCATCTTGCATTGCCATAATCTAAGATTCATCATTTTCCGCATCCACAAAGGATTTTGGTTCAATTTGAGAAATAAATGAAGTATGCTCACATGTATTCCTAAGTGATGATCTAGTTGTAACACCTCTAGATGGATCTCCTAAAATGGCGCCTTTTGGGTGAGAAGAAACATACCTCCACTCCTTGGGGAGTGCTTGAGAAGTACCTTGATTTTGTTCTGCGCTTGTTTCTTCAAGTTGCTCCACTTGATTTTCTGCATTCTTTTGGTTGTTCTTTGATGAATCTTCTTGTATATTTTCATCTGCATCATCACTAACAGCGACTTTCTCCATAGAAGAGGTATTAGACTCATCAAAAGTAACATGAATAGACTCTTCCACAACCAAAGTTCTTTTATTATACACTCTATAAGCTTTGCTTGAGTTTGAATACCCAAGAAAGATACCAACATCAGATTTTGGATCAAATTTTCCAAGATTATCTTTTGTGTTCAAAATAAAACATTTACATCCAAAAACTTTGAAATAACCAATGTTGGGTTTTCTATCTTTCCAAAGCTCATAGGGAGTTTTATTAAGATAAGATTTGATCAACACCCGATTTAAAACATAACAAGCGGTGTTGACGGCTTCGGCCCAAAAATATTTAGGTAAAGCATTTTCATTTAACATGGTCCTAGCCATTTCTTGAATAGATCTATTCTTTCTCTCAATGACTCCATTTTGTTGTGGAGTTCTAGGAGATGAAAATTGATACTCAATGCCTAAATCATTATAGAAATTTTCAAATGCATGATTCTTAAATTCTCTACCATGATCACTTCTAATGCAAGTAATAGAGTATTCTTTTTCATTTTGAACCTTTCTACAGAAAACTTTAAAAGCTTCAAATGCATTATCTTTATTAGCCAGGAATACTACCCAAGTGTATCTAGAATAATCATCTACAATTACAAATGCATAATATTTTCCACTTAAGCTAGCATGTCTAGAGGGTCCAAATAAATCCATGTGAAGTAATTGAAGTGGTTTTGAAGTAGAGACATGATTCTTGTTTTTAAAAGAAGTTTTGATTTGTTTTCCAAATTGACAAGCTTCACAAATTTTATCTTTTTAAAAACTAATTTTTGGAAGTCCTTTAACCAAATCATTTTTCGAAATTTTTGAGATTAATTCCATGTTTGCATGACCTAATCGTCTATGCCACAACCAACAATCATCATGTAATGCTGAGAAATATTTATCAATGGTAGATGCACAATCTATATTAATGGTATAAACATTAATACATCTATTTCCTACAAACAAAACCTTTCCATCACATGCATTTTCAATAACGCATCTAGATTTATCAAAGACTACTTTATAACCTTTATCACATAATTGACTAATACTAAGTAAATTATGTTTTAAGTTTTCAACCAAGCACACATTTTCAATAAGAGTAGAAGATACATTACCGACATTGCCAATACCAATGATCTTTCCTTTTGAATTATCTCCAAAAGATACATCTCCACCATTTTCGATCTTGGTAAAACTTGAAAACCAAGCATAATTTCCTGTCATGTGTCTTGAACACCCACTGTCCAAGTACCATTTATTCTTCTTCTTCTTTAAGCCTGCAGAAAAAATTTTAAGTCTTAGGTACCCAAATCTTTTTGGGTCCTTGGATGTCGACAATGGTTCCTTTTGGAACCCAAACATATTTTATACCATAATAAGCATTTCTTTTCACAGGACATCTATTTTTCATGTGACCATTTCTATTGCAATAATGACAAGTAATTTTATGATTACTTGTGGATGTAGCTTTAACAAAATAATTCTTGTAATACTTTTGCTTCAAATTAGGCTTATACCCAAGTCCACCTTTATCAAAAACACATTTTTGAGAGTTAAGTAAATTATCCAATATCTTTTGGCCATTTGTGAATTTTATCACAATTTCATTTAACTCATTATTCTTCTTCTTGAGAACTTCATTCTCCTTTATCAATTTTTCAACATGTAATTTTTCATGCTCATAAGAGGTATTAAGCTTCTCATTTGAAGATGTGACTTTACCATGCAACATTTTATTTTCTAGTTCTAAACATGTAATCTTTGCATTCAATGATTCATTTTCATTATTGAGATCTATCAATTTCTTTTTAAGACATACATTCTTTTTACCTATCTTATCAACTCACCATGCAATTCTTTAAAAGCATCATGTAATTCATCATAGGTAGGAAGATCATTTACCTCATCTAGTTCATCATTCGATTCATCTCCAATCGCCATAAGAGCTAGATTTGTCATTTCTTGATGCTCATCATCATCACTTGTTTCTTCATCAGTATCATCCCATGTGGCCACCATTGCTTTCTTCTTAAATTTGTTGAGAAGAGGGCATTCCGATCTTATGTGGCCAGGCTTCTTGTACTCGTAACATTTAATTGCTTCCTTTTTCTCTTTTTAGTTCTTGAAATCTTTAAATTTTCTTCGCTCACCAGTTTTCTTGAAAAATTTTCTGAACCTCCTAGCAAGCATAGCCAATTCCTCATCATCCAAATTTCACTTTCTCCATCACTTTCAAATTTTGTGACTTTGAGAGCAATGTTTTTCTTCTTCTCTTCATTGCCTCTTTTCAAATTTGCCAAATCTTCCTCATAAGAAATAAGAGAACCGATTAGATCATCAATAGGTAATACATTTAAATCTTTAGCTTCCTCAATGGCGTTCTTTTTGGTCTCCAATCCTGGGAAGTGATCTAATAATTTTCTTAACTTTCTCACTATTTGAAAAAGTCTTTCCTAGGGCTCCTAGAGTGTTCACTATGTCCGTAAATCTAGTATACATAGAATACACACTTTCATTTTGTTCCATTTGAAACAATTCATATTGTCGAGTGTATCTACTAATTTTAGACTCTTTTACTTGATTTGTACCTTCATAAACAACTTCAAGTTTATGCCAAATTTCATAAGCACTTTCACAACTTGACACTCTATGAAATTCTTTCTTATCTAGTGCACAAAATAACGCATTCATGGCTTTGGAATTTAGAGAAGCTTTTCTCTTTTCCAATTCATTCCATTCCTGTGAAGGCTTTGGAATATCTTCCCCGACTTCATTTTTAGTCAATGGCATAAATGGACCATCACAAACAACTTCCCAAATTTCGTAATCTAGGGCTTGTAAATAAATTCTCATCCTAGTTTTTGAATATGGATAGTCATTTCCGTCAAAGAATGGTGGTCTAGTTGTGGACTGTCCTTCCCTAAAGGTTGAATCACTTTGGGTTGCCATGGATCTTTTACTCTAGACGGTTAATTCCTAATAAGAGAACCAAGCTCTGATACCAATTGAAATACAAATAACCAACCCAAGAGGGGGGGTGAATTGGGTTATTAAAAATTATTTTACAAATGATTCAATCTAATGCCTTAATGTAAACAAAAATTAAGTTTCACAGCAATATAATAAATTAGATAATGCTTGTAAAATAAATGAGTAAGGGAAGAGAATGCAAACACGATTGAATTTTTACGTGGTTCGGCAATCCCCGCCACGCCCACGCCTCCAAGCCAACCGAGCTTGAGGATTTCACTATCCAAGCCTCCCAAGGCTTCAAACGTTTACAATTGACTTCCAAGGTATCAATGGACCTTTACAATCAAGAGATTATCACCCTAATCTCTTTACCCCAAGTGTTTCCCTCACTAATACTCTCAATACATCGCAAAATAAAAATACAAAGAAACACTCTCTATAAGAGTAGATTCACAAATAATAAGACAAAAATGATTTAATCTCTTGTGATTTGCAATATGGAAGCTCAATATATGTTTTACAAACTTGTTTTTCTTTGCACGTAACCTTTGAAATGAAGTTGGAGTTGAGTTTTTATAGTTAAAGTTCAAAACTAGCCGTTATTATCAAAATTCCAGTCTTTCAAATGCGACAATGCTACCGCTTAATTTAACCGGCTCCCCGCTCGTAACAGTGAAGTTACCGTTAATTTTGAATTTTGCTATAGTAATACTGTTCACGAAATTACATTTTTGCCTCAAAATTTACTCAAATTATGCTATGACCCAAAACATCATAAAATTTTTCAAAAAGATCCAATCTCATAAATTTTAATTATTATTTAATTCTAAAAACTTTCTGAAATTTCAGTATGGCCCAAACTGAAGAATATCTTTTCAAATAAGTCCTTTTCGAGTTTTAGTTAAATCAACATAGTTTTCAAAGTTTTCAAAACGTTTCACTTAAGCCCCCAATCTATCATAAGTTACAATATAGCCCAAATATTTTAGAGCTTAGCAAATAAGTCCAACTCCGAAAATTAAAGCTATTTCATTTTTATTCAAATAACTTAAAATCACAAAATGTTTTATCTCATAAATATAAAATTAATTTAGTTTAAAAAATAATTATTTTATTAACATAAAATTGAGCTTCACAAATGCTAATCCAAGCATAATTTAAATCATACCGGCTTTTACAAGAAATTGTCGCAATAAATTATCCGTTAAGCTCGAAATTTTATTCTTGACTTCGCCGTTGTCCGTTGAGTGTCTTGAACTTAATTTCACTTGTTCCACTTGATTCATTATCCTTCAAAACTAGTGAACTTGTGAAATATAAAATAAAACACTTTAATGCATATGTTTGTTATTATCAAAATCATATTATTTATAGCCTATTAGGCTAACACTATTTTTTTTTAATTAGCTTTTTGGAAGTGCCTGATTCTCACACAGGCCAAGTGCTTTGTGATAAGCTAATGGGTTCGTTATTGGAGCTCAACATTGAGTGTAAGTTATCCTCCATAATTGTTGACAATGCTACTATTAATGATTGTATGATTGATTTTATGTTATTGGCACTAGATAAAAATGATCTAATTTTAGATGGAAAAAAGTTTCATGTCCGTTGTTGTGCCCACATTTTGAATTTGATTGTAAAAGATAGGTTAAGTGTGATTGGGGATATGATTGCAAACATTCGTGAGAGTGTTATTTTTTGGTCATGATCAACTAAAAAGAAATCGATATTTGATGAGAATGCACGTAAATTAGGCATTACTTCTGGTAGAAAACTAGTTTAAGATTGTCCAATTAGGTGGAATTCTACTTATCTAATGATATGTTCTGTATTGCATTATAAGAATGTTTTTTGTCGATTGAAGAATATTGATGGACAGTATAAGTGTTTGCCTAGTGAGCGTGATTGGCAATTGGCTAGTGCCTTAGAAAATGATTTGAAATGTTTTTACGACTGTACAACGTTGTTTTCTGGTACTAGTTATCCAACATCTAATCTATTTCTACATCATGTGTGTGATATTAGATTGCGCTTGAATGAGTGGGTTTCAACTCCTGGATATGATGAATTTAGAATCATGGCACAAAAAATGATTGAAAAGTTCAATAAGTAGTGGCATGACATGAGTGGAATATTATCTATTGCATGTATTTTTGATCCTAGGTTCAAAATTAGGTTAGTTGAGTATTACTTTTCCATGATTTATGGAGATGATGCTACTTCTTGTGTTCAAATAGTGCATGATGATTGTCAAAGTATAGTAAAAGAGTACAAAGCTAGATATGCATCAGCTACTAGTTCTCCTAAATATAGCTCTAGTTCTTTGAGTACTTCTCATTCTATGTCGAGTTTGGGTTCAGGTTCCTATAGAAGTTCAACTGAATGGATTTCAGGGTTTACTAGTTTTGTTAATTTTGGTAATGAAGAAGTAAAGGATGAGCTAGAAACTTATTTGGATGAAAAGTTAGTACCATTTATTTGTTAAGGAACACTTTGATATTTTAGCTTGGTGGAAGGTCAACGGTGGTAACTATCCTCTATTGTCTCGAATTACGAGAGATATTTTGACTATTCCAATTACCACTGTTGCTTTTGAATCTACTTTTAGCACAGGTGGTCGATTTGTAAACCCATATCACAGTAGACTCCATCCAAGCACATTAGAAGCTTTGATGTGTAGTCAAAGTTGGATATGTGCTCTTTGTGGAAGTATATGGTTTAAAATTGTGTGTGTATATATATAAACATTAACTAATAACTAACTTGATTTTGGTTTTCATTTATATTTTTTTAATTAGTTGTGTCATCGACCTTTCCGACATTTGCCAAGATTCTTGATGAGGAGCCGGAAATTGAAACTGATGTAGAGGCAGTAGAGGTATATACTTTTAATTTATATTATTTTGTCAAGTATTTACTAAGTTGAATTGTTAAAAGATTTTTTATTTTGTTTATTTATTTTTTGTTTATCTTATTGTAGGCTTACGGAGAATGTTAGAATGTGCATCAATGGTGATGGCAAATTTATATTGAAAGTTTAAAATTGTTTTAATTTGTCATTTGATCATTTGATTTGTCATATAAAATTTAATCTTTTGTAATTATGTGGAGATTGTTAAAATTTGATCATTTGTAATTTTATTTCTAAATTTGGAGATTGTTAGAATTATTATTTTAAAAAAGAATTAGAATATTAAAAGATTATTATTTTAAAAAAATAGGGATCGGGTCCCTATTTTAATCCCCATTTAATTCGGAGATTTTTTTTGGCATACCCAAACTATCTCCGATTATAATTTTTTGGGTATGGGGTGGGTTTGGGAGATAATTTTAAATCGAGTTTGGGTTTGGGGATAATGATTCCCACCCCGAACCTGCCCCACCGACATCTCTAATTATTTTTAAATTACTTTGTTTTTTTTTTAAAACATCAATTTATTTTTTATTTTGTTAGAAAAATAAAATAAAAATATCGTAAAATAAAAATATTGATCTACCTGCTCTTCCCTTATATTTAGACTAAATATAAAAGTAATTTGAGAAGGGTTATTGCACGTTTACTGATATTCAATTTAAAAAGTTTTTATCCATTGGGGAGAACTTTGAAAAGACTATTATCTATATAATAAGGAGTGGTTAAATTATAATTCGCGTAATTTATGTTAGATGTAATAATAATAATAATAAATCTATTGTTATTGTATATTAAATAAATTATGCAAATCATAATTTAATCAAATCCATATGCTAAAGGCCACACTAAAGTGTTCTTAATTCGTTGCTACTCCGTCCTTTTTCATTTTATGGGCTAGTCCACCGTGATCTACGTAAATTTTACTGTTAAAAAAATGCAAAAACAACGGTCAGATTGAGTTCAACCGAAACTTTGAAACAAACGGCCGAGATTTGACTTTAATATTTTCCAAACACACACCAACAAAACCAACCTCGCAAAATCACAAAAAGCGCGGTCCGCACCGCTGGCGCACTTTAGCATTAGCAACTTGAAACCCCCGACTGCTGCGAGACTGCAGCCCCCTGTAGTCGAGTCCAAGCACCTGTAGTCGTTGGATAGCATATAGACCAAACGGAAAGCGACAAATCGAGGAAGGAGAAGAGAAAAATTAGAGAGGCACAAGACCAGATAAAGCAAAAGTGAAAGGTTTTATTTATCATTATTATTTTTCTAGGTTTACTGATGAAGCGTACGATAATGTCCGACCCGAACCCGTATAGCACCGCAAACGGATCTTCCAACAAGCGTTCCAAGCAACCGGCCCCGCCTTTGGTAATTCCTCATGGACACGTGGCCTTCCGTCTGCTCTGCCACTCGTCTCGCATCGGCGGCGTTATCGGGAAGTCCGGAAATGTCATCAAGCAGCTCCAGCAGTTAACCGGAGCCAGGATCCGGGTCGAAGAGCCCCCAACCGAGACGCCCGACCGCGTCGTCACGGTGATCGCACCGCCGAGTATTGACACGACGATTTGTATTGAGAAGAAAAGCAGCAGTGGTGGTGTAAATAGTGGTGCTAATGGGAATGTCGTGGACGGTGATAATTTGAGTAAAATTGAAGTGTCAAAGGCGCAGGAGGCATTGATTAGGGTTTTTGAGAGGATATTGGAGGTGGCGTCGGAGACCGAGGGAGTTGAAATGGGGGTGGTGTCTTGTAGGTTGTTGGCAGAGACGAAGCATGTTGGTTCAGTGATTGGGAAAGGAGGTAAAGTTGTGGAGAAAATTAGGAAAGAGAGTGGATGTAAGATTAGGGTTTTGGCTGAGAATTTGTCTGCTTGTGCTGGCCCCAACGATGAGATTATTGAGGTAACTGATTTGTTTGCAATTTCTGTGTTGTCTAAACTGCATTGAGAATTTGAAACTAGCTCATTATGGATAGAAGATTAGGGCTATAAAAGACTTCATATTAATTCATGTGGTCGTAATTCAAACTCTTATGTGATTAATGAGTTAAATTGTTGTGCAGCTAAAATTCGAACTTAGGTATTACATGATTACATTGCTCTTGTTCTACATATCTAACATTGAATATTGCACCCAAACCTAGGAATGGCAGAATTACTTACTGTAGTAGCTTCCCACATCACTCCAGTATGGGAGAAGTCTAGTGCATATAAGGGCTGATCCACATATTTTGGCAAGACTTGTTTTGGGGTGTTTTGGCACCTTAAGAGCTAATCCATGATGGCTTAGCCCAACCCAGACAATATTTCTCAATATTAGCATAAAACATCTTTACTAACTTAGGGTAGATACAATCCTCTAATGTGAAAATGGGGAGCCATTGTATCTGACAAATAACTTCTTATTATAAATATAATATCTTTATCAATTTTATGTAGAAATTTCCACGCAACAATCAATTTCTTAGATTCTAAGCCCTTGTAAATCAAGGCTCATTCCTTATTCGTAAAGATTGATGGGGTCATACCCTATCTGAGTTTGAGTTTGAGCTTGTCTAATCAATTTGGAACTATCTCTTGAGAGCCTCTACTTTTTCCCCAGATGCTTAATTGACATTTTTAGGAGAAGAGAGAAAGAGAGAGTTTTTCTAGTAATATTTTTGGTGGCAAAGATATCAAAACTTTTGAAGAACGATGGACAGAAATTTGCTTTAAAAGAGTTCAAAAGAGATTGAAGATGGATACTTAATGATGATTTGATAGTGTTAAAGCTAGAACCACCCCCCCCCCCCCAAAACAAAAAAAAAAATCAATTCTTTATTTGGGCTTTTTCTCAAAGGAAAATTAGCACATGTGAAGTGATTCAAAAAAAGTACCCATCTATGTGGCTCTTGCCTTGATGGCGTGTGATGTGTGGGAAGTGAAGAGACTGCTAATCATCTGTTTCTTATTGTGAGGTTGCTTTTAGATTCTGGCAAAGAAATTTAAATTGAGTTTCAAATTAAGAAAGCAGCTGAAGGAGATTTGTAGATTATAGCTGCAGAAACCCTTATGCTTGAGAGAAAGCTTGATGCTCATTGTGTATTTTAGAGAGGCTTATTTCAGTAGAGTCCTTCCTAACTATTTGGGAGATAGAGAATGTTTGCTTCAGTCGATAAATGATGCAGAAAGATATTAGCCTTAATTTTAAGTTGTGGAAGTAATAGGTGAAGAAATTGAAGTGATCTTTAAAATATTGTGTATCAAACTCACTTTTTGCATTTTTATTCATTTGGTATCCATTTTGTATTCAGTTGACTGTATTTTGTTCGGAGGTGTCAAATGAATGGGTCGAATGCGGCCAGAAAATTGAAGCTCACACAGGCCTGCAGGTACATTAGGCCTAGGCTTGCTAATTTAATGTCCACTCTATAAGTGCATAAGCTTGGGCAAGTATTGTAGGATGAGTTGGAGTTTTACTTTGAGGTTTTTATTATTTCTAATTTTTAGTTGTGATCAGGTTTTATTTAGCTTATTCGGCTTTGGTTTAATTTTCTTAAGTGGTTTTGTTATTTGAGCCAGATTTCTGGTCCTTTTTTGTTCGGTCTTTGGCCACTGCAAATGAGGCCTCTTTGTCAGTTTTCAGTCGGACTTGTGATAAGGGAATATTGAATAATTGAATAAGGAGTTGACTTCTCCATATAGTTCTTCTGATTATGCTCTCTCTTTTGATAATTAAATAATTGAATTCAGAGTTGGCTTCTCCATATATTCTTATGTTTTGGTCTCCTTCCTCACAAGATTTTCTCCCCCTTTCTATTTTTGTTTCATATCAGTGAGACAAACCCACAAGCTTTTGACATTGGATTTTTGTCATATTAATGCTGAACCAGACTTGGCCACTCATGCCTACGAGCCCATAACCCATGTCTGTCACATTTCACTTGGTGGATCAGATGGACTAGTTGTTTAGAGAGTGGACCAAGCCCACACCTGCTCTATTCAACCATCTTGAGGTCTCTAATTGCATTACTTGTGAACAAAGATGTATTCTTCTTTTGTGCATGGAAAATGAATGACTTGTCCGATCTTACTGTCTTCAAGTGCTTAGTAGAGTTCATTTAGATTTGAAATTCATTCTTGCAAGGTTAAACTTGGACCTGTTACCTTTGGGATATTTCATAATTTGGGTTGCTAAGATGTTAACAGGGGTATTCTGGCAATCTGGATGTGTTTACATATCCTTGAGGTTTAGATCTTTATAATTGGGTCCAGCTGGATTCTCTTTATCTGATGCATTTGTTCCGTTCAATTACAGTATAGCTGTGAATTGATCTCTTTTTCCTTTGAAAAAATGGTTCAATGTGTTCTGCAGATCGATGGGGATGTTTTGGCTGTAAAAAAAGCACTTATTGCTGTTTCTCGCTGTCTTCAAGATTGTCCCCCAAGTGGCAAGAGTAGGGTGACTGGAAGCCGAGCAAATGAGGCAAACTTACAAGAAACCTTACACAAGCCTCTTGAGGTAGCCTTCCAAGAGTCTACATGCAGACCTGTTGAGACAATTCCACATGAGACTGCACGCAGACCTCTTGATGCAATTCCGCATGAGACCATACGCAGATCTCTTGAAGCAGTTCCCCATGATACTATAGCCAGACCTGTTGAGGCAGTTCCCCAAGAAATTTTATGGAGATCTGTTGAGTCAGGTCCTCAAGAGATTTTAAGGAGACCACTTGAGGTATTTGTTCCAGAGAGTTCGCATAGATCTTCTGAGGCACTTTCCATTGAGACTCAACGTAGACCTTCTGGGGCTGTTTCCCAGGAGATTCTACCTGATCTTCGTGTAGATATTCTTTCACAGAGAAATTCTGTATTAACTACTGCACCAAGCAGCTCCATCAGTTATGTGTCAGCAGTTCATCCTTTGTCATTAGAATCTGACCGGGTTGCCACCCTGGATGCAAGAACACAACAGCAGGAAGTGAGTTTTAGAATTCTTTGTTCTAATGATAAGGTCGGAGCTGTTATTGGGAAGGGAGGCACCATCGTCAGGGCTCTTCAGAGCGAGACAGGTGCTTCTATAAGTGTTGGAGCTACCATGCCAGAGTGTGATGAACGGTTAATCACTGTTACTGCATCAGAGGTTTGCTTTGCTGTGATCTTTCTTTAGAATTATCTATAGACACTTATGACGTATGGGTTTTAAGTTTTTCTACATTGGCTTATCTCTTGTAGAGTCCAGAATCACGGTATTCGCCTGCACAAAAAGCTGTTGTTCTTGTTTTTTCTAGATTGATAGAGGGTACTAATGAAAAGGGGTTAGATTTCAGCTCAAATAAGGGGTTACCTGTCAATGCTCGGCTTGTAGTTGCATCAAATCAAGTTGGTTGTTTGTTGGGAAAAGGAGGCACAATAATCTCAGAAATGCGGAAGGTGACTGGTACTGGCATAAGGATAATTAATGACCAGCTCCTCAAGTGTATATCAGAGAATGATAGAGTGGTGCAGGTGAAATTTTTTCATTTTCTATTTTCCTTATTGTACATAGTGTATTGCTTATGGATGACTTTTTGCACCTTGTGTTACGAGTTTTAATTTTCTGAGTTGCAATGATCTTGATTAATTAGTCTTAAATAATCATTTTTACTTTCTCATAATCATATTTCTATATCTGTGTTTGCCAAATGTGATTATGAGAGTTGGGTTTTCTTTTTTTCCTTCCATAGTGCTGTCACAGCTAGTAGCGTTTGTCATTTGGCAATTGTTCACAAATAATGTTCCATTATATTATATGTCCTATTTAGGTGTGAATGCTTGTGGTTATTATGTTTATTTATTTGCATAAAATTATATCAACAGCTTAGGATAATGTTTGCTGGTCATAGGTGCACTTTTGCAGATCAAATTTTCTAATCCATTGTTTCTGCACAAACACACTTTTCTAGAAAAACAGATGTGTCGTGTCTAACAGGTCTCTAAATAAATAGATGAGATCTCTTACAGGTTGGACAGCTGTTTCTTCATTCAATTAGGTAAAGATAAGCCTTTTGAAGCCCATTACATTGATATGAATTAATTGAACCACAGGCTGCCCTCAGAGAGTTCACATAGGAAAGTTTCTTATGGAGTTGTAGAATCTTGATGACGAAGGAAATTTATCATTGACAAGTTGTATTTAATGGAAGAAAACATAAACTGTAAGCAGACATGTGCTGTTGAATAAATACAGTATTATATGGTTGGAGCAGTGCAATGGGTCACATTGGTGGATAGCAACAATGGGTAAGAAGAAAAGAGGCTGTGATAGTTGTGATTTATTTAATTTATGAGTAGTTGATGCAAAAATTTTGAAGATATCATTCAGAATGAAGAAATGCAGTAAGCTAAGCTGAGGGCTAATCTGTTCATTTGGCAAGATTATCAAATGTAAATTTCTGAAACTGCTGCTCTAGTTTTAAGTTTATAGTTTGAGGGGTAGTATGTCAATCTCTAAATTCAGCACCAATTTCAGCTATTAAGAAATCTGGTATACTTTAGTTTTAGTGTGCTGATTTTGGTATTCTGAAAATAATCTCTTTGTTCCTTTTTGCCTTCGTTGATTTTGAATTACTATAGGAAGTAATCCTCAAATCTCATATTGGACAGGGTTTGTTTATATCTTCTTGGTGCTCTTGTTCAGGGAACTTTGTTAGTTCCAAAGAGAATTTGAGACAAAGTAGCTAGACTATGGTACAATTGAAAACATGGCAAATAGCCTTTTTCTAGACAATTGCTTGACTTGAACCCATCCAGAACCATTTTTTGATCCTCTCTAATTTTCTAGGTCTTGCAGTTCCTGTCTGTACACGCAATCATCTCTTCCCAATTTGTGTTTGACTTGGGGTACTCCTGCAACTTCTTTTATGCCATTCCTTCCAATAGTTTGTAATGTGGACTGTATTACATGCTTTGCCTTTTAATCCATTTGTACTCATGAGTGTTAAAAGGATGGAAGAACGACCATAAGAATCAATTATATGATACATAAAAGATGATTCCTTTTTGTGTAGTACACAAAGCTGAACAGCAGTAATAGGTTTAAGTGTTCCATCTATTTTGTTTTCAAATAGTTTTCTTTTCTCAGATGCTTATGCATGTTTCACTGCTTTCATTTTGTTTCTTCCATATCAATGCTCATGGGTTTTGTTGAAAAGATGTGAAAAATATAATAATGTGATTCATTGCTCTTTTTTTTTTTCTTTTTTCCTGGGTGCTGCAATATCGTATAATTTTCTTTATGCAATTTGTTATATCTACAGATTTCAGGAGAGTTCTCAAAGGTGAAAGATGCAGTTTATAATGTAACTGGTAGACTGCGAGATAATCTTTTTTCTGGCACATTGAACACTGCTGGAACAAGGAGCAGTTCCTCTGTATTAACTGAGACCAGTCCTTATTGTAGATTGAAGGACCGTACTTCTTTTGGGGTTCACTCGGCAGTTGCTGTTTCTCATAATTTTAGCCAACCTACATTAACACAGGGTATGGATCATCTGGGACTTTCCCATAGTCTAGATCGTCCTCCTTCAGCAAAGTTATGGACAGCACAGGTAGTATCTCTTTCTTCAGTTTCTCTTTCGCATATCATTGGATTCCCCCATATTTTCATTTATGGGTGGGTTTGCTTGCAGAAAGTAACTGGAGTTCATTTGAGAGGCAGCTCCGATGTTGGAAGAGGTTGGAGTCAAGATCTGAGTCATCATAAAGGCGGATTGGAGCTTGGCAGGTTCGTAACAAGTAACACAGTGCATGAAAATGAGAGTGTGGGCTTATAGTTGGTCTCCTCTTGAGTAATTCACTTTATAAATATCATCTCTTCGCATCAAGCCATCAATTCTAAACATCTTATTTTAATCAAGGATACTCAACACTGACCTCCATTCCCTAATGTGGCATGCACTTAATATTCTGCCATCTGTCTATGGTCTCGTATGGAAATCCCTGACTTGGGACATGAATGCCTGACGTTTCAATAAATTTGATTTAAGTATTTTCATCTAAATGCAATTTTTATGTTTTTTTTTTTTTAACCCTGCTAGCGTCACATTATGACATTTCATTAAACTACATGTCGAGTGTGAGGGAATGGTGCAAGGCAAAGTTAAATTGGAGCATTAGTTGGCCATATGGCCTGCATTTATAAGGTCTTCTCTCTTTCATCTGTTTTTCTGCAGTGGAAGCAAATCTGCCATTGTAACAAATACAACTGTAGAGATTGTAGTTCCTGACAATGTGATTGGCTCTGTTTATGGGGAGAATGGTAGCAATCTGCTTCGTCTGAGACAGGTATCCTGCATTCTTAATGTATTTGCCTATTAATATTGTGTAGGTGGTATTATTTCACCATGTCACCAGTACTTATTGTTTTAGTTGAATCGCCTACAATTATATAACCTCTATATATAGGAGAGAGAATAAAAACAATGTAGGAAAAAATTTCTCAATAAATGTGCTTGCTTTATCCCTGCCTTTTTCATGTGGTTTCTTTATTACAGGTATTTAAACCCCTTTGTTGGATTGTATCCTGTAGTTTAAGCTTGGATTATTGATTTACTGACTCGGAAGTTTTTCTTTTCAAAATTCAGGAAACCACCCTCTATTCTATTCGTTATATTATCCCTAGACTCTGCATTAGGATCAGCGTGCAGAGCCTGTTGATTTAATTATTGGTGCGATGGGGAATGTTAGTGTGAATATGCTATTGTCAGTTTAATCTCTTTGAACTTGAGCTTTGGGATTTATTGTTATTCAACACTTTGAAATTATGGTTTTCTTTTTCCCTGGTTGAATTGGAATCTAAACTCTCTTTGATTAATTTGCTTTTATAAGAAACTTGTCCTCAATTAACTCCAGCTGATCATCAAGTTTCTCTGGTCAGATTTCGGGTGCAAAGGTCATCGTGCATGAACCTTGTCTGGGATCAACTGATAGAATTGTTGTGATATCTGGGACACCAGATGAAACCCAGGCCGCTCAGAGTCTCCTCCAAGCATTCATCCTCACCGGGCCGTCATGACAGCGCCGTCACCTACCTTAACCTACCTTAACTCATTATTTCTACAGGAGAACCTTTTACAGTATCTTATTTTTGTCAAGTTGTGTACATTATTATATCAAGCCTTAAATTTTTGTCAACCACGCCTATGCCAAAAGCCAATTCAAATCTAATTATTTTACTGAGAATTTTCTCAATGAAAAATCACTGTAACTGACAATGTTGTACGTTCAAAATAAGTTTTATTCAATTTTTCGCTGGTTTTTAGCTTGGGCCTTAGAATTTAAAATCCTTTTAAAATTCAGATCTCTGCAACTTTTTATTAATTTAATAACAAAATTTACTTAATGAGTTTGAAGTTAGTACCTCCTTTTCATCCCAGGAAAATTACTCATGTCAATAGAATCAAATGCAATAGAGAATTGACCATATCCACTTTTCATCTCTTTTACAGTAGCTCTTTTAGAGAAATCATTTAAAGGAAAACCAAGGTTCAAATTTAAGACAATTTCACAGTACACACATAACACAATTAGTGAAAATAAAGGGATTTGTGGAAGATGTGGTAAAAGCAATACCAAATGTTTTGCAGTTGATTAGGACTCAGCTGCTGCTGCCACCACCGCCACTGGTTCTGGTGGTGGTTTGAGGGTAATTTCAACATTTTCGTGGACCCCTTGTAACAGAAGCTCACCATCATATGTAAGAAATTTACGTTTCTTTGCAGCTCTCAGTGTCCCAACAAGTGCCTCAAATATGTTCGCACACCTATCATCATGAAATAGCACACCAAATGTAACCTTCAAAACAAAAATCAGTTCTCACATCAGTACAAGGGTAAAGGTCTTTAGTTTTGCCAGCTGCTGATTATTAAACAACATAAAAGCCAATGAAGCTTGTATCGGCTAGCAGTGGCAAAGTATTACAGAAGAAAAATTATGCCATTAGATGCCAAGTATATCTGAATTAATATTTCCATGGATGTAATGAACAAAAAACTATCTGGACAATAGGTTATGAGAACCTGGTACTTGGTAATACACATAAAGCATGCTGCACCATCCCAATCTAAATTCCAATTTGACTCAAGCACCCATCATTTCTCCCTTCTTAGCATTATGTTTCTCCCAACAGCACATGGGAATCAGATTTTTAATTCTTTCAACCCCTTTATGTTACTATTCTGGCATGTCAACATCTAAGTATAACCGACTCCAGAAGCTCCCCTTCATCTTAGATTCAACCCAACAAAATTTACCATCACAATTTAGAACCATCAGTGTTGACTAGCACTGAGATCATTTGTTATTGATTGACATCAATAACTACCACTCGAATTTCTTACTCAGACAGATAAACAAAATCTGAATAAAATGTAACAACAAATCAAGTATTCACAGAAAACAACATTAAATAAAACAAACAAGGTTGGATTGACAGAATTAGTTCCTGGAAAGCAAGTTGATTCTTGTTAAAGAGGCAAAAATTCTCAAATCATTTCATAATGTCATATCACATCATTACATCCATGGATATTAGCAGAATCAAAATTAATCAACTTCTAAACTAGTTGAAATTTTTGAAAAATACAAGTTCTTTTACCCTCAACATTTGCTTTAATTTTGATATTAGCAGCTAGCAGTCACACATTCTTTACCAGAGGAACAATTAAGTACAATCTCCCATCTTAAATATTTAGCTTAAAGCTTAACAGATTCATTAGCCACACGCATTATCAGAAAAATCCCAGTAGTGATGAAAACGTCAAAATTATATAAGCAAAGATCTGCACTTGACATGCTTCAAGTGTACCAACTGCAATTGAATGCAACCCCAGCAAATCTTTGTAACATATTATGGGCTACGGGGGTCTAAATCAAGCATCATATTAAAATGTTAACAAACAAAACAAATTCAAATCCATAGAGATATATATATATATATATGAAACCTTGTAAGAGCCATCAGGTTGGATCTTGCCAAGTCTTTGGATTTCCTCCTTGAGTCGCTCTACCTCTTCTTCCACATTCATGGCTTCTTCTTTTCTCTTTTATCTTTTTTCAGTCTTCTTCTTTTCTCTTCTTTGTTTTTTTCAGTCTTTTTTCTCTTTCATTCATCATTTTACGTGACTTATTTATTTTTCACTTTTGTTAAGGTGATCACAAAATTTTAAAAAAAAAAAAATTGGAGAAGATGACAAACAAAATAAATTATGCACCTGTGAAGGAGTATTTTTGTTTGTATCCCTGTGATTTGAAGATATGACATAACATCCTGTATTAATTTTTTCTTTTATCAAATACCAACATGCTTTTTATATTAACTTGTCTTCTTATATTTACAATCAAGAATACGACAGAGCTTATAAATTTATTTTATATTAAAATGCATATATCTATTTATGTTGTAACTGGGAATATGTCATAATCTAAAAATCTATTTCATATTAAAATGGGTAAATTTCATCCTACTCTCATATTAAACTTTAAAAATATTAAAACTTTACTTTCCAAATACTATTATTTTTAATAATTAACTAATTTGGACATACAAAAATACAAAAATATCCTAATCCTAACTGACTAATAATTTTGTAAGATTAACAAAAATAATTTCATTCATCCGTTAAGGTTTGACATATTTTAAGTTAAATGACAAAATAACCCCTACATAAAAAAATAGTAAAAGACCTTTAAAAAATTAAATTAAATTTATTTTAATTCATAAAAGAAATATGATAATCAAGAATTTTATTTAGATTATCATCACAACAAAAATAACTATTTTTACTCTTCTCTTAAATTTAAATATTTTAAGAATATAAATCATTAATCATTTACTTAACTTTTACCATCCAAAATACCATTTCATTATTCAAAGTATTTAAAAGACAAATCAGCCCATAAAGAACAAATATCTACTAACTGCATGATGTTTCGCACTTTATCCAAGATAGACCAAAATATTTTTTCTTTTGTGCTGTCTAATTGAAGTTTACAGCGTGCATCACTTTGTAGACTTCTTCATTAATACCTTTAGAAAAATATAACAAAAGATTGACAAAAAAAACTACTTTACTCTTAAACGTAAAAAAAAACTATCCAATCCCAGCAAAATGATTTAAAAAAATTATTTTCTAATTGTTGGAATGCCATTAATAGTTAAAAAATTATTTCTATGAACTCATCAAACTTGCACATTTAAATATATAAAATCATTAAAATAAATATTTCAGTCACTTTGTAACTCATTTACAATATAAACTAAGAATATCATGTTTATATAATCTATTTTAAATAATATATTTTTAACTATAATAATAAATCTTTAATAATGATAGATCATTAAAGAATCAATCATAATTATCTAAAATACATTTGAAATAGCCATAAAACCCATTATAGAAGTCTTTAATAATGAGCTGATCTAGTGCAGTCCCCCACATATCGGATTCAGTAAACCTTCCTTTCATCCTCACGTGCGTACTTGTTTTTTTCGAGACCTTGACCCCAGTCCTCACGTGCACGTCCACAGATGTCAATTCCAATTTCCAACGAACAGATAACCGGTCCATCTTCCACCAATCGTCGGATCTGAATTCGAACGGCTGACAGCTGACTGCATCCTTCAACAGGTCCCACAATCAACGGCTGCGATTCTGATCCTACCCTCTAGCGCAAAGATATTTATTTATATTTGTAATGTTGTCTGTGTGTTTCCGACGCGGCAAACGGCTATGGAGTCTGTCTTCAGCTTCTTTGGTCTTACATTTACTTCCCCTAATTAATTAATTAGTTGATTAATGTACAATAACAACAACAGCAGCAGCAATAATAATAATAATAGACACAATTTGTATATTAGTTTCCATTTTCAGCTATTTATTATGTACTAGTGTGCACTTGGCTCTTCTGCTGATCGGAGAATTTATTCATGAAACCGATGTTTAAGCAGCAGCGAATTTATTGTTCTATTTGAAGAGAGAGAGAGAGAGAGAGAGAGAGTGATATTAGTGTCAGATAGAGAAGGAAGTCTGCAGAAAAAATTTGAATTAGGGTTTTAGTTTGGTAAAGGAGAAAATTGAATATTAAGAAGTTTCCTGGAAAGTCTAAAAGAAAAAAGAACCAAAAAAAAAAATTGAGTGTGTGTTTTGATTGTGAAATGGTAGAGAAATGTTTGCGATGAATCCACGACCACTACAAGCGCTGCCGTATATAAACGCGGAAGAGCATGAGGTGGCACAAACTCCGATTCCGATTCAAAGCGGCAGCTTACAGGGCGACCGGTGCGACGAGCATGAAGAAGTTGAAGATGAAGCCGGAGCGAGCTCGGTTAACCGAAAGAGCTATGATATAGATGGTTCTTCTGTTCAATCATCAACTTCAACTCGCACCAGTGAGCTGACGGTAGCTTACGAGGGCGAGGTCTATGTGTTCCCTGCAGTCACTCCTCACAAGGTATTATGTCCATTATTCTTGCATTAGGCTTAATGATAGGTTATGAGAAACTGTAGAATTTGATTAATGATTGATGATGAATAAGTGTTAGCATTTGTATGTTTGCTTTCTTATGTCTGGGGTAATATGTTTGCTCTTCTTAATCAACCACAAGTATGTTGTCAAGATTAGTATTAGGATACTTTTGATGCTATTGTTTCTCTGGCATGTCAAATTGTAGGTGACTAAAAAACTTTTGACACTTTCTGCGATGAAGAAAAACATTGAGAATATGATTATATTGAATGTTTTGATATCTTTCAATCTCAGGATTGTTCTTGCAAGGAGAAAACCACATGAAATACTATGAGAAATTTTTGTCTTAGATTTCTCGTTTTATAATTATGCTGCTCAGATAAGAAAATGGTTTGAGCTGCGGATTTTTATTTGTAGTACTTGTGCTTCCATTGTGAGTGTGCTCATTAGAATCTGCTCCTTTGTTACCTTTCTGTGTCTTGATTTCTTGAGGTGCCCACCACAGGTGCAAGCGCTGCTATTACTACTGGGAGAGTGTGACATTCCTTCCACCGTTCCCAGTTCGGCTTTTGCGCAACAACAAAACATTATGGTATTACTTTATACAATACTACTTACATTTAAGAGAATTTTTTTCACAATCTGAATTTCATTGTCTACAATTTCGGTATACCCATCTATCAGAGTGTTGGCAGTGCCTCCAATGGCTCAAAGCTTTCAGAAAGAATTGCTTCTCTGGTGAGGTTTCGTGAAAAACGAAAAGAAAGAAGCTTTGAGAAAAAAATTCGGTATAGTTGTAGGAAAGAGGTTGCTCAGAGGTAAGATGCTAATTCTGTTGATAGGTTGAGTGTTTTAAAAGTACTACAGTTTATATGCGTCAGTAAAAGAGAATTGCATGACAACGAAAGAATCTGCTGTATTCTTATGACTATTGCAGTTGTAAATTGTTTACATGTATATTGGGAAAGAATTCATAGGGGTAAGTTTTAGTTACACATGCTATGATCCATCCTTGGTCTCTCTCTTTCTCTCAGGAACAAGCACGTGCATTGCTCAAATGCAAATGCTGCATACTCTCAAACACAATACAGTACAAGCATATTGGCTAACTATTTTTGTATATACAGTTGCTGTGACATGAGTTTATGTGTATTCAGAGTATAAAAATATTCTGCTGTTTTAAATCAGTCAGATCTGAGTGATTGTTGATCATGAAGATCAGTGTTCTGTGAGACATTGTGATTTGCTATCAATTGGATTGCTACTGTACTTTTCTGCTAGAATGCAACGTAAAAATGGACAACAGTTCACATCATCAAAGGCAACTTTTAACACAGTTTCTGCCAATTCAAATCCAAAAAATGGCACTGCTCCTCCTGAATCCGTGTGAGTTGAATTTTAATTTCAGTTGTTAGAAACTTTAAGTCCAGGCTTATGCTTCTTCAAGAATTACATTTCTCTTCTTTAAGCCTTTTTTTTTCCCCAATGCTAATAGCAGTCCTTATTTATTTATTTATTTTAATAGATTTGTGATTCTGCATTTTGCTTAGCTCGCGAATATGTCAGCACTGTGGGATAAGTGAGAAGTTGACCCCAGCAATGCGTAGGGGACCAGCTGGTCCAAGAACTCTTTGCAATGCATGTGGCCTTATGTGGGCAAACAAGGTCTTCTTCATAAAAATAGTATCCAGTTAGATTTTCACCTCTCTCAAGTGTCTATATTGAGTGCTCTAACATGTTTTATGTTCTGCTCTTCCTCTCAAATATCTTTATTAACTTGTCTTGTCTTTCCATTTTTAATACACCCTAAATTCAAATTTCTCCTGGGTGTAAGGCTAACAAAGATGACATAGCTTGGCCAGGGCCTCAGCTCTTATTTAGAAAAAAATTTATTGTAGATTTATCCTTTTTGCAGTAAGGCATTGACTGCATTAGTATTTCATGCAATGGAATCATTCAGAAATATGTATATTGCCACAAATTGAGGGATTAGTTATTTCAGGATTATTGAGGTCTACAACTATTTAGATTATCTTCATTAGACAGTAATGAATTTAGGCTCTGTTTGGTAATAAACAACTTGCCTATCCATAAGTGATCAATACACCAAGCACTACACTTATATTTATTAATGGGTTACTGCTTTGTACTTGTACCATGCTCAAGCTCTGGGGCTAAGCAGCAGGATTGACTTTTTATTTGTTATGTGCCCGAATAATGGATTCAATATTTCTTGCAATAATGTCTCTTGAGCAGCTGTGACTTGTAATTGTTTGGTAAACACAGCTGTGGCTTAGTCCAAAGTTGATGAAAAACTTATATTACCTTAACATCTCGTCAAAATTATTAACTTTAAAAATCATATTTACCAACACTACGGAAGGAATTTGGCCGGTGCATTTTGCTATACTTATTTTCTTTGCTCTCGTTCTTTTTTATTTAAATGTTTACATGCTACCATTTAAACAATAATCAGTAATAGAGACATCTGAAAGTTTGGTAGTATAGTTGAAGTTGTGTTTGTTAGAGAAAGCTAAATGGAAATGACAGCTGTGTTTGTTAGAGAAAGCTACATGGAAATGACACTTTTTACATCATAAACTTTTTCATTTATGAAAAGGATCAATCTTCCAGAACTCTGTAGGTATTTGCAATCTACTTTAGATTTTCCTAGCCATTAGCGGAGTGAAATCATTTGCACTAAATTTCATATTGATTGATTTATTAACCTATGCTGGCATTGAATGAATTCATATTATTTGAAAATATGCAAAAATCCTCTCAAGTATGATTTGCTGCCCTTAAGAAAGTTTCTCATAGTTGATTCAGATTTGGCATAAGATAATGAAGATTTTAGAATGATAATTATTAAGTGGCTTTAAACTGGATTTAAGAATCTTTTTGTTTGCTTGGTACATGGTGTCTCCTTCTTCAATTTGTGTGGCTCTGAAATTATCGGTGTCATAAGTTACTGCACCATTGATTAAATTTTCTTCTGTTGTGGGAAAAAGTATTCCTGCTTCCTTTACAATTTCACCCAGCTATTTGTTTTCCATTAATACCCTTACAAATCATGAGCAGTGTTTATACTCTCATTCTACATTTGAGTTGTGCCGGGTTCACAAGTTGATAAGCTCTTTTCTGTCTCCGGAATCATTAATTTTTTCACTCTGATATAGAAGATGCAACCATGATATGTTCCTTTTCCCTTTTGCAGTAATTGAGCAATTCGTTTTCTCTTAGATATTAATGTCTCCTAGATACGTTTTACCTGTTTCTACCTAGATACTTGTCTGTATGAGCTCTAGATATGCTTCTCAACTTCATTGATTTCCTTCTAGCTGTGACTTAAAGTACTCTTTATCTGATTGAAGGGAACCTTGAGAGATCTTACAAAGGGGGGAAGGAATATTTGTTTTGAACAACATGAGCTGGTTTGTATCTTATAATTGATGTCTTCCACTTTTGAAGAGAAAAGAACCTTTTCTTGAGTCTCCATATTTCTTTTTGTCTAAACAAACCATAGTAATTGTTCATACTAGTCATCATTAGTGTTTGTTCATGGTAATTTCTAGAATGTTGATATATTGTCAAGGAAAAATCTTACTTGATGGCTTTCATAACCTTCAGGAAACTTCTAGCGATATTAAGCCTGCAACAGCAGAAGCAGAAAATTCTTGTGCCAACCAAGATGAACAGGTAACTTGTTAGAATCAGTAAAGATTGATATGTAGAAAACAAAATAATTTTATGGTGCTGTAAGAGAAAAGAAATGTTGGAAATTTTGAATATGGTATGTTACTTCTTGTAACATTTTTATATTGTCAATTTGTTAATTGCTTATGCGCGATTGATCTAGTAAAGTAGCTAAAATTATAAACCATGCGACAGTAATCATTTCCGGGCATCTTATCCAATTTGTATCTCTTATCTTCTTTCAATTTCTACAAATCTTTTAGTTTCTTTCTCATCACCACACCCAAACCCGCACCACAACCCTCCCACCCATTTTCTGAAAGGAAAATAAAAAATGACAAAATGAAATAATTTGGTAGTTGTGTTTGCTGAGTAGAAAAAAATTCAAATTTAAAATGTTGGTATCAAATATTCTTTTATTGTTTTGTATTTGGTTATGATCCCTTTGTTGTAGGTTTTGTCCTCATGGAATGTACCTTTCAATCTACCAAGTAGATTAAAATTATGAAACAAGTAATTGATGCAAAATTTGATTTTAACCGAGCTTTGCTATTCATCAATAATAGGGAAGTCCACACGAGGCAAAGCCTGCACCCTTGGATCCTCAAAATCATTCCATGAGCTCAAATGAGCAGGTATGGCAATTTTTCTAGGCGATTTTTTAACTTCTGTCTAAGTATCTTAAAGGAGCTGGAAGATTATAGAACAATAATATTTTAGGTGCCCCACTGGACTTTTCTGGTCAACTATTGCTGCCTTTTTTCCTTTAATACAAGAGTAAGATGCACAAAAAATTTTTATTGCTTTGGACTGAGAATCATTAGCAGAATTACATAGGAATAGCTGCTAGTGTGCGCAAGGATTTATGACATAAAAGTAAGTAGGATCCCTTTTTTTGCATCAAGTATTTGCAGGAGCCTCCATGAGCTGTGATGTGAATTAACAATTCATATGGAACTTTTTGCCAGATAAGTGGAATCAGGTTCATTGATGACATTGGTATTTGCAGGAATGGGGTTTTGGACATGGATCTTGCTTCTAAACTGGGATTTAACTAACTGAAAAACAAAAAGTTAATTGCTGTTTTATTTTTTGGGTATTCACAGCATGTATATTTTATTACTAAAGGAAGTCTTAGAAAACAGTTAGTTGGATTGGTAAGTCTAGACTCTGGATGCATACCCCAGACCTATCATTCCAGTCGAAGAAGAAACAAAATATCTGCACCAACTAGTATTTTTCTGAGCATTATAAATATATGTTTGTTTTCTGGAACATTGTTCAATAATGGTTGTGGCCTTGAGGTTACAAATTGTCAACTTATCATGATTTTTCTCTCTGTTATTTGTTTCTTTCATGTAACTGTTGGATAATTGTTTTGTCTAACGTTATGTTATTTTTTTCTTAGCTTATGATGTTGTGTTTAGGAGTATACTGTACTTTCTTTGTCTTGTTACTTTGTTTGTTCCATCTTGTTGCCTAATTAATTGCAATTTCATTCCTGCAATTCAAATCACTGATTTGTAGCTTACTGTCACTCAAGCCTGTGGTTTTGATTATCAAATATACCTGTTTGATAAGCAGTACTTGCTGGAAAGTGATGATGGTTTTGCATGTCCTTTGCCCCTTCAAGAAGACAACTCATTGATGAACCTTGATGATGAGGTATTTTGTTAGCTTATTGATGAAATTCATATGATGCAGGTTCAAGATTGGCTGCTACTCCATACTTTTAAGCAAAAATCTAATGCATTGTCTAGTTCCTTTGCCCATACCAGTTCTTTCAATAAATGGGACATAGAAATGTATTCCCATTGGTGAAATTTTTTATGGCACGGTACCAATTCACAATCCAGCATGTAAACCTGAGGGGTTCGTTGAATGGTTAGGCATGTGGTTTGTGATTATATTGTCTGGGTTCTATTTCTTGGGGATGGTTCTGTTGAAAAGCTACTAGTTTCTTTCTTCCTTTGCATGGTTCTGCAAATACCCCAGTAACAAACTTGAGTTTTCTAAACAGGTTTGCGGAATTTTAGATTATCGAAAAAGAAAATTGCCAAAGTATAATCTAAATATTTAGAATATTAATTTAAGGACTGTAATTAGGTAAAGCTATTGCTATTTTAGCAACAGAGTAACTTGAATCTGTATGGCATGTGAAGTTAGGGCTGCTTGTCAAGTTGAATTACGATATTTGGTTGGTGTTTTGCTGCTAGATACTGACGTGGATGTTATCAATTTTGGATTTTGTTTCCTGTCTGCTTTGAGATAACGACAGGACCTTTTCATGAACCATTTTTACTGCTAAAGAAAATCAATGATGAATGAAATGTTAAAAATGCTATAGCACTTCAGACACGCATTTTATTTTTTGTGTGTGTGCATGTGTCTATATATATTTGTGTATAATGTTCTTCTATAATAAGAAAGGAATTGTGTGTGCAACACCAACCTTGGTACTCATTGGTTGAAAAACATACACGTGTACACTTTTGAAGTCATAATACATCTGAAATATGTACCAGGACTTGCAGGAAGCTATGGATGAGCTTGCCAATGCTTCTGGGTCAGATTTTGAGATCCCTTCAAATTTTGATGAGCAGGTATATATTCATGTATGACCTGGCTTCAAATAAGAATAAAAGCATGCCTTAAGTTGATGATATCACATTACAGGTTGATGTTGTTGATTCAAATTTGGGGACGGACTGGCTGGACAGTTGAAATTGTGCCATTTGTTTGTAGACATATTAAAGTAATGCACACTTGGTTTGCCAAATGAAGTTCCTTTGCTGGTATCTACTGACATGATTATACGGCCCAGAGCCAGGTTAGCCAGGTTAAGTTCATAGTCAAATTAGAAAAACATCTTCAAGTACCTTGCTTTGGATAATATAATGTGAAATAGCTTTTTATTCCAGCTGCTCTATTTTCTATGCCGTCTTTCTGAATGAATTTAGTTGGAAATTAGATTGCCCAAAAATGTTACCTGTGATTGGGAGAGAATTCTGGTTGATCACAACAAATCCACATTAGAGATCATGCAGTAACATGCTTCAGATTCATCCATTTTGATAAAATACGCAAAGTGGCGTATGGCTGGGCAACTGAAATTTAAAAATTACAGTATTAAGGCTTTGTTTGGTGTACTAAGTTGATGTAGCTTAGTTGTTGTCCCGGACGCCGGGGGGGGGGGGGCGGGGTGGCGGTTAATTTATAGTATAAAAGTTAATAGCGTGTTGTAAATATATTTATAAATAATATTTTTGACAAAATAGTGAAGATATTATATAATTTTCATTATACAAGTATTGGATAAAATTAACTTATCTTTTGAGCCATACTGGTTAATATTTGCGAAATAATTTGAGAGCCTTATCTTTCGCAATCTTAATACCAAACAGGGCCAAAGTGTTTGCTAAAAATATTGTTCAGCAGATAAGTTGGTTATATTTGTATGATATAAAAACCTATAATGTCATTGATAGTTTCTTCAAAATTATTATTTAGAAGCTATATTTTTATGGAGTCTTCCGTTGTTTTTTGCATTTTATATATAAGACTCTAAATTTATGTAGGCTTTGGAGATTTTTTTTTTTTAAAACAAAATTAAATAGAGTATTTTACTATACATTTTTACACACACACGTGCGCATACATACATATATGCTTATACACACGTGCGCGCGCGCACACACTCTCTCTCTCATATGCATATATAGGCATTTATACATGTACATATACCTTACCAATGGGTTTTACTTGCTTAATGATCGGTATTCAGTCTTGCAATTTGATTTCATCTAAACAGAAATCTTCGTTACAGTGTTAGTAAGCTAGGGATTGCAAAGAGTCCTTAGACCTTAGTATATATTCTTAATGCCAAAGCAGCCGTCTCTATTTTAACAAGACATGAGAAAGTATTTGTTATTTTTAACAATATTTTAACTAAATGACTAATAAAATACTGTGTATAAATTAAAACATTTTGTTTGTAACAATAAATTTTGGTACTTGATTTGTAATTAATTTGACTAGGCAGGAAATCAGCATCGAGGATGAGTAAATATTTGTTAATTTTAAGTATTAGATTCGACGTTGATATAATAATTATTTTAGATTAGAAAAGGATGACTTTATGTTTAATGGATGAGGTAAATAAGTGTAAAAAATAATATGAAATGTTGTTATACTAATTAAATTACATCATAGACAATTTTGTAATCTAAGATTTTGGTAAAATATAGTCAAATTACCTTTCAAGAAGCTCTTAAGGGCCTGGGCAATTAGTTTCAAGCTTGATCATGTGAGGTGTATTAGAGAAAGTATGAGTAGAGGTGGCTTTAAATATAAGCAAACAAAGCGGTTACTTAAGACTCTAAATTTTATAAAGATTTTATTTTTTAAATATTTCTTCAATTATTCTTTAGTTAGTAGAAACCATAAAAAATTATGTATAAAGTAAAACCTATTAGATATGTATATAATTAATAATTATCCTATAATTAAAAATTATTTTTTAAAAAAATTTATATTTAATAATCTTAGTAGTAAAGAGATGTAATTAATAATATTGTCTACTTATGAATCCATTTGTTATTGCTTTTTCAAAAAAAATATTTTTTATTTTTTATTTTCTTAAAAAATTATAATTATTTAACATTAGAATCTTTAGTTTTAAGTATTCCTTTTAATTTCTATTAAGAACACTATAATATAAGAAATCATAAATGAAAAAATTTCTTACTCTCTTCTTTATAAAGAAAATTATTGTATGTATTAATTCATTAAAAATAAAAATAAAAAATTAATTTATTGAAATATAAAGTTCATACTCATTTTTTAATTATCAATTTATCATCTCAACTTTTAAATATTTTATTTAAAAATAGTATTTTTGTAAAATTCTAAAGTAAATTTTAGGTTTTGTTTCAAAATTTTTTAAGATCTTAATTATTTTTTAAAATTCAGGAACTAAGGATAAAATAAATTTTGAGATCTTTTATTTATTTATTTTTTAATATTAAAATCTTGAAATGAAAAAGATCTCATAAAATAAATTCGTTTAAAGCCCTATATACACTAAAGCCAACCTTGAGTATGGAGTTTGAAATTAATTTAGATTTTACCTACTCTTTTATCTTAGAAAGGGTAAAAAAAATTTGGAGGATGCACACCCTAAAAGAAATAGAGATGACATAGAAATAAGACAAGTACTAATAAAGTAATGCATATCGCTTGATCATCAACCCTAAGGTAATAGAAATAAAATAAAAATAAGATAAGAATTAAAAATTAAAGATAGGACAATGGATACTTTGAAAGTAATTGATATTGCTTGATTATCATTGGCATTCAACAGACAGCTGTTTCATTAAATGTATGGGACAATGAACCACCAAATAACACACACTCACAAAAAAAAAAAAAAACACATCGCAAAATATCACATACCTATGATGGAGAGATTCTTCTTTTATTTAAACGTAGTTTCAATTTCTCTACAATTGAATATTATTGTAAAAATACTGATACAATATAAGATAAATAACTAATTAAAAAAATCGATGGCGGTCCCCGTGGGGCAATAATAGGCATAGACAGAATGAGCTCTCTTGTAGTCTTATTCTTCAATTGACTAAACAATCTTCCACTTGTACGTCCAAATCAACCCTCGCTCTTAGGTGATCCTGCAGGATTAGTAGAAAGTAAAGTGTTTGAGTTAGACTCTTGGCTAGTATTATTGGTTGAAATAAGTATGTTTTCAGTGTTTGTCACTACAAACTAAGTCAAGACGATGAAACTGATATACTTAGACCCTATAGATAAATTAACATTGACAAGTAAGTTTATTCAATTTGCCTTGATAGTGAAGATTCTAAAAATGAGGGTTGAATAAGTCATCCTACTTTATTTGGATTAATTATTGATTTTAATAACCTGTAGCATTAAGCTATTATGAACATCTAATCAATTTTATCATTTGTTAGTGTTGCTTTTCTGTTTAGTCTGCTAATTGAATTTTTTTTTTCTTTTTTTTGTATGTCCACATGAAACTTGAAAGTACTTTTCTAAGAAAGATGACAAATGGATTAAAGAACCGCTGAGTTGGCGACATAATTTACTTACTAAGTGATTAAATCCGTGAGGGTTAGTTACAGTTGTTATTAGTTTAACGGACACAGAAGCAATAAGATGATGATTGGTGACAAAATAATGTACAACTAACTTCTTGTAACTTCAAATAGTAAACCAAGCAAATATTTTTGTCGGACTAATTCTTTTATCTAAATATCAATGCTCTTTTCTTAATCATATTTTCCTTTTGTATTTTGTACTAAAACAGAACTCGTATATTCCTTACTCTTTTCAAAAAAATAAGATAGATATTAAAGGTTTATTTTGATAATTTATTACACTTGTGTGATTACACTTGTGGCAAACATTCGATGGATAGCTTGCTTCAGCTTCATCCATCTTTGACAGTTGCGATAAAACCTTTATGGCCAAGCCAAGAAGACATTATATGAATGATTTTGACAAACTATCAAATTAAAAAGTTCTATATTTCAACCATTCAGCACGGCATACATCATCAATCTGTTCAGCATTTGACAACCAAAGACTGAGGAAACACCTGAACACTACCATTTGAGAAGCACAGCCTTCAGAGAAGCACAGCCTTCAGATGACTCACTGGCAGTAAGGGTGAAAATCATTTCAGCACTTCAGAGGAGGCTTCTGAGCTGTTAACTGTCCAAAGTGTTTCTGTAGAAGAACTCTTTGCCTCCAGTTCGGCGGGGGAAAAGCAAGCTGCGATTGGAAAATAGCAAGAAGAAAATAACAATCAATGACATCAGAATCTACCAAACAGATCTTCACATAGAACTTTCAAAAAGCAAAATGTGCTAAATAAGTTCTAAAATGAGAGGTAGCAGGATAGTTTGTGTGCTTTTTGATGCTTACCAAATTATTCATGGTTGGATTAATTCCGACAATGAAAATATGAATATTGAATGAATTTCCAGCCCACAAGAAATATACAATGGTGGATTTGAATTGATGACACCTTAATCACCCGAAATTTTCATGCAATGCCAAGAATCAATTAAGGGGCAAATTATATAAAATTATGCAAAGAGAGTAGATTAAATACCTGGATGAATATTGAGTAGGCATCCTGAGTGGTGATTCTTTCTGCATTCGAACAAGAAACTAAAGGCGAAGCGAGTGCAGGTAATGCCCTAATATGAATAATGAGTTCCTCAACCCAGCTTACGGTTTGTGAAACATAGTAAATTATAATAATCTTGCAGCCAAATCATGACAGGCAACATTTGCATAATTGGCACTCCTTGTCTGTAATTCTTTTTCTTTTTCATTAGTTCCAAAACAAAATCATGGGCAGCCTTTGAAATCATAGTTTCATGTAAATATATTTGCATAATTGGATGGTGATACTTGTTCAAAAAGAATAAAGTCCTCGGCACCAACACAAATTCCAGAATCTAACAAGATGGAGTCTCTGTTAGTCAATTGCAATATAGATAAAATACCAAAGTGAAACATAGACTTGAAATGAAGCTGCATTACAGACAAAATGTATTGGATGATCCAAAAATCACAATTACATACAAACAAAACAAAACGCAATCTGTTGCACAAACATTGGGTAGAACTATAATTCAAAACCCTCTGGCAACAAAAGGGGGCCCCTGTGCTCACAAACCTACCTGCCAAACCTTAACCTAAATGTGAGAATCAGTTAGAATCGTCACAAAATCATCAGAAGCCACAGATTATCAATCAAGGACATCCAAAACAGACATGTAAATTTGAACATTTCACCTACACAGAGCTACAAGAAGGATCTTGAATCAAATACTTTAGTGCTGTAAACTTTATCGCCATTATTGTTCATGTAGAACCGAAGATACATCCTGATTATTGCTAGTTAAATTAAACCTGTTTCCAGATCACAAATCGCAAGATGAACTACTACTATATTATTCATTAAAATTTTGAAATTTAATTATTAATTCATTTTCAGTACAAAGTTAAATGCCTGAGAGCTAACACAATTGCTGGAAAATTGCAACAAAAATTCACCTTTAGACAAAAGTAAAGCCAGCGGCGCAGCAAAAGGCTGGAAGATGGAATTGGCGGCAGGCGGCAGCAGAGGTGACGACTGATCAAGTCTGATTTTGGAATTAGGATTTAGGGTTTAGGTTTTTATTTTCATTTTTTATTTATATTATTGATAACCTTTTGTTTTAGTATTTTTTTTTTTTGGTGCATTTAGAGCATTAAACTTCTTTTTAATTTGCGCCTGGGCTCTGTAGGGCGGGCGCGAAAACTGAAGGTTTTAATTTTTCACTTAAAAAGAATAGGCGTTTTGCTGGTTTTTTTTTTCTGTATTTAGATAATAAAATTATTCCCTTAATTTTTTCCAATCCATGTAAAATTCATCCTATGATTTCATTCAAGATAAAAAAAAAAAAAAAAGAACCACATTTTTCTTTCTTGTTGTCATGCCTACTTATTACATTTATGGTGTGTTTACTAATTCGATAACCAAAATAGATGAAATTAAAATATATTAGAATTAAAGTGGTTTGGAATTTAGAATATTGACTAGGATACATTATTTACTTTAATTGTAAAAATTATAATTAGAATAAGTTATATCACTATTATTATTATTTTTACTTTGTCTTAAATCATAATAGACTGTTGTAAATTATTAAAATGATCTTAACTGGTTATGATTGTCATATATTATAATAATTGTGAGACCATTCTTTAATCTAAAAAACATGAGCCTCACAAGTTTCATTTCCATTTCATTTTTATTTTAGTAAATAAATACTACCAATAATTCTCATTTTGCATTTAGATTCTGCGACCCGATAAGTGGACACACCTTTATAAATTTAAAATCATTGATTTTTGTTATATATATATTAGATATTTTTCATTAGACTTCATTCATAAGAGACTTGACAATTATATTGTATTGAAAAGTTCACAATACCTTGTTAATTTATTTTTACTTCAAGTAGCAGCGGCTCTAGTACTAAACGAACTAGGTCTCGTATTTAGGAAGGCCTCAATTTTTAAGTATTTTTTTTTAGATTAGGTATCTATTTATTAATTAGCGTAATTAAAATTTTTATAAGATTAAAAAAAATCAAATTACTTATATATATTTTCTTAACAATAAAAAGTCTAACTTTTAGGCTTTACCCTATTATTACTCTCATTCATAATTCTCTCTTATTTGACAATCTTTATCTTAAATACCAAATATATTTTTATGGTAAAATAATTATTTTGAATGTTATTTCTTTATTTTTCTCACAATTTCCCAAAAAGAAAAATCAATCACTTCCCTTTCCAAAAATAACTCTTATTAAAATTAGTAACGTTAGATTTTTAGAGCTAGCTTTTAATATTCTATTAATATATTTTTAAAAACGCATTATCCATAAATTGATACACATTGAATCAAAGATATTTTTAGCAAAAATTTTTCGTGCGCTCTTCTCTTTCCCTACAAAATTCATTACCATTATCATCTTCATCTCCACTAGTCAATTGACTCGATTTCAGATGCTATCATTCTATTCATTTTCTATTTTTTATTATTATTGTTCTTATCCTTTTTAAATTTAATTTATTTTTTATTCTTGTATTGATTTTGGCTTGAATAATCTAGAAAAAAAATTGTGTTTATTTATTTATTTGTTTTTTAGATTTAAAAAGCATGGCAACTAGAAAATATGCATTAGAATATGAAAAATTAAAAAAAAAAGAGAAGAATAGAAAAGTTAGTCCAATCTATAAAAAAAAGCTCTTGATAAATTTGTCACAACTAATAAAAAGGATATAGATTTAAGTAAAGAATTAGAGATTGATCAACTAAATTCAAATGAATTAAACAATGACGAAAGGGTCAAAGAAATAAAAAACACTGAGAATGACAACAACAAAAATGTGGACAGAGTTGATGTAGAAAATTTATTTGTTTCAAACAATATTTATGATCCAAGAAGATGGAAAAATATTAATACAAAATTAAGAGATATTTTAGTAGAAAAAGGCTCAACAAGAGAGAATGATATACCTTTCCCAAAAGATGAAAATTCTAAGAATTTCTCTACTTCAGTTTATGTTAAAATGTTATCAAATGGAGAAAAATATTACAGAAATAGTTAATATATTCAAAAGATTTTGACAGAGTATATTATTTTTGTTGCAAATTATTCAATACAACTTGTAGCAAAAATCAACTTAATGATAAAGAAACAAGGATTGGAAAAATCTTAGTTCTAAACTTAAAAGTCACGGAACAACCAATGAACATATAACTAATATGAATGCATGGATTGATTTAGAAGCAAGATTATTGAAAAAGAAAAATAATTAATAAAGATGTTCAAGCAAGAATTGACAAGGAAAAAGAACATTGGAAAAAAGTATTAATAAGAATTATTGCTGTTGTAAAGAATATTGCTAAAAATAATTTAGCATTTCATGAAAAAAATGAGAAGACTTATCAAGAGAGAAATAGAAAATTTTTAAGTTTTATTGAAATGATTATAGAGTTTGATCCAACAATGCAGGAACACATTCAATTTAGTAAAATTGATGAAACTCATTATCATTATCTTAGACATAACAAACAAAATGAATTGATATTAATACTAGCACTTGAAATAAAAAAATCAATTGTTAACAAAGTTAAAGAAGCAAAGTACTTTTTAGTTTTATTTAATTGTACTCTATATACAAGCCACCAAAAACAAATGTCTCTTATATTAAGATGAGTGGATATTTCAACAAATCTAGTAAAAGTAGAGGAATATTTTTCATAATTTTTACAAGTTAACAATACTACTGGAAAATGTCTTTTTAATGAACTTGTGGATGTAATTAAAAGTCTTGAACTTGATATTAACGACATAAGAGGACAACGATATGATAATGGACTTAATATGAAAGGAAAAAATTAAGGTGTACAAAAAACATCATTAAAAATAAATCTTAGAGCATTTTGTACACCATATGACTATTATAGTCTTAAGTTAGTACTTTGTGATATGCCTAATTTTTATCCTAAAGCTATTTAATTTTTTGGAGTCATTCAACATATTTAATTATTATTTTCTTCTTCACTTAAGAGGTGGAAAATTTTATAAGATAATATGCCTAATTTAGTTGTTAAATCATTGTCACAAATACTTTGGGAGAGTCACGTAAAAAAGTGTCAAAGCAATACCATTTTAAGCTCCTTAAATTAGAGATGCTTTACTTGAATTAGCAGAAGTTAGTAAAAACCTTAAAATAAAAAGTGAAGCTAAATGTTTAGCAACATATAAAATGAAAAAATTTGAATTTTTGTTGGGCATGATAATTTGGTATGATATATTATTTGCTGTGAACATTATTAGTAAAAGCTTGCAAAAGAAAAATATGCAAATTGATGTTGCCATAAATCAATTAAAAAGTCTTATATCTTTTTTTAAGAATTACAGAGATAATGGTTTTGTTTCTGCTATGATTTCAGCTAAAAAGATTGCAAATAAAATGAAAATAGAATCAAAATTTCATGAAAAACATATAATTCGTAGAAAATAAATTTGGTGAAAATAAGAACGAAGAAAAAAATTCTATCTCTCGAGGATTCTTTTAGAATTCATTACTTTGCATATATAGTAGATCAAGCTATTTTTTCAATCAACAATAGATTTGAGCAGTTTCAATTCTACGAAAATATTTTTAGATTTTTATTTAATTTTGATAAATTAAAATCATTGGATGATGAAAGTTTAAAAAGTTATTGTATCAATCTTGAAAATATCTTGAAATATGAAATATTTTATGATATTAATGGATTAGATTGGTTTTTGAAGTTAAAAGTCTTAAAAAAAGTTTTACATAGTAAAAAAAATATTCCACTTAATGTACTTAATTATATTAAAAAAGTAAATTCTTTTCTAAAAAGCGTTTGTTACTTATAGAATATTATTAATAGTACCTGTAATTGTTGCTTTTGTTGAGAGAAGTTTTTCTAAATAAAAGTTAATAAAATCTTATTTAAGAACTACAATGTTAGAAGAAAGAATAAGTGGATTAGTTATATTAGCTATTGAAAAAAATTGTTAGCTAAATTAGAATATAAGATTTTAATTATTAATTTTGCATCTCATAAAACAAGAAAAATAAAATTTAATTGATTAGTAATTCGCATTAGTGATGTCTTGCAACAAGGATTATAACCGATAGAAGTAATGATTTAAAGTTCAGAGGACGATTATGGATGTAGTTGATGAAATTTTAAAGTATCTCAAGAAAATAGAATTTGTAGAAGAGAAAGTTAGTTAATATTCATGTAGAAAAAAAAATAGATATATTTCCTTCTTGATATTGTTGAATAGAGTTGAATTTTGAACTACTTGATGTTGTTGCAAGAGTTTTTTGAACTATTTAATGTTCTTATGAGAATTAATATTTTAACAACAAAAGGCCTAAAATAAAATTTTACCTAATCCCCTCAATTGGTTAAAGCTGGCACTGGCTTCAGCTTTTAGAAATTCTGTTGTACTGTTTGGTTAACATAAAATAGAATACCTAAAATAATCACAAAATGAATTTTAAGAGAAAATGGCCACGCACCGAAAAGGTTGTAGACAAGCTATTCAACATAATCTTACATTTACAAGTCAAAATGGTTATTTGAACCTCTAGCAAATTCTGAGCCAAATCTTTTCCATTGTGCTTAACTTACATAAGAAAAGGTGGAGTTTCAACTGCACTCGCGAAACTCACAAGTTTTTACTAAATGGAAAATATATATGATCTTACATCAAATTCATAACAAACAGGGATCCAAATGTTATTTTTCATTTACAGCAAACAGGCGCCGGCGTGCACACATATGTACGTCCCTCTTGAGTTTACTAAAATTATCTGCCTTTAGTTTTGAGCAAATGAAATACAACTACTGCTTTACATAATAGAACAAATATAACAACCGAACTACAATAATAACTAATTCTTTGAGAAGTTATAAATATAATAGACCATTCAATCTCTTCAGCAGATCATCTTAGGAAGAGATAGCACAAACACTAATTACACAACATTCTAAAAACTTTGATTTAGCACAAACACTAATTACACAACATTCTAAAAACTTTGATTTAGCACAACACTAATCACTAATTATGCAACAAATCACTTAAATTTACTCTAACATACTATGAAACACTGAAATTTTGAAAAGAAGATCTTCTTTCCTGGTCAGTTCAAAGATACAAATATTTCCTTCCTTCAAATTCTTGACCCTTGAAATTTCAGCCCATCCCCAAGTTAAAAAAAAAAAAAAACTTTAGGTTTCCATTGGAGTTCAATTGATTCCTCTATTTCATTAGATATCCATACTTTGACATATTTGGAATCCTTCTTGACAAACTTCTCAGTGAAACAATACTGCACAAACAAAAAGAATTTTATTGAGCATTTATCAACAGCAAAGCTAAAAAAATCAGATTTTGTTTGAAAGCTCACTACATCATGGCAAGATTTGAAATGCTGTTCCAATATAACCATGAATGAAGAGCTTTTGGGCTGGACAACTCTGGCAAAACTGATTGCCCTCTTGCTTTGTTCTGCTAAAAACCGTCAATATCTATGAGTAACATATATTCCCATTTTCTTAAGCATGACAGAAAAATTGAAGTTATTGTCACTGTTTGGTTCGTCCATCTCCACCACTTCTTCCATTTTTCTCGTTAGATTTTGCTGCTTAATATGCTTCACACTTTTCTCATTCTCAGGATCTGAATTTTGCTCATCATGCATTGAGTCTTCACCAACATATAGACAATCAACCTCACATGTGTCCAAATTAAATATAATAACATGGAAAGTTGAATTTTTCTCATAACTGAAGAACAAGAAGTATCCTGCTAAGATTGAATAACTTTCAACAAAGTCCTGCCAACCATAATGAAACCAAATGTCTTTTCCTTTTCTGGCCAATGCCACATGCCAAATACTACCATCAGGAATTGTGAGTTGAGCAACATTGGAAAGTTCATGGCCAAACTTCTTCACAAAATCTCGTGGAATCCTTTACATTTATTCAAATAAAGTTAGATGATCATCCACTGAAAAAACAAATAAAACCCAACCACAAACAAAACAAAATGCTTTCATGTTTTTGCTGTCATGTATTTAGTCAGTACAGATCAATGTTGCAAACTCAGTCAGCATGTGGAATCTTGGAGGGGATATATCTGTAGCATGTGGAATCAATAAAGAACATTATCACAAACTTATAATAGGAGGCATAATGCACTATCATTTGTTTTTTTTTCCTCATTTTCTCATATATACAAACAACCAGCATAGTATTTTAAGTCTGAGACCCGAGTACTGCAATAGATAACAGATGTCATAGAACACTATAAACTAGGGACAAAATACTTTTCAAGATAAGATAAGGATGAATATTAATCGAATTAAAAGGGACTTATTGTAAATCTCATCTCCTATGGCAAATACACATGATGAAACCCATGTCCACCCTACCAAACATTGAGTGCAAGTCCAGATTTTTATTGCTTAATAATTCATGTAAAATAATTAGTAAACTCCAGAATCAAGCATGTAATAGTTAAAAAAATCTTATAGACACAAATAATTAAGAGGCTGCTCAGAAACAAAAAGAGTTATGAAAATTACCAACTTGTTTTCTACAAGAACAAAGGGAAAAATAATCTTGAAGAAAGGAGGACTAGACACATCTGCTTCAGGATTCAGCTTGCAAAAGAAATTAAAACAGCAACAATATTAGATTCATTTGCAAATGCAAATACATATACTTATATTGATAATGATAAGGATAGATAAAATTGTAAAGCCTAGTACCCAAAAGTCACCAAGCACTCTTCTCTTCTTCACATATTAATTATAAGCAAAGAAAATATCAAGATAGAGAAGTAAAATGTTTTTATCTCAATTGCAAAAAAATATTGAAGCTAAAACTTTTAATATATATGTGTGTTTTGTAATTGGATTACACAAAAATCTGTCATTTTTTTCTTTCAGTCTTCACAAAATATAAAAGTACAACTAAATTACTTCACTAATTCTTTCCTTATCAATAAGAATGAGCTAGATTAATGTTAAGACCCTACATTGATTAGGTATGGGAATAGTTGGTAGTTTATTAACTTCAGGGCACTCCTCTCTTACAAGTTAGTTTTGAAGAGTTCCACCTTCTGGGTCAATAACTATTAGTTTCAGAGTAGTTTTGTCCATTGAAAAGTTAGCCCTTGCCACAGTGGTCTTAGCTTTGTGACCTTGAGCATGTCACCCACTCTGGGTACATGAACCATCATAGTCATGGGGTGTCACCACGTCGGATTCCTTAGCTTCGTGACTTTGAGCGTGTCATCAAGTTGGGTGTGCGAACCGTCGTAGTCGTCGATTATAAAGGAGAGTGGAATGCTAGGATTAGTTGGTAGTTTATTAACTCTAAGGCACCTTCTTACTAACCGTTTTTTTACGAGAAAGTTCCACCTTGTGGTTTTTAAACAATTAAGAACAATAACGAGGACATATCTGCCAAACGCCTAATGTCCTATTAGGTCACACCTTATTAAAAAGATACCAAATTTATTTCTTTTCCCGCTTTCAGAATTCTAATACCTAAATTCAAAAAAATTGAGAAGACAACACAAAATATACACAAATAAAAATTTCAAAACCCTAATACCCAAATCAAGATTTACCAAAACACAACACTAATGCGCAAATCAAATTTAAGAACCCACTTGACTCCAAAACGGATGCCGGCGGCTCAAATGCTACCCACCATTTCCTCCATTGCTGTTCAAACAGCCATGTCGCGGACTCTCTTTCCGTCATTGTTAATGTTGGAAGCGTTTCCGTTGTCGCCGCCGCTGCAATTCACTTGATGTCACCCCCACTATTGATTCTATTTGTTGTCATCATTGTTTTGAATATTTTGTAATTTTAATATTATTAATTGGAAAATATTTTTGTTAAAAAATTTTATAATAAATATAAATATATTATTAAAATAAATATAATAATTTAAAATTTTAATATATTTTAAATATTAAAAATAATTTAATATTATTATTTTATTAAATAAATTATATTATTCACAGTATATTTGTATTAATTAAAAAATTTTAAAATTAACATTTTAATTATTACATTCAAAAGGTATTATGATAAAAAAAATTTTGTAATTATTTTTTTAAATTTTACAGATATTAATATTCTTTTTCCCACTCTATTTATATCTAAAAAAAATCAAATAATTATATTTTATAAACGCTAGACGAATAACAATGAAAGAATAAAATATTTTTATATTTTCAATAAAGTGTAAAACATTAAAGGGTGGGTGGATATTTATCCATGAATTAATTAATGTAAACGTTGTTATAGTTTGTAAACTTTAGACGCATAACAATGAAAGAATAAAATATTTTTGTATTTTTAATAAAGTGTAAAACATTGGAGGGTGGGTGGATATTTATCCATGAATTAATTAATGTAAATGTTGTTGCAGCCATTAGAAACTTACCTACGTCATTGTATTTCGTTCCAATTGAAATATTAATTTAGTTATATTGTAAATTTTAAAATAATTTTTAATAGTTTTATTATAAAAATAATTAATTATAAAAAATTAATTAAATATTTAATAAAATTTATTATTAAAAATATTATAAATTTTAAAAATAATCGTATATATTTAATAAATTTTATTATTATATTTTTATAAAAATATAAATAATTAAGTTAAATAAAATATTAGATAAAATATTAAATAAACAACAATTTTGCTTCTTGAACTAGAGAACTAGAATCAGAAATCGAAATTCAGCTAGTTTTATAATCTGGGAAGGGGAGATTGATCATGGGCGGTTGACAATCAATTTTCACTCCTTGAAATACCAAATGTGTCCCCATCAAAATATTAAAATACCAAAACTACCCTCCATTCAAGTGAAAAATATAAATAGCCAGAAAAAAAAATTAAAGCCTCCATGAAACCCTCGCAAAAAAGCCTCTATCATGGCCAGCTAAATATTTCTAGCCTCCATCACGGCATGCGGTTTCTAGTTACGTTTTCAGTGGTCACCATATCATAGCATGAGGATCACGCTACTAGGATCGAGATCTAATTTGTTGGTCATCTCTATTTAGGCAGGTCTTCGCCATCATTGGTTGTTAGTTGTCTTTGTCTTTGGTCATAGCGATCTTCACTGTTGGCCTGGACGGTTGATTTGTTGTTATCGTTGTTGATGATAATGATGATTAGATTTTGATTTTGATTTTGATTTTGATTATTATTATTATTATTATTATTATTATTATTTTGAAATAGATTTTTATTATTATTAGTAGTAATAACAATATATTACTAATAAAAATTATTGTAATTAATAAATATATTAATTCTAACTATAATGATATTATCATTAACATTATAATAATTTTTAAATAATAATAATAATCATAACAAATTTAATATATAAATAATAATTATGATTGTAGTTAATTGAGGATTTTTTAGTAATTTAAAAGGATCTAATTTATTTTGATTTTGATTCTAAAATAAAATAAACATATCAATAGTAATATAATTTATTTTAATTTTTATTATACATTATAATTTCATTTCATTTTAATTTTAACTCATTCTAATTTTTATTTAATATATACACTCAAAATATATTCATATATTTATAAATATGTATATAAATTTTTTTTTATTATTTATATATAATGATTTGGCAACGGCTACGTTGGAACACCTCCAATCTGGAACCTAGCAATACAAGTCATTAGATTTTAGTAAAATTAATTAACTGTGAAGACGAACTGCACTTAGAACACATTGAATGTATTGGATTATGAGTGACTTGTAGAAGGAGTGAAAAAAAAAAAAAATCGAAAACTCTAGCGATACTTTAATTGAATAAATAGGCAATACAGACAAACACACAAGAGATATAAATTCGAAATTCCATTGCATCATAGTTTGAAATCACACACATACTCCGAGCATGGGGACATATTTGTTTCGAAACTCGAAAATGAATGTTTATGGAGTGCAGAAACCGTGGATAGTTTGAAAAGAATGTATAAATTTGCGATACCAAAATCATGTAGAGTTAGGACAATAACTGACGCCATTGATTCACAGATAACAACCTGAGATTCTGTTGAACTTAATTATTGAAGGTATGATTTGGTTAATATGCAGGTCCCTTTTGTTGTTGCGATTTCAAAGTTATGGTTGTTGTAGTTGTTCTGGTGAGACAAATGTTAATAATTAAAATTTATGAAAAGGGTGTCATGAAGGATGTTGTGTTAATAATGAAGTTGGAGATTTAAAGATTGACTGATTAATTTAAAGCTGCATAGGTTTAGGCATAACACCAAATTGTGACAACAAGGATGTTTAATGTTCACAATTGTGACAATTGGTTAATTTGAAATGACAAAATGAAATTATAGACGATTTATTTGATGAGTAAGTTTTTAAAGTTGACCTGTGAGTACTAAATGCAAAAATGAAACATGATTCGAAAGTGGTTTTTGTGTGTGTGTGTGTCTATATATATATATATATATATATATATATATATAGATATTATATATATGTATGCATGTATGTATTTGCGTGCGTATATATAGGTATAGATATATATGTATATGGATATATAAACACTGGGTTACCTATAAGTCTATGACTACAAAACATGCAATAACAATCTTAAGTAACAATTGAGGAATAGGAAGAGCTGCAGCTGGAAATATTTTGTAGTTTATTCCGGTGTATACATAACTGTATTAGATTCAGATGGCTACTTTATTGGAGGAAAAAGTGAGAACCTATTACTGTAAAAAGTATAATTCATTCTTGTTTCTTTTCGAAGAGAGGCATACTTTAGGCATTTTTGTTTTGCAGGTGTTTAGACAAAGTATCACTGTGTTAACACTTGGTAGGGTGGACTCTGACTTTATTGATGAACGGATCAGAGGTTATGTTTAGCACATGCAGCAATTACTCTACAATGGAAGAGTACGGTAAACATTGTTAAGTTTTTTCTCTAGTGTGCAAAATTATATGATGTGTCTAGGCGTAACATTCGGGAGATGGAACTTGATATTAGGAATAATGAAAGGTTGCCAATTGAATCGTAAAGCAGATTGTGCACTCTTAGATTGCTGTAACATTTAGGAGATCGAACAAAGTGTTCAAACACTCGAAATTCTTGTAATTCATTCATATTATGCACTCTTAGTTCCTCTATGCGGTCATTACTTTCCCAATATAAAGATTTTGGAACTACTGCTACGATAAACTTCTAACAATAGGATTGAAAATTTATTTTCTTGATGCGTTTCCCTTGAGCAGTGGTCGCTAATTGTTTATCTGAGATCAGAAGATCCATCATCAAACCTCATAATTTCATAAGCAACTCTAAAGAGGTTGGTGTTGTTGATAACAAAATAAAGTCATGTAGTTGGACCTAATGAGCACAATGTCATGATCAAGGCTCCAGGAATTCATCGATATCATTGATGAGATGCTTGTGTTGTATGCCATTAAAGAACTTCAATCCATACAGAAATTAGTTATAAAAGTGTCAGATCTGCTATTGTTAACCATTGATCCAACACATGTTGTAAAGCTGGTGAGAGGAGTGAGTAACACCAGGTTTCTTCAATTGTCTGCTGGCGTGATTGAAGTAAGTTGTGTGAACTGTACTGTATAGTTTAGATTGCTGTCTATTACACTTCGTTCGACCATCATGTTGTCCTATTCCATGCATGCAATCTGACATGGACGCCAATGTTTTCTATAGCCAGACCATGGTTTCCAGTAGTTGTGGTACTGCATTGATGCACATTTCATATTAGCATTATCGTTACTTATCAAAGTCAGGTTGTTTGCTAATTGTTGCCTTTTCACACTTGTGTGCAGGCTCTTACGCTTGCCAATGCTAAATTATTTCTTTCACTGTCGGTCCTGATCTATTTGCATGTGACGGTTGGTGACAGGGGATGGATCATGCTTCCTATTATCCTTAGTAGATCGGCAAATGTTAGGAAGTTTGTCTCACAAATGGTAAGGATAAGTAGTTATGTGAGTGCAATTGCTTATCACATATAGTTATTGATTAGTTAATTTGTGTTTTAATTATAGACCTGTTGGATTGGGTTGTTCGATAAGGAAATCCAATGGATAGAATCAACAACTATTCCTCATTACTTTAGTAAGCATGGAAAGATAGTAGTTATTAAGGGACTCGGCAATGTCAACATTTACATTCGCCTGGTGGAATACCTACTGAACCATTGTAAAGTCTTACAAATGATGACCACACGTTGTAGAGCCGGTGTTTATAGGGAAAGGCTATGAATTCTGTGCTGGACGCTAGTAGTGTTACACAAAGAATGTGCCAGGGCCAAGATAAAATTGGATAAACATCTGAGGGGTTTAAGCCTCATGGTTGTTGTGGTAAATGTTGTAAGACATAGATGGAAATTTTTTGACTGTTACCATATAATTTATAGTTGTTTTGTGGTACATTAGTTAGTAGCATATGAATTTAATGATTTATGTAAACCATTCCCCTTGTTGGCTGAAGTTATTAAACATGATATGAATATGAATTTAATAATTAGGTAAACAATTGCCCTCTTGGGCTAAAGGTATTAAACAGGATATAAAACTTTATGATCCATTTGTTAATGTTCATGGGGGATACATTCATAGAGTTTGAGAAGTTATTGTGACCTAATTAGTGGCCTAACTCCTTTGAATGCAGTATTAAGAAAGTTATGGCCAGCAACCATGACTTTATTGATTCAACAATAAAATTATTCAACTGAAACGACCATTAATTTGACTAAAAGAAATATTCAAAATCAATATTAAGGTAAAAGAACAAATGCTATAGAAATTTTTTTATAACCACTAAAATTCTGTTAATGAGATCAGGCGATGCAACTTATTATAACATGATAAGAAATTATTTGTAAACATGAGAAATTTGTGCTATATTTAATATATTTTTATAATAGTTATGATGAATTTATATCAAGTTGCCTAACATTCCCACATAAAATTTAACAGGATAAAAATTAAAATAATGAGCTATTAAATGCAACCATATCCATCAGTAGCCATAAAAAATTTTTTTTTTTTACATGTAGCTAAAAGAAACCACCTAGTTAGAACAACAAAAAGTCAGGCAAATAACAACAAGGAAACATGAGACATAAATACAGTGACAATATCCCATGGTTGAGAACTACACCATATCCAATCGTTGATGGAACAACATTGATAATAACAGTAAACACACCTATTCCATTAGACACATGATTCGAATGTGAACACTAGGAGCCCATATGTAAAACTGGAGAAGTATACGGTAGAGTGTTTCCAATCTGTTGCCTCAAACACTTCCGTGGCAGTGGGATTTGAAACTGCCCAACACCATACTGTGCCCCAAGAAGTACTCTACCAGTTGTAGGTCTCTTTTGCCATTAGTAAATACTTTCATCCCTATTATGGTGATGCATTGAGTCAAGAAAGGAGGCATATTTTATGTCTTCAGCCAACTAATTTCACAGTCCCAGAGCTCAAACTATTGTCCCTGATCAGTGAAAACAGTTAAACATATGGTTACGAATTCTAACCTAATGCTAGATGCCAAAAAATGACTGTTGTGCCCTTCACCTTGGTTAATATAAAGGTATGCAATTGGCATAAAGCACTGAGGATCGTATGAAGACCTTTCCAATAGCATCATGCAACCGTAACATCCAAAAATGCGATGTGGTGAAATAGAACAAGGGAATACATTCACATGCCCGCTCAAGTGCTTGCCATTTAAATGGGCTTTTTACAAACATTTGCGACAATTACATTGATGTTGGCGTTCAATACATGTATCAGGTGAGGTTTTGTTGTGACACGCTTGATAAAGTTGAGAGCATGATGTGGATCAACTGTAGCCAATTCCAGGTATGTAAGATCTAAATTTACTTCCTGTATAGCTTGCATCTCACATACCTTATATTTCATAAACATGTGATCAACAATACGAAGATGTTGAGATTTGCTGCAGTAATGACAGCACGGTGGTTGTGCGAATTACCTAGCAAGTGGCCGGAGATAACAACAAGCTTGAGCATGGTCAGAGTAATGGACTAAATGACGAAGTTGGCTAGAGGATCGTAAGGTAATAGGAGAGCTGTTAGTATGAGTTCCGTTAGGGAAGGGCAACTAGAAAAGAGCTTCTCTGTGACTTGATTTTCAGGATGCCAGCATTAATATATGAAGAATTTTCAAATTGGGTAGACACACACCATCTAGAGGAACTGATATAGCAATTGTAGAGATTTTGAATGGCCTTCCGTATCTTACCAAATTAAATACTCTGCCCAGAAACTTTGCCAAGATCAACACAAAATACTTGATAATAAAAAACAGAGAGCAATTTAATTCAACAATACTCACACACAAGGTTTTTTAATCAATAAAACAAAGCTTATAAATAAATGAATAACAAATCAGAAACAACATCACAAGAACTGAGATTATGTGGTTCAGTCTCCCAAGAGACCTACATCCACGAGAGGAAACATCAGAATCCTTTTATTGATTCACCAGAGAAGATTACAAGATTACAAGATTACAAGATTAGAGATGAATTTTACAGTGTATAAGCAGCCACACTCTGTAGAATGAATCTTTGCTCTCTCAAATTCTCTCTACCTTTCTCTCTTTTTATCTCACAAAACTACCTCGTGAAACTGCTTATAAACCAGCTGTAGAACGAACTCAAACCCAGATTGCACAGCTTGCTTCCAGGTGTAGATTCTGTTTAACGAATTCAAACAGAATATTGAATACATACGTGACCTGCACAGCAGCTTCAGCTTTTAGTTATGGCTAAAACGTAGAATTTCGTTGTCCTTTCACTTAAGTGAGCCATGAGATTGCTCACGTGACTTCATATTAGCTTCAGCTTTGTCCAAAACACAACCGTTTTAGCTTGCACAAGCGACTGAGTTCACATGCCTCACAATTCTCTACCTTGAACCAAACACTAACTCTGATTCTTTCTCTACCTTCATGCAAATCAAGAGTTGCATATTCCAGCTAAGCTCAAGCACTTTCTGAACTTAGCCACTGAAACCACTATAGTAATAATATCCGCAGGATTATCATCAGTATAAACCTTAACCATCTTAATCACTTCCTTAGATATCTCATTCCCTATAAAATGGAGTTTAATGTCTATATGCTTTGTTTTTTCATGAGGTACTAGGTTTTTACAAAGATACAAGGCACTGGAGTTGTCACAACAAATGGTAACAAACTTTTGCTTGACACCAAGTTTGTTTAATAAACCCTTAAGCTAAATTTCCTCCTTAACTGACTCAGTTGCAGCTGTATATTTTGCTTCTGTAGTAGAGAGAGCTATTACATGTTACAGACTTGCCTTTCAGCTAACTAAGAAGACATTTATGGAGAACATGTATCTGGTAAGTGACCTTCTCCTGTCCATATCCCCAGCAAAATCTAAATTAACAGCTCCCCACAATCTAGTATTACCAGCACATTTCATTCCATATAGAAGTCCAAAACTTAAAGTGCCTTTAATATGCCTCATTATCCATTTAACTCCCTTTCAATGTTCTTTGCCTAGTGAAGCCATGTAACAGTTGACAACAATCACAGCATGTGAGATGTCAGGCCTAGTTAAAACCATGGCATACATTAAATAGCCAACAATACTTATATATGGAATGTTGCTCATTTCCTTCTTGTCTTCTTCAGTTTGAGAACAACAGAGCTTGCACAGTCTGAAATGAGAAGCCAGAGGAAGATTAACTGGTTTACCGTTTAGCATATCAAAAGTTTCTGTAACCCTTGTTAGATATTTTTCTTGAGACAAGAAAATTAACCATTTCTTCTTATTTTTGATGATTTCAACTCCTAATATCTTCCTTGCACTTCCCAGGTCCTTTTTGTTAAAAATAGAACTGAGAAGTTGTTTAAGAAATTTAATTTCATCCCTCTCTTTACAACCAATTAGCATACAATCTATATACAACAATAGATAGATATATATTTCACAATCCATCTTCTTATAATACACACAGCAATCATAACTACATCTATTGAATTCATGAGTAACCATGAACTCATTAAATTTGAGATACCCCTGCCTTGGAGATTGTTTAAGTCCATAAAGAGATTTCTTAAAAAAGCAAACATGATTATTCTTTTCAAGAATTTCATACTCTTCAAGTTGTGCCATAAAAATTTGCTCTTGCAGCTCTCCATGTAAAAAAGCAATCCTACCATCCAGCTATTCCAACTTCAAATCCTAATCTGCTGTTAAAGCTAGTAGAACTCTGATTAAAACATGTCTGACAACTAGTGAGAAGACCTCTTTAAAATCAATTCCCTCCTTTTAGGTGTATCATTTAGCAATAAGCCTAGCCTTAAACCTTTTAGGCTCAGTTGCTGTAATTCCATCTTTAATTTTTGAATATCCACTTGCAGCCAACAATTCTCTTATTATTAGGTTTCCTTGCTAGTTCCCAAGTTTTGTTTCTATATAGAGAGCTGATCTCATCATCCATTGCTTTCTTTCAGTCCTTCCCATATTGACTATTTACAGCTTTATGAAAGCTTTTATGTTCTTCTTCATCAATTTTATATGTAAAGTGAAGTGTAAATGCAATTAAATTAGCAAAACCATACCTCTTTGGAGCTTTAATATGTCTTTCTGTCTATCCCTCACCAACTGATAATCTTGAGTTTGACTTAAAGTTAAATCATTATCCTGAAGTGTCTGTGAACCATCTATTTCATTTTTGGTATCATCTAACTCAGCTGGTGCTTTTTCTTGAGTATTCTAAAAAGATGTCTCCCTTTCAAACTGATAACTATTGAACTATGTTAGATCTTTTTTTTTATCTTTGTAAAATTTGTTAGGCTCTTCCTTTTCATTGAATACAACATCTTTGTTTACAATATATCTTAGTGGAGTCAAGTCTGTACACCAGAGCTTGTACCCCTTAACTCCACCTGGATGGCCAATGAACACACACTTCAAAGCCTTTGGAGCTAGCTTTCCTTGATTTACATGAGCATATGCTTGGCACCCAAACACCTTTAAGTGTGCATAACCAGATTTTTGTCTAAACCATATTTCATAAGGTGTTTTGAAACCTATTGCAGAAGAAGGGCTTAAATTTGCTAAATAACAATCTATATTAAGTGTCTCGGCCCACAAGCTCTTTGGTAATTTAGCCTGAAACATCATACTTCTCACTTTTTCTATGAGTATTCTGTTCATTTTCTTAGCTAAACCATTTTGTTGAGGTGTTATTCTCACTGTCTTGTGCCTGGTTATCCCCTCATTTGCACAGTACTTGTCAAACACTTGATTATAGTATTCTAGTAGATTATCAATTCTTAACTTCTTAATCTTATTACCCGTTTGGTTTTCAACTAAAGCCTTCCACTCTTTAAACTTTTCAAACACTTGATCTTTCAGCTTAAGGGTGTATATCCAGACCTTTTTTGAATAATCATTTATAAAAAAAACAAAATATTTAGCTCACCCTAGAAATACTTCCTGTGTAGGTCCCCATAGGTCAGAATGAATGTAGTCTAGGATATCTTTTGCGGAATGTACTGAAGATTTAAAGCTTGTCTTAGTAGATTTCCCTAAGACACAATCCTCACAAAACACCAGATCTTTAATCTTATCCCTATTTAACAGCCCTTGATTTGAAAGTCCTTTTAAACTTTTAAGACTCATATAACCAAGTCTTAAGTGCCACAACCTAGTTTTATCTTTGCTAACACTAGATGACACAGCAACTACCCCTGTTACAGTGGTACCCTCTAAAACATAAAGTCCATTTTTTCTAATTCCCTTTAATAGGACTTCTGTTCCTTTAATCACATTCAGATTACCATTTTAAACTTTAACACTGCACCCTATTTGATCCATCATTCCAAGTGAGATAAGGTTTTTTTTAAGATCAGGAACATGTCTTACTTGATTTAATTCAATAACTGAATCATCAAATAGTTTCACTCTCACATTTCTAATTCTAACAACTTTACAAACTGCATTATTTCCCATCATCACAGGCTCGATATATAGTAAAATGACTCTTGAACGGACACATGTGAAATTAGCAGCAAGAGTCCAGAATCCACATATATTTTTTATTAAAGTCTGTGGCTATTAACACACCTGCTGACTCTTATACTTTATCTTCCATCACTATTGCATCACTATTCTGAATTTTCTTTCCTTTATGTTAAGCTACCTCTCAAGACAGTCTCTCTTAAAGTGACCTTCTTTGTGGCATTCAAAATACTTTAGGACCTTATTCTTGTTCTTAGCTTTACCCTACTTCTTTTTCTTGTCATTATATTTTCCCTTTGTAATCAGCCCTTCAGTAGATTCATTTCCAAGATTTCCTTGTTTCTGCTGAATTTCTCTTGTCTTTAGAGTAGCTTTTACTTCATCTAAAGTGAGTGTTTCCCTACTATACTAAGAGCATCAATAAAATTTTTGTAAGATTCTAGTAAGGAGTTGATCAACAGCAAAGTCTTTCCCTCATCATTTAAGCCTTCATCAATAGTGGCTAAGGTATCACATACTTAGTTAAACTCATCAATGTACTTATTTAATGATGAGCCTTTAGCCATCTTTAATGTAAACATTCTTTTCTTGATATAAAGCCTATTTGCAAGAGATATCTTCATGTACAGATTCTCTAATTTCTCTATCAAGGCTGTTACTAATGTTTCTTTTGCAATCTCTCTAATAATAGAATTTGCAAGGCTGAGAATAATAGTGGCTTTAGCTTTCTTGTCTATCTCAGATAGTTATTCCAGAGTCTTGGATGATGAAGCTGTCTTTTCTTGCCTCTTGTCAGTTGATTCCAGTGCCTCTCTTAAACCTTGAGTAACCAAGAGTGCTTCAATCTTCACCTTCCATATGTTGAAATTAGTTTTTCTAGGTTTATTTTTTGTGTAGCCATACTTGGACCTTTTTAGCTAAAGACCAGACTCTAATACCAAGTGTAGAGATTTTAAATGGCCTTCAGTATTTGACAAAATCAAATACTCTACCCAGAAACTTGGCAAGATCAACACAAGATGCTTGATAACAAAAACTAGAGAGCAATTCAATTCAACAGCACTCACATACAAGGCTTTTAATCAATGAAACAAAGCTTACAAGTAAATGAATAATAAATCAAAAACAACATCACAAGAACTGAGATTACATGGTTTAGTTTCACAAGAGACCTACATCCACGAGAGGAAACATCAGAATTCTTTTATTGATTCACCAAAAAAGATTATAAGATCAGAGATGAATTTTACAGAGCATAAGCAACTACACTCTGCAGAATGAATCTTTGTTCTTTCAAATTATCTCTATCTTTCTCTCTTTTCATCTCACAAAACTACCTCATGAAATTGCTTATAAACCAGTTGTAGAACAAACTTAAACCCAGATTGCACAACTTGCTTCCACGTGTAGATTCTGTTTAACGAATTCAAATAGAATCTTGAACACACACATGACCTATACAATAGCTTCAGCTTTCAGTTATGGCTCAAACGCAGATTTTCGTTGCCATTTCACTTAAGTAACCCACGAGCTTGCTCACATGACTTCATATCAGCTTTAGCTTTGCCTAAAACATAATTGTTTTAGCTTACACGAGTGATTGAGTTCACATGCATCACAGCAATATTAGAGTATAGTCAAAGAACTTTAAGCGTCATTAAAATATATAGAATGACTAGCAAATGCAAGCACTCATACTTGATAATATTAATATTCATCTCTCAAATGTTACACATTATTGCCTTAGAAAACTATAAATTAAACCGAGCTATTAGTATAGGGCTCATAGACCCAAAGAGAGAAAGTCTGTATGGATACCAGCTCAGTTCCAACAATCACTAAATCTATGAACTCTAAGAATACAGCCATTGGTACTTCTGAGTTCTCAAGCCCAATGGTACCCCCATTGGTGAAGCGGAGGTTACAAATTGAGGTCAAGATGGTCCTCCATCTTTGCGACAGACTAGATATGACCAATGTATCTTCTATCGCTCTTTCATGTTTGCTCTATTTGTGGTAGGCCCCACCTGATGATGTCATCATCCTTAACAACTCACCTAGCCTAGTTCAAATGAGTTACATATTGGAAAATAAAAATTAGCAGCCAGATAATTCGAACTAGTGAGACAGGCTTATTAAAGAGAACTATTAACTATTGTGAAATTAACTACCACATAAACGGTGATAGTATACATTGCTCCGGTTAATCACAAAACCTAGAAACAGTTCATATTGTTAGAGTCCAAATAGGCTTCGCACAAGTGACATACATAGATATCGATCTGAGTATCCTAAATTATAGTGTACCAGTCACATTTCAGCTATATGAAATCAGGTTAAAATAATTATAGTGCCTCTCTATGTTCAACTCCTCTAACTACCATAGTGAAACCTATGGAACTGCAAGCATGGCAATCACTATAGGTATATCAAGTGCCAACCTCATATGATATGGTTGTAAATGACACCCCTATGCAACCGACATTAAACTTATAAGTAATTTTTGATATTGTGTTCTTTTTGATTTTGATTTCTTATCAACTTCAATGAGATTGAGACCACAAGCAATGACCTGCCATAATTAATTACTTACATGTCTGACATTGTTTCTTTTGATTATGTTTGCATTTAGTTTTCAACATGATCCATTGTTGATGTTGGTAGTTATATAAATTACATATGATGACAGTAAATGGGTTGCAAAAGTGAGTGCAAATTGGTTCATATTAATAGCATATGCCTATAGACATAATGAAAAAAAAAAACTACTTTTCTTTTGCAAGTTGGTAGCTAACTTCTTCAATAAATTTACAGAAAACACTTTACAGTGGATCTATATATTTGCATTTGAGATGTTGAACGGACTGCAAACCACACATGATGTACTTAATTAGAATATATACGATATTAGTAAGGGCAATTTCACATTCAATGATGCAACACCACATTATTTAATTATTCCCACTCTTTTGTACATGTAATTATGTATAATCGAGAATTTAGGCCTTAGGTTTTCTTCCCCGCCTGCAACTTGTTTTTTTTTTTCATTGATATTTCCTTGCCACAAATGTGGAAACCACCCCTTTAATATAAGGTCTTGCAGAATTTGGTCTGTCACCTGTGATATCTTTGTGTATACATGACTTTGCCTAAAAATTGTCCCTCCAATAAGAATGGATTTCGGTACGACACACACTTATGTACGATAAAGACGAGTGATTATATTATTATTAAATCTGTTAAATATCATTTGTGGACTTTTGGTTTTGTTTGGCATGGAGGATTGGATTAGAGTACATCATTAGGGCTAGTTTTGAGTAGTTTGGGTTTGATTAATTTGGAGCATATTACATACTATTTTCTTTTTATTGAGGTTGGTGATTTTTTAAATGTATAACTCAACTATAAGGCATGAAAAGTATACTCAAACGAACTAGTTTTATATAGTTATTGTATAAATATTTCAAACCATTTAACAAAACAATCAAAATTTGTTTGTTTTATTTCTATATTTTGTATATTATGTGATCACAACAAATTTGTAACGATTATAATAATTTTGACTTAAGCTATTTGTAAGTGCTAATATTACTACTTATTATATTTAACACCCTCAATTCCATTTAAATAGAGTATATATTTATGTTGATCGATTGATTATTAAATATACCAGTAATGAAAATAAAATAAAAATATCAATTGCTTTCAAGCATATATAATAAAAACATAACATGTTTTTACGATCAGAATCAAAATTATGTAAATTATAAACCATTTTGATTAATCAAGTAATGTGAAGAATGCACACACCATAGCTATATAGATAAAAGTTCGATAACAAGTCAACTCTATTCTTTTCCATTTTATCCTAACTACACCCATATGTTGTAAATGTTTTTTGGGTGCAAACCTTATATCATTCAATTCAAATTTAGCCCCCCATTAATGCAATCCAACATTGCTTGGCCAACATAGCAAAAAGGTGGAACAAAATTTTTTCAATCCTACACTTCTGACTAGCATGCAATCATGGACTTACCAGGAAACTTTTTCTTTAATATGCAAAGTTTCCTTAATATGCATCATGATATTGCACCCTAGGATATATCGAACACACGCAATTTGTGTTCAATTTTAGCAGCTTTAAGAAAGTCTAGCCATTGTTAATTTACAGTTAGGAATAGACTATTGACATTTAATAGACGACTCAACCAAAAAATGAAGGGGCATTATAAAAAGCAAAGATTATTACCTATGAAGCAACTATTCCAGCATTGGATTACAAATAGGTCTAAAGTGCAATTCCAAAAGGGTGGCCAATATGTTAATTTCCAAAGGGAAAGTTGACATCTCCTGTTGTGGCGGGTGCTATTGTTGGGAAAATATGCTCTTTAAAAGCATATTAGTTTATTGAATTGTAATAAACTTTTTTCTGATTAATAAAATAATTGAGGTATTTTATTCAAATATCTTATTTGCATTAATTTTTTATTAAAGTCCATTTAATTATATTATATGTTTTTATGTGATTACTATGTGGATTCACAGAAGACATAAATACAAGTTATCTTATGATTTAATAAATTGAGTTCGCAGTTAATAAATAAAGTTAGGCACTTTATTTAGGTATAAACTGTAATAAATTCATTGAATAATTTGTTTTAATCATATATGAATTTATTGATGTAGTACGACTACATTAAACAAGATCGCACATGAGATTTAATTAACTTTATAATAACTGTCAAACTAATTAAATCTCATAGGCATTGGTTTTACTGTAATCTTAATCTTGAGTTAGTTAAAATTTCATGATTGTGGTTGTCATTCCATTTGAGTTATCAATGGACACGACAAATACTTGTAGTCAAGATTATTTAGTATCTTGGTGGGAGCAATTATAAGTATTGAAGTTATAGATTAACAATATGGAATTTGTACAACACATCTCTTGATAGGTTTTGGTACTTGATCATAAAATTCTCTGGCCAGAGTGGATCGACATATTTAATATGTTGAAAATGATCATTAGAGAAAACCAGTAAGTATCAAGGAATAAGATGTTATTAAATTGATTGGACAGTTGAGATATCAATTTAATTAACGATGTGGTGCAAAGGATTATGCAATAAAGAAATCAATGTGGCTTGGGATGAATTATTATTCGAGCACACAGTTGTGGAGGTCAGTTCCAATCTTATAGTAGAATAGAATTGGAATTAAATAATTAAGCTAGTTTAATTACAGGCTTAATTATTGTATCTACTATTGTATGTTCCCAAATGATCCCCGGGTTAGCTTATTTAATTGACTGCACCACTGCTAGACTCAAAAATAATAAAACCGGCATATTAGGTGATAAACCTAAATATAATATTTGTTAAGACCCTATGTGTTATATTTAAGTGTAAATGGGGCCTTGTGATATTTTACAAGGTGAACCTCAAAGTTGTTACACCTTATCTCCACTTTTACGTAAGTGGAGAGGAAAAATATTAAATATGATATATTTAATATTTTAAATTAATATATAATAAGGATAACACAATTAGGATTTTTTAACTAGGGTAATATTATATATAAGTGTTTTTTTCTCTTAAAAAAAGAGAAAAGAGACGCCTTTTGAGAAAAACACTGTTAAAAGAAGCCAAGGATTTTTGGGAGTGGTGAAACGAACTCCCACATGTTCAGTGCAGATCAAACTTGAGTCATAACTTGGAAGATCGTTGGGTGGCAAATTTATTGCCTGGTGTCATTCATCTTCTCGGATTATTAAGGTACGATTTTCTGGATTACGAATTTCTTTTTTATTATATGGGATCGGTCTTAAAATTTATTTTTATGAGAAAAATTATTATTTTTCACCAACAGCTATGTCCTTGCTCTTGTTGTTCATAATCGAAAGTGGGAAGTCTCTAAAAAGAGAAAGAAAAATAAAGTGGAAGTGATGTCATTTTTTAAGAGGGAACTTCTCTTTCACGCTTTGGTTAATGCACAATATCTATTCGGTTGTGTAAAATCTTGTTTGTCAATGCATTAAGTGAGTTAATTAATCTTGACCTTTGTCAACTTTGATTTTCCACAAGTTCATTTACTCAGTAATTGAGACAATAATACTGTGGGCCTATTGCTTCAACCAGTTGCTGCTTCACTGACTTTTTCATTCTTTATTGTCTATGCATGGCGGTCCTCTTTGTTTTACACTTGTTCATTGCCTCCTCTATCTCGTCTATTTATTATCTTTTTTACACCCTTGCATAGTGGGGTGGACATGGCATATTTTACACTTAGGAATGATAAAATCCTCTGTGAGTTTAGAGGCCCACAGAGCTTTACCCCTAATAGGGTGAATTTCAAATAATTTTTAATAAATGGGATAAAGTGTAAGGTTCAATTCCTTCACCTAAATATTATATTATTTATTTTGAGATAATAAGCCCCTTTAAGTATTAATAATATTTAATACTTAACTCTATAAATTAGTAAAATATTTATGAAGGATTAGTTGTAGAGATGATAAGGATTCTAGAAATTGGTAAGGTATGTTATGAAGGATTAATTATAGAGATAGATAAGAACTCTAGATATTAGTGAGATATTTATGATGGATAATCTTAATCATTGATCAAGGGTTATGGTGGCAAAATCTCAGCCATGCTCTAGCCTTAAGAAATTCTATAAATACCCTTAGACCTTTTATTTTTAAACATTTATTGAGGAAAGGATCAAAGAAATTGGTAAGTTTATTCTTTCTCTTCTCCAAAAAATTTCTAATCACTCTATCTAGGGTTTAAGTTTGACATGATTTTAGATAATTTTATATAGATCTTGATACGTGATATAGGATGTGTTTAGGTTTTGTTAGGGTTTTGATTGATTAGGAGTTTGGTTAATCAACCTTTGGCATAATAAGCATGTAGGATAATTCTAGACAGGATGATATCTCGATTTTTAATCTTTTATTTTGTGAACAATACTATGGAAAATAGATATATAGAAATTCCTTAATAAATTTTATTTCATCAAATTTGATTTAGTTTTCAATTTAATATGTATTTTCGAAGTAGAAACCACTGCATTGGAAAACTGCGATTCCAGTAGTACGATTAGGCTTACAAAATTATTAGTACCACCAAATAAACTCAGAAAATCATGAAATTTTATACAAAAGTTAATATATGTGTCTAGTATCTTCAGTTTTAATTTATAATTTTATGATTAGTATTTTATTTTATAAAATTCTCAGAACCTGTTCGGTTAAGGTTATAAGAAGATAGTTTCAAACTTACTGAGTAATAAATAGTTTTAAAAATATTTTTGGCATCGGATCCTCTTGAAACATTTACATGAGATACCTATAGATGTGCAGAATAGCCTTGTAGAATATTATGTCAATTCGAGTTTTAGATGAAGAGTTAAAATTGTGAGATCAGCTCTCTACGGGAATGAATTATAAAAGTAGATTCTTAGAGTGAGTTATTAATATTCATATTTTTGTATTTATTTAAGGTGTTGGAGGTGTTTGAGGCTCTTAGAGGCTTAAAGGTTGTCAATTCAAATTTTTTTGTTAAGGTAAGTAACTTCATTCTTAGTATACTGAATACGTATAATTATTCTGATGATATTATTATAAGTATAAATATTTTTATACTATTTAGAAAGTTAAAGAATTTTTGTAACAAAATTAGTTTATGGAAATGTTTTCAAATCTGAATTCTTTTAACAAAATATTTTATAAATGCTTTTCAATATGTGAATTATTTTAATGACATGACTACCTTTTATAATTTTATCTGTAAAATAGTTCGCAAGCCTAATTTATTTTTATGTACTTTTCTGAATTTGATACGGTTGTTTGGTGCTTATGTGTAATTTCAGTTATTGACGATCATGAGATTCTTAATATTTTGGCTCATTGTCCATAGTTATTCTGATTTTGATCATAATATATGATATATCTATCTGGACCAGTACTGAATTTCTGTTATGAATATGCACACAATATTATAATTTCTGTCTGGGTCGGGTCACCGAGTCATCGAAACTATAGGTGACACTATGTGATATGAGCTAATCTTTTGTTTTCTACATATGTGATATAAGATTTTTCTTTGTAAGTAACTCTGCTTTTGATATTATGAATTACAATGAATTTATGTGATCTTATTGAAATATGATATTATATAGTTTTTATGAAACTTATGAATTTATGAAATATGTTTTACTCAATGAAGACTTGCAATATTTTTGAGTGTCAATAGGCGTAGTATGTTAGGAATGGTTTTCCTTATGGAGTCGACGGCTCACCCTTCATCATTATTTTTTACAGATTAAGTTCCTTTTGAAAGGTGTGCTTAGCTTTGGAGTTAAAGAGTTCATTTTCAATTGTTATTTGAATAAAAAAAGCAATAAACTTATATTTGTTTTAGTTTATTTCTATTATGAACTTGTAATTTGGGTATTACAGTTTGAAATTTTATGAGTAAAGATTACGTTTTGTGAGTAACCTTCTTCTTTCACATGCTCTGCACTTGTTAGATTTGAAGTGTTGTAATTTTGGTATCAGAACCTAGGTTAGGATTCTATAAGCTCTCTTTTAAGGTCTAATCAGATTGTCTAATAGAATTGATCACTTTTGTTTTGTAATGACAATGAGGAACATTATGGGTGTGAAAAGTTCTAAGAGTAAGAGTTGGACAGAAATTACCAGGACTAAATAGTTTATCTTAAGTGGAGTTCTTGTTAAAGATCTTAGAAGACTTCATAAGGAACGAATGGATAATTGACTAAGAAAGAGAAAAGAAATCTACATCGATACTCCTCTAGGACTTAAAGCTTTAAGCAAGAAGCTCAATGAGGCTATATGTGGACTACGTGTTTATGACAAGAGAGCTAACAAGAATAAACATTTAATACATTGCTTATATTGGACAGGTCTCGATTTAAACCTTGCTTTAGCAAAGGATGGGCATCTCCAGGTCTACGTAAACTACCTCGTAGGACTTTAAAGGAAATCGAGGCAGCTAAAGTCGCGATTAAGGAAAGAAAAGTAGAGTTAGATCTTTTCCCCAATCGATTGAATGAGTCTATGAACCTTGGGGTCGTAGAAAGAAGCGCATGAAATTGTTTAGATTTTATTGAGGTTAATAGAGAGAATTGATCTTTCAGACGATGAGTAATAACTTGTAATTAGTGATTTTATATTACTTTTATTTTTATTTATTTTTTTGGTTGCTTATGACTTTGTAATGACTCTTGATATAAAATTTTTGGTATTAATGAGGAATGAAATATTAGTTTGCTTTAGTTGTCAATCACTAATTTTTCTTTTAGTTATGCTATTTGATTAGTACTTTATGCACTAGCATGACCTTTAACTATGAATTATTTACTGTTTTAGTTACTTATTTATCTTCACTCTTCATATTATAGTCGAAAGATGTCACGTAGGAGAGGTGCTAGGAATGCCTCTAGCTCAAGGAATGTGTTAGGTATCGCTAATGACGTTGACCCAACCTTGCGCGAGATGGCTAATGAAGAAAATCCTATGATGCGCACAATGATTAGGTTAATGGAACAATGGGGTAAGCTGATATGAGATATGGCTAGATGTAGAGTTGGGGCACAAGAGAATGGGCCAGTTGAAAGGCAAGGTGTCTCAAGAGATCAAGGAGCTATGGTGAACGTAGAACAATTTAAGAATTTAGTGTTGTGCAAATTTTATTGAACTCGCAAGCGCATGAATCTATTATAGAATAGATTAATGGTGACGAGTGTCGATCCCACGAAGAGGTTAATTTTAATTATATACAGAATTAATTTTCTTTTAATGAAAACAATTAAATTATGGTAACTTTATCTTAAATTGTGAATTAAAATAATGGGAATAATTGAGAATGAAACTTATTATAATAAAGCACTTGGGTATCCAGATCTGCATCAACATGCTACATGGGCTAAATATTCCATATTAATATCAATTAAATCATAAGGGGGGATTCCACACCTCATGAACCACTCTCCAATAAGTATGGTGCCAAGGGCTTATCGTGCCAAATAATAATAACCTTGTACTAGGGTGCCGGTTTAACCAGGGCTGTATCTAGACAAGACTATTATTATTTGTCGACGAAAAGTTAAAACAATCACAAATATTAGAGGGGAAGAGAAAGTAAATTTACCAAATTAAGCCTATAGAACATGTTGAGACTTCACCTTCAACCCAAACTCAAAAGAAATTAGCTACTCATATTTTAATTAAGGATAAAAAAGGAAATTTTATTAAAATACAAAGAAACTACAAGAAGGAGAAAGAATTTCTGAAATCTAAGCTTAAAAATGAATTCAGGGGTATCAAATTAGGGGGGGAGAGCCCCCTTTTTATAGATACATTGAGTGAATCGTGACCATCGGATTAAAAACAGTTCGGATGCTCAGGATTGCGCCACGTCAGTAGTCAACAGTCAAGAGTTAACATTTGCACAGTAACGCCGCCTGAATAGTAAATAATCCCATGTACGCGCATGTATTGTACACACGATTTTTGCTCCACTGAGATGCTACCACGTCATTGATCTACAATACATAAGAAATTTAGTCCAATAAGATCGTGACTCATTATCAGTCGATGCCACATAAGCAGTTAATACTAAATAATTCGTCCAATCAGATACTGCCACGTCATAGGTAGTTGCCACATCATCAGTACGTATACATGAACAGTATCATGAACAGTACCATGAACAGTACCATGAACAGTACCGTGAACAATGACTTTTCTTTAATGCTCCTCTTAAGGTTTTTGACCATCCTGAGTCCGAATATGACGTCCATTTTGCTGTCTGATCACTTGTTCATTGTGAAACGATCGTAGTGCCCCTAAAATACATAAAATACATAATTACAATAAAACACATATAATTAAATAATAAAATACTTAAATAAATAAAAGTAGCAATGTTAGTGAGATTTAAAGTGTAAAATGACGATTTTTTTCTTTATAAATATACACTTTCTAACACTCAACATTTAGGACCATCTACCTTTCAGGAAACTACCGATCCCATGGTTACAGAGGTATGGCTAAAATAGATTGAGAAGATATTTATGGCTATGGGTTATAATAATGATTAGAGGGTGATATTGGCCTCATTTGTCCTTCAAGGTGAGGCAGACCACTGGTCGGATGCTAAATCTCATCTCTTGAGTGTTGGGCTGTAAGTGCACCAATTACTTGAGAGTTATTTTTAGAGGCTTTTCATGAAAAATATTTTTCTGAACAAGTTTAGCATCAAATTGAAGATGACTTTTTAAAATTGACTCAAAGAATAAAGTCTGTTACGGAGTATGAGGAACAATTTACATCCCTCTCTCGTTTTACTCCTACCTTAGTTGTTAATGAGGGAATTAAGTGAGAATGTTTTTCAAAGGGTTACGTCCTAGCATTAAAGGGTGATTAAGCCTACTTAAGATTAACTACTATGCCGATTTGGTGGACCGAGCAATTCTTATGGAGAAGGATATTCTTAAAGCCTAAGTTTCAAGGGATCAAAGAAATAAAAAGAATAAATAAGGTGGACCACAAAATTTAAATTCTTATAAGTAGGGTATTCAGTCCCAGAGGCCTATTGATGGAGGTAACAAATAGGATAACAAGGGTGTTCCTGATGACATTACTCAAAGGAACTACCCCATTTGTCGGCATTCTAAAAAGAGGCACTCTGTGAATGCCATTGAAAGAGTGGAGCCTATTTTGCTTATAGAGAAATTAGGCATAGGATTATGGATTGCCTAAAGAGACATAGTAAGACAGCGGATACCCCCTCTAATGAAGGGCAGAGGAAGAAACCATAGGTGTAAGGGTGTGCCTTTGCGTTAACAGAAAAAGATACTGAGGTGTCAAATGATGTAGTATCAGGTGTATTGTCCTTATTTTCTAAGGAAGCCAAAGTTCTTTTTGATCCTGGTGCTACACATTCTTTTGTGTCTTGTGTATTTGCTCATTATGCTGATGTGCCTATTACACCACTAAATGTTCACGTGACAATTAATGCCTCTATGGGAGATTGTTAGTTAATAGATCATGTCTATAAGTTATGTGCGATCAAATTGTGTGATAGGGAATTTCTTATAGATCTTCTACCCCTAGCGATGCACGATTTTGATTTAATTTTAGGAATGGATTGGCTGGGGCCCTACCATGTATCAATAGATTATTTTGTAAGGAAATTATTTTTCGCCTACTGGCGTGGAAGAATTTCATTTTCAAGTTAATCATAGGGATAATAGAGGTTTAATATTTATGATTAAGGTAGTAAAAATGCTAAAGAAGGGGTGTGAAGGATTTTTAGCACTTGTAACTGCTGATCATTCTGAAGGGGCATGCCTTGAAGACATACATGTTATAAGGGAACTTATTGATGTTTTTCCTAAAGATCTTCTTAGATTAACCCTAGATCGAGAGGTTGAGTTTACTATAGAACTAGTCCCTCATACCACTCTTATTTTAAGGCATCATATCGAATGACACCTATTGAGTTGAAGGAACTGAAGGTCCAGCTGCAAGAGTTACTAGATAAGGGTTTCATTCGTCCTAGTGTTTCACCTTGGGGTGCTCCCATTTTGTTTGTAAAGAAGAAAGATAGTTCAATGAGATTGTGTATCGATTACTGACAGTTGAATATGGTTATTGTTAAGAACAAATACCCCCTTCCTCAAATTAATGATCTTTTTGATTAATTACGAGGGGCAGCTGTGTTTTCAAAAATTGATTTATGATCTAGTTATCATCAATTGAATATCAAAAGTGATAATGTATCAAAGATAACTTTTTAAACCCGCTATGGCCATTACGAGTTATTAGTTATGCCTTTTGGGTTAACTAATGCTCCTACAACATTCATGGACTTAATGAATAAATTTTTCAACCATGTCTTGATCAATTTATTATCTTTATTGATGAATATTGATTTACTCTAAGAGTAAGAAGAAGCACGAAACACACCTGAGGATTGTGTTGGATACATTATGGGAAAAGAAGTTGTTTGCAAAGTTTAAGAATGTGAGTTTTGGCTTGATCGTATGGCATTTTTGGGGCATGTAGTGATGAAGAATAGTATTTTAGTAGATCCAGGAAAAGTAGAGGTAATTGTGAATTAGGAAAGGCCTTCTAGTGTGATAGAAATAAGGAGTTTCTTGGGATTGACAGGTTATTATAGGCACTTTGTGAAAGGATTTTCTTGTATAGCAGCATCATTGACTAATTTGACTAAAAAGGACGTAAAGTTCACTTGGGATGAGGCATGTGAAAAGAGCTTTCAAGAGCTCAAGAGACTTTTGGTATCTGCCCTTATTTTAACTTTCCCTTCTGAAGGTGGAGGTTTTGTGATTTATAGTAATGCTTCTAGAAAGGGCTTGAGTTACGTTCTAATACAGCATGGTAAGGTTATAGCATATGCCTTTAGGCAGTTAAAGAGTCACGAAAGAAATTATCTAACTCAAGATTTAAGAGCTGACTGCTATAATGTTTACCCTAAAAATCTGGAGACACTCCTTCTATGAGGAGATTTGTGAGATCTTTACATATCATAAAAGTTTGAAGTACTTTTTTACTAAAAAAGAATTGAATTTGAGGCAAAGAAGATGGTTAGAGTTGGTGAAGGATTTTGATTACTCTATTAATTACCATTTAAGTAAGGTAAACGTGGTAGCAGATGCTTTAAGTAGGAAATCATCGGGGTGCATGGCTCATCTGATCACCATACAAACTCATTTGGTAAAGGACTTGAGGAGATGTGGGATTGAGGTTATTACCCATGGGCAAGCAAACTTGTTAGCTTAGTTAATACTCCAACCCACCTTAATTGATAAAATTAGGGTAGCCCACGTGGAACTCAATAAAATTTGTGAAGATATGAACAAAGGGCATAAGCCCGAATATAGACTTGAAAATAGAGATGCATTATGAATGGGGCAAAGGCTATATGTGCCAGCAAACGAAGAATTGATGGCAGAGATCTTAAGAAAGGCATATGAATTATCTTATAGTATGCATCCTGATAGTACTAAGATGTATCATGATTTAGAACAAAGTTTTTGATAGAGAATTATAAATGGAGACATTGCTGACTTTGTTTCTCGATGTTTAGTTTGCCAACAAATAAAGATGCAGCATCAATGACTAGCAGGAACTTTACAAACGCTTTCTATTCTTCAATGAAAATGGGAACACATTACTATATATTTTGTCTCTAGATTACCTCATTCTAGGAGGGGTTGTAATTGCATTTAGGTAGTGGTTGATCGATTGATGAAATCGGCCCATTTTTTAAGGTTCAATTCATTCACCTAAATATTATATTATTTATTTTGAGCTAATAAGCCCCTTTAAGTATTAATAATATTTACTACTTAACTCTAGAAATTAGTAAGATATTTATGAAGGATTAGTTATAGAGATGATAAGGATTCTAGAAATTGGTGAGTTATTTATGAAGGATTAATTGTAGAGATAGATAAGAAATCTAGATATTAGTGAGATATTTATGATAGATAATCTTAATTATTGATCAAAAGTTATGGTGGAAAAATCTCAGCCATTGACTAGCCTTAAAAAATCCTATAAATAACCCTAGACCTTTTATTTTCAAACATTTATTGAGGAAAGGATCAAAGAAATTGGTAAGTTTACTCTTCCTCTTCTCTATAAAATTTCTAATCACTCTATCTAGAGTTTATGTTTGGCATGATTTTATATTATTTTATATAAGTCTTGATGCATGATATAGGATTTGTTTAGGTTTTGTTAGGGTTTTAATTGATTAGAAGTTTGGTTAATCAACCCTTGGCATAATAAGCATATAGGATGAATCTGCATAGTATGATATCTCGATTTTTAATCTTATATTTTGTGAATGATTTTTTCTTACAAATTATATTGTGGAAAATAGATATATAGAACTTCTTTAATAAATTTTATTTCATAAAATTCGATTTAGTTTTCAATTTAATATGTATTTTCGAAGTAGAAACCAATGCACTGGAAAACTGCGATTCCAGCAGTGTGATCCGGTATAAGAAATTATTAGTACCATCAAATGAACTCAAAAAATTATAACATTTTATACAGAAGTTAATATACTGTCTACTATCTTCAGTTTTAATTTCATAATTTTATGATAAGTATTTTATTTTATAAAATTCTTGGAACCTGTTTTGTTCAGTTAAGGTTATGAGAAAACAGTTTCGAACTTACTGAGTAATAAATAGTTTTAAAAATGTTTTTGGCATCGGATCCTCTTGAAACATTTACATGAGATACCTAAGGATCTACAGAATAGCCTTGTAGAATATTATGTCAATCCCAGTTTTAGATTATGAGTTAAAATTATGAGATCAGCCCTTTGTGGGAATGAATTATAAAAGTAGATTCTTAGAGTGAGTTATTAATAGTCATATTTTTGTATTTATTTAAGGTGTTGAAGGTGTTTGAGACTCTTAAAGGCTTAAAGGTTGTCAATTCAAATTCTTTTGTTAAGGTAAGTAACTTCATTCTTAGTATACTGGATACGTATAAGTATTCTGATGATATTATTATCAGTATGAATATTTTTATACTATTTAGAAAATTAAAGGATTTTCGTAACAAAATTAGTTTATGGAAATGTTTTCAAATCTGAATTCTTTTAACAAAATATTTTATAAATACTTTTTAATTTGTGAATTATTTTAATGACATGACTACCTTTTATAATTTTATCTGTAAAATAGTTTACAAGTCTAATTTATTTTTATGTACTTTTCTTAATCTGATACAATTGTTTGGTACTCATGTGTGATTTCAGTTATTGATGATCATGAGATTCTTAATGTTTTGGCTCATTATCTATAGTTATTCTGATTCTAATTCTGATCGTAATATACGATATATTTGTCTTGATCAGTACTGGGTTTCTATTATGAATATGCACACAATATTCAAATTTCTGTCTGGGCCGTGTCACTAGGACTTTAGGTAACACTATGTGACATGAGCTAATCTTTTGTTTTCTGTATATGTGATACAAGATTTATTTTCGTAAGTAACTCTACTTTCAATATTATGAATTACAATGAATTTATGTCATCTTGTTGAAATATGATATTATATAATTTTTATGAAACTTATGAATTTATGAAATATGTTTTAGTCAACAAAAGCTTGTAATATTTGTGAGTATCGATAGACCTAGTGTGTTAGAAATAGTTTTACTTATGGAGTTGATGCATCACCCATCGTCATTATTTTTTGCAGAGTAAGTTTCTTTTGAAAGGTGTGCTTAGATTTGGAGTTAGGGAGTTCGTTTTCCATTGCTATTTGAATAAGAAAAGGAATAAACATGTGTTTCTTTTAGTTTATTTATATTATGAACTTATAATTTGGGTTTTGAGACTTTGTTATTTTTATGTTTCTAGAGAGATTATTTAACGTTGGATGTATAAACTTGTGGAATATTCTTAAAGAATTTTGAGTATTACAGTTTGAAATTTTATGAGTAGAGATTATGTTTTGTGAGTAACCTCCTTCTTTCACGTACTTGTAGGTGTTAAATTTGAGGTATTACATAAAGAATGAGGGAAAAATAATCCCTAAATTCCTAATAGAGTAGGGATTTGTTTTGTACTCCTAACCCTACGTCTATCCCAATCTCCATTATATATAAATACTTTTTAATAATTTTTATTTTATTAATTACAGTACTAGTTAATAAATTTTCCTTTTATCTTTACTTGATATAAATGGACTATGACTAAAAAAAAACTCTATAATATAACTTTTATTCAATCTTAAAATATTATTACGTTTTCTTTCTTTCTTAAGAATTGTTATCTTTGAATATTTTTCAATTTTGATATCATTTCAAGATATTTTTTTCAAACATTTAGAGATTTAAAAAAATAATTTGAGTACTTTATACGGTAATGATTTCATTCAAGTTTTTAATTTTTAATTTACTAAAATTATGTATTTATATCTATTATCAAATGGGGAATAGGGTGGGGATGGGGAACTCATTTCCCATGTAGTGATTCCTCATCCCTGCCTACTAAATTTGTTGGGGAATATGGCGGGGCATAGAGGTGAAGTTTTTAATGGGGTAAGGAATAGGGTAAGCATCACCACCTCTACCTCACCTCATTGCCATCTCTATTTGCACTGCTTGGGGTCATGTTGTGACATGGTGATTTCACCCCTCATGTCGAACATTATTTTGGACCCTTCCATGTGCCAAAAGTCCATAAATTAATGTCATGATTAGTTTTCTCATTAGCATGTGGGTTATTGATTCAGTTGAAAAATAAAAGAAAAGTTATAAAAATAAAAATAAAAAAGTTATAGCTGTATTGTAGATGATTTTTTATGGAAGATGAATCTCAATGAAACATTCATATTAGTAAATAGTAAAAACCCCTATATCTTTGATTTGTGGTTATAAAAAGCTATTATATCTTAGAGTTGTTTCAACATAGCTGGGCCAAAAAAATTATTCTATGCATAGTAATAATCTTTATAGGGTTGATTTTCAGTGTTCAACACTGAAGTCTGAAAGTACATATTTGATATTGTTTCTGTTGCTAGGTATGGGCAACATAGGCTGTAATATATGGCATATCTTATATTTAACACTTAACAACACATTCATGTACTTTAATTTTAGGTTAATTATTCATTTTCAATAGGCAATAGATACCTTTATGGTCTTTGAGGCAATATACACTCATAATATACGAAACACCTAGACAATATATCCTGTTAGTTCGATTAAGCCCTTATCCCTATGTACATCACTGTTCGTTGCCGTAAATGCTCTCTATCAACAACATTGTCATTGTTTCTTCATATGTCTGTTGTTATGGCAATTTTAATTACAAAACCTTCTAAAGTTTTATCATGCCAAATAGTAATAATCTTATGATTACTATCTGTTGAGGAAAAGTCAAAATATCCACAAAAATTAAAGGGGAAGATAAAGTAAATTTACTAAATTTAGTTGATGGAATATGTTAAGACTTTACTTGCAAATCAAACTTGAAAGAAAATTAACTACTCATATTTGAATTAGGGGTAAAATAAAAATTTTATTAAAATATACAGAAAAAAAGATAGAGAAACAATTATCCCAAATGAAGCAAAAAAATGAATTTAAAGTATGAAAATAAGGGGTGAGACCTTATTTTTATAGATACAATAAGTAAATCATGGCTATCGGATTGAAACAATTTAGATTCTAAGAATTGTGCCATGTGGCAAGTTCTGATTAGATTGAACACATCATCAGGGCCATCATTTTATATATATGTATACACCGTACAGATATTTTTCTTGTCCACTAATATACTACAACGTCATTGGTCAAAACCTTATGAATATTTTAGTTTAAAAAGATTGCCACATATCATTGGTCAATGTCACATTATTAGTCAATGTTATATAAATAGTCAATATTATATTATTTGTTTAATCAAATACTGCTACATCATCAACTAGTGCTACATCATCAGCTAGTGCCACATCATCGATTTGTATCTATGAGTAGTGCTGTGAACAGTATCATAAATAGTACTATCAATAGTATATATATGTGAATAGTGTCGTACATATGTACAATACCTATTATGCTTTTATGCTCCTCCTAAGCTTTTCTACTATCCTGGTTCATAATTACTGTCAATTTTGTCAATTGATATCTCGTTTATTATGAAATAACTCTGATAGCTCTAAAATATATAAAATATTTAATTATAATAAAACACACATAATTAAATCATAAGAAATTTAAATACGTAAAAATAGAAATGTTAGTAAAACTTAGATTATAAAATGAAGACTTTCTCCTTTATAAATATACACTTTCTAATACTCAACATACTCATTAACCAGCTTATTGCAAGTTCCTAGCAGATTAAATGAAAATAAATTCAATTCCAAAATGTTCTTTTTTTAAAATAGTCAATTTGATTTAATCAAACTTATAATAATAATCAAATAAAAGTATAAGTATTTTCTTCAATCTAGAGAAATATCACTCCAACATCAACTATCTATATGAATAGTTCAGTAGACTTTTTCATAGCCATAGTGGTCAAATTGCTTTTAAGAATAATATGTTAAACCCAAAAATCTCACCGATAGTGATAATCTCACAAGGAAATTAAATTTAATAACAATAGTTACTCCTATGAATGGTAAATTGAGAGAAAATAATAAATAAGTGATATCATACACTCTCATCAAGATAAAATAAATAGCTCACAGCTTAGAAATAATATGATCTTAAACAAAAAATGAGTAAGACCAATGTATTTATTATATATATATATATATATATATATATATATATTTTTCATGCATCACTGTATATTTTTAGCCCATATAACTAGCTTCTACATCACACTATAGTTTTCTAAAATTAAGAATTTTTATTAGAACATAACGTAGGTTAGAAATATGGCGAACAAAGGATGAGAATTAGTAAAAAACAAAGTATATGTTTAAGAAAAAGTAGAGATTTTTTTTTAGAGATTACAAGAGACATCTTGCTTTTATTTTATTTTTAATACATATATATATATTGAATTTTTTTCTTTCTTTTTTTCTTTTTCTATTCATAATTTTCTTGAATAAAATAATTATTTATATTTTTTTCAAATATGAATCGATAATGGAACTTATACGACATTGAGTAATATTTCATATCAGAGTTGATTTAATGAAAAGTATAATTTTTTTTAAAGGCTAAAAAATGTTAATTAGAAAGTTCAAACAGGTCAAAGATGACTTTTTATCGTTTTTAGGGCCCTACATAATCTTTTATATCTATCAGTTAAATAGACTTTCAGATGTAGTAACGTGCATTTTTTTCTTTTTTTTAATGGTTGACTTAAACGAAATTTAGAAATTATGTATAAAATAATGAATTGGTAAGCTGTATGAACTCACTTAGAATTTATTATGATGTGTATTTCTTCAAATAACTAATATTTTTTTTGGACATCAATATGTAGAGTAGCAGACATGATGTAATATAACTTAAAACCAAAGATAATATAATTATTAAAATTTGAAAGTTATCATGTCATCCGATGTTAAAAGATTACAATTTTTTTTAATGACTAAGAAGATATATTTTTTGAGTCACTACATTTTATATTCAGTTATTTTTTGCCTAAAAATTTAAAAATATATATTTATAAAGGAGAAGTTAGAAATATCAGATTTAAAATGAAGTTTAATAATAAGATAATAAAAAAATTGGATGAAAGGTAAACTTTTTTAGGTTTTTTTTAAAATTTTTTAACTTCTAAGCTAAGAATATACATTTATAGAGTTACTACACTCTATATTCAGCTATGTTTATTGGCCATAATTAGTTTTTTTAACTTCACCAAGTTTGAGACATTCTACAATTGTCAACTATTCGCTCTCCCCAACTAAAACAAAACATTATCCTCAATATTTTAAACGAAAGAAGTAGAGATTAGAGGATATTACCTGGGTGTTACAACACAAAAAAATTATTTACAAATGCAGAGTTAAATCTACTTTGCACTTCTTATTGCTATTACTACTACTATTATTAGTTGACCACTTTAATGCTAAGGTCCTTGGATGCGACTCTAGTCTATAAGTTTATAACAGATCAAGTAACTCATTAGTAATGTGAGTACAAATAGATAATTATTTCACTGTAGAGGAATAAAATAATTTTTTATTACATGGTTAAGAAATGTAATAAAATTATAATAAAAGTTATTGACATTTAACCAACCGATGAATTTCTGATGAATATTTAGATGGGCCCAAGAATCTTGTTGTGCAAATTTCATTGAACTTGCAAGCGCACGAATCTATTGTAGAATAGATTAATGGTGACGAGTGTCGATCCCACGAGTAGGTTGATTTTAATTATATGCAGAATTAATTTTCTTTTAATGAAAACAATTAAATTATGATAACTTTATCCTAAATTGTGAATTAAAATGACGGGAATAATTGAGAATGAAACTTGTTATAATAAAGCACTTGGGTATCTAGATCTGCATCAACATGCTCCATGGGCTAAATATTCCATATTAATATCAATTAAATCATAAGGGGGGATTCCACACCTCATGAACCACTCTCCAATAAGTATGGTGCCAAGGGCTTATCGTGTCAAATAATAATAACCTTGTACTAGGATGCCGGTCTAACCAGGGCTGTATTTAGACAAGACTATTATTATTTGTCGACGAAAAGTCAAAATAACCACAAATATTAAAGGGAAAGAGAAAGTAAATTTACCAAATTAAGCCCATAAAACATGTTGAGACTTCACCTTCAACCCAAGCTCAAAAAAAACTAGCTACTCATATTTTAACTAAGGATAAAAAAGAAAATTTTATTAAAATACAAAGAAACTACAAGAAGGAGAAGGAATTTCAGAAATCTAAGCTTAAAAATGAATTCAGGGGTATCAAATTAGGGGGGGAGAGCCCCCTTTTTATAGATACATTGAGTGAATCGTGACCATCAGATTAAAAACAGTTTGAATGCTCAAGATTGCGCCACGTCATCAGTCAACAGTCAACAATCAACATTTGCACAGTAACACTGCCTAAATAGTAAATAATCCCATGTATGCGCATGTATTGTACATACCATTTTTACTCTACTGAGATACTGCCACGCCATTGATCCACAGTACATAAGAAATTTAGCTAAGTAAGATCGCGACACATTATCGGTCGATGCCATGTTATCGGTCAACACCACATAAGCAGTCAATACCACATAATTCGTCCAATCAGAGACTGCCACGTCATAGGTAGTTGCCACATCATCGGTCCGTATACATGAACAATATTATGAACAGTACTATGAACAGTAGTATGAACAGTACAGTATATGTGAACAGTGACTTTTTTCCTTTAATGCTCCTCCTAAGGTTTTCGACCGTCCTGAGTCCGAATATGACGTCTATTTTGCTGTCTAATCACTCGTGCATTGTGAAACGATCGTAATGCCTCTAAAATATATAAAATACATAATTATAATAAAGCACATATAATTAAATAACAAAATACTCAAATAAATAAAAGTAGCAATGTAAGTGAGATTTAAGGTGTAAAATCACGATTTTCTCCTTTATAAATATACATTTTCTAACACTCAACAAATCTAATGTTATTACTGCATCTAAAGTTACAAGATCTCTTAATAGCAAAATAAAATCATTAGCATAATTTAGTATTTCAGTTATTCTTTCTTGCATACTTGAGACAACTAACTGTTCTTCAGTTGGTGAGTTAAACAAACAACCCAAAAGTTTTAAAATTATTGTAATGATGCCTAACACTTATCTCCCTCTGATATAAGCAGCTTTTAAGACTAGTTTTGATAACTCTTGATTACCTTCTTAATTAACTAAGTGTAATTTCCTAGCTGCTATGCTTTGACCAAGATCTAGGGCTACCTAAATAAATTCTTGAATTGGTTATATGAATAGATGTCATTGAGATATTTATTAAAAAAAATTGAGGAGTACATTAAAAAATTATATTTAATGATTTTGGTGACAATGGTTCATAGCTGTATATGAGGTAGCATGTCTGTGTCAAATAACGCGCGAAACACATTGATTAAGAGTCAAAAAGAAAATAGTAAAAAGAAAAAATAAATAATGATAAAATGATATTATTAAAGAAAAAAATACAAATGATCAAACAATAGTAAAATAAAAGATTATTTATAGATAATTACAATTGTGACTCATATCTTCTTCTGGTTTTATATTTAAAAATGACTTGAACATCCTTTATAGGTTGATAATAGGCTTTCCATCTAGTTTTCTTATAAACTAGCAAATAGGGTCGTTTATAATTAGATTCCTGAGATTATATCACGCACGCTCTTTCTGGAATAATGACCATTATTGGGGTATTGTGCTTTGTATGTATCCACCAAGATATGTTTCAAGAGATAAAATGATATCATCCAATGACTGTTTATTCAAGCTATCCTTAATGAATTGAATCTTGTTTTTTTTTTTGGTTTCCTTCGCTTTGTCAAAATGTCCTTTGCATTATTTATAAAGTTTAGTCCGAACACATGCGATTGCTTATGAAGAATAATATCCTTGCTAACATTTGATAGATAATTGAAGCTAAAGTATGATTAGCAGGTGAGTTACCTCTCAAATTTATTGCATACATGCCTGGTTATGGTAAAGAAATTACACAAGAAAAAAAAAGCTCGAAAACTCTCTAATGTTTGTCATAGCATATCATTTTGGCACACTTATGACGAACATTAGAGAGTTTTCGAGCTTTTTTTTTTCTTGTGTAATTTCTTTACCATAACCAGGCATGTATGCAATAAATTTGAGAGGTAACTCACCTGCTAATCATACTTTAGCTTCAATTATCTATCAAATGTCAGCAGGGATATTATTCTTCATAAGCAATCGCATGTATTCTGACTAAACTTTATAAATAACGCAAAGGACATTTTGAAAAAGCGAAGGAAATGACTTTCTTTAACTCCAAATATCAGTTATTATGGGAATTTAAAATAACCAAAGTTGAGTGTCATGGAGTACCATTATCTACCACTTTAAAATAACCGAGGTTGAGCGTCATGGAGTACTATTATCTGTCACTTAATTGAGGTAATAAACTAAAGCACACAAAGAAAATTAATGTCAGAATCATGCTCTTATTAAATTTGCCTCAAGCTCTAATTAGATTTTGTTGATACTTTTTTTAATTTCTCTGAGTTGTCTTTCTAAATCCTCAATATGAAATATTAATTTTAGTGCTTATAACTTCTAAATAGGATATATTATATAAAATCATATCTGGTTTTCGAGATAAAATTATATACGTCGAAATTGTCTAAGAATGTGTAAGAGGAGTTATTTAGCTGAGGCACTCATGATTAAAAATGATAAGAGAAAACTTAATGGTTAAGAAAAAAACTTATGCAAAAATAATCAAAATAATCACAAGAATAACAAAAAAATAGAAAAGACAGACTAAATCACCAAAAGGATAGAAAAGAAGAAAAAAATCTCAATTCAAATTTAGTAGGTCTATTAAATTTATTTCGATGTCCTCTTCATATGGTTGATATATTAGATATGACTTTAATTTTTTACCATTAACTTTAAAGATGACACCATTCTTTAGATCTTTTATTTCAATTATTCTACATGAAAAAACAATGTGAACAATAAAGGGGCCAGACTATCGAGAGCATAACTTACCTGGGAATAAGTGCAAGTAAGATTGAATAAAAGCACTTTTTGACATGGGGTGAAAGATTTTCTTATAATTTCCTTGTCATTAAAGACTTTCATTCACTGATCGAAAATCTTGGCATTTTCGTATATAGTATTGCTAATTTTTTTAAGTTCTGGTAGTTATAATCCTTTTTTAGGGCTACCTTGCTGCATGTCAAAGTTAAATTTCTTGATGGTTTAATACGATCGATGCTCTAGTTCTATAGGTAGGTTGAAAGCTTTTTCATATACTAGCCTATATGGTGACATCACAATCGGGGTCTTAAAAGCCACTCTATATGCCCATAATGCATTATCAAGTCTCAATGATCAATCTTTTCTGTTTGGTCTCATTATTTTTTTCTAATATATAATTCATTTCTCAATTGCAGATCTCTACTTGACCACTTTGTGAGTAATGAAATACTTCATTAAAAGTGCTTTGAATGATTTGTTACAAAAGTGGGCACAACCATCATTGATTATTGCTTGATAGACTCCGAAGCATGAAATAATATTGCTTTTCAAAAACCTTATCACCACCTTATGATCATTGGTTCTATAGAGAATTGCTTTTATCCATTTTGATACGTAGTCAACAGTAACCAGTATTTATTGATGGCCAAAGGAAAGGAGAAAGAGTCCTATAAAATTGATATCCCATACATCAAAAATCTCAACCACTAAAATTAGATTTAATGCCATCACATTCCTTCAGGTAATGCTTCTTATTCATTGACATCTATCATATAAAGAACAAAAAATATAAGCATCTCAAAATATAATAGGCCAGTAAAAACTACATTATAAAATTTTGGTAGCTGTTTTCTTAACATTGAAATGGCCTTTGTAAGCTTGTTCATGATAAAGTAAAAGAATATTTTGAAATTTACTTTGCGAGATACATTATCTGATAATTTAATCTACATAATACCTAAACAGATAGGGTTATCCCAAAAAAAATTCTTTATTTTTGCAAAGAATTTGGGTTTATCCTTCTTAGTATGGAAGTTGACTAATAAGATAATTAACTATATCAGTATATGATGGTAATAATTCTGTAGTCATTAATTATTCATATGGAAATGATTCATTCAATGGTAATGGTTCTATAATTCTATCAAAATTAAGACGAGAGATATGGCTTGCCACAATATTTTATTTGTCTTTCTTGTCTTTAATTTTCACAATATTTTCTTTATCTTTCTTGTCTTTAATTTTAAAGTTCAATTTTTGCAAAAATAGCATCCAATGAATTAGTCAAGCTTTTGTTTCTTTCTTTGTAAAAAGACATTTAAGAGTAACATAATTTGTAAGCATAATTATTTTACAACTAATGAAATAAAATCAAAATTTCTCTAATACAAATGCTAGTGCTAGCATTTCTTTTTCAGTTGTTAAATAGTTTAACTTCACATCATTCAAGATCATAGTAGCATAGTAAATGACATGGGGAATTTGATCAACTCTCTATTCTAATACTGCTTCTACTACATAATCAAATGCATCACACATAAGCTTAAATGGTAAGTTCTAATTTAGGAGCTAAACGATAAGTGATGATGTCAAAAACTATTTTAGTTTTTTAAATGCCATAAGACATGAATAATTAAAGATAAAAGGTATATCCTTAGCGAATAGATTGTATAAAGATCTAGAAATTTTGTTAAAATATTTAATGAAATTTCTATAAAATTTAGCATGTCTAGGGAAGCATTTTGCTTCTCTGACTATTTTAGGTGGTGGAAGATTAGAAATGAGCTCTACCTTGGCTTTATTAACCTTAATACATTTGCTTGAAATGATGTGACCGAGAATAATATCTTGTTGTACCATAAAATGACACTTCTTTTAATTTAAGATTAAATTCTTCTCTATATATATTTATGCAGAACTAGTGTTAAATAATGTAAACATTGATTGAATGAATCACCAAAGAAACAAAAATCATCTATAAAGACTTTAAGGAATTGTTCAACTATATTTGAAAAAAATACTTAACCTGCATCGCTGAAATATAGTAAGTGCATTACATAATTCAAATGACATCTTTCTTTACGCAAAAGTGCCAAAAGGTCAGTAAAAATGGTTTTCTTTTTATGTTTCGGTGCTATGAAAATCTAATTATATCCTAAATAGTCATTTAGAAAGTAATAAAATTCGTGACTTGTTAATCTACCAAACATTTGATCGATAAATGGTAAAGGAAAATGGTCTTTGTGTATGACAAAATTCAATTTCCTATAATCAATGCATACGCCCCACTTTATAGTCACTCTAGTAGGTATTAATTCAGTATAAACATTAGTAACTACTGTGACTCCTGATTTTTTAGAGACAACTTGGATAGGACTGACCCATGAACTATAAAAAATAGGATAAATGATACCTGTATTTAATAGTTTAAGGATTTTAGTTGTAGTAACTTCTTTCATGTTAGGGTTTAACCGACGTTAAATTTTACAAGTAATTTAGTATTTTCATTAAAGTGAATATAATGTATGTAGTCTACTGAATTTATACCTTTTATATTGGCTATGGTCCATCCTAATGCTCTTTTGTGATCTTTTAAAACTTTGACCAGCTTACTTTTTTGTTTATCATTTAGGGATGATGAAATGATTACTGGTAGAGTAGTTTCTTTTCCTAAGAAAGAAAATAACGTATCCAATCTACTAAATTTATACATTTTATATTGGCTATGGTCTATCCTAATACTCCATTGTGGTCTTTTAAAACTTTCAATAAATTACTTTTCTATTTGTCATTTAGAGATGATGAAATGATTAATAGTAGAGTACTTTTTTTTTCCTAAGAATGCATACTCCAAAGTGCTGGGTAATGATTTGAGCTCAAGCTTTGGTGGTGATTCTGATAACGGATTGAGTTTCTTCTTTGATGATGCTATTTGTTCAACCCTTGAATTCTATTTATTTATGTTTATAAATGGTGCTGAGTTAAGTAGAGCGTTGACCCCATCGACTGATTTGCCAATATCAAAATTCATCCTAAAATGAGTTAAACATATATGCAATTGGTCTTTACTAAGGTTTGAAAGAAAAGTATTATCAACTAATACTTTAATTAAATTCAAATCAACAATTCCAACATCTAAATTGTGAAGTTGTTTGGTAATATTGAAAATATTTAGCACCATACTCATATTGTCAAAGGACAACTACATATTTTCAGTCCTGTATTGAATGTGGGTATTGACAATTGCTAAGAAAGGTCGGCCTAGGATAATTAAGATGTGATTTCTTTAATCCTACACTGGTTGAGTGTTAATTATAATAAAATCAATAGACAAATAAAACTTATCTACCTGGATAAGCGCGTCCTCTATAATGCCACAAGGTATTTTTATGCACTAATTTGCAAGCTGTAATATCACTAGAGTTTGGTGTAATTCCCTAAATCTAAGTTTTAGAAAGACTAAGTCCGACAATAGATTAATACTAGCTCTTAAGTTTAACAAAGCATTCTTAATTGTATGGTTTCTTATACTACATAATATAGTGGAGGAGCTTACGTCTTTATATTTTAAAAGAATTTTGTATTGGAGTATAGAGTTAACATTTTTTTGTTAGAAATGTCTTCTTTTAAATATGAATATTTCTTTTTTTAGTACAAAGATATTTAAGAACTTGACATAAGATATTATTTATTTTATAGCATTAAGTAAAGAGATGTTGACACTTACCTATTTGAAGGTTTCAAGAATCTCACCTGTGGATTTTTTTTTCTTTACTTTAGCTAACTTCTGGGGAAATAGTGCTTCAGGAATGTATTCTCGTAGGTTGGTCTCTTATTTATCCATTGATGATGAGTCCTCAGCATTTACCATACAATTTGAGTTATTTTTAACATCGACATCTCTATTTTATTGTTGACTTCTTTTACTTTTCTCAGAGTCATGATGGCTTTGATCTCTCCATGCTATTGAAGTGAACTAGCACTTATTTCATGTACTCTTTTAGGGTTAAGCATTGGTTGATTTAGGAATTTGCCTTTTTCAACGGTCATTGTTAATATTTGAACTAAAGAACTAAGCAATCCTACTATCGTTTTAAGGTTTGAAACTGATTGCATCTGTGAGTTCAAGCTTGCTCTCATCTCATTCTGCAGTTTATAAATGGTTCTGTTGCTCATTATGGAGTGAGTAAGATTCTTGAAATTTTGAAATGCATCTTTCCATGTTCTGGTTTAAGAGTAGTGGAACTAGAGCTGTTGATCCATTCTATTGGAATCCTTAAGACCATGAAAAATTGAGATAGTCTCTCCATCTAAGATTATATGTGTTGGAGTAAGGGATGTAATTTGATGACTTTCTCATTACACTTATGGCATTGGCTTGGTCTGGGTATGAGTCATGGTTATGTAGTTTTATTGATTTAACAGTTGTTAAAAAGGCAGTTTGTTGAGAAAATCCTTCAATTATCTCTTTGAATTTTTTAATTCCTGAGCTTGACCTGCCAATGTGAACCTCGTTTACTCCCTTAATTCTTTTACTATTTCTGAGTGATCGACTCTATTGTTTGGAATTATCTACTTGTCACTAGAAGAAATCTCAAATCTTGATGTGCTTTTGACATTAGCTCTCCTCCACTTATTGTCATTAGTCATTCTTGCATATTTGATGATAATCCTCCCAAAACATATTGGCATTGATGTCATTTTTCATACCTATAATGTGGACACTTCAAGAGTAGCCCATTGAATTACCTCTATACTTTAAAAAACTACTTGTCCTCTCTCTGGGTGAATTTAAAAATTTTTCTATGAATAAAATTAGTTTTATACACTATGAAGTATTTATTCAAAAATTTTGTTACCAAAAGAAATTAACTAAAATTAAAATAAATTAACAAGATAAATAAAAAATTACAAAAAAATAATGTGAAAATTAAATTATAGAAATTTAAAAAATAGAAAAAAAGAAATTAAGTTACAGAAATTATAAATTCACCTTTTCTCTTTTTTTGAAGAAAAGGAAAAAATTACAAGAAAACAACTAAATTTATTTTACAAATAAATTAATTCAATGAATTAAAATAACTTATTTTCTCAACAACAACACAAAAAACTTATTAAAATTCTAGTTATACAACCCTAGAGGGAAAGTGAATTGGGTTTCTAAAATTTAATCAAAATAAACTACACAACAATTTAATCTATTACCTCAACAAAATTAAAAACAATAAGTTTGATAAATTGCAATAATAAAAGAGTAAGGGATGAGAAATCAAACACGAGTAATTTTAAGTAGTTTGGTAATCCTCCCTGCCTCGAAGCTAACCAAGGTTGAGAATTTCACTATCCAAGCCTTCCAAGGTTTTGAGTTCTTTACAATTGACTTCAAAATGTCAATAAACCTTTACACTCAAGAGATTATCCCTCAACTCTTTACTCAAGTGTTTCTCACACTTAAATACTCACAAGTTTACAAAGAATTTTAAAAATACAACAAATACTCTTTATATACAAATGATAGCTCAATGAAGATTTAATATATGAAGATTTACAAATTTGAAGCTCAAAAAATGATGTATATACTTGTTTGTGCTTGCTTAAGAAAGAAAAAATGAGTTTAATTTGAGTTTATATAGTTTTAATTCAAAAAATGACCATTATAGGCAAATTTCAGCATTGAAGTGGCTAGCCTCTACATTCTAGCGGTTAGCCGCTTGATACAGTGAAGTTACTATTAAATTTAAATTTTGCTATAATAACACTGTTCACAAAATTATAATTTTATCAATAACTATTCATAATTATACTATAACCCAGCAACCCATAAAACTTTACAAATAGATCTATTTTCAAAATAGTTTGAAGTTGCTACAGTACCACTGTTTACAAAATTATAATTTTACCCAAAATATTCTGTAATTGTACTATAGCTCAAAATATAAAAGTATTTATAAATAAGTCCAATTTCAAAATTTCTAAATAATATTTCTCTTTCCCTCAACATTATGAAATTATGGCATGGCCAGAAATATTTTTAATTTTACAAATAAATCTAAATCTATAATTAACAATTCTTATTAAAAACAAAGATGATAAAACTTTTTCGTTTTAGTTCACATTTTGAAAAATAATTAATTTTTATAAAATACTTGATTTATGATCGTAAAACTTTAAATTAATGAAAGATAATGATCAATTGATTAAGAACTTGAGCTTCTCAAATGCGAAATCATGCATAAATTAAATCATACAAGCTTTGTATGAGCCATTGTCCGTTGAGTATCTTAAACTTAATTTCACTTAATTCAATTGTATAAATGCTATCCTTCAAGAACTCATTGAATATATGAAATATAATATTAATTAAAATAATTAAGACACATATTTGTTATCATTAAAATTACATTATGTGTAGCCAATCTCTCTTTTTTATAATGACAAACATCTCATATATTTTGACATGCTTCATGGGTAAAATATTCCATATTAATACCAATTAAATCATAAGGGGGGATTCAACACCTCATGAACCACACTCTAATAAATATGGTGCCAAGAGCTTATCGTGCCAAATAATAATAACCTTGTACTAGGGTGCCGGTTTAATAAGGGCGGTATCTAAACAAGACTATTATTATTTGTCGACGAAAAGTCAAAACAACCACAAATATTAGAGGGGAAGCGAAAGTGAATTTACCAAATTAAGCCCATTGGACATGTTGACACTTCACACTCAACACAAGCTTAAAAGAAAATTAGCTACTCATATTTCAACTAGGGATAAAAAGGAAATTTTATTAAAATACAAAGAAACTACAAGAAGGAGAAGGAATTTCAGAAATCTAAACTTAAAAATGAATTCAGGGGTATCGAATTAGGGCGGTAGAGCCTCCTTTTTATAAATACATTGAGTGAATCGTGACCATCAGATTAAAAACAGTTCGGACACTCAGGATTGCACCACGTCATTAGTCAACAGTCAACGTTTGAACAGTAATGCCGTTATTTGCACAGTAACACCGTTATTTACATAGTAATACTATTTATACAGTAATGCCGTTTGAATAGTAAATAATCCCACGTATGTGCATGTACTGTACATGCGATTTTTGCTCTACTGAGATACTGCCACGCCATTGATCCACAGTACATAAGAGATTTAGCTCAATAAGATCGCGACACATTATCGGTCGATGCCATGTTATCGGTCAACACCACATAAGCAGTCAATACCACATAATTCGTCCAATCAGAGACTGCCATGTCATAGGCAGTTGCCACATCATCGGTTCATATATATGAACAGTGTCATGAACAATACTGTGAACAGTACCATATGTGAACAGTAACTTTTTTCCTTTAATACTTCTCTTAAGGTTTTCGACCGTCTTGAGTCCAAATATGACATCTGTTTTGCTGTCTGATCACTCGTTCATTATGAAACGATCATGATGCCCCTAAAATATATAAAATATATAATTATAATAAAACACACATTTTAAACAACAAATATAAAAGTAGTAATGTTACTGAGACTTGAAGTGTAAAATGACGATTTTCTCCTTTATAAATATACACTTTCTAACATTCAACACACTCTCCAACCAGCTTATTGCTAGTCCTTAGCAAATAAAGCGAAAATAAAATTCAAAACTTTTTTTTTAAAACACACGTGTTTTTTCAATCAGATTAATGATAGCAATCAAATAAAAGTACAAGCATTATCTCTAGTCTAAAGGAATATCACACCTACATCAACCATCCATATGCATCAGTCTAGCAGACTTTGTTATAGCAATAGTAATCAGGCCACTTTCAAGAATGACATATCCAACCCCAAAATCTCACCTGTTGTAGTGACACTCTCACAAAAAAATCAATCTCAATAAAATTTTGTCACTACAATGAATGGTAAATTGAGAGAAACTAATAAAGAAATATCATACACTCTCACCAAGATGAAAAAATATGCCCATAGCTTAGAAATAATACGATCTCAAACAAAGTATTAGTCAACCCAATGTATTCATTTTTTTTTATGTATATTCATTACTACATCTTAATTGCCCATATAATCAGCTTTTATTTCAGACTATAGTTCCCTAAAATCAAGAACGACTTTTATTAGGATGTAGCATAGGCTAGGGACATGGCTAACAAAGAAAGAGAAATAAGAAAACAAAATATATATGTTTGAGAGAAAGTTCAAGAACTTTTAAAAATTACAAGATGCATTTTGCTTATTTATTGCTATTGTATATCTTTTTTTATTTCTTTTTTCTTTTTTTCTTCTTTTTGTCTTTTCTTTTTTTATATATATAACTTCGTTGAACAAAGTAATTATTTATCTTCTTTCTCAAACATGAATAGGTGGATGGAACTTATATGATATTGGGTGATATTCTAAATTGGAGTGGGTCAGGACAATAAGTTAATAAAGAAAATAGTTTTTTTTAATAAAAGGCTCAAAAGGGCTAACTATAGATATTACATAATAGGGATAGCCAGAAAGGCTCAAACGGGTCAAAAATGGTCTTCCATCATTTTTTAGGACTCTAAATAATCTTCTATATCCACTAATTAGGTGGGCATTTAGATACAGTAACACACACTCTGTTTTTCTTTTTAGGGTTGACTCAAAGAAAATCTAGAGATCATGTATGAAATAATAAACTACTAAGCTACATGAAGAATGGGCAAAAAGAGTTACTCTCCAAGAAAAATTAATAGGCTCAAAAAATCAATTGGAATTTATTATGACATGTGCATTCCTTCAAGAAACTCATATTTGTCCCCAACATGAACATGTCGAATAGCAAACATAGTGTAATATCACTCAAGATCAAAGATAATACAAATACTAAAATTCATAAGTCATCATATCATCTAATATAAAAAAAAACTCACATAAAATATTATTATTATTATTATTATTATTATTATTATTAATGGAATTATTTCTCCCCAACCTATTCTAAACATAAAAAGAAAACATACATACAGAAAAATTAAAGAAAAATAATTTTTTTTAAAAAGATGCGTTTCTAGAGTCACTACACTCCATATTCAGCCATCTTCGACTTTAAAAACTTGAAAACATATATTTATAAAGGAGAAAATTGAAAGGTTAGAAAAAAAACACACACAAATTTTTTTATTATTTTTGTTATTTTTGTTATTAAGAAGATGTGTTTTTAGAGTCACCTCCATATTCAGCCATCTTTAACTCAAAAAGTTAGTCATGGTTAGTTCAACATTCCACAATTGTCAACTATTCCCTCCCTCCAACTAGAACGAACCATTGTCCTTAATGTTTGAAAGGAAAGAAGTAGAGCTTAGAAGACATCACCTGGGTGCTGCCACACAAAAGAAAATATTTACAAGCGGAGAGTTAAATCTAATTTGTACTTCTTACTGCAGCTACTGTTACCATTATTATTTGAACATTCCAACGCAATGGCCCTAGGATCTGGCTTTGCTTGATAAGCTTGTAACAGATCAAGTAGCGCATTAGCAGTGTGTGCACAAATAAAGATTTTTTTCACTGAGGAAGGAATGAAATAATTTTTTATTGCATGGTTAAGAAATGCGATAAAGCCATCATAAAAGTTATTGACATTTAACAAACCAATGAGTTTCTGATAAATGTTCAAATGAGACCAAGATACGAATGTCATTAGTGCCTCAAGAGTTGTAAGATCACTTGGAAGGAAAATAAAAGCATCGGCATGATTGAGCCTTTCAGTTATTCATTCTTGTATACCTGAGACTACTAACTTTTCTCAAGTTGGTGAATGAGACAAACAACCCAAAGGTTTTAGAATTTGAGAGATAATGCCTAACACTTGGCTTCCTCTGACAAAAGTAGCTTCTGAGACCATTTTGGATAGCCTTCGGTCACCTCCTCCATACACCAAGTGCAATTTTCTCTCTGCTATTCTTAGACTAAGATCTATGGCTGCCTCCACGAACTCTTTATGTTTGCCATAATGAAACCCAGAGAGCACACAAATGTTCTTGAATTGTTTACTAGAAATAGCTGCCATTAAGATACTACTAAAAAAGAACTTGTAAGTGCTCAGTAAAAAAAAAAATCGTACTTAAAGACCTTGGTGACAATTGGTTACAGCTGTGTATGGGACATTATGTCAATTAACGTGTAAGGCACAGGCCTCAAAAATAAAAAAAATAGTAAAAAGAAAAAAAAATGAAATTATTAAAAATAATAATGTAAATAGCAAAATAACAGTGAAATAAAAGAATAGAAAAGTAAAAGGATATTTACAGATAATTGTGATTGTGGCTCATATCTTCCTCCGGTTTTACTTCCAGAAATGGCTTGAACGCCCTCTATGGGTCGAGGATAGGCTTCCCATCCAGTTTTCTTACAAATTGGCAAACAGAGTCTTTTATAGTCAAATTCTCGAGACTATAGTTTGCACATTCTTTTTGGAATAATGGCTATAACTGGAGTATTGCATTTTGGACGTATCTATTGGGATGTGTTTCTAGAGACAAAAGGATAACATCCAATGACTCGTTATTCAAGCCATCCCTAATGAATTGAATCTTATCTTCTCTGTTATCAGACACCATTCCTAAATAACATGATTTTTTATTGCATAATTCTGGCACATTTATGACAAGCAACAGAAAGTCTTCGAGCTCGTCGTTTTTTTGCATAATTTCCTTTACCACAACTAGGCATGTATGCAATAAATTTAGAAGGTAACTTACCTACTAAGCGAACGTTTGCCTCGATTAACCAACGGATGTCAGCAGGGATGTTATTCTTCATAAACATTCGCATGCGTTCGGACTGAGCTTTATAAATGGTGAAGAGAGCATTCTGAGGAAGTGAAGAAAATTACTTGTGAAGTTTTTCTAAAATCTCATCTTTGTCCATACCTTCGTCTAAGAATATCAGTTATTGTGGAAAAACTGAAGTAACCGACTTGATTGTCACGAAGTACCGTTATCCGCCACTTGACCGGGGTTACAAACTTAAACACACAAACAAGAAAACAAATTAACACACAAAACAAACTAAAATCTTCCTCCTATTGAATTTATCTTAAGCTCCAATTGGGTGTTATAGATACCTCTCTCAATTTCTTTAAGATCTCTTTCTAAATCCTCAACATGGGCTACTAACTCTGGTGGCTATAGCTGCCAGATACGATGTGTTTTACAAAATCGTATCTGACTTCTGAGATGAGATTGTATATGTCGAAACTGTCTAAGAATGTTGAAGAGATGCTTTTTAGTTGACATATTCATGAGGAAAAATGATAAAAAAATCAATAATAATATTGATGATTCCTCAGTGTTCATAGGTACAATTTGAGTTGATTTTGGCATCTCCACTTTATTGTCGACTTCTTTTCCTTTTCGCAAGATCATCACTGCTTTGACTTCTCCATGCTGCTGTGGTGAACTAGAACTTGCTTCATTCACTACTTTAGGGTTAGGCACTGGTTGACTTGGAAATTTGCCTTTTTCAACGGTCATGGCCAAAGTTTGAACTAAAGAGGCAAGTTGTCCTACCATTTTCTCAAGGCTCGAAATTAATTGGGCTTGTGAGTTGAAGCCCGCTCTCATCTCATTTTGTAATTCATCAATGATGCGGTTCTGTTACTCGATCTTGGAGTTAGTAAGATTTTTGACATTTTTGAATGTATCCTCCCATGGTTTAGGTTGAGAATAGTTTGGATTCTGATTATATGGTCTAAATGGTGGTTGAGAGGTTTGAGAAATTTGAGGAACTAGTTGCATTGGTGGAGGTGGAGCTAATGATCCATTTTGTTGGAATACTTGTGACCATGAAAAATTGGGGTGGTCTCTCCATCCAAGATTATATGTGTTAGAGTAAGGATTGTAGTTTGGTGGTTTTCTCATGACACCTATGGCATTGGCTTGATCTGAATATGAGTCATGGTCATGTGGCTCTGTTGATTTAGCAGTCGTCAAAGATGCTATTTGTTGAGTAAGGCCTTCGACCATTTCTTTGACTTCTTTAATTCCTGAGCTTGACTCGCCAATGTTAACCTCATTCACTTCTTTAATTCTCCTAGTATTTCTGAGTGATCGACTCTATTATTGAGAATTATTCGATTGCTGTTGGAAAAATTTCTAAATCTCTGATGCGCTTTTGGACATTAACTCTCCTCTACAGGTTGTCATTAGCCATTCTTAAATTTTTGGTAATAATCCCTCCAAAAGGTATTGGCATTGGTGCTATTTCTCGTGCCCATGATGTAGACACTTCAAGAGTAGCCCATTAAATCTCTCCCATGCTTAAAAAAACTACTCGTTGTCTCTTTGGGTAAACTCTGAAATAATATTGGTTTTATGAACTGGGAAATATTTATTTAAAAAATTTAGTTACCATTTGTTCCTATGATGTAATGTTATTAGCAGGCAATGTATTAAACCATGAACAAGTTCTATCTTTTAATGAAAATGGGAATAATCTAAAGTTTAACATCATTATCTAAATAATTCTTATATTTAAAAGTTTGACAAATAGCATGAAAATCATTCAGATGATTATATGGGTCCTCATTTTCTAGGCCATATAATGTGGGGAGACAGTTTAGCACATTAGGTTTTAATTCAAAACTCCTAACAGCTACATTTTGGTACCTTATGCATGATGTACTCAAATTAGCTAAAGGACTAAAATAATCCTTAAATGGCCTCTCTTGTGGTTCTGGTTGCTAATTTTGTAAATCTATTTCAAATTTCTTTTAAAAGCAGTGTGTTTATGCGTGTGAAGTATTTTTTCCAAATCAAGGTCTAAAGGTTCAAGATTAGGTGATAATGATATTCGACCATGCATGCAAAGAATAAAATAAATAAAAATAAAACAAATAAAAATAAAGAGGAAAGAGAAATTACGATACTAACCTTGTGACTTGTTACAATCTTAATATGAAAACACACTCAATAGCTATAATAAAAAGAAATTATGTGAAATAAATTATGTGAAATAAATATTAACTAAAATTAAAATAAATAACAAAGAAAGATAACAAGATAAATTTAAAAAATCACAAAGAAAAATAATATAGAAATTAAATTATACAAATTTAAGGAAGAGAGAAAGAAATAAAATTCTAATCAAATTTCTTTTTTTAATGAAAAAAATTACAAGAAAACAACTATAAAAAAATAAATAAATATTAAGAAAAAAATTAATTCTACAAATTAAAATACTTACCTCCCCGGCAACGGCGCCAAAAACTTATTTTGCAAATTTTATTAAACTCACAAGTGCACGAATCTATTGTAAAATAGATTAATAGTGACGAGTGTTGATCCCACAAGTAGGTTGATTTTAATTATGTGCAGAATTAATTTTCTTTAATGGGTGAATGAATTTGTGGTGAAATTGATATAAACTATGCTTAAATTTAAATTACTATGGCATGAATTAAATTAAATTGAAATCTATTGAAATGACGTGCTTGGGTATCCGTATCTGCATCAACATGCTCCATGGGCTAAATATTCCATATTAATACCAATTAAATCATAAGAGGGATTCCACACCTCATGAAACATATCCAATAAATATGGTGCCAAAGGCTTATCGTACCAAATAATAATAACCTTGTACTAGGGTGCCAGTTTAACCAAGGCGGTATCTAGACAAGACTATTATTATTTGTTGACGAAAAGTCAAAACAACCACAAATATTAGAGGAGAAGAGAAAGTAAATTCACCAAATTAAGCCCATGGGACATGTTGAGATTTCACCTTTAACCCAAGCTTAAAAGGAAATTAGCTACTCATATTTTAACTAGGGATAAAAAGAAAATTTTATTAAAACACAAAGAAACTATAAGAAGGAGAAGGAATTTCAGAAATCTAAACTTAAAAATGAATTCAGGGGTATCAAATTGGGGGGGAGAGCCCCCTTTTTATAGATACATTAAGTAAATCATAACCATCGAATTAAAAACAGTTCGGACACTCAGGATTGCGCCACGTCATCAGTCAACGGTCAACAGTCAACATTTGCACAGTAACGCCGTTATTTGTATAGTAACACGTTATTTGCACAGTAACGTCGTTATTTGTACAGTAACGCCGTTTGAATAGTAAATAATCCCATATATACGCATGTACTGTACATACGATTTTTGCTCCATTGAGATGCTGCCACGTCATTGATCCACAATACATAAGAAATTTAGCCCAATAAGATCGCGACACATCATCAGTCAATGCCACATTATCGGTCAACGCCACATAAGCAGTCAATATCACATAATTCGTTTAATTAGAGACTGCTACATCATAGGTAGTTGTCATATCATCGGTCTGTATATATGAACAGTGTCGTGAACAGTACCGTATATGTGAACAGTAACTTTTTTCCTTTAATGCTCCTCTTAAGGTTTTCGACTGTCCTGAGTCTAAATATGACGTCCGTTTTACTGTCTGATCACTTGTTCATTGTGAAACGATCGTGATGCCCTTAAAATACATAAAATATATAATTATAATAAAATACATAAAATATATAATTATAATAAAACACATAATTTAAACAATAAAATATAAAAGTAGTAATGTTAGTGAGAGTTGAAGTGTAAAATGACGATTTTCTCCTTTATAAATATACACTTTCTAATACTTAACAACTGTTATCTTAATTATATATGCTTATCATGAAGTTTATAGACAATTTGGATGATTGCTCTTTGCTCTTTGAATATTTGGTTGCTATCTGCCGGATAATGTGAATTTTATAACTCTATGTTTCTTAATTCACTGTTTATGTTTATTGGTCCTTGCATAAGGTTTTACTAATTTTGATGATGAAGGAGGAGAAATCATATATTTTTGAATTCTTGGAGACAGGTATACATATTTTGATCTTGAGGAGTTTGTACATGTTTTTAAAATATTGAGAGAGAGTTTTGCAAACTGTTATAAACCATATATTAAGGGAGAGTTTATTTTAATATGTTAATTCATGTATGCCATGTATTAAGGGGAGTATAAATGTCAAAATATATGAGAAGTTTGTCATCATAAAAAAAGGGGAGATTGTTAGCCTAAAGACTACACATAATGTAATTTTGATAATAACAAAGATGTGTCTTAATTATTTTAAATTAAGAATGTATTTCACATTCTCACTAAACTTTTGAAGGATAGTATTTATGTAAGTGAATCAAATGAAATCAACTTTAAGATACTCAACAAACAACGGCTCAATTAAAAACAAAGTTTAGACGGAACAGACTTATTATTACGATAAATTTTTGTGAACCCGGTATGATTTAATTTATACTTGATTTAGTAATTTGTGAAGCTCAAGATTTTAATTAATTAATTATTATTCATTAATCTAAAAATTTGATCATAAATCAAGTATTTCAAAATAATTGATTTTCTAAATATGAATTAAAGTGAAAAAGTTTTGTAATTTTTTATTTTAATAAGTAATGTTTTAAATACAAATTTGGGTTTATTTACAAAATCAGAAATATTTTTAGTAATATCATAATTTTAAAAAGTTGTAGGAATGATAAATATTATTTAGAAATTCTAAAATTAGATTGTTCGCAAAGATTTTTGACATTTTGAGTTATAGTATAATTATAGGAATATATTGGATGAAATTATAATTTCATGAACAGTGGTACTATAGCAATTTCAAAATTAATAGTAATTTCACTGTAGTAAGTGACTAACTGCTTGGATGAAAAAGCTAGTTACTTCGGCACTGGAATTTATCTATAACGGTTATTTTTCGAGTCAAAATTATATGAATCCAAATCAAACTCATTTTTGAGCTTTAGCACAACCAAAATCAAGTTCTTACATCGTTGATTGAGCATTCAATTTGTAAATCAATATAGATTAAATCATTATGGTGCTATATTTGTTCATCCATACTTGAAGAGAATTTTTCTTGTTGTAATTTTTCATCTCTTATCAAAGTTGTGGTTGTATAAGTGTGAGAAATACTTAAGTGAAGGGATTGGGAAATAATCTCTAGATTGTAAGGGTTCATTGATACCTTAAAGTCAATTATAATGGAATTGAAGCCGTGAGATGCTTGGATAATGAAATTCTCGAGCTTGGTTAGCTTGGAGGCGTAGACGTAGGCGAGGTTTGCCGAACCACGTAAAAATATCTATGTTTATTTTCTCTTCCCTACTGTTTTATATTTTAGCATTGTTAAACTTATTATTCTTAATTTTATTAAGGTATTGGAATTAATTGTTGGTTGATTTACTTAGATTAATTTTTAAAATCTCAATTCATCTCCTCTTAGGTTGCACAATTAGAATTTCATTTGGCTTTAATAGTTGAAAGTGCAATCAAATTTTGTTTCTTACTAAATTATAAAAAAAGTGCATGACCTAGGTAATGACAAGTGTCATTAATACTTTTCCTATCTATCTTATGACCAGCAAAATCAACATCTAAATAACATGATAAATCTATATGAGTTCTTCTAGGATACCAAAGGCCTAGATCTATGGTTCTACTTAAATAACAAAAAAATTATTTTCACGGGAACTAAATGAGATTCCTTAGGGCATAATTGAAATCTTATACACAAACATACACTAAATATGATATCGAGTCTACAAGCAATTAAATAGAGTAAAGAACATTTTGTACCTCGATATATCTTGATATCAACCTCTTTACCTTTTTCACCCTTGTCAAGCTTGATTGTTGTGCTATTAAAGTATTTTTGATTTTTAAGTCATCAATCATAAACTGTTTAAGCAAATCTCTGATATACTTAGCTTGATTGATGAATATTCCCTCATTGATTTGTTTAATTTGAAGTCCAAAGAAATATTTCAATTTTACGATCATGTTCATCTCAAACTCCTTACTCAAGCACTCATTAGTAGAACCAAGGATAATATTATTTACATAAATTTGAATCATAAGTATATCTTAGTTTGTATACTTAACAAAAAGAGTGGTATTTGCTTTTCCTATTACAAACCTATTATCTAGTAAGAAATTTTTAAGCCTATTATACCATGCTCTAAGTGCTTGTTTTAATTTATATAAAGCTTTTGACAATTTTATAAATATGATTTGAAAATTCTCATTTTCAAAACTAGAGGGTTGTTTTACATAAACTTCCTCCATAATATAACCATTAAAAAAAGTACTTTTGACATCCATTTGAGATAAGATAAAATCATTATGACATACATATGCTAACAACACTCCAATGGATTCTAGTCTAGCTATTGGCGCAAATGTTTCATCAAATTCAATTCCTTCTTCTTGATTGTATCATTGAGCTACTAATCTAGTTTTATTTCTAACAACTACATCAGATTCATCTATTTTATTTATAAATACCCATTTAATACCTATGATTAATTGGCGTTATAGTTTATGAACTAATTTCCACACATTATTTCTCTCAAATTGATTTAACTCCTCTTGCATTGCTATAATTTAAGATTTATTATTTTCGAATCCACAAAGGATTTTGGTTAAATTTGAGAAATAAATGCAGTATGCTCACATGTATTCGTAAGTGATAATCTAGTGGTCATACCTTGTGTAGGGTCTTCTAAAATTAAATCCTTCGGATAAAAAGAAACATATCTCCATTCCTTAGAGAGTGTTTGAAAAGTACTTTCTTACTACTCTATGCTGGTTTTTCTTCTTGTTTATCCTTTTGATTTTCAGGTGGCATGTCTTCTTGTTTATCTTGTGTGGATTCTTATAATAATTCTCCATCTGCATCATCATCAACAACTATTTTTTTTGTAGAAGTAGGGTTAGACTCATCAAATGTAACACACATAGACTCTTATACAACTAAAGTTCTTTTATTATAAATCTTATAAGCTTTGCTTGTGTTAGAATAACCAAGAAAGATGTCAACATTAGATTTTAGATCAAATTTATCAAGATTTTCTTTTATGTTCAAAATAAAATTTTACATCCAAAAACTTTAAAATAACTAATGTTGGGTTTTCTATCTTCCTAAAGCTCGTACAGAGTTTTATTGAGATAAAGTCTAATAAACACATGATTTAAGACATAACAAGAAGTGTTGATGGCTTTGGTCCAAAAATATTTTGGTAAACTATTTTCACTGGACATGGTTCTAACCATTTCTTAAATAGACCTATTCTTTTTGTCAACAACTCTATTTTTTATGGAGTCCTAAGTGATGAAAATTAATGCTCAATACCTAAATCATTACAAATATTTTTAAATGTATGATTTTCAAATTCTCTACTATGATCACTTCTAATGTAAGTAATCGAGTAACCTTTTTCATATTGACCCTTTTTATAGAAAATTCTAAATGCCTCAAAGGCATTATCTTTATGAAGTATGAATAATACCAAGTGAATCTAGAATAATCATCTATAATTATAAATGTGTAATATTTTTTACTTAGACTAGCATATCTAGAAGGTCCAAATAAATCAATGTGAAGTAATTGAAAAGGTTTTGAAATAAAAACATAATTTTTATTTTAAAAAAAATATTGATTTGTTTACTGAATTGACCAAGCTTCATAAATTCTATCTTTTTAAAATTCGATTTTTAGAAGACCCTTAACTAAATCATTTTCAAAATTTTTGAAATCAAATCATGTTTGTATGACCATAACCAACTATCATTATGTAATGCAAAAGAATATATATCATGAGTAGATGCATAATCTATATTAATTATATACACATTTATACACTTATTACCAATAAATAAAATCTTGTCATCACATGCATTTTCAATAATACATCAATAAAGTATAAAAAATGCACCCATTCACTAATCATAGATCTTATAAGATCAAACTTTATCAAGTACAATGCAATCATGAAAGCACATTCTTTATCAAAACTTAAGTATACATAATGACAATATATAGATCATCAAAATCAATATAACTATTAAGATAATACATCATTATGAGTTAAAAGAATAAGTGATCAAATTCATAAGTTCAATAAGTCATAAATGTTAATTTTATAAATGAATAGTGAACAAATAAGAAATATAAATAAATGAGATGAAATATGAGAACAGACAATTAAAAAGATGAAATTAAAGATCATACAATCACTAAAATCAAATAAATATGGCTTGATGAGTTTATATGATATAATCATATATATCTATTCATGCATCATGATAAAGTACTTAATGTAATACATATTTATAATTTAATTATATAAACATACAAGCATATTTTCACAAATTTAAGTTATCATCCATCCATCATGATCCATTTAACAAAATCAATATGAAAAGAATTGTTAGTAAAACAATTAAATCATCATACTCATCATTTTCTCTTAGATCATGATCAAGTAATTATTCTCACGAGCTTCCATTTAGGAATTCTCTATCATTTCTTGATTATGGTACGCATAAAAAATATTTAAGGTGTTCCTTTTGGTACCTAAATATTTTTGGGTCCTTGAGTGTTAGTAACAGTTCTTTTTGGAACTCAAATACATTTTATTCCATAATATACATTTCTTTTAACTGAACATTTATTCTTCATGTGACTATTTTTATTGCAATAATGACAAATAATCTTATGATTATTTGTAGAGGTAGCTTTAACAAAATAATTTTTATAATATTTTTGTTTTATCCAAGTCCTCCTTTGTCAAATACATATTTTTTAGTGCTCAGTAATTTTTCTAAATTCTTTTGATCACTTGTTAATTTTAATACAATTTCATTAAGCTCATTACTCTTTTTCTTAAACACTTTATTTTCTTTTATTAATTTATCAACACGTGATTTTTAATGCTCATATAAAGTACTAGGTTTCTTATTTGATAATGCAATCCTATCATGTAATATTTTATTCTCTAATTTTAGGCATGTAATCTTTGCATTTAATGAATTTTTGTAAGGCATCATTTTCACTTGAAGTTTTTAATATTTTCTTTTTAAGGAATACATTCTTTTTATCTATTCTTCTTTAATCATCATGCAATTCTTTAAAAGCATCATACAACTCGTCATAAGTAGGAAAAGCATTTATCTCATCAAGTTCATCATCCGATTTATCTCTAATTGCCATAAGTGCCAAATTTGACCATTTATGAGATTTCTCCTTATTTGTAGTCTTTTCATATGCAACTTCAAGTTCTCTCCAAATTTCATAAGAATTAGAACACTTTGAAACTTTATAAAATTCCTTTTTATCTAAGGCACAAAATAAAGCATTCACACCTTTAAAATTTAAAGGCATTTTTTTCTTATCCGACTCACTTAAAGTATTCTTTTTAGTAATGAATGAACCATCACAAATTCTTTTCAATATTTCATAGTCTAAGGCTTGTAAAAAGACTTTCATCATAATTTTTCAATATGGATAGTCATTACCATTAAAAAATAGTGGTCTTGTTATACATTGTCCTTACCTAAATGTGGATTCATTTTGGATTGCTATAGATCTTTTATTCTAGACGTTTAAGTCTTAACAAGAGAAGTACTCTCTAATACCAATTGAAATTCTAGTCATGTAACCCAAGAGAGGGGTGAATTAAGCTTCTAAAATTTAATCAAAATAAACCACACAATAATTTAATCTATTGTCCTAACAAAATTAAAAACAATAAGATTGATAAATTGCAATAATAAAAGAGTAAGGGAAGAGAAATCAAAACTAGTAATTTTACGAGGTTTGGCAATCCTTGCCTACATCCACGCCTCCAAGCTAATCAAGCTCGACGATTTTACTATCCAAGCCTCCCAAGGATTTGAGTTCTTTACAATTGATTTCAAGGTGTCAAAAACCTTTACACTCAAGAGATTATCCCCCAATCCCTTTATTTAAGTGTTTTCTACACTTAAACACTCACAAGTTTACAATAAATTTGAGAAATACAACAAATACTCTCTATCTAGAGTTGATATATAAATGATATCTCAATGAAGGTTTAATCTATGAAGATTTATAAATTTGAAGCTAAAAAAATTATGTATATACTTGTTTATGCTTGCTCAAGATAGAAGAAATGAGTTTGATTTAAGTTTATATAGTTTTGACTAGAAAAATAACCGTTATAAATAAATTCTAGTGTTAAATCAGCTAGTCTCTATATTATGGTGGTTAACCGCTTGCTATAGTGAAGTTATTGTTAAATTTGAATTTTGGTCCAATAACATTATTCACAAAATTACAATGTTATCAATAACCATTCATAATTATACTATGACCCAACAACCTATAAAACTTTATAAATAGATCTATTTTTAAAATAGTTTGAAGTTGCTACGTACCACTGTTCACAAAATTATAATTTTACCTAAAATATTTTATAATTATACTATAACTCAAAATGTAAAAGTATTTATAAATAAGTCTAATTTCAGAATTTCTAAATAATTTTCTCATTCCCTTAACTTTCTGAAATTATGGTATGGCCAGAAATATTTTTGATTTTGTAAATAAATCCAAATCTATAATTAACAATTCTTATTAAAAACAACGATTATAAAACTTTATCATTTTAGTTCACATTTTGAAAAATAATTAATTTATATAAAATACTTGATTTATGATTGTAAAACTTTAAATTAAGGAAAAATAATGATCAATTGATTAAAAACTTGAGCTTTCCAAATGCAAAATCATCAATAAATTAAATCATACCAACTTTACATGAATTTTCACAATATTGAGTCCGTTGAATTCAAAACTTCATTCTTGATTGAGTCGTTATTCGTTGATTGTCTTGAACTTGATTTCACTAGATTCACTTGTATAAATACTATCCTTCAAGAACTAAGTAAATATATGAAATACAATATTAATTAAAAAAATTAAGATATATGTTTGTTATCATCAAAATTACATTATCTATAGCCTTTAGGCTAACACTTATTGTGTAAATTTTATTAAACTCATAAGTGTACGAATCTATTGTAGAATAGATTAATAGTGTTGAGTATCGATTCCACGAGGAGGTGGATTTTAATTGCGTGTGGAATTATCCTAAATTTTAGAATTATCCTAAAATTTAAAGTTTCTAAATAGGTCGTTAGAATTATAGTGAAAGTAATTTAGATTATCCTAAAATTTGAATTAGAATAAATTAAAATGACAACTATTAAATTAAAGTGTCTGGGTATTTAGATTTGTATCAACATATACTATAGATTTAATATTCCTTATTAGTATTAATTAACTTATATGGAGGATATTCACTTCTCATAGACCATTCTCTAATTAACATGGTACTATGCGTTTATCGTGCCAAACAATAATAATCTTATTATTACTATCTATTGACGAAAAGCCAAAAAATTCACAAAAATTAGAGGGAAAGAAAAAGTAAATTTACTGATTAGTGTTGTGTAAATTTTAATGAACTCGCAAGCGCACGAATCTATTGTAGAATAGATTAATGGTGACGAGTGTCGATCCCACGAGGAGGTTGATTTTAATTTTGTGCCGAATTAATTTTCTTTTAATAAGAACAATTAAATTATGGTAACTTTTTATTCTAAATTGTGAATTAAAATGACGGGAATAATTGAGAATATAACTGTTATAATAAAGCACTTGGGTATCCGGATCCGCATCAACATGATCCATGGGCTAAATATTCCATATTAATATTAATTAAATCATAAGGGGGGATTCCACACCTCATAAACTACTCTCCAATAAGTATGGTGCCAAGGGCTTATCGTGCCAAATAATAATAACCTTGTACTAGGGTGCCGGTTTAACCAGGGCTGTATCTAGACAAGACTATTATTATTTGTCGACGAAAAGTCAAAACAACCACAAATATTAGAGGGCAAGAGAAAGTAAATTTACCAAATTAAGCCCATGGAACATGTTGAGACTTTACCTTCAACCCAAGCTCAAAAGAAATTAGCTACTCATATTTTAATTAAGGATAAAAAAGGAAATTTTATTAAAATACAAAGAAACTACAAGAAGGAGAAGGAATTTCAGAAATCTAAGCTTAGAAATGAATTCAGGGGTGCCAAATTAGAGGGGGAGAGCCCCCTTTTATAGATACATTGAGTGAATCGTGACTATCGGATTAAAAATAATTCGGATGCTCAGGATTGCGCCACGTCATCAGTCAACAGTCAACAGTCAACAATCAAAAATCAACAATCAACATTTGTACAGTAATACCGCCTGAATAGTAAATAATCCCATGTAAGCGCATGCACTGTACACACTTTGCTCCATTGAGATACTGTCACGTCATCGATCTACAGTACATAAGAAATTTAGTCCAATAAGATCGTGACACATCATCGGTCAACGCCACATAAGCAGTCAATCCACATAATTCGTCCAATCAGATACTGCCACATCATAGGCAGTTGCCACATCATCGGTCCGTATACATGAACAAAGGTCATGAATAAGACCATAAATAAATAGATCCGTATGCGTATGAAATCACAGTATGTGTGAACAAAGAACTTTTTTCCTTTAATGCCCCTCTTAAGGTTTTCGACCGTCCTGAGTCCAAATATGACGTCCGTTTTGCTGTCTGATCACTCGTTCATTGTGAAACGATCGTAAAGCCCCTAACATACATAAAATACATAGTTATAATAAAACACATATAATTAAATAACAAAATACTTAAATAAATAAAAGTAGTAATGTTAGTGAGATTTAAAGTGTAAAATGATGATTTTCTCCTTTATAAATATACACTTTCTAATACTCAACAATTAACTCACGGAATATTTTGAGATTTCACATTCAATCTAAACTTGAAGGAAAATTAGCTATTCATATTTGAACTTGGGGTAAAAATTTTTTTTATTAAAATACATAGAAAATACAAGATAGAGAAAGAATTATAGAAAATAGAGCTAAAACATGATTTCAGAAGTGTCACGCCCCTTTTTTATAGATACAATAAGTAAATAATAGCCATCAAATTGAAATAATTTGGATGCTGAGGATTGTGCCATGTGGTAAGTTTTGAGTAGATTGAGCACATTATCAGGGTTATCATTTTGCGTGTATGCATACATCGTACACACATTTTTTTATCCACTAATATGCTGCCATGTTATCTGTCAAACCTCATAAATATTTTAGTTCAATAGGATCGTGACACATTATCGACCAATACCACATCATCAGTTAGCACCGCATAAGCAATGAATGCCAGATCATTCGTCTAATCAAATACTACCATGTCATTGGTCGGTGCCATATGATAAGTGAATGCTACATCATTTATTCGTATAAGTGAATAATGTCGTGAACAGTCCCATAAATACTATCGCTTACATGTAAACAGTGCCATATATATGAACAATGTCGATTATGCTTTTATGCTCCTCCTATGATTTTCAATTGTCCTGAGTTCAGAATTGCTATCCATTTTGTCATTTGACATCTCATTTATTGTAAAATAACCATGATACTTCTAAAATATATAAAATACTTAATTATAATAAAACACATATAATTAAATCACAATAAACTTAAACATATAAAAATATAAATCTTAGTAAAACCGAGAATGTAAAATCAAGATTTTCTCTTTTATAAATACCCACTTTTTAACATTCATCAATTACCTCTAATAATGTTCAAGTAAACCTAGTATTATTTGCCGTGAACTGAGGATATATATGTAAAATGACTATTGCAATGTGGTAAGTGACTTTGTTTTTGGACAAACACAAGATTCAATTTTTAGATGTTGGGCAGTGTTAGTTATTTAAAAACTCAATCTAAGAGCATTTCCAAAAGAGGTTTCAAATAAAATTTTACTTTTTATTTGAAGAGTCATGTCAGTATTAAATACGTTAAAAGACACGTTAATTTAGATTCTTCAAATAAGATTTGTTTCTCACTCCTCGATATTGCCGAGTGAGTTTCTCTCTCTTATATTAATATTTTATTATTATTTATTAAAAAGATACAACTGTTATAATTATTATTTATGTTTTCTTTGAAAAATATAACAGCAATTGAACTTATTTTAATTTAATGAGAGAGAAGGATTTGATTAAAATAATGTTAAGTTATTTTAATTTGATGAATCTTTTGGAGAGAATTATATTTTTCTATTCACTTACTTGCTACATCAATAAATAAATTAAAATTTGAAGAGTAAAATTTAAATAGTCTTTTGGAGATGCTCTAATAATGATTTTTAGAGGCTTAAAGTATCGGGGAAATTCCAGCCCATGTAATTTGTATTGACAACGGTTGGGGTCCACATTCGATATTGGATAAAATAATATGCGCACATTTAGTTATGTTTATTAGGTCATTTATGACAATCTTTTGAATAGTCGGCTTAATAACTAATTGTTAGGCTTTCATTGAGAACTAAGTCCCCGCCAATCGTTGATCAAAATCCCCTCTATCTTCACCGACATTGGCATTGAATTGGTCTCTAGAATATAATGTTCTTACAAAGCTCAGTACAAAGCTTTGCACAAAATGGTTTGTTTGTGCAAAGTATAAAATCCATTCCCATATGCAAGCAACAATATCACACGCATGCAACAAATCCCAGCAGTTCATCTCCTTTGCGTCTCTACCTCTTCTCTCTCCACCACATAGCAACATTTTCTGATCTCTCTCTCTGGTTACCCACAAGCTTAGTCTTAGCACCGTTCTCCCTGACCATGCAGTGATAGTAACAAATCTCTCTATCTTTTGCCTGAAGCATCTCTGTTTTCCCTGACTCTCTTAGCTCCAATCTTCTTTACTTTCTTGGCTTTGTTGTCCCTCATTCTCCGGATCTCAGCTGCCTTGCTCTCTTTTCCTCAACACAATTGGCTTAACAAGGCTTGTTAGTGTTGGTGTTCAATTTATTACTTTAGTTTGTAATTAAAGGTGTAGGCTGCTTAATAAAGTAAAAATTAATTAATTTGGTCAACTACTCAAGTTAACTTATAGTTAGGTTAGAATTTTCTAAATGGCATTTTTGTTAGAGTTACTGATTCTGTGGATTGGATTAGAAAACGTCATACACTACTTGAAATATCTCAAATAGACCATTCTGAAAATGAATCTTATCTTGTATAGGGAAAGACAGAAATGCTAGTTCCCTCCTATATAGTATGCAGAGTTTAACACTATCATCGAGAACACTTCAGTTATTGTTTCAAGGAAAAGAGGATCCTTTTCGCAGGAGCATACCAGCCAGCTCCAATATTCAGGCCTTTCTAAATGAGTTTATTATCACCTTCTACCTAATGTTTATTATGTACGTTGAAAATGAATTATCTATTAAATACAGAACTTTTAAATGAGTGTACTCACAGATTAGATTATGCTCTTCCATATTACTTGTAATACAAATTTTACATTGTCAATTTCTGTGTTTCAATATGCTTCTCATGACGCCAAAATGGCTCACATGGTTTGTATGATTCTTTTAGATAGAAATTGTGCATCAATAATTCTTAAAGTTAAAAGAATCATTCTCTTCATAAATTAGTCATTGAAATGTGGTACTGAGATAGGCTAGACTTTGATCCGGCATGTGCTAAAAAGATTTTTTAGGGTTTAACGCACACCAACTTTCTACAGTTGTCAGAAGGCGATGCTGTATTGTTTTTAATACTTGAACTTTGGTCTATAAAGCTGTTTATATCTTCATTCTGTCATCAACTTATCCCCGTCATTGTGTCATTTGAAGGCAGTAATCTACCATGGACTACAATGTTGTGCATGGCAATAAGCATCGTCTCCATAAATTTATCTTACTATACGGATGCGCTTTTTCATTGAAGCGTCTCTAAAAAATGTTTATTAATTCATCTTGGTTTGTCTGCAGACTTATTTATTTATTTGTTTTCCCCATCGTTCGCAGACACTAGCGCATGCGAATACACGGATCTTGCCATCATTTGAGGCCCTGACCTATTTGCAAATGATGGTTGCTTGGTTTGGATAGATAATACGTCCTAAAATCCTCAGGTTCGCCCAATGTGAAGTCCTTAGTGTTACAACTAGTAAGGATTATAACTTATGTGCCTTCAATTCATTTTCCATGTCGATTTGCTTATCCTTCATTTGGTGTGCCTTCATTAGACATGTTGGTACCCCTTGATAGAGGACGAAATCCGATGGCTACAATTATCCAGCATTCCCCCTTGCCTGATCGACTATGTGAAAACAATCATTATCAAGGAACTCGGAGATGCTAACTAATACATCAAACTTACGGAATAGCATTGCATAATTGCAAAGTTTTGGAAAGGATGACTATACGATGCAACTGGTCTAATGAGGGGTAACAATTCGAGATATTACAGTAGCGACTACTAGCATTACCTAGAGGGAGTGCTTGTGCCGAAATAAATATTAGCAACTAGGATGTTCTAAATGCGCAGGCATTGAGCGATTAGAATTCAGAACATCCGTTGCTAATAGATGGAAATTTAAGGCAATTCAACATCAGACCATAATGTATGTCCAATTTGGCGAATTGCATATTTTAACAAATAATCACTTGCATGTCACTGAATGATGGATTGAACTCAACCTAAATAGATTGCATCGAGAATATAATACATTCCTGATTCAAGAATTATGGAACTAGCTCACCCTAATGGGAAATGGTCTACCAAATTGTTATCTCTACTCATTTCCAGTTACCTATTAATATGTGTCTGTGATATGTTGGCTTAGGTGACTGCTATCTAAGTATTCCGACCAACCTGCTTGCATGATATGCCATTATGACACTCCAAGATTATGACTATATATTTAGGATTAATTGTTTTCTGATATTATTCAATTTGATTGTGGACTATGTAAACTGCTAACAATCTTTTGAAAATAATTGTTCAACGTATGGGCGTGACAAAATTATGTAGTTAAATCAAACAATTATCTTTTTTTGACCCAATAACGTTTGTTCAAAAATGATATATGTTGTTACAATCTTAAATACTTGTCTGCCTATTAAATAATTTGGGACGTTACATAATGTTTTGTGTCAAATTTCAACCAGGGTGCAAAATAATTGACATAATCAACATCATTATTTTGTTAATAATAGAAATAATAAAATGATTTTATATGAAAAAGCCTATATCCTTAGATCGGTTAAAAAATGAATGCCTTCTTCAAGAAATTAAATAATGAAATGATCGAAATGGTTGAGAATTTGACTTACAGTACTGTGGTATATAGTTTTCCCATGAGTTATTATATGTTACAAATTGTAAATTAGTCACTGAATGATTGTTTCTTTAAACCAAAGATTTCTTAACCAACAAACCTGAACAGACTTATTAATGAATGTTTATAATGTTCTATGCCAAAAATTTATGGTCAGCAAATGGAACTCTGAGTGGAGAAGGCAATTTCAACATATACAAATTTTATGATTTCTTTGAGAGAAATTAACATAATTTTGTTCAATGACAAGCTGATTAAGTAATTAAAAAAATAGTGGCTTGGAAAAAATTATTGAAAATAACTATTGCCGAACAGTATACATGTTTTTTTTTTTTTTTTGCTAGTGCTAGCAAGAGTAGTTTATTTTTTTCTCTTACATTGCATTATCTCAATGAAAGAAAAAAAAAGAAAAAATTGGTTATGCACTTTGTGCAACCCAATTTTTTTATCAGGAAAAAATTATATTTTTTTTTAACAGGGAGAAACCCTATTACAACTTGTTACACAATTTGTCTTCCATATTTTTTTGGCTTTTTATCTGCTGGTGTTTCAACTTATTCATGAGAAGCAAAGGAAATATTGTCATCCTCTTGACGATTTAGCATAATATTGTTCAATTTTTTATGTCCACTATGCCATTGAACTTATATTAGTGATGTGTCTAGGATGCAAATGTCTTGAGCAGTCTATTGTTATGGATACTTCATCTAGTTTTTCTGTGAGGTATAATTGTTTTACTTGAATATAGAATAATTAACCTGGAGTCAACAAGTTCTCTTAAGCATTAAATAATCATAATAATAATAATAATAATAACAACAACAACAACAATAATAATATAATAGTATAATAATATAATAATCAAAAAATTAATTGATGACGTAAGCGATGACATAAGTAATGAAATAAGTGATGATGCAATTGAAAATGTTGTAGAGATATTTTATGATTTTAAAAATTACTAAGATATTTATGAAGAGATAAATCTCCACCATTAATTAAGTACTATGGTGGCAAAATCCTAACTATCATTGACCTTAAAAAATCCTATAAATATTCCCTAGTCCTTTCATTTTTATAAACTCTAAAAATCTAATCCACTTTTATTCTAAGTCAAAGCATCAATAATAGAGAAATTCTCAAGTTAGGGAGGTTTAGAGGAATCAAGAAAAAGAAGTAAGTAACACTTTACTGCAACTGTAATGTAAGGACAAAGTTCTTTTTATATTTAAATTTAGCTTTAGATAATAGTTCTTTTATTTGATGTTTAGTTTTAAATAATCTTTTATCTTGTGATGGTTATTATGATGTTATATAGCCGGCTATGCTGCCTATATTATAATGTCTCCATAATTATCCTCATATGGTCGGCTATATCGCCTATAATATAATATTTTGTTACTTACTCTTTATAGTCAACTATGCAACCTAATATGTGATACTTTTATTAATTATATCATGGTCGGCTCTGACGCCTATATTATAATATTTACTTATTTTCTCTTTACATAGTCGGCCCTGTCGCCTATATTATAATTCCACTAGTCTAATTTTTATATAGATGGCCTGTGGCCTATATTGAAGATTTGTTGTCTTCGAATAATTTTGTGTTTTGCCTTTATTACACATATAGAAATTTCACATGCTATGAAACAAGTTATATTGGAACACATGCAGTTCATGAATTTCTTTATAAAGAAGATGTTTTAAATGAATAGGTTATTGTACTACTAGGTGGCAAAGTTTAGAAAAAGGACAAGCCCTCTAAGCTAAGTAAAAAGAGATCTTTTGGGGATAGCAATACGTAATGCCCGAGAGATCAATTAATTAGGCCCAACGGCATGTTGTTTAGTGCTAGTTGTTGTGCAAATTTTATTGGACACGCAAGTGCATGAATCTATTATAGAATAAATTAATGGTAAAGAGTGTTGATCCCACAAGAAGGTGAATTTTAATTATGTGTTTAATTAATTTTCTAAGTGGTGGGTGGAATTATGGTAAAAGAAATTTAATCTATTTTAAAATTAAAGTTAGAATTACATAAATAAATTAAACTAATAACTATTGTAATGAGGCGCTTTTGGTATTTGGATCCGTATCCACGTCATAGGGCTTAATATTCCTTATTAGTATCAATTAAATTATGAGAGGAATGTCCACTCCTTATGAACCACGCTCTAATTAATATGGTACTAAAGGCTTATCCTGCTAAATAATAATAATTGTGTTATTATTGTCTGTCAAAGAAAAGTCAAAACATCTACATAAATTAGACAAGCAGAGAAAATAAATTTAAAAAAATAAGCCCATGAAACATATTAAGACTTCATTTTTAACTTAAGCTTAAAAGAAAATTAGTTACTCATATTTGAACTAGGGATAAAATGATAATTTTATTAAAATATATAGAAAATACAAGATAGAGAAGAAATTTAAAAAAATGGAGCTAAAACATGAACTCAAGACTGTCGAATTAGGGGGAAACCCTCTTTTTACAGATAGAACGAGTAAATCATGGCCATCAGATTAAAAGAATTTGAACGCACATGATTGCACCAAGTGGCAAGTTCTGATTGGTTTAAACACATCATCAATGCTATGATCTCATGTATATGCACATAACATACGCATGTTTCTTTTTATCTACAAATATATAGTCACGTCATCAGTGAATGGTGCATAAATATTTTAATTCAATAAAATTGTGACATCTTATCAGTCAAGCTATAATCAATCAGTGTCATATCATTCCTCCAATCAAATGCTGTCATGTCATTAGTCAGTGCCACATCATCAGTCAATGTCACATCATCATACAGTATTTATGAATAGTGTTATAAACAGTACTATAAACAGTATCGTATATGTAAACGGTAACATTTATACTTTTATCATCCGATATCTCATTTATTATGATACTTTTAAAAAACATAAACTTAATTATAATAAAACACACATAATTACAGTTACAAAAAACCTAAATACATAAAAATAAGAACGTTAATGGAATTTAGAGTGTAAAATGATAATTTTCTCTTTTATAAATATACATTTTCTAACATTCAACACCAGCTTTATAGTACAACAAAACTGAGGCCCTAACAAAATTCTCTAATATTTCTAAGTTTCATTTTAAAGACTTAGCATTCATTTTATTTAGTCATTCATATGCATAGTAGTTAATACATGTATCAAGTGTTAACTTACTGAGCACTAGGCTCGTGTGTTCCTTACATTGCAAGAATTGAGGAGTAGGATAAGCTGATGTCAAGTCCTAACCAAGACAAAGTGCATCTGGACATAACAAGACCTTGGGTTATAATGGACTCAATTGTGTTTTTATCCAAGCATCAAATATTATAAGTTTATTTAGCCATAAAGTTAGAATTTGAGATATGTTACAAAGAAATCTTAGTATTTTGTAATGAAATTTGTGTAACAAACATTTTATGTTCTGTATTTATGAGAAGTTTATTTTAAAATCTATATCTATACTCAAAGTGTTGATCGTTCTACATGTTTTAATGACTTTAGTTTCAATTATAAATGTGGGTTGTTACATTTTCTATGAATGTTTGTTCATGTTTCATTGGTATGACATATGAATTTATATTGTTTCACTAAATTTGATAATGTTGCTATATATATTGGTACATGTAATTATTTAATTAATTGTTGATTGGTCATTGGTCTATTGGTATAATCATTACATTTACAATGTTGATGGTAATGATTCGCACTTCAGACATTGTAGTATTAGTTTCAATTTTTCATCATTTATTTGATAATTAAGTGGACTAAGCACCCCTTTATCCTTAGAAAGGGTTAACAGCATCTGGATAAGTGCTTCAATAGGTCAATGTGTGGCGGTGGTTCTACTTGTATAGTAAGATGTAATATCATTTTTTGTAACTATGATTTGTAAAAGCCCTTATGTGATATAAGCAACAATATGATTTTTTCAAGTGTCAAAAAAATTCATTGAACTATTGTTGTTTATCAAATAATAACATTTTATTTCATTGACCCCTTTTATCAACCATTTTATGTTAACATTTGATCATATCAACACTATTTATTTTATACATACCATATTTGTGTACTTATTTTATACATACATTGTTGTATCAAATAATAAAATGTTTTAATTTTCTTTCTTTCATTGCTTATATAGGTCTGATATGTTGGAATCCTAATTGATGGAATGGTTATTCATACTAATTGTCTCATTCATACATTATTCAATGGTTATTGAGACTGATGGTCACATATATTCCATGGCAATATTCCTTTTTTTATTTTCATTGTTATTATTAGTGTGAGTTTTAGGCTACAGTATTCAAAACTTGACATAATAATTTGTAAATTTTTTGGGATTCCTTAGTTTAACTTAATGTGCTTTCAACTGTGAGACATCATCATTCATACATGGACATTAAGATATTCCTGGTTAATTAATGTTTGGGCTATCGACTACAACACAAAATTGATTATGTACACTAAAGACTCTCAATTACCTATTTTGTTACTGTTACCCAATTATGCGTTGGTTTATCCAAAGCTTCCTTTATAAACTTTATCACTTTTCAGTTCATCACCCAAGGCGTTACCAAAACAGTGTTCGAACGATGATTCTCTCTTCTTGTTTCCACATTTCCTCGTCCAAGATAAAGTAGTTGGTTTTCATACTGATAAACCCTTGTAATTATAGAGGCCATTTGTCAGTTATGATGTTGGCTGATACTACATTTGAGACAGTGCTTAACATCTTATTTCTTATTGCCGAGGTCATCAAAACTACTAGGTTTATTCATATTGATGTCATTATCATCATTTGGCAATCTCCTACTTCCCTACTAATAATAATAAAACATGTTTGTGTTATGGCAATGTCCACTAGTGTTATTTTACACATAAACTACAATGTTCTCAGTAGGAATCTCCTTGTATGTATGGGCACATAATATTTACCCACGTATCACCAAACATCATTACAGGGTTAATGATGTATATGCAATGTCATTAAAAATGTTAATTCATTTAACTATTTAAGTAGTTTTAACATAGCTACTCCAATATTTTGAAATTGTTAATATTGCTGCATACCTTATCCTCTATTTCATTGGCCCAATCCTGCACTGAACATTGCATTCGTTTTGCAGTGTAGAAAGTAACATTTCTCCACGTAAAATCCTTTCCAATTTACATTCCTTTTCCATCTTATCCATTGGAGTAAAATATTGTTGAGTGCTAGAAAATGTATATTTATAAAGGAGAAAATTGTTATTTTACACTTCAAGTTCCATTAATTTCTTTGCTTTTATGTATTCAAGTCTCTTGTGATTTTAATTATGTATGTTTTATTATAATTAAGTATTTTATGTATTTTGGGGCATCATACTTATTTCACAATAAACCAGACATTGGATGAAAAAATAGACAACAAATATAAACTCAGAATAGTCAAAAGCCTTAGGAGGAGCGAAAAAGTATAAATGTCACTGTTCACATATACACCGTTCACATGTATGGTGCTCTTTACGATACTATTTATTATACTGTTCATAGATACTGTACGATGACGTGACATTGATTGATGACATGACTTAACTGATGGGGTGTTACAATCTTATTAGATTAAAATGTTTATGCACTGTTGACTGATGATGTGGCAGTATATTAATGAATCAGAAAAACATGCATATAGTACATATATATACACAGGATAATAGCCTTAATGATATGTTCAAATTAATCAAAACTTGCCACGTGGTGCAATCCTGTGTGCCTAAATTATTTTAATCCAATGGACATGATTTACTCATTGTATGTATAAAAAGAGGGCTTCCCCCTTAATTTGATACTCCTGAATTTATTTTTTAGCTCAATTTTCTATAATTCCTTCTCTATCTTGTATTTTCTATATATTTTAATAAAATTTCTATTTTACCCTTAGTTCAAATATGAATAACTAATTTTCTTTCAAGCTTAGGTTGAAGGTGAAGTTTCAATATATTCCATGGGGCTAATTAGTAAATTTATTTTCTCTTACCCTCTAATTTTTGTGGATGTTTTGACTTTTTGTCGACCGATACTAATAACAGAGTTATTACTGTTTACCACGATAAGCACTTAACATCATATTAATTAAAGTATGGTTCATGAGGAATAGATTTTCCTCTTATGATTTAATTGATACTAATAAGGAATATTGAGCCCTAGTGCTTTATTATAAAAGTTGTCATTTTTAATTATTCCCACCATTCCAATTCTAAATTTAGGATAATTTTACCATAATTTCAACCACTCACTTAGAAAATTAATTTGACATATAATTAAAATCGATCTCCTCATGAGATCGACACTCGTCACTATTAATCTATTCTACAATATAATCGTGCTATTACGATTCAATAAAATTTACACAACAAGTTTTTACCACTGTTGTCGGGGAGGTAAGTTATTTTAATTTATTAAATTAATTTTTTTAATTTTTTTATTTTCTTGTATTTTTTCCTTATTAAAAAAATAATTCTGTAATTTAATTTCTCAAATTTAAATTTTTTAAATTTATGTATTTCAATTTTATTTTGTAATTTCTTTAAATTTCTGTAATTTAATTTTCAAGTTATTTTCTTGGAATTTTTTTCATTTTATTTTGTTAATTTATTTTAATTAATTTGTAGAATTAATTTTTTAAGTAATTAATTTTTGTTGTTTTCTTTTAAAATTGTCATTAAAAATTAAAATAAAATTAAAAAATTAAAAAAGTGAATATGCAATTCCTATAATTTAAATTCTTTTCTTTTTCTCCTCTTGATATTTCTGTAATTTATTTTTTATGTTATTTTTCATATTAATTTTTCATTTATCTTGTTACTTTATTTTTAGTTAATCTATTTCTTTTTTTAACACTTGAGTTTATTTTCATAGTAAAGTGATAATATTGTAATAAGGTTAATATCGTAAATTCTCCGTCTTCTTTATTTTTATTAATTTTGTTCTCATTTTTTATATTTTTTATTATTTTTTTATTTATGGTCGAAGGTCGCAATTGCCTAAACTTGAGCCTATAGACTTAGAATTCGAAAAAATATATCGTATACACAAACACATTGCATTTAAAGATAAAATGAAAATAGATTTGTAACAACAAGAAGCATTATAGGAGAGGCCATTTACAATCTCTTAGCTAACTTGAGTATATCATATATATAATACCTAAATATAGCTGTTAGGAATTTTGAATTAAAACTTAGTGTGCTAAATTATCTCCCAACATTTTATGGCCTAGAAAATGAAGGCCCATATAATTATTTGAAAGATTTTTATATTGCTTGTCAAATTTTTAGATATGAGAATTTTTCAGATGATGATGTTAAACTCAGCTATTCCCATTTTCTTTAAAGGATACTGCTTGTTCATGGTTTAATACATTGCCTACTAATAGTATTACATCATGGGAATAAATGATTACAAAATTTTTAAATAAATACTTCTTAGTTTATAAAACCAATTTTATTCGCAGAGAAATTTCTAAGTTCATATAGAGAGAAGACAAGCAGTTTTTCGAAGTATGGGAGCGATTCAATGGGCTATTCTTGAAATATCCATATCATGAATATGAAAAATAGCACAAATGCCAATACATTTTGGTGGGATTATTGCCAAATGTGTAAGAATGGCTAATACCAATAAGTGGAGGAGAACTAATGTCTAAAAGTGTATTAGAAATTTGGGATTTCTTCTAGTGACAAGTAGATAATTTCCAACAATGAAGTCGATCATTCAGGAATAATAAAAGAATTAAGGGAGTGAATGAGGTCCAAGTTGGCAAGTCAAGCTTGAAAATCAAAGAAGTCAAAAAATAGTTGAGGGACTTATCCAACAAATCATATCTTTAATAGCTGCTAAATCAATAGAGCCACGTGACCATGACTCATACTCAGATCAAGCCAATATCATAGGTGTAATGAAAAAGGCCATCAAACTATAACCCTTACTTCAATGCATATAACTCTAGATGGATAGACCATCTAATTTTTTGTGGTCTCAAAGATTTCAACAGAATTGACCAACAACTCCAGCTCTACCAATATAACCAATTCCTCAAGTTTCATAGGCCTCTCAGCCACCATTCAGACCTGACAAGCATAACTCAAATTATTCTCAACCCAGATCATGGGAGGATGCATTCTAGAATTTCAAGAATTATACCTATTTTACGATCAAACAACAAAATCACACCATTGATGGACTACGAAACAAGATAAGAGTAAGCTTCAAATTACAGACCTAATCAATTTCAAACCTTTAGAAGATGATAGGCCAGCTTGCCTCTTCAGTTCAAACCCTAGCAATGACTGTTGAAAAAGATAAATTTTCAAGTCAACTAGTGTTAAATCCTAAAGGAGTGCATGAAGCAAGTACTAGTTTACCTTAGCAACAGGGAAAGGTCAAAGCCATCATGCCCTACAAAAAGAAAAAGAAGTCGACAACAAAATTAAGATGTCAATGACAAAAAATTACTTAAATTGTACTTGTAAATGTTGATGACTTATCATTAGAGGAGAAAGAAGAAACCAACTATCAAGAGTATGTTCTTAAAACTCTATTTCCCCAGATGTTAGCTAAAGTAAAGAAGGAAAAATCTACGAGTGAGATTTTTGAAATCTTTAAATAGGTAACTGTTAACATTTCTTTGCTTGATGCTATAAAACAAATGCCATTTTATGCTAAGTTTCTTAAAGATCTTTGTACTAGAAAGAAAAATATTCATGTTAAAAAAAAGGTATTTTTAATGAAAAATATTAGCTCTATACTCCAATATAAAATTTCTCCAAAATACAAAGACCTAATTTCCTCCATTATCTCATGTAGTATAGAGAACCACATAATTGAGAATGCTTTATTAGACTTAGGAGTTAGTGTTAATCTATTACCTTATTCAGTGTTTGTGAAACTTGAACTGAAAGAATTACACCCAACTTCATTAATGTTACAGTTTAAAGATCGATCTAAAAAAATACCCCATGGTATTATAGAGGACATGCTTCTTCAAGTACATAAATTTTATTTTCCTATTATTTCATTATAATTGATACTCAACCCGTTCAGGACTCAAGAAAGCACATCCCTATTATTCTAGGCCGACTTTTGTTGGCAACTGCTGATGCTCACATTCAATACAGAACTAGAAATGTGGAATTCTCATTTAGCAATATGACTATAGAACTAAATATTTTTAATATTGCCAAACAACCTCACAATGCAAATGATGGAATTATTGATATGGATTTACTTGAAGCATTAGTTGATGATATTTTTTTTTCAAACCTTAGTGATGACCTTTTACAAATATGTTTAACTCACTTTTGTTTGGCTTTTGACATTGACAGATTAGTTGCTGAGGTCAATGTCTTACTTGACTCAGCACTATCTATGGACGTAAATAAATGGAAGTCAAGATTTGAACAGCTAACACCATCAGAGAAGAAACTTAGCCCATCATCGGAATCACCACTAAAACTCTAGCTCAAGCCATTACTTAATACTTTGGAATATACATTCTTGGGAAAAGAAAGTATTCTGTCAGTAATTATTTCATTATCTTTAGATAACAAATAGAAAAGTAAGTTATTAGAAATTTTAAAAGAGCATAAAGAAGCATTAGGATGGACAACAGTCAATATAAAAGGTATGAACCCAGTAGACTGCATGCATTATATTCACCTTAATGAAAATACTAAACCTACCAGGGAATGCAATGTCAGTTGAACCCTACTATGAAGGAAGTTATTAGAACTGAAGCCCTTAAACTATTAGATGCAGGTATCATTTACCCCATTTCTGATAATTCATGGGTTAGTCCTGTACAAGTTGTCCCTAAAAAGTCAGGAGTCATAGTACTTACAAATGCTGATAATGAATTGTTACCCATTAGAGTGACTATAAGGTGGCGTTGTATGCATTGATTATAGAAAGTTAAATTCTGTCGCACGTAAAGACCACTTTCCTTTACCATTTATCGATCAAATGCTTGATAAATTAATAGGTTAAGTTTTATTGCTTTCTAGATGACCACTCATGATATAATCAAATTACCATAACACTAGAAAATTAAGAGAAAATCACTTTCACTTGCCCTTTTAGCACTTTTGCATATAGGAAGATGCCATTAGGATTTTGCAATGCACCTACTACATTTCAACGATAATGTTAAGCATTTTTCTGATATGGTTGAACGATTCCTTAAATTCTTTATGGATGATTTTTCTATCTTTGGAGACTTATTTGATCGATGTTTACATCATCTAACACTAGTTCTACAGAGATGTATAGAGAAGAATTTGATCTTAAATTGGGATAAGTGCCATTTTATGGTACAATAAGGTATTATTCTCGGTCAATCATTTTAAGCAAAGGTATTAAGATTGATAAAACTAAGATAGAGCTCATTTCCAATCTCCCTCTACCTAAAACAATCTGAGAAGTAAGATATTTTCTTGGGCACGCTGGTTTTTTAAAACGTTTTATTAAAGATTTTAGTAAAATTTCTAGATCCTTATGCAATCTACTTGGTAAGGATGTATCTTTTGTCTTTAATAATTTATGTCTTGTGGCATTTGAAAAACTAAAGCAATTATTGACATCATCACCCATTATTCAGCCCCCAAACTAGAATTTATAATTTGAGCTTATGTGTGATGCATCTGATTATATATAGGAGCAATATTAGGATAAAGGGTTGATCAAATTCCCCATATCATTTACTATGCTAGTATGATATTGAATGATGCACAGTTGAACTATTTAACCACGAAAAACGAAATGTTAATAATAGCATTTGTATTAGAGAAATTTTGATCCTATCTAATTATTTATAAATAATTGTGTTCACAGATCATACTGCTCTTAAATATCTTTCATAAAGAAAGAAATAATAGCTAGACTAATTCATCGGGTGCTACTTTTGCAGAAATTTAACTTCAAAATTAAAAACAAAAAGGCATAGAAAATATTATGGCAGACTATATTTCTCGTCTTAATTTTGATACAATTAAAGAGGCATTACCATTGATGAATCACTCCCAGATGAACATTTTATGAATGTGAAAGTATTACCATAGCATGCTGACATAGTTAACTATCTTGTTACAGTTCAACTTCTAGAGTATTGGACTAGGCAGGACAAAGCCAAATTCTTTACGAGAATAAATAATTTCTTTTGGGATGATCATTATTTGTTTAAGTATTGTACCGATCAAATTATTAGATGATGCGTCTCAAAAAGTGAATTTCAAAATATCCTTTCATTCTGCTATGAATAAGCTTGGGGAGGCCATTCTAGCGCTAAGAAAACAATAACTAAAATTTTGTAATATGGTTTCTATTCACCAACTATATTTCGAGATGCTTACACATTTTGTTCTTTATATGATAGGTGTCAAAGAATGGGAAACATTACTCGGCGGAATATGATGCTACTGATCTCAATTTTAGTGGTTGGAATTTTTTATATATAGGATATCGATTTTATGGGACCCTTTCACCCTTCCTTTGGCCATCAATGCATACTGGTTGCTATTGACTATGTATCAAAATGGGTAGAACTAATTTCATGTAGAACTAATGATCACAAGATGGTGATAGGGTTTTTAGAAAGCAATATTGTTTCATACTTTAGATTCCTTTGAACGATAATCAGTGATAGTGGTGCCTACTTTGTAACAAATCATTCAAAGTTTTTTTGACAAAGTATTCCATCACTCGCAAAGTGGCAACCCTATATTATCTGTAAACCAGTGGTCAAATTGAGATCTCCAATTGAGAAATAAAGCACATATTATAAAAAACAGTGAGACCAAACAGAGAATATTGATCACCACGACTTAATGATGCAATACAGGCATACAAAATAACTTTTAAGACCCTAATTAGTATGTCACCCTATAGGCTAGTGTATGGAAAAGCTTACCACCTACTTGTGAAACTCGGCATCGTGCGTATTGGGCCATTAAGAAATTCAATTTTGACATACAACAAGCTAACCAAAATGAAGATTACAGCTAATAAAACTTGAAGAAATTTGCAATGATGCATATAAAAATGCCAAGATTTATAAGCAGAGAGTGTAGATCTTTTATGACAAGCAAATCACGAGAAAATCTTTCATTCCATATCAGAAAGTGCTTTTATTCAATTCTTGCTTGCAGCTATTCCCAAGTAAGTTACACTCTGATGGTCTAGCCCGTTTATTGTTCACACTGTTTTCCCACATGGAGCAATTAAAATTAAAGATCCGTAGAATGGTGTCACCTTTAAAGTTAATGGTTAAAGATTAAAGCCATACTTCGAGTACCAATCATGTGGAGAGTACACTGAAATAAATTTGTGTGACCCACTAAAATTGAATTGAAATTTTTTGGTGATTTAATTTTTTTCTATTTTTCTTGTGATTATTTTGATTATTTTTATATAAGTAACTTTTTATCATTAAATTTACTCTTATCATTGGTAATCATGAGTACCTTAACTAAACAACTCCTTTTAAACATTCCTAGATAGTTTAAATGTATATAATCTCATCTGAGAGGTCGGATATAATTTTGTAAAACACTTCCTATTAGGAGTTACGACTACTAGAGTTAGTTTCTCATGTTAAAGATTTAGAAGGACAACTCAGAGAAGTTGAGAGAGGCATCTACGAAATCCAATTGGAGGTGAAGGTAAATTCAATAAGAGCACGATTCTAACATTAATTTTTCTTTGTGTATTGTTACCCTGATTAAGTGATGGATAACGGTATTCCGTAACAATCAATATTAGTTGCTTCAGTTTCCTATAATAACTAATATTTTAGCAAAGCTTCACAAGCGATTTCCTTCACTTTCTCAAAATGCTCTCCCCACAATCTATAAAGCTCAATTCAAATGCATATGATTGGTTATGAAGAATCACATTCCTATTGACATTCGATAGATACTTGAAGTCAAAGTGCGGTTGGCAGGTGAGTTGCCTCTCAATTTTATTGCATACATGCCTGGTTGTGTTAGAGAAAATTATTTAAGAAAACAAAGAATAAGATGTACGAGAATAAGATGCAATAAAAAGCCATGTCCTTTAAGCATGGTGTTTGATAACAGGAAAGATAAGATTTAATTCATTAGGGATGACTTGAACAAAGAGTCATTGGATGATATCTTTTTGTTTCTTGAAACACATCCTAGTGGATACATACAAAACGCAATACTTTAGTTATGACCAATATTCCAGAAAGAATATGCAAAATATAATCTCGAGAATCTGACTATAAATGACCTTATTTGTCAATTTATAAGAAAGCTAGATGGGAAGCCTATTCTAGATTTATAGAGGCCATTCAAGCCGTTTCTAGATGTAAAACCAAAGGAAGATGTAAGTCATAGTCGCAACTACTTGTAAATATCCTTTTATTTCAATATTGTTTTATTTCACTGTTTTTTTATCACTTAAATTTTTGTCTTTAATAATTTCATGCTATCATTATTTACTTTTTTTTTTACTATTTCCTTTTTTACTCTCGAGCCATGTGCTTCACGAGTTATTTGACATAGACATGCTATCTTATTTACAACTATGAACCATTGTCACCAAGATCATTAAAGATAACTTTTTTTAATGCACTTACAAATTATTTTTTAGAAGCATCTAATGGTATCTACTCCTAACAACCAAATTAAGAATATTTGTATACTCTCTCGATTTAACTATGGCAAATATAAAGAATTTATTGAGATGGCCTTACATCTTGGTCGAAATATAACAATTAGAAAACTACACTTGGTTTATGAAGGAGGTGACCGAGAGTTATCAAAATTGGTTTCTGAAATGCAAATGTACAACCCAAAATGAGGGTGAATTGGGTTTTTAAAAGTTATTTTATAAACGATTCAATCTAATGCCTTAATGCAAAAAAAAAGTTTTACAACAATTAAATTAAATATAATAAATTAGACAATGCTTGCAAAGTAAATGAGTAAGGGAAGAGAATGCAAACACAGTAATTTTTACGTGGTTCAACAATCCTTGCCTACGTCCACGCTTCTAAGCCAACCGAACTTGAGGATTTTACTATCTAAGTCTCCCAAGTCTTCAAATGTTTACAATTGACTTCCAAGGTGTCAATAGACCTTTATAATTAAGAGATTATCACCCTAATCTCTTTACCCCAAGCGTTTCCCTCACTTGAATACTCTTAATATGATACAAAAAAATTACAGCAAGAAACTCTGTATAAGAGTGGATTGACAAATAATTGAACAAAAATGATTTAATCTATTGTGATTTGCAATATGGAAGCTCAATATATGTTTTATAAACTTATTTTTGCTTGTAAGAGAACTTAAAATGAAATTGGAATTGAGTTTTTATAGTTAAAGCTCGAAAACTAGCCATTATTGACAAATTCCAGGTCTTTCAGCGGTTTGGCCAAATTCTTAATTTAACCATTCCTCGTAATAGTGAAGTTCTGATAAATTTGAATTGTCTTTCTGATGTACTGTTTCATTCATGAAATTATAATTTTATCTTAAAACTTTCTCAAATTATATTATGGCCCAAAACGTCATAAAATTTTACCAAAAATCCAATCTCAGAAATTTTAAATACTATTTAATTCTAAAAATATTCTAAAATTACAATATGGCCCAAACTAAAGAAAATCTTTTCAAATAAGTTCTCTTTGAGTTTTAACTAAATCAACATAATTTTTAAAGCTCTCAAAACTTTTCACTTAGACCCCTAATCTTTTATAAGTTATAATATAGCCCTAATATTTTAAAACTTAGCAAATAGGTCCAATTCTGAAATTTAAAACTTTTTCATTTTAACTTAAATCCACAAAATATTTTATCTCATAAACATAAAATTTAGTTTTAAAAAATAATTATTTTATTAACATAAGATTAAGCTTCACAAATGCTAATCCAAACATAAATTAAATCATACCGACTTTACAAGAAATCATCGCAAAAAATTTTTCATTGAGCCACCGTTGTCCGTTGAGTGTCTTGAATTTGATTTCACTTGATTTATTATCCTTCAAAACTAGTGAACTTGTGAAATACAAAATAAAACACTTTATGCATATATTTGTTATCATCAAAATTATAATATTTATAGCCTTTTAGACTAACAGTTTCAAAAAACGCTTATACTTGAGGGAACTAAGTGTTAAGTATCATCGTAACAATCCTGAAATCTTTTAGCTGTTTGTCTGACTCACTAAATGGAGAAGAGTTAGTTATCTCATGTATGTAAGAGAGAATAATTGAAATGATGAATCATGCTAATGTCTTTATTTTCTTACTAAGAGATTTTACAACTCTAGATGGCTTTATCGCCATTTTTAACCATGCAATAAAAATATTTCATTCTTTCTATAGTGAAAAAATCTTTATTTGTGCTCATAATACTAATGAGGTACTTGATCTATTACAAGTTTATAGACCAGAGCCATATCCCAGGACCTTAGCGTTGGAGTGACTAACTAATAATGGTAGCAGTAGCCACAGTAAGAAGTGTAAATTATGATTTAACTCTTCGCTTGTAAATATTTTCTTCTGTATTACAACACTCTGGTGATACTTTCTAATCTCTAATTTATTTCTTTAAAACATTGAGGATAATGTTTTGCTCTGGTTGAGGGGAGAAAATAATTAATAATTGTTAAATGTCTTAATCTTAGTAAAGTTTTTACTAATTTTTGTTGTAAAAACTAACTGTGGTTAACTTTTTACGTAAAAAATGACTGAATATAGAGTGTAGTGACTATATAAATGCATCTTTTTAAGTTTCAAAATTTATAAAAAAATTTACTTTTCAGTCTTTTTTTATTATTAAGCTTTATTTTAAGTTTGACTTTTTTAACTTTCTCTTTCTAACTCTCCTTTATGAATATACACTTTCAAATTTTTGAGTTGAACATGGCTGAATATGGAATATTATGATTCTAGAAACGTATTTTCTTAATTTTTTAATGAAAAAAATTTAAAAAATATATTTTTACAATCTTTTTGACATGATGACTTTCAAATGTTAGTACTTGTATTATCCTTGGTCTTGAGTTTTGTTACACAATATTTGCTATTATACATGTTAATGTTGGAGACAAAAATATGAGTTGCCTGAAGAAATATACATGTCATAATAAATTCTAAATGAGTTCTTAAGCCTACTATTTTTCTTAGAAAGTAACCTTTTTTGCCTATTTTTTATACGGATTAACAGTTTATTATTTTATACAAGGCCTCTAAATTTCTTTTGAGTCAACCTTCTAAAAACAATTGTGTGTTGCTACGTTTGAAAGTTGTCTAACTAGTATAAGATGAAGAAATAATTAGAGAAAATGGAACAAAAAAATAAACTTAGAATGTCAAATTAGGGGGAAAAGCCCTCCTTTTATAGATAAAACGAAGAAATCATTGCCATCGAATTAAAACAATTTGCACGCACAGGATTATACCATGTGGCAAATTCTAATTGGGTTAAACACGTCATCAAGGCTATTATCTCATGTATACATATTTTTTTGATCCATTAACATACAGCCATATCATCAGTCAACAGTACATAAATATTTTAATCCAAGAAGATTGTAACACCTCATCAGTCAAGCCACGTCATTGGTCAATGTCACATCATTACTCTAATTAAATACTGTCATGTCATTGGTTGATGTCATGTCATTGTTCAATGTCACATCATCATACAGTATATATAAACAATGTTATGAACAGTACCATGAACAATACAGCATATATGAACAATATCGAATATTTGAATAGTGATATTTATACTTTTATACTCCTCCTAAGATTTTTGACCTTTTTGAGTTCAAATTTACTATCCGTTTTATCATTCGATGTCTCATTTATTATAAAATAATCATGATGCCCTTAAAATAAATAAAATATTTAATTATAATAAAACACATATAATTAAAATCACAAGAGGCTTGAATATATAAAAGTAAGGAAAGCTAGTAGAACTTGAATTTTAAAATGAAAATTTTTTCTTTTATAAATATATATTTTCTAGTACTCAACACACTCCCCAACCATCTTATTGCTAGTCCCTAGCAAATTAAGCAAAAACTAATTCAATCCAAAATGTTTTTTTAAAATAATCATGTTTATTTAATCAAACTTATGATAACAATCAAATAAAAGTATAAGCATTATCTCTAGACTTTAAGAAATATCACTCTCAAATCAATTATCCACATGAATTAATCTAGTAGACTTTGTCATAGCTATTGTAATCAAGTTGTTTTCAAGAATGATATGTGAATACCTCAAAATCTCATCGATAGTGACACTTTCATAAAGAAATTAAACCCAATAGTAATAGTTACTCACATAAATGGTAAATTGAGAAAAAATAATAAAGGAATATCACACACTCTCACTAAGATGAATAAATATGCCCGCATATTAGTAGTAATACGATCTCAAGTAAAAATATGAGTTAGACCAATGTATTTATTTTTTCTTTTTTTATATTATAGATATATATATATATATATATATATATATATATATATATATGCATCACTACATCTTTACAGCTTATGTAACTAGTTTCTACTTTAGATTATAGTTTCTTAAAATCAAGAAAGACTTTTATTAGGACATAAAGTAGATTAGGGACATAGAGAGCAAAGGAAAAGAATTACGGAAAAACAAAATGTATGTTTGAGAAAAAAATAAAAAATTTTTTAGATTCCAAGATACATTTCACTTTTATTTTATTTTGAAATAATATACATGAATATATATATATATATATTTATATTTATTTATTTATTTATTTATTTTTTCTCTTTTCTTTATGGTACAACTTTATTGAACAAAATAATTATTTACATTTTTCTCAAACCCAAATGGGTGATAGAACTTGTACGACATCGATTAATATTTCAGATCAGAGTTGGGTTAGGACGATAAGTTAGCAAAGAAAATGATAATTTTTTTTAGACTCAAAAGAGTTAACTAAGGATATTTCACAAAAGAGATGACTAGAAATACTCAAACAGGGTTAAAGATGGCTTTTCCGTCATCTTTTAGGGCTTTAAATAATCTTTCATATCTAATAGTTGGACAAACTTTCAGATGTAGCAACATCGATTTTTTTTTAGAAAGTTAACTCGAAAGGAAATTTAATGATCATATATAAAATAATAAACTGCTAAGCTATATAAAGAATAGATAAAAAGGGTTGCTCTCTAAGAAAAATAACAGGTTCGAGAACTCACTTGGAATTTATTATGACATGTATATTCCTTTAAGCAACTCATATTTTTATTTCCGACATCAACATGTAAAGTAACAAGTTTGTGCAACTAATTAAAACTCAAGACCAAACATACTACAAATATTAAAATTTAAAAGTCATCATGTCATCTGATGTTAAAAGATCACAATTATTTTTAGAAAAACTAAAAAGATGCATTTCTAGAGACACTACATTTCGTATTCAACCATCTTTGACTCAAAAATTTAAAAGTTTATATTTATAAAAGAGACGCTAAAAGGAAAAAAATTAAAAAGATCACATTTAAAATGAAGCTTAATAATAAGAAAATGTCTAGATGTTTTTTAAAGAAATTAAGAAGATCACATTTAAACTGAAGTATTGCATTTTGTACGTATCCACTAGGATATGTTTCAAAAGACAAAAGGATGTCATCTAATGACTTTCTATTCAAGTCATCCCTAATGAATTGAATCTTGTCTTCTCTGTTATCAGACACCATTCCTAAAGAACATGGATTTTTATCTCATCTCATTCTGGCACACTTATGATAAACATTAGAGAGCTTTTGAGCATTTCATTTTCTTAAGTAATTTCTTTTACCACAACCAGACATGTATGCAATAAATTTGGAAGGCTATTCACCTATCAATCACACTTTGACTTCAATTATCTATCGGATGTTAGTAGGGATATTATTCTTTATAAGCAATTGCATGTATTCGAACTGAGCTTTACAGATGGTGAAGAAGACATTCTGAGAAAGTGAAGGAAATCACTTATGAAGTTTTGCTAAGATCATATCTTTATCTATGCCTTCAAATAAGAATATTAATTATTATGATAAAGTGAAGTAACCGACGGCGATTGTCATAGAGTACCATTATCTACCACTTAACTGGGGTAATAAATTGAAACATATAAAGAAAATTTAATGTCAGAATCGTGTTCTTATTAAATTACCTTAAGCTCTAATTGAATTTCATAGATGTTCTCTTAAATTTTCTGAGTTGTCTTTCTAAATCCTCAACATAGAAAACTAACTCTGGTGGTCACAACTCCTAAATAGGATATATTCAAAATCATATCCGATCTCTTAGATGAGATTATATATATCGAAACTTTCTAAGAATGTTTAATAGGAGTTGTTTAGTTAAGGCAATTATGATTACAAGTGATAAGAGAAAATCTAAAAATGCTTATATAAAAATAATCAAAATAGTCACAAGAAAAACAGAAAAAAATTAAATCACTAAAAATTCTAAATTTAAAATTGGTAGGTCACGTAAATTTATTTCAGTGTCATCTCTACGTGGTTGGTACTTGAGATATGCCTTTAATTTTGACTATTAACTTTAAAGGTGAAGCTATTCTATGATCTTTAATTTCAATTGTTCTATATAGAAAAACAACATGAACAATAAAAGGGGTTAAACCATTGGAAATGTAACTTATATGGGAATAAGTGTAATTGAATGATCTAGAGTGAAAGGTTTTCTCATAATTTGAATGAGTGAAAGACTTTCATTCGCTACTTGTAAATCTTGGCATTTTCATATGCATCATTGAGAATTTCTTCAAGTTCTGCGAGCTGTAATCTTCGTTCTAAGCTAGCTTACTGTAAGTCAAAATTAAATTCTTTGATAGCCTAGTACGTATGATGCTTGAGTTCTACAGGTAGGTGGTAAGCTAGTTTTTTTCACTATCCTATATAATAACATCCCAATTACGGTCTTAAAAGCTATTTTATATGCCCATAATGCATCATCAAGTCTCAACGACTAATCTTTTCTATCTAGTCTCACTGTTTTTTCTAATATATGTTTTATTTCTCGATTAGGTATCTCCAATTAACCACTTGTTTATGGATGATATAGGGTCGCCACTTTGTGAGTAATGGAATCCTTTGTCAAAAGAGTTTTGAATGATTTATTATAAAAATAGGCACCGCCATTATTGATTATTGTTCAAGGGAATCTGAAGAATGAAACAACGTTGCTTTTTAGAAATTCTATCACCAGCTTGTGATCATTGGTTCTACATGAAATTACTTCTACCCGTTTTAATATATAGTCAACAGCAACAAATATGTATTGATGGCCAAAGAAAGAGGGAAAAAGTCTCATGAAATCGATACCCTATATTAAAAAAATCTCAACCATTAAAATTAAATTTAATGGCATTATATTTCTTTGAGTAATGCTCCCCATTTGTTGACACCTATCACATAAAGAACAAAATGTCTAAGCATCTCAAAATAAAGTTGGCCAATAAAAATCACATTGTAAAATCTTATTAGATGTTTTCTTAACGTTGAAATGGCCTTCACAAGCTTATTTATGACAGAATGAAAGAATATTCTAAAATTCACTTTCTGGCACGCATCGTCAAATAATTTAATCTATACAATACTTGAACAGATAATGATTACCCAAAAAGAAATTCTTTATTTTCATAAAAAATTTGGCTTTACCCTGTTTAATTCAATGATCTAGAAGTTGACCTATAATAAGATAGTTAACTATATCATTATACCATGGTAATATTTTCATATTCATTAATTATTCATCTGGGAATGATTTATTCAATAGTAATGGTTCTGAAATTGTGTCAAAACTGAGATGAAAAATATAGCCAGCTATAAAATTATCTATGCCTTTTTTGTCTTTAATTTCAAAGTCAAATTCCTACTAGAGTAGCACTCGATGAATTAGTTTAGCTTTTATTTCTTTCTTTCGGAGAAGATATTTAAGAGCAATATGATCTGTGAATATAATTATTTTATAACCAATGAGATAAGATCAGAAATTCTTTAATATAAATACTACTGCTTGCATTTCTTTTTTTTTGTATTGAATAGTTCAACTGTGCATCATTAAATGTCATACTAGTATAGTAAATGACATGAGAAATTTGATCAACTCTTTGTCCTAACACTGCTCCTATTGTATAATCAAATGCATCACACATAAGCTCAAATGGTAAGTTCTAATTTAGGGGCTGCATGATGGGTGATGATGTCAACAACTATTTAGTTTTTCAAATACGACAAAACATTGCATAAAAGTGCAAAAATTTTACTAAAATTTTAACTAAAATTTTTAATGAAACATCTATAAAAACCGACATGCTCAAAGAAAGATCTTACTTCCCTGACAATTTTAGGTGGAAAAAATTAGAAAATGAGCTCCACCTTGGCTTTGTCAACCTCAATACCTTTGATTGAAATGATGTGATAAGAACAATACCGCGTTTGCCATTAAATGACATTTCTCTTAGTTTAAAACTAAATTCTTCTAAATACATCACTGTAGAGCTAATGTTAGATGATGTAAACATTGATCGAATGAGTCTTTAAAGATAGAGAAATCATCTATAAAGACTTCAAGGAATCGTTCAATCATATAAGAAAATTTTTAACATGCATCATTGAAATGTAGCAGGTGTATTACATAATCCAAATAGCATCTTTTTACATGTAAAAGTGCCAAAACGGCAAGTGAATGTGTTTTCTCTTGATATTTTGCTGCCATAGGAATCTAATTATATCCTAAATAGCCATTTAGAAAGCAATAAAATTCATGATCAGTTAATCTATCAAGTATTTGATCAATAAATGGTAAGGAAAAGTGATATTTATGTGTAACTGATTTTATGTGCGACTGATTTTAACTTCCTATAATCAATGCATACATGCCACCCTATAATCATAAACTATCAGAGATAAGGTAAATGATACCTGCGTCTAATAAGGTTCTGGTAACTTCTTTCATATGGGGGTTCAACCGATGTTACATTTCCCTAATAGATTTAGCATTTTCATCAAGGTAAATGTAATGCATGCAATCTACTATATTTATTCCTTTGATGTCGGCTATGGTTTATCCTAATGATTTTTTATACTTTTTTAAAACTTCCAACAACTTACCTTTATATTTGTCATCTAAGGATGATGAATTGATTACTAGTAGAGTTTTTTTTCTCTTAAGAATGCATATTCTAAACTGTCGGGTAAAGGTTTAAGCTCGAGTTTTAGTGGTGATTCTGATGATGGGCCGAGTTTCTTCTCTGAAGGTGCTAGGTGTTCAACTCTTGACTTCTATTTATTTGTGTCTATGGATGGTATACAGTCAAAAAAGGCATTGACTATATTATCTAATTTGTTAATATCAAAATCTAAACTAAAGTGTGTTAAATATATTTGTAAAGGGTCATCACTAAGGTTTGAAAAAAAGTATCATCGACTAATGCTTTAACTAAATCCACATTAATAATTCTATCTTCTGCAATATGGGGTTATTTGGTAATGTTGAAGATATTTAGCTCCATGATCGTATTGCCACAGGACAACTACATATTTCTAGTCCTGCATTGAATGTGAGCATCAACAATTGTCAAAAAAAGTCGACCTAGGATAATAGGCATGTGCTTCCTTGAATCCTACACTGACTGAATGTCAATTATAATAAAGTCAATAGAAAAATAGAATTTATCTACATAGATAAGCATGTCCTCTATAATACCACAATGTATTTTTGTAGATTGATTTGTTAGTTCGATGTAATTCTCCCAATGTAAGTTTTATAAATACTAAATAAGACAATAGATTTACACTAGTTCCTAAGTCCAATAAAGCATTCTGAACTGTATGGTTACATATACTATATAAGATTATGGGAGAGCTTGAATCATTGAATTTTAGAGGAATTTTATGTTAGAGTATAGAGCTAATGTTTTCTATTAAAAATGTCTTTATTTGAACATAAATGTTTCTCCTTTTAGTACAAAGATTTTTAAGAAACTTGATGTAATATGACACTTGTTTAATAGCATCAAGTAAAGGGATATTAATACTTATATGTTTTAAGATTTCAAAAATCTGACTCATGAATTTTTTCTTCTTTACTTTAGCTAACCTTTGGGGAAATAAAGCTTTAGGAACATACTCTAATGAGCTTTAGCATTTATAGATATAATCTGAGTTGATTTTGTCACCAGCATCTCCATTTTATTGTCAACTTCTTTTCCTTTTTATAAGGTAATGATGGCTTTGATCTTGCCATGCTACTGGTGTGAATTGGTACTTGCTTCATTGACTCCTTGAGGATTAGACACTGGTTGACTCAAGAATTTATCTTTCTCAACAATCATTGCCAAGGTTTGAACTAAAGAGGTAAGTCAGCCCACCATCTTATCGAGGTTTGAAACAAATTAGTTTTGTGAGTTAAAGCTTGCTCTTATCTCATTTCGTAGTCCATCAAAGTGCGATTCTATTGCTTAATCGTCGAGTGGGTAAAATTCTTGAAATTATAAAATGCATCCTCCCATGATTTGGGTTAAGAATAGTTTGAGTTCTAATAGTAAAGTCTAAATGGTGGCTGAAAGACTTGAGGAATTTGAGCAATTGGTTGTATTGGTGGAAATAAAGTTATTGGTCCATTCTGTTGGAGTCCTTGAGACCATGAAAAATTGAGATGGTCTTTCCATCTAAGTTTATAGTTGTAGGAGTAACAATTGTAGTTTAATGGGTTTCTCATAACACCTATGGCATTGGTTTGATATGGGTATGAGTCATGGTCATTATAGCTATATTGATTTAGCAGCTGTTAAAGATAATATTTATCGAAAAAGTCCTTCAACCATTTATTTGACTTATTTGATTTTCAAACTTAACTCGCCAATGTGACCTTTATTCACACCATTAATTCTTCTATTGTTCTTGAACAACCGACTCTGTTGTTGGAAATTATTCGCTTCTTGCTGGAAGAAATCCCAAATCTCTGATGCACCTTTGACATTTGCTCTCATTCACTTGTTGCCATTAGCCATTCTTGCATATTTGGAAGTAATCCCTTCAAAAAGAATTGTCATTGGTGTCATTTCTCATACCCATGATGTGGACAATTCAAGAGTAGCCTATTAAATCGCTCTCATGCTTCAAAAAATTGGTCTCTTCTCTTAGGGCGAGCTCTGAAATTTCCCTGCGAATAAAATTATTCTTATGCTCTAGGAAGTATTTATTCAATAATTTTATTACCATTTGTTCCTATGATGTAATGCTATTAGTAGGCAATGTATTAAACTATGAACGAGCCTTATCCTTCAATGAAAATGGGAATAATCTTAGTTTAACATCATCATTTGAAAAATTCTTATATTTAAAAATTTAACAAACAGTATGAAAATCATTTAGATGATTACATGGATCCTCATTTTCTAAGTCGTAGAATGTTGGAAGATAATTTAGCACATTAGGTTTTAATTCAAAACTCCCAGCAGCTACATTTGGATATCGTATACATGATATACTTAAATTAGCTAAAGGACTGAAGTAGCTCTTAAATAGTCTCTCATGTGGTGGTTCTAGTTGTTGTAAATCAATTTCAATTTTTTCTTTAATTGGAATGTATTTGTGTATGCGAAATATTTTTTCCAATTCTAAGTCTATAGGCTTAAGATTAGGTAATTGTAACATTCAACCATACATAAAAAAATAATAAAAAATACAACAAAAAATGAGAATAAAATTAATAAAAAAGAGAGAAAAATTACGATGCTAACCTTATCACGCTCTTACTACTTTACTATGAAATTAAATTCAAGTACTAAAAAATTACAAGAAATAGATTAAATAAAATAACAAAATAAATAAAAATTACAATAAAAAATGACGTAAAAATTAAATTATAGAAATATAAAGAAGAGGAAAAGGAAATAAATTAAATTAAAGGAATTGGAGATTCAATTTCTTAAATTTTTTAAATTTTTTAATAATAATTTTAAAAGAAAAGAACTAAAAAAATAATTAAAAAAGATTAATTCTATGAATTAATTCCACAAATAAATTAATAAGATAAAACGAATAAATACCAAGGAAAATAACTTAAAAATTAAATTATAGAAATTTAATGAAATTTCAATTACAAAAATTAAATTATAGAATTATTTTTTTATAAGAAAAAATATAAGAAAATAAAAAATAAAAAAATTCATTCAATAAATTAAAATAACTTGCCTCCCTGGCAACTGCACCAAAAACTTATTGTGTAAATTTTATTGAACTCACAAGGACACAAATTTATTGTAAAATAGATTAATGATGATGAATGTCGATTCTACGAGGAGGTAGATTTTAATTATATATTGAATTAATTTTTCTAAGTGAGTGGTTGGAATTATGGTGCAAATAATTTAATCTATTTTAAAATTAAAGTTGGAATGGCAGAAATAAATTAAACTAACAACTATTGTAATGAGGTACTTTTGATATTTAGATTCGTATCAACATCCACTAAGGCTTAATATTTCTTATTAATACCAATTAAATCATGAGGGGGATGTCCACTCCTCATGAACTATGTTTTAATTAATATGGTATTAAGGGCTTATCGTGCAAATAGTAATAACTATATTATTATTGTCTACCAATGAAAAGTCAAAACATCCATATAATTAAAGGGGAAGTGAAAATAAATTTACCAAAATAAGCCCATGGAACATGTTAAGACTTTACTTTCAACCTAAGTTTGAAAAAAATTAGCCACTCATATTTGAACTAAGAGTAAAATAAAACTTTTATTAAAATACGTGGAAAATATAATGTGAAGAAGCAATTTGAGAAAATAGAGCTTAAAAATAAATTCAAGGGTGTCAAATTTAAAAAGAAGTCCTCCTTTTTAGATACAACGAGTAAATCATAACTATCGGATTAAAAAAATTTGGACATACAGATTATGCCAAGTAGCAAATTCTAATTGGGTTGAACATATCATCAAGACTATCATCTCATGTATATGCATATACCAGACAAACATTTTTTCTGATCTATTATCATACTACTACTTCATCGGTTAACAGTGCATACACATTTTAATCCAATAAGATTGTGACACCTTATCAGTCAAGCCACATTATCAGTCAATGTCACATCATTACTCTAATTAAATACTGTCACGTCATTGGTCAATACCATGTCATCATATAGTATATACGAACAAAGTCATGAGCAGTACCATGAACAATACTATACATGTGAACAGTAACATTTATACTTTTATACTCTCCCTAAGATTTTTAATCGCTCTAAGTTCAAATTTACTGTCTGTTTTGTGATTTGATGTCTCGTTTAATAAAACACATATAATTAAAATCATAAGAGACTTGAATACATAAAAATAAAGAAGTTAGTGGGACTTGAAGTGTAAAATAACAATATTTTCCTTTATAAATATTTATTTTCTAGCACTCAACAAAAGCCATTTGCCCTAATTTGTTCAAACAACTCAGCCATGGCATCCTTTGTGCCTATACCATATGATGTCAAAATAATGTCTGGACTGCTTTTCAAAGCTGTTGTGGCATGTTTGCTAGAATAGTCTCTATAAATGTGCTTTTGGATATTTCGTTGCCATTTTCTTGTACATAGATCTAGCATTATTGTTTACATACTTGAACATACGTAGTACCTACTTAATGTCATTAAACATAATTTATTAATCAACTACGAATAGTAACCGTGGTACATTTGGAGTCTAAATGGAACAAAACACGACATGCTATTTTCGTTAAACATAATGGATTCCTTGAACTAAAAATAATAAATCCACAGCTTTTGGATGACATCTATGTAAAGCATTAAGCAATATGAAGGCTATTCATTAGTAATGTTTTGTGTGCATATGCTTACTAATAGTTATTGTGACATTGCATTCGGGTGTGCTTGGTTGGACTCCCTATAATATTAGGGATTGGAATTGGAAAAAAACTATTACCTTGATTCTCGTGTTTGGTTTTGTCAAGATTTTAGGATTTATTATCATTGGCTCATATAACCATGCAAAACATAAAGGAAATAATCCCAAAGAGGCAATGGGATTAGGTAGTATTGGAAAAATAAAGTATCCTTAACGTTGGTAAATAAAAGAATTTATAAGCATAAAAAATTAGGTTATGGCAATGATAAAGTAGATTTATGGGAGAGCATGAATTTCCTCCCTCAAATTATTACAGTACTGTGGGATAACTAAGAACAAAAACCTAATTTTATTACATACTAAAATATTCCTCTATGGTGATACCTAAATTCACACTAAATTATAAGTTCTATATAATTAAATTGTAATTATATAGTTTTATAATTTCAATTCTTAATTAAAAAATTATAACTAAGCTAGTATTACAAATTATTTTCTCTTATAGAATAATAGATTTTTGATAAAAAAATATTAAAAAAGTATCCTAAATATAGATAACACAAACACTCGAAATATTCTAAGTAATGATGTACATTAGAGTAACAGAATTGATGTTGAGTTGTAGTTAGTAATTACAAAAATTTTAATATCATAATAATCACAATAATAAATGGAACCAAAGTTCTGGGGTCTATTGGGAGAACCCTTCGTTGACAATATTGAGTGTAAGGGTTCAAGCCTCAATTAAAGAATTATGTAGTTAGTTCTAGTTCGTAGACATGATTATATTATAATTGAGTAGAGACGGTTTCTCTCTCACAAAATAAATACTGTAGGAAACTTGTTCGTTATTATAAAGAGGTTAAAACATTTCAAAAAATGCTTCAATGGGTCAATGTATGACGTGGGCTCAGTTGTATAATCTGATGTAATATTAGAGGTGACAATTTGTCTCTCATGAAATGTGAGTAGAATAGACACACATCGAGTAAGACAGAGGGTTTAGAGCATTTGGACAAGTGCTTTTGTTGGTCATTGTATGGCAATGATCCTAGTTGTATGGGTTCAAAACATCTGGATAAGTGCTTGTGTTGGTCAATTTGTGATACTACACATAATTATATAATCTAATGTAATATCAGTCATACATATTGTCAATGTATAGTAGTGGCCTCAGTTGTATAATATAGTATAATATCAGTTGTATATATTAATTGTATCATCTAATGTAATGTTAGTAAAAATCTATATGTGGCAGAATTAAGGAAAAATAAAAACTAGCCATAACACAAAATAATAGGATTAAAGTTGGGTTACAGATATGTTTACCATATATCATGTTGCATGTTGGGAAGGAATCTGTAATCGTAAGTCAATTAGCACGAACACAACTATAATTTACAATTAAATGGAAACTGTTAGTTTATAATGTAAGACATAATTGTTTAAACTCTAATTCAATACTGCACAAAAACATGACATGGCAATATATATGAGTTAGTGTTAGTCAATTTAATCTTTTTTTAACATAATAATATGATTCAAATTAAGGTTATTGGTAATGCAATCTGGCATACAAAAAATCCCCCAGCAATGGTAATGGCCAGCTTCATTTTAAATTGTTCGTGTGAGAATAATATATTTTAGTAATGACATATTTGGTTCTCCCTTAATGTAACGTGCCGTGAGAACGATTTGTAGTGAGCATCATCATAATCTAATGTTCAAAGTGAATATAGTGTAATTAACTACATATAAAGTAACACAGTGAAAATTTATAAACAAATTCTTTCTCTCGAATGCATTTAAAAGAAGACACATATACTAAATGACAAGGTAGATTGTCATCGTTGGTCTCGATGAATTAACAGGGATAAGCCTGTCGTTTATTGTAATAATGAAATCACCTGTAATCGGTATTACATATTTATTTTTAGTAATTTGTACAAAATATCACCTATTGATTGCATATGGAGTATATATATACTTAGGCAAAATTAATTAAATCTCTAATGGCTTTGTCACATTCTTATTACCCCATGTAATGTTTCATCTCCACTGCCATAGGCATATTTATTAGCCTATCCTAATTAATGTACTGGTTTTGCTTTATATAAGGACAATAAATGCACTGTCCCTTAATGGAATGCCAACAACAAGTTTGGGCCACAACAAAGATTTTGCTTGTGGTATATATGCGAGCAACCATTACGTGTGCTTTAAAATTTAGAGTAATCAGTCTGGTAAGAGAGTAGCTAATAGAGCAACAACTTTCACTATTATAGAAATCATGTTTCGAACACATTATGTCATTAGACTCTAAGATTGTATTCGAAGGAAACATTCTTTTGCCTAATGTCATTATATCCAATGTTCCTGGTAAGCTATAGCTCCTAATAAGTAGTCACCACTTTAGATTCTCAGCTCAAGAGTTCTATCAATAATTGGACTAACAACAAGAATCACCTGTGACATTGACATTTGGTTATGGAACATGCTAAGGTTCAATTTACACTAGGTTTCATTTAGGGACAAATCATATATAATATTGGGTGATTTTTAAAAGTAATTTATAAATCACATATAAGTAGGAGAATAAGACAAAGATGTAGTGCATTTTGCACAATTTCGTCGTTGATGAATGTATTACTAGGTCGTCAAGATAACATCATAGTAGATCATAAATGGTTGTAGCTAGCTGAAGATCTGCCACTATTTTACAAGTATCCTTGGGACCACTAATATGGGCAGAGGCTTAACAGTCAATTTCTAGCATATTGAATCTCGAATGGCAATATTGTTACTAATTGAAGAGATGAAGTAACCTAAGGAATATATAGTTGATGGGTTTTGTTTACTCTTTATCGTTGACTAAACTTGGAATTTGACATTTGTATGTTGTGAGTATTTAATATGACCAGTGTGGCACTAACCTCATAGACAGTCAAACGCAACCTTGATATGCATATTCAATCGCTCTCATAATGTCATTATATTTGTCAAACTAGTAAATATGTAATGTATCAATTCACTATGAATCTTACTAATACATGAATAATATTAAGTTGTAACTTTAGATTATTGGTTGATTCAAGATATGGTGTTATGAAACAGTACTTCGTGCCGAACCTGACTTTATAGAATGGCATATTAGTGAGTTGATATAGTGGATGCTGTGGTAGAGGCCAAGTACTACCACAGGTAATAGTATAATGCGGATGCGTTTATTTAGGCAATATAGAATTGTGATGTTTGCTGTGCTTCAAACCTTGAGTCTATCAAAAAGTGAAAAGAAGTTAGCGTACTATCAAAGCTTTTCTAATTCCCTATCATAGAAACTAGCAAATATTACCTTTGTCATTGGACCTGGCAATAGTGCAGCTGTAGACATTGACCAACACCACAACCGCATAATTTGATGGTTAGCCATTTATATTGTGTAACTGAAAACATCTCTATTAATATTGGTTTATTTAATTCCAAACTTGGGCTGATTGATAGTTACTATTAATATACATATGTCCTATCATGAACTTGCAATTTAAATACATAGCCAACTATATTGGGTAGCTATAGCCATAACCATGGTCTCGTATGTGTAACAGATAAGATAATTTATTACATAATGACTGGCATGTGGTTAATTTAAGAAATAGGCAACAGAACAAATGCAATCAATGACACACTGTCAGCCAACTAAGGACTCATTGCTTTCAATTATAAATGCCGCTTTGTTGGACTTACACCGGGATATAGTGACCGAGCTATAATTGTTGAGGCAATAGATTGCAAATTAAATTGATAGCTATTTTTAGATTATACTTTTGAAAATAAGAGAAGCTTGAGATATTATTATCAAGAATAAAGATGTTTCTATTTGCCATACTCTCAGGATGCAGGTTTTCTTATGTAAATGATGTCAGCATATTTACCAACTAATTTTGGCTTTTTTAGGTTACCAGTGCACAGTCAGCCAGACTATACTATTATGCATATCTAAACCCAACGAGGAGATTTGACAAACTTGAATAACACAAAACTTGTAGATAGTTTGTCGAATTCGGTGTTTTAACTGTAGGACCTGAAGACTAAACGTAAAGGTTCGTGTAGGCTGTCTAAGTAACCAACAGCTACTTTATCTTTTAGTTCATTACGAAAACATGTAAGACTTACAGTCATACCAAAACATTAATGGGTGTAGGTGTTGCATCAGCCAAGCATCATTAGCACCAAGCTGAATGTCGAAAAAGTTCTACCTACATGAATGGCCTACTGAGATCTGCCGATATACACTCTGATCTTTCAATAGATTATGAAACATTCAGAGACTTTCATATTGACCGGGTCAATATAAAAAATTTCTTGGATATCACGATAAATGACAAATAAGCATTCTTTGATGGCCTAGTAAGTGGCGAATCTCTCAATGACAATGTAAGTTATCCTGAACACAAGGCTATTATAAATTATATATAATGTGCATATAGGTAAAAACTAAAATACAATAATACGATAATAATTAACTCTAAATTATTATTAATTCAATATATGAGTACATATTTGAGGCTGGTGAAACTGAAGCTAAACTTAGATGAAAGAAGGCCTGGAGTAAAGAATTACATACAAGGATGCAGATCTATCGGTAAGTATTATTGATGGTATTTATATCATATATTGAGTGTTATTGATTTCAATATATTATTGTAACAAATTGACTCTCTAAAAATGCCCATTTATGGGCAGTTGAATACATTATAGTCTGAGATTGAGAGATGGTTGGAATATCATTATTGTTACTTTTAATTATTGGTAAAAAATTAGTTCTGTAAATGTTTCAACTATTAGTTAATGACAATACAATTTTCATTATTTTATATTAGCACAATAGAGTATATTTTGATGTCCTCTAATTGGTTTGCAAATTGCCATATGCAATTTGTCAGTTAACTGTAAGTGAAATGTGGAGAAATATAAGGAATGCCAGTCTGAGGCTTGCAAACATCCAGTTTACACTGTGGCTGCTAGACAAATACATGAACATGAGTAGAACTTGGCACGAAGTAAAAATGATATATGCTGACATTGATTTTGTACTAGTGATTTTGTAATAAGTTCAATGTTAGTTTATAGAAACTCCCCCTAGTGTAACCCATATGCTAACAATGATACTTGGAATTGTGCATGTAGGTTTTTGGACCAACTCTGCTAACGCAAAATCATTAGGTGGCTATAGAGATATCATTCAGAGATAGGCTAATAATTGTATACTATCTTTTTATCAATAACACACCAATGGTAGTTGTTATTGAATTCATGACATGCCTCAGTCATCTCATTTTATGTATGCCGATAAGATGTTTAACGTCTGCATAACCATAGATCTATATAGCATTATAAGGAATACAGAAGAAATTACTCAATAAGATCCACGGACAATGGATTGTGAGGTGTACATTCTTAAGTTCGTTAAGTATCTAGGCCTCTCAAAGAGGTTTGACCTTAGGTCACAACACAGACAGATGCTTAGAATAAAGATGGTTATATCAATTATTCAGGGCAGCATAATCTAATTATGGCAAGTTAATTGTCGTGTTTGTATTTAAGCCTTGGGTGTTAGTGGTAACATTATGGGCATTTTTATTTGTTGGTTCTTTATTGATGGTGGAAGTGGCATCAGCAAAACACTTGTGGCATGTAACTATAGCTGTGATTGATGACCTCATACTTTTAGGGTTTTTGGCACATTTGGCATTCTAAGGCTTTTACAACGACTGAACGTAGCATAGAAGACACTAAATATATCCATCCAAGTTTAGTTAAATATATTGTGGACATAACTTAACGTGCAAGGGGTCAATATATCATGCCTTTTGTGTATTGTCACGTATTTGATACAAATTTGACCGAAGTAGAAATTGTTTGACATAAGACATGGACTAATTGGATGGATAGTTAAAACATTGTCTCTCCCTAATTAAGAGACAAAATATTACCTTATTTATGTTCAGAACATGATGCCTTAGTTTACAAAGATCATAAAATCGATAAAGTTCTTTGTTTAACATGACTACCTTCATAAAATGACCCATAAAGTGTTTATGATTTGAACCATAAGAGGAAAACATGACTGTCGAAACTGAAGCCATTTGTTTTTTCCTTTTTATTTTCCTTTAGACCTTTTCTTTTTTGTCAATTTCAACTAGAAAAAGCCATCGACCTTCTTTGCTAAAACGTTTGTTTATTGGAATATTTTCATATTTTATCAAATTACCACATAAATCATTCTGACAATCATAAATGTTAGTTATTAGTAATCAGGATATAGCTACTAATGATAGTAATTAATAACAAAATTGATCATTTCTTATATATATTCTGCAGTCAGGCTAAAGCAAAACGTTTTCAATCACCCAATTCTAAAATAATGAAAATATGCTAGAGTGAGTGAGAGTGGCCAATTTGCATCAGTTGAAATATGTCATTGGGAATTTAACCTACAATGCAATCAATTCAGAATAAATATATCACTGGGAATTTATGCAATCAAGTTAGAACAAATATGACACTAGGAATTTAACCCACAATGCCCTAATTTATTTAACTTGATATTTGCATTGGAACTACAACTTTTACATGCACAGACCGAACTGTAAGAACTCTTACTGATAGGTACCAATATCAGGCCTTTGAAAGCAGAAAGTGATAACCATTAAATTCTCAAGGTTATTTTTATGAGTTGACACATATGGGCACAATGTTAGCCCTGATGACAATAATTGTGGCTCGATTGCAAGGCATAGTAGCACCCTGTACAAAAATAAATTATTAGTTCGGTGTTTACCTATTTTTGCCCATATCATTGCGATAATAACATATTTTACAACACAATCCCTAATAATGAAATAAGAAAACAAATCCAACAAACAAAGATGAAGTTCTAGAGTCATCCGAATCAAAGCAGTCTCTTTCACTAGAAGCAGTATCAGGTAACAATACGGTTTAACACATCAATTGATGAAATATTTAATTCTAATTTCATCACTATACCTAGTTTAGAAAATGTATGGATGTTTCCCACAGATGCTGTTGATAGAGAGTAATGACAGTTTATTGTAGATTAAGTCCATTATTTAATGACCAATCGTAGATTGGATCGCATGCAAAATATAACTGAGAGCTTTTCATTGTGTAGTCAAAGACCAATCAATAGACTATTTTCTCAATGCAGATGTCTACTCAATAAGTCAACAACTAATGGCAAGTAATGCATAACAATAATCATGCTAACCAAATCCTATTGGTGTAAGCAATATAGATACAACACATAAATAGAGTAAAGAAAGAACTAATGTCAGGGACACCCATAATTATGATCAATGTTGGACTGATAGCTATGGCATCAATGGTGGAAGAATTGAGAATCTATTTGTGATTGATAGAAATTTCGCATCTTTTGATGATGTTGAACCTATTTATTTCACCTACACAAGAACAGTGGGTTTTGGAGTGAGGAAAAGCTTGAAACGCAAGATAAAATACAGTAATATGAAGATGAAGGTGGGTCTGTAGTAAATAGGGGTTTAGGCAGCATAAATATTTAGAGGAGGAAAAAAAATGAGCTTTTAGGTTGATAACACGAACCAGTTATAAGGCAAAGTTTAGATTATCCTGGGATTTCGTGTTGGGGGTGGATATCCACATGCTTTAATCTAGACTATAATTATTCACTAACAAAACTAGTGCAAGTTCACTACATTCGATTGCACAAAAAAGTTTTAGAGTCAAATGTATCAGAGATGATCGCCATGGACAGAGTTGGTATTCAAACTTCATAAATACATTAATTGATGGTTTAGACATAAGAGGGTTATTCAATAGCTAGTATATTGAGAAAAGACTTGCAAAACAAGCAAAGTTTAGTCAGCTTATTCTTTTACAAGTACACTAGATGCGTTAGATAGAATAGCAGACCAATTGTGGTGGGATGGGATATATAGGTCTAATTATGTTATTTTTAAGGATGTTATAGGATTTAACACAACTTACCAGACTAATGCGTATCGAAAGTTGTTGGTGGTGATCGTTGGCATAAACTAATGCCGATGAATTATAATTTTTGCCTTCAGAATGTTGTTTGATGAATTTGAATACACGTACATATAGGTACTAGAGACCTTCTTAAATGTAATAGATGGAAAGCATTCGCTTTCTATTATTACTGATGACGACAAGGCAATGCAGAAAGCAATAAATTAGGTAATTCTTAGTGATGTCCATAGGTTGTGCTATTGGTATCTGGAATGGAATGCTCAAACCAATGTTGGTCGGTGCAAATTCATAGTAGGTTTTAAACATTGCATGCTAAAAGTATCCACGAATGATGACTTTTAAATTACGAGGGTTGATATAGCCAAAAGACATAACATGGTGATATATGAGTGGGTCAAAAAGATGTCTGAAGATAGACATTTATGTGCTAAAGCTTATTTAAGAGGAAAACTCTCTGGTGGGATTCAGAACGCCTAGAGATAAAAGAGTCTTAATGCACACCTTAGCCAATATGTCAATATTCTACTATAATTATCTGGCTTTATAGACAGATAGACAGCTTGTTAGAAAAATAAAGGGAATTACTAATGAGGGACGATTATCAAAGCTAGGACGATTGTCCAACCCTTACAATGCACCTAAAATGATATAAAGAATAAGTAGGAAAAATTTTCACTAAAAATTCTTTTGAGAAGATCCGTGCTCAGGTTGCTAAAGAATAGTTCCTCATAATTAGAGAAATAATATTTGACATAAGTTCCGTGACCCTAACAAGTTATGGGAATCCAATTCTATCTACCAACACTCACATCTTGCTCTTACCTTAAACTTAAGATTGCAGGGATATCTTGTTCCTATGCTTTTGCAATATTGAAGGTTGAAAATGTGTAAAGTATTCCCATATGTATGATATAATCAAAATGGACAAATAATGCAAGATCAGCAGTAAATTTGATGACATGAGTAATATTGATGTCCACCAATATATGAGCAAGCAAGCACGCATTGAGTCTGTCAATGCTGCATGACATGAGATTCTGAGGCCTATCTTCTAAAACAAGAAAGTGTATAGAGAGATGATTACTGACATATATAACTTTTCCATGTGACTATAGAAGTTGTGCTTTACTTTTAATGTAGTAAACCCTGGCCAAACGAGTAAACAGAGATAGATTATTAAAGATCTAGTAACCGTGATAAAAAAAAAAAAGAGCATCAAAGTAATCAAAATGCAATAGAGAAAAGTAGTGATGTTGCAGTGAGTATAAAAGAAGAGGACACACAATTAGAACATGTAAATCTATGGCAAGAGAAGCCACAACAGTCAATGACAACTTTAGTTAGACCATGAAAGTATCTTATGACAACAATGTTCTAGTTGCCAAACCAGGTGTGACCTTAACTTTACAACCACAATTATTGTGATTACAAGTAGGACATAATTTGGGCTTAAATAAAACTGACATAGAGCTGTCATGGTTCTCCATGAGCAATGCCACACCAATCATTATCTCAACAAACTAAGAAAGTCTGATAACTGGCATCAAATTTCACCTTGTAAGCTGCCCAATAGATATTCAGACCAATTTTTTGTTGTTAATAATTACAATGGTTAAAAATCCTCAATGTTGCATCCCATCATCTTCATGTCTTGAGCATAACATTTGTATAGCAACCAATTACACAAATACAATTGAAATAGTATAATAACCCATTTTAAGGTGGACATGGTTATATTTAATTAACTCCTTTATAGACATTCCATATGTTGTGCCTAAGATGGTATCGAAAAAACCATCAAGTATGATTTTATGTATTGAATTTGACTATATGCTGACCTTATGCGACTCTACAAATAGCAAGGAATAACTATATTGGATTATAGCCTAATAAACCAATCAATTATTATTAGTTCAATTGCTGAACATAATGCTAACATTAATTTTGAGACTAAAATTAAAGTCACTGTCACATGTGGCATAAATAGCCTCTTTTCTCTAGTTTTATATAGTTACCTAGGTCATCTTGTGAGGATAGTATTTACTAGCAATTTAAATTAGTCTATTTATTTACTTATATATGGTGCAACCATCTTGGACTGTTTACCACAATCTTTTATACATTGTGTTAACATATACATGCTTGGCAATTGATTTTGATGATAACAAACAATGAATTTTAAGTTGATAAATGTGTTTTTAAGACTTACAAATGTTTCAAGTATTCTTTTAGGAGTCAAAACTAGGTAGTATTTAACATTTCTTTGTAGAACTAGAATAATTTGTGAGTTAAAATGAAATTCTGAGTATAAACGGCTAACCAATTATGTTAAACGGTTAACCGTTAGTGAAGTTGCCTTAAGACTATGAAAGGTTAACAGCTTAAGCCTTAACCGATAGACATTTTGTGAGATACTGGAAGTAATCGGTAAACCGTCAATATAAAACGGCTAACCGATATCGTGAACTCTTTAAAGTTAAAAGGTTAACAGCTTAAGTCTTAACCGATAGGCATTTTGTAAGATACTGGAAGTAATCGGCAAATCGTTAACACATAACGGTTAACCGATAAGTCTCAGAATTGATATTTTTTGTTAACCCTTAACCGTTTAGAGAAAACGGATCAAGTGTTTTTGTTATGTAGGTTTCTGGAAGTTAACGTCGAAAGGGTAATGCTTAACGGTCAACTGTTTATTTGAAATCATGCTTAACGGTAACATTGACCAAAGAAAAATGGCTAACCGTTAACAGCTAATGGTAATTTTCTGTCAAATGGAAGAGTAACGGCTAGTTTTCAGTCCCAACTATAAATATGCTCATCTAATTCAAATCAAGGACTGACAACAACACAACTACTGAGCTTATATACAAGTTTACCAACTACAGAAAGCTGAAAATAGATTTATACTTTATTCATTCACACATTGTACTTTAACTTGTAACTCTGAAAGATTGTGTAAGAAATAAATCAATTTGTATTTCTCTGTCTTGAGTGACTGCAAGTGTTATGATACATTTGGGTTAAGAGATTGGGAATAATTTCTTGTTGTAAAGGTCCATTGACACCTGGGAAGTCAATTGTAAGTTGTTGAAGCCTTTAAGGCTTGCATAGTAGAATCCTCAAGGCGTGGACGTAGGCGAGGATAGCCGAACCACGTAAAAATCATTGTGTTTGCTTTCTTTGCCTATCTCTTAATTTATTCATCAGTGTCTATTTATTTATTCAATTATTTCGAATTTGTTAAAGAGTAATTGAGCGATTTATTTTCATAGTTATTAAAAACGCAATTTACCCCCCCTCTTGGGTAGTCTAGTTAGAATTTCAATTGGTATAAGAGCTTGGTTCTCTTAGCAAGACTTAATCGTCCAGAGTAAAAGATCCATGGCTACCCAGTATGAATCCACATTTAGGGAAGGACAATCCACAACTCGTCCACCATTTTTTGATGGTAATGATTATCCTTATTGGAAAACTAGGATGAGAATCTATTTGCAAGCCTTAGATTATGAAATCTGGGAAATTGTGTGTGATAGACCAATTATGCCAATGATAAAAAATGAATTAGAAGATGACATTCCTAAACCCTCAAGGGAGTTGAATGATTTGGAAAAGAGAAAAGCTTCTCTGAATTCCAAAGCTATGAATACTTTATTCTGTGCATTCGATAAAAAGGAATTCCATAGAGTCTCTAGTTGTGAAAGTGCTTATGAAATCTGGCATAAACTAGAAGTTGTCTATGAAGGAACTATCAGGTAAAAGAGTCTAAAATTAGCAGATTTACTAGACAATATGAATTATTTCAAATGGAACAAAATGAAAGTGTTTATTCTATGTATACAAGATTTACAGATATAATAAACACTTTAGGAGCTCTAGGAAAAACTTTCTCTAACAGTGAGAAAGTTAAGAAAATTATTAGATCTTTGCGTAAGGAATGGAGACCAAAAAGAACTGCCATTAAGGAGGCCAAAGACCTAAATACATTGCCTATTGATGATTTAATTGGTTATCTTATTTCTTATGAAGAAGATTTAGCAGCTAAAAGAGGAAATGAAGAAAAGAAGAAAAACATTGCTCTCAAAGTTTCAAAACTTAAGAGTGATGAACAAAGTGAGCCAGATGATGAAGAATTAGTTATGCTGGTAAGAAGATTCAGAAAATTCTTCAAGAAAACCAATGATAGAAGAAAATTCAGAGATTTCAACAATCAAAAGAAGAAAAAAGAAGCAATTAAATGCTATGAGTGCAAGAAGCCAGGACATATAAGATCAGAATACCCACTTCTCAGTAAGCTTAAGAAGAAAGCCATGGTGGCTACTTAGGATGACAGTGAAGAAGAATCAAGTGATGAAGAGGAATCCCAGAAATTGTCAAATTTGGCATTTATGGCTATTGGAGATGAATCTGACAATGAAATTGATGAAGTAAGTGATCTCACTTATGATGAGTTGTATGATGCATTTAAAGAATTACATGATGAATTGATGAAAATTGATAAAAAGAATGTTTACCTTAAAAAGAAGATGGTAGAAACTTCAAAGGAAAATGATGCATTACAAAAATATAATGAATCATTAAATGTAAAGATAACATGTCTAGAATCAGAAAATAAAACATTACAAGATAGGATTGCATCATCAAATGAGAAACCCAATAATTCATATGAACATAACAAATGTTATATTGATAAATTATTGAGAGAAAATGAAGTGCTGAAGAAAAAGAGTATTGAACTCAATGAAATTGTTTTGAAATTCACAAATGGTCAAAATAATTTAGAGAAATTACTGAGCACTCAAAAATGTGTATTTGACAAAAGTGGAATAGGCTATAAACCTAGTATTAAGCAAAAATATTATAAAAACTATTTTGCTAAATCTACCTATACAAACAATCATAAGATTGTATGTCATTATTGTAATCAAGATGGTCATATGAAAAATAGATGCCATATTAGAAGAAATGCATATCATGGAGCTAAATGTGTTTGAGTTCCAAAAGGGATCATTACTAACACTCAAGACCCAAAAAGGTTTGGGTACCTAAGACTTGAGATTTTTTTTTGCAAAGCTTAAAGAAGAAGAAGAATAAATGGTACTTGAACAGTGGTTGTTCAAGGCACATGACTGGAAATTATTTCTGGTTCTCAAGTTTCACCAAAATTGAAAATGGCGGAGATGTTTCTTTTGGAGACAATTCAAAAGGAAAGATTCTAGGAATTGGTAATGTTGGTAAGAGTTCATCAACCTTAATTGAAAATATCTGCTTGGTTGAAAATTTAAAACACAATCTGATTAGTATTAGTCAATTGTGTGACAAAGGTTATAGAGTAACTTTTGACAATTTTAGATGTATTATTGAAGATGCTTGTGATGGAAAAACCTTATTCATTGGAAGTAGAAGTGGTAATGTGTATACAATTGACATAGAAGTTGCATCTACTCATATTAAATGTTTTTCTGCATTACATGATGATTACTGGCTGTGGCATAGAAGATTAGGACATGCAAGCATGGACTTAATATCAAAAATATCGAAAAAGGACTTAGTCAAAGGTCTCTCAAAAATTGATTTTCAAAAGGATAAAATTTGTGAAGCCTGTCAATTTGGCAAACAAATTAAAACTTCATTCAAAAAGAAAAATGATGTTTCTACTTCAAAGCCATTACAGCTACTTCATATGGACTTATTTAGACCTTCTAAACATGCTAGCTTAAGTGGAAAATATTATGCATTTGTAATTGTAGATGATTATTCTAGATATACTTGGGTACTGTTTTCTAGCTAGTAAAGATGATGCATTTGAGGTCTTTAAAGTTTTCTGCAAAAAGGTTCAAAATGAAAAAGGTTACTATATTACTTGCATTAGAAGTGATCATGGTAGAGAATTTAAAAATCATGCATTTGAAAATTTCTGCAATAATTTAGGCATTGAGCATCAATTCTCATCACCGAGGACTCCTCAACAAAATGGAGTTGTTGAAAGAAAGAATAGGTCTATTCAAGAAATGGCTAGGACCATGTTGAATGAAAATGCATTACCTAAATATTTTTGGGCCGAAGCTGTCAACACTGTTTGTTACGTTTTAAATCGGGTGTTGATTAGATCTCTCCTTGATAAGACTCCGTATGAGCTTTGAAAAGGTAGAAAACCCAACATTGATTATTTTAAAGTCTTTTGTTGTAAATGTTTTATTTTAAACACAAAAGATAATATAGGAAAATTTGACTCAAAATCTGATGTTGGCATTTTTCTTGGATACTCTTCATCAAGCAAAGCCTATAGAGTTTACAATAAAAGAACCTTAGTCATGGAAGAATCTATGCATGTTTCTTTTGATGAATCTAACCCCTTGTCTGCGGAGAAAAGAATTATTGATGATAATGCAGATGAAGAATTACAAGAAGGAATGTCATAAGGAAATAAAGAAAATACAACACAAGAAAATCAAGTGGATCAACATAAAGAAACAAGTGCAGAACGAAATCAAGGTACTTCTCAAGTACTTCCAAGAGAATGGAGGTATGTTTCTTCTCATCCAAAGGATGTCATTTTAGGAGATCCATCTAGAGGTATTACAACTAGATCATCACTTAGGAATACATGTGAGCATGCTGCATTTATTTCTCAAATTGAACCAAAATCCTTTAGGGATGCAGAAAATGATGAATCTTGGATTATGGCAATGCAAGAGGAGTTAAATCAATTTGAGAGAAATAAAGTATGAGAATTAGTTCCTAAACCAGAACATCAATCCATCATAGGAACTAAATGGGTATTTAGAAATAAGATGGATGAATCCGGTGTAGTTGTAAGAAATAAAGCTAGATTAGTAGCTCAATGATACAACCAAGAAGAAGGAATTGATTTTGATGAGACATTTGCTCCTGTAGCTAGATTAGAATCTATTAGAATACTGCTAGCATATGCATGTTATAAGAATTTTATTTTATTTCAAATGGATGTTAAAGTGCCTTTTTAAATGGATATATTATAGAGGAAGTTTATGTGAAACAACCCCCTGGTTTTGAAAATGAAAAATTTCCAAATCATGTTTATAAGTTATCGAAGGCATTGTATGGATTAAAATAAGCACCTAGAGTATGGTATGATAGGCTTAAAAATTTCTTACTTGACAATGAATTTTTAATGGGAAAAGTCGATACTACACTTTTTGTTAAGCATAAGAACCAAGATATACTTGTTGTTCAAATTTATGTTGATGACATTATTTTTTGTTCTACTAATGAATCCTTGTGCAAAGAATTTTCTACATGTATGAGCAAAGAGTTTGAAATGAGTATGATGGGAGAGCTGAAATATTTCCTTGGACTGCAAATAAAACAAAATAATGAGGGAATATTCATAAATCAAGCTAAGTACATAAGAGATCTGCTCAAACGCTTTGGAATTGAGAACTCAAAGACCAAATGCACACCAATGAGCCCAACAATCAAGCTAGACAAAGATGAAAAAGGCAAAGAGGTTGATATCAAGATGTATCGAGGTATGATTGGTTCTCTACTATATTTAACTGCAAGTAGACCTGATATCATGTTTAGTGTATGTTTATGTGCAAGATTTCAATCAGATCCCAAGGAATCTCATTTGCTTGCTGTGAAAAGAATTTTTCGTTATTTAAATGGAACAATAGATCTTGGTCTTTGATATCCTAGGGAAACTCATATAGACTTAACATGCTTTTCGGATGCTAATTTTGCTGGTCATAAGGTTGATAGGAAAAGTACCAGTGGTACTTACCATTTTCTAGGTCATGCACTTGTTTCATGGTTTAGTAAAAAGCAAAATTTAGTGGCACTTTCAACCACTGAAGCTGAATATATTACCGCAGGTAGTTGTTGTGCTCAAGCCCTTTGGATGAAACAAACACTTAGAGACTATGGCATCAAGCTTGAACAAATTCCTATCAAATGTGATAATACTAGTGCTATTAATCTTTCAAAAAATCCCATTCAGCACTCTAGAACCAAGCATATAGAAATTAGGCATCACTTCTTAAGAGATCATGCTCAAAAGGGGGATATAGTGTTAGAGTTTGTTTCTATAGAAGAGCAACTCGCTGATATTTTCACAAAACCCCTTTGTGAAGAACAATTTTTTAAGATCAGACATGAACTTGGGATGATAATGATATCTTCACATTAACATCATTAATCATATTATTGGAATTATTGATATTTAATGTTTTGATGATATACTGTAATTGTGTGTATATGCTTTAGTTGATTGGTGCAGTTGTTAAATGGATTATAAAATGTCATGTAATAAACGGATAACCGTTTTCATGAAAAACGGTTCACCGTTTCTTTCCGGAAACTAAAACTTTGTTTAGTTTGCACTGTATCGTCTCACCGTTTAAATTAAACGGTCAGCCGTTTCAAGACAGAAAAGCTCTCAAACGTTAACCTCTCACCGTTTTCAGAAAATGGTTAATCGATTTCGCAAAGTATATAACTGGTCACGGTTTTATTTTCTTCTCCTTACTTGCCCTCTCACCGTTTCAGCCATTGTTACGAAACCTAAGCTCCTTTATCTCAATTTTCTCTTAGATTCTCTTCCTTTTGCATCAAATTACATCGGTAGAAATCTTTCCCATCACTTTTTGAGTAATTTCATCGATTAAAATCATCCAATTGTGATCAAAATCAAAAATTCCCAATTTGAAACCCTAAGAGCAGCCAATTGAAACTTGAGAAATTTGTTCAAATTCTTCACACATCCTTGATACCTTGTTACATAATATCTTCTCCTCTACTTCTCCTTAACAACATACTCGGTCTATTTCTTTCAATACTCATCTCAAAAATCTTCTTGCTCTTATTCAATGGCTGAGTCCTCTCGGAGACTTAGGAGAAAACATATTCCTACTGTCAACCCAACAAGATCTCGAGAAACTTCTAAATTTGAAAGGCTGCACTTCCCAACACCTGCATTGCGAAAACGATTCGAGGATCGCTTTATGAGTAGACAGGTACTGGACTCATACTTTGTGAACATAGGAGACTTTGAGCATTTATTAGTATGTGGTAGAAGTGTTACTGAAATGTTTAGGCCCTGGGAATTATTTGTTAATATAGATGATAAGACTTATCCTAATTTAGTTCGGGTATTCTATTCCAATATGGAAATTTCAACTACCCGTTTAGAAAGAATAGTTACCGTAGTTGGTGGTATAAAAATTGATTTCGATGTCCATTTTTTGAATACTGTCATACTTGGGATTTCGGACGAAGGTGAATCGTTCTATACCTCTAGAAAGACCTTGTCGTTTGGTGACTTTATTCATCATGAAGGTGTGAAAAACATATGTCGTCGTAGGGACCTTAGCGATGATATTTGTAGCTTACCTTTTCGGGCACAGCTGCTGCCTCTTCAGGTTCGCATTGTTCACAGTATTCTGCAGCATTTAATCACACCTAGGAAGGGTCATTCAGATGAAGTAACCCGAATGGATGTTGGACTGTTGGATAGCCTACTTAGTGGGAGACCTGTAAATCTAGGATATATTATTGTGCGCCATATGTTATCCACCCCTGCTGTCACTCATAGGTTGCTTCCGTATGGTAGTCTTATCACTCACATACTGAGACATTTACATGTACCACTACGTGAAGCAGTGTATAAAGAACCTAAGCAAATTGGTCGGGATGCTATGAGTAGCATAGGATTCACTAGAAAGGATGGCAAATGGCACAAAACTGCAAACGCCAAGAACCTGGACACCTTAATTGCTCCTGAGGATGATTAGATGCTCAATGATATCTATCATCCTGATCAGCTTCCTAATTTTAGACTTGGAGCTCGTCCTCAGCCCCCTCCTCGCCGTGTTCCTCAGCCATCAGTTCCTTCTGAGATGGATTCTGCTCCTCCCACAGCCTCCGCAGTCCCTCCCGCTAGTGAGCAGCCTCCAGCTCCCGCACATCCTTCAGCTCCAGTTCAGCCACCTATCACTGACATCCTGCATCAGCTGGTTGTTGATGTTTGCTGGATTTCTGACACTCAGCAGACGATTCTTGATCGCTTAGATGCTATTTATCAGGATCAGCTGCAGATCCGAACTCAGCTTCAGACTCTTCAAGAGGTGAGCTTCGATCATCAATATGAAATCATTGCTGGATATAGACAACTTCTGGGGTATTTTGGCTATGAACCTGGAAGCACCTCTGCAGTCGCTTCTCCTCCGCGAACTACTTCCTCTCGTCCTGCTCAACCATCCACTACGAGACCTTCTTCACGGCGACCCTCTTCTGCTCGACCTTCCGTCTCACGACGCGGCTCGTAGTTTCTATTATTCATATTATCTGAGTTAGTTCCATATGTTGTGATTGATGACTGTAATGACAGTTAACTTTAATCTCTTATGTTTTGTTAATTGATATTGCTAGTTATGACTTGTTTTTTCCTGTATTCTGTTTGCTTATGTTGCTATTTTTGGATTATATTGAAATTTGGGAGTGTGTTGGTATCTGAATAGTTTAGAAGTATCTTGGCAAATGGACAGTTTGGAAATGAGTTGGCATATGAATTTTTTGGGGAGTTTCTTTTCTTCTTATTGTAACTGTGGATTTCCTGCATTTTCCGGGGAACCTTTGCCCATTTTTGGTTAACCCTTCTTTAATGATGAAGGGGGAGAGATGAATTAGAGCATATACTTAGGGGGAGCAAAGTTCTAAAAGTGTTTAAGGGGAGCAAAGTTCTGAAAGTGTTTGTCATCAACAAAAAAGGGGAGAATGTTGACATATACATGTTTTGGCAATTGATTTTGATGATAACAAATAATGAATTTTAAGTTGATAAATGTGTTTTTAAGACTTACAAATGTTTCAAGTATTCTTTTAAGAGTTAAAACTAGGTAGTATTTAACATTTCTTTGTAGAACTAGAACAATTTGTAAGTTAAAATGAAATTCTGAGTATAAACGGCTAACCGATTATGTTAAACGGTTAACCGTTAGTGAAGTTACCTTAAGACTGTGAAAGGTTAACAGCTTAAGCCTTAACCGATAGACATTTTGTGAGATACTGGAAGTAATCGGCGAACCGTCAACATAAAACGGCTAACCGATATCGTGAACTCTTTAAAGTTAAAAGGTTAACAGCTTAAGTCTTAACCGATAGGCATTTTGTGAGATACTGGAAGTAATCGGCAAACCGTTAACACATAACGGTTAACCGATAAGTCTCAGAATTGACATTCTTTGTTAACCCTTAACCGTTTAGAGAAAACGGATCAAGTGTTTTTGTTATGCAGGTTTCTGGAAGTTAACGGCGAAAGGGTAATGCTTAACGGTCAACCGTTTATTTGAAATCATGCTCAACGGTAACATTGACCAAAGAAAAACGGCTAACCGTTAACAGCTAACGGCAAACCGTTTTCTGTCAGATGGAAGAGTAACGGCTAGTTTTCAGCCCCAACTATAAATATGCTCATCCAATTCAAATCAAGGACTGACGACAACACAACTACTGAGCTTATATACGAGTTTACCAACTACAGAAAGCTGAAAATAGATTTGTACTTCATTCATTCACACATTGTACTTTAACTTGTAACTCTGAAAGATTGTGTGAGAAATAAATTAATTTGTATTTCTCTGTCTTGAGTGACTGTAAGTGTGGGGATACATTTGGGTTAAGAGATTGGAAATAATATCTTGTTGTAAAGGTCCATTGACACCTGGGAAGTCAATTGTAAGTTGTTGAAGCCTTTAAGGCTTGCATAGTGGAATCCTCAAGGCCGGAGTGCTTGGAGGCGTAGACGTAGGCGAGGATAGCCGAACCACGTAAAAATCACTGTGTTTGCTTTCTTTCCCTATCTATTAATTTATTTATCAGTGTCTATTTATTTATTCAATTATTTCAAATTTTTTAAAGAGTAATTGAGCGATTTATTTTCATAGTTATTAAAAACTCAATTCACCCCCCCTCTTGGGTAGTCTAGTTAGAATTTCACATTGCATCCAAACTGACAATCTTTTCAATAAAGATTTCTACACATAGCTTTACACCATTGTTAATATGAAATAAATGTTGTATAACAAAGAAAAACTAACTCATCAACCACGAAGGCAAAAGTGGTAGTAAGCTATTATCATTTTAATGAGCCCACTTCATTAGTGTCTATGTTCTACTGTCAAACAGCCAACATTAATTCCATCGAACTTGTCCTTCTACTTATATCACTTGCATTGGTTATACTACCCCCTTTTGCATGAATCAAACCTATTAATTTCATCAGTTTTGTAACACAAATAAAAATTCCTTGAAGCCTGCAACACCTTATTCCTTGCCTTGTTTATATTAAATTTTAGGATATCTAGTGTGAATGGTAAGTAGGTAGGTTCAGATTCATGTTGTCAAGACAAACAATGTTGTAAGTGCATTACTAAAAATTGACACAAACCATCATAACTAGCATGACGGACAACTACAATACACAACCTTATAGTTACGGTCCCTATAAGTGTCTTGATTATCCATGTACCTTGTAATGTATAAACCACAATCATAAACTTTTAGGTTCCTTTGTAGATATATTCCAACACTAACTATAAATTTCTCAAACCTATACTCCCCACCATAAAAAATGTCAATTTGTCTCTCAACAAAGCATTAAATGCATATAGCTACACGTTCACACAAACAACTTTCTCAAATACCAGTAGATAACTACCTAATCTTGGGTTACGTAGATAAACACACGTGATGATATCTATTTTAATTTAATGTTGTAACAACCTTCAGACCACACAGAACTATTATGTATACTCAAATTCTCATAATAGCATACATAACCATTCCATAGAACAACTAGTACAATGCATATTAAAATTAAATAACACTGCGAAGATGACTACACTACCACATTAAGTGTATCACAATCCACACATTCCAATTTAACCTTTTTATTAGTAAATGTAAAATTATGCAACAACTTTATTCCTCATAAGACTACTAGGGCAATACAACAAATGAGGATTTCTTCACATGTCACATGGAATATGATTACATTCGATGAACTATAATGTAATAACTACCTCAAATCACCATATAAATGACATATCTAAACAATGTATGTAATTGTTTATTAACAAGATGTGTTGCTTACTTATTCATTTAATGCATGCATGTTCCATACATCAATCACTCACCGTGTAATTAGCTTCTATTTATAAGTTATTATCATTGGACATATTGCCGATTAGATCCCAAATCTTGGCACAACAATCGCCAAGGACAACAATGAGTACTTACCAATGGGAATGCCTATAAATTATAAGAATGAATATTTGAAAATCAAACAACCCACTATTTAATCTAGCATAACTAATATCTCTTTCTACATGGTCTTTCAAATATTAGTGCAATTACCTTAACACAGTGCCTTAGGTCGTCCATGTGAATTATTGAAACTTGAAACCTCGACCTACTTTGCTCACATCCATATTTCTTGATAACATGATTCACTGAGATCACAATCAACCTAATGTGTTAGCATGAATTGTTTTATTAAACCATCACGGCAATGCTTATTGTACTTAATGTAACAAAAATATCCATAACTCACATCGAAAAATATGTTAGAATGAAACAATTGCAATTTGTCTTCTCTCTTTTCCCTTACTTCTTTATAGATAATGTTTTCATTACAACAGAAATTATCTGAAATTCCACAAATCACCTTTATAATATTACACCATTTAATGTAATTTAGGTAATGACCACATATTAGGAAAATACATTATAAAATATTACTCACCTCTCCGAGAGTCATGCATATAAGATAAAAGACACTATTCCATTTCAACAAACTCAATTTGTCCTTGTTTGAAATACGACCTCTCTGTATATTGCAACAATTGACGCATTAAATATCGCCAATGGTAGTATTGGAAAAAATAAAAAAACCAAATGGCTTCAATAATACATAACTTTCAACACATCAACTCTAATCGATATTGAATTTAAATTACATTTATCTAGATATTTACTCATTATGTATGCAATCAACTTCAGGTCATCATCGTATGCAAGTCATAGGACAATAAAAGGCCTTGCCTTACAATGGCCAATATGTGTGACATCTTTATGTTTTCCTTTAAATGCAATAATCTATTCATATGCACCATTACGTAACTTTTCATTTAGATGCAATAACCCACACTACCCTCAGACCAAATATTATTCAAATATAATGGTACATGCTCAAAAGCCATCCTTAAACAATTGACGACATTCATTTTACGTAATATATCATTTGATTTCAATTCAACAGTCACCATTTGAAGGAAGCTCTAACTAATATTCTGTCAGTCCATCCGAAATCATATCTTTGTTTTCTATATACATACTTACCACACAAACCATCATTCTACTATTTCAGACTATCTAATATCTCAAATGTTATTCTATATATACATTCAAGTCGATGTCAGTTACTATCAATTCGAGATGCAATACTATACACTCTAAATGATATACAATTAATCCGAGTTACAATGTCGTTAATCGTCTAATATATCAGAGTAACTTGTGACTGTATATTTTTTGCACCATTCTCTGAACAATTCACGACCCTATCCTCTTCACTATCGATATGCCATTCATCTTAACGGTATAGTAGTTATGACGAGAACAATAACCAGAACCATTTTATAAGGCATAGCCTGAACCTTCCCCTGTTACATAATTCATCAATTTCTCCAAACCTACAAGTATTGGTACTTGCACACATATGCATAAATGTGATTTAAACAACTGAAGTAACAGCTTATACCTAACATAATATACATTTAAACATTTGATAGGTGTTGCACTAAATGATTTTAGATCAATTAACCAATAATGTTATAACCAACTATCTTTGCCACAATAACCCAGTACCAGAAGGCCAACAATAAGACATCATCACCAATACTACAAACATACTATATAAATATTGAAAACTAGTTATGCAACCTCAGAGGAATGTGAATTGGATTTTTAAAATTTAATCTAAACAAATCATACAATAAATCAATCTAATGCCTTAATGAAATCAAATGCAATTAATTTAATAAGGTGCAATAATAAAATAGTAAGGGAACAGAAAGTAAATAATAATTTTTACGTGATTTGGCAATCCCCACATGTAACACTCCACCCTTTATAGTTTTAAATAAAATGGTCAAACCAGGTGTAACATTAAGTATTTGTAGAAACAATTTCAAAATAAGCATTTTATAAATATAGAATATAAAAAGTTTGTTATAAAAAAAACCATATAAAAGGTCTGTTACAAAAAAAAAAAAAACCTTGGTTACAAAGTTAACGATTCTCTTAGTAACATGTCGTCAACGAATTCCATAAACAAGCTTATTGGATTTATGCTTAGATAAGAACACAGTTGAGCCTGTTGTGTAAACCCAAGGTCTGTTATGCCCACATGCACTTTGCCTTAGTTGGGACTTGGCGTCAGCTTTTTCTACTCAGTTTTTGCAATGTAAAGACTACATGAGCCAATGCCTAATAAGTAAACACTTGATGCATGTATTACCTGCCATGCACATGAATGAATTTTATGAAATAAATGCTAAATCCTTTAAATTAAACTTAGAAATGTAAAGAACAGTGTTAGGGCCTTAGGTTTGTTATACTATAAGGCCAGCATTCTATAACCTACCGTTGGGCTTAATTAATTGATTCATTGGGTGTTACGTATGCCGTCCCTAAAGGATCTCTTTTCTTAGCTTAAAAGGCTTGCCCTCTTTATGAACTCTTGCCACCTAGTAGTATAACAACCCCTTTTTTTCTCCAAAATGCATTAAAATACCTTTTTATTAAATTATCCATAAAATGCATGAGATCAATGCAAATTATGCTATAGTACGTAAATTTTCTAAATATATAATAAAATAAAACACGAAACTAATTTAAGACAACAACATCCAACATAGGTAGCAACACCGTCCATACAAAAATTAGGGAAATAGAATTATAATATAAGCGGTAGGGCCGGCCATATAAGGAGTAATAAACATCATATTTTAGGCGGTAGTGCTGACCATAGCATGATAAAATAAAAGCATCACATATTAGGCAGCATAACTGACCATCCAATCAAGTAAGTTGTAAGCATCACATCCTAGGTAGCATAGCCGGCCATATGAGGATGATATCATGATATAGACGGCATGGCCAGCCATTTGGGGATTTAATAATAACCAATCACACCATAATAATAATCATTATAAGATAAGAGGTTATTTATAATTAAACTTAGGATAAGAGAGTTATTAATCAAAGTCAATTTTAATATATTATCCTTACATTACTGTTGAAATGAAGTGTTACTTGTTTCTTTGATTCCCCTAAACCTTCCTTTCTAAACTTGAGAATTTCTTCACTAATGATGCTTTGGTTTAGAATGGAAAAAAAGATGAGATTTCTAGGGTTTGTGGAAAATGCAAGGGCTAAGGGGTATTTATAGGATTTTCTAAAGGCCATGAGTGGTTAGGATTTTGCCACCATATCATTTGATTAATGGTGGAGTTTTATTTCTCCATAAATAACTTAGTAATTTCTAGAATGCTAAGATTTTGCCACCTAACATTTAATGGTAGAGATTTATCTCTTTATAAATATCTTATTAATTTCTAGAATTTCTAAATCTCTACAACATTTCTTATTACATCATCACTGATGTCATTGCTTATGTTATCATTATTTTTAATTATTAATTTATCCCTCCATAAATATCTTAATAATTTCTAGAATTTATAATTATCTCTACATCATTACTTATATCATTATATTATTATACTTTATTATTATAATTATTATAATAAATGCTTAAGAGAGCTTGTTAGGTTAATTATATTATATCCAAGTAAGAAGATTGTACCTCACAATCTCCTCCCTCTTTAAAAAATTTTATCCTCAAAATTTACTTACTGAATAGCTCGGGATACTTATTCTTCATTTCTTCCTCGTGCTTCCATGTTGTCTCTTCTACTGAGCTATTCCACCATTATCTTAACTAGAGGGATTTGCTTGTGCCTTAACTCTTTTATTCTTCTATCAAGTACTTAAACTGCACGTTCTTCATAGGTTAGGTCTTCCTCGAGTTGTGTAGGCTTATAGTCTAGCACGTGAAAGGGGTCCAAAACATATTTCTTAAGGAGCCCCCTACGTTACGACCCGGCGTAACGTACACATCTCACGCAGCACAGTGTAATCACTGTTGATTACACTGTGCTGCGTGAGATGCGTACGTTACACCGAGTGGTAACGTAGCATTTGCCATTTCTTAAACATGGAGATATGAAAGCCATTTTGTATTCTTGATAATTATGGTGGAAATGCAAGTCAATAGGAGACACTCCCGATACGTTCGAGTACTTCAAATGACCCAATGAACCTTGGGTTTAATTTTTTTTTTTTGTAAATCTAATCAATCCTTTCACTGGGGCGACTTTTAGGAATACTTTCTTACCAACTTGAAATTCCAACAGTCTTCATTTTTTATCTGCATAACTTTGCTGCAATAAGATCCATTGTTCCTTCAAATATAGGTGGATTTAATCTTCTAAATCTAGTACTAGCATTATTTATTGCTTGAGCACATTCATCTCTTCTGACTTCTCTTTCTAAGAGCGTGCGACAATGTCTGTAAGTCAATCAATTGTGGAGGTTTGTTCCCTTGAAGTTCCTCTTACTCTTCTGCCTCTGTTATCTATAGTACTTGATATCTCTATAATTTTTTTAACCAAGCTTTTATGGGTCAAACAAATTAAATGTAAGATATTTAATTATCTTAATTCTAATTCTTACTAAGAGCTGAGCTGTGTCTTCCCTCTTGACTACTATATATGGACGGTCTATAGAATCGATTTAAATCTTGGGCTCTGATACCAAATTGTAACACTCTACCCTTTATAGTTGTAACTAAAGTGGTTAAATCAGGTGTAACATTAAGTATTTTTAGAAATAATTTCAAAATAAGCATTTTATAAATATAAAATATTAGAAGTTTGTTACAAAAAGAACTATATAAAAGGTCTGTTACACAAAAAAAAAATTAATTACAAAGTTAACGATTCTCTTAGTAACATGTCATCAACCAATTCCATAAACAAGCCTGTTGGATTTATGCTTAGATAAGAACACAGTTGAGCTCGTTGTGTAACCCAAAGTTTGTTATGCCTATATACCCTTTGCCTTGTTTTCAGACTATCTAATATCTCAGATGTTATTCTATATATACATTCAAGTCAATGTCAGTTACTATCAATTCAAGATGCAATACTATCCACTCTAAATGATAAACAATCAATCCAAGTTGCAATGTCGTTAATCCTCTCATATATCAGAGTAACTTGTAATTGTATATTTTTTACACCATTCTCCGAACAATTTATGACCCCATCCTCTACACTATCGATATGCCATTCATCTCAACAATATATTAGATTATGAAAAGAACAAAAACCAGAACCATTCAATAACCCATAGCCAGAACCTTCCCTTGTTACTTCATTCATCAATTCCTCCAAACCTACAAGTATTGATACCTGCACACATATGCATAAATGTGATTTAAACAACTGAAGTCGAAGCTTATACTTGTAACATAATATATATTTAAACATTTGACAGGTATTGCACTAAGTGATTTTAGATCAATTAACCAATAATGTTATAACCAACTATCTTTGCCACAATAACCCAGTACCAGAAGGCCAACAATAAGACATTATCACCAATACTATAAACATACTATATAAATATTGAAAAGGTATTTATGCAACCTAACAAGAAGGTGAATTAGATTTTTAAAATTTAATCTAAACAAATCGTACAATAAATCAATCAATGCCTTAATGAAATGAAATAGAATAAATTTAATAAGGTGCAATAATAAAAGAGTAAGGGAAGAGAAAGTAAATAATAATTTTTACATGGTTTGGCAATCCCCACCTGTAACACTTTACCCTTTATGATTGTAACTAAAATGGTTAAACCAGGTGTAACATTAAGTATTTGTAGAAATAATTTCAAAATAAGTATTTTATAAATATAGAACATAAGAAGTTTGTTACAAAAAAAACTATATAAAAGGTTTATTAGAAAAAAAAAACCTTGGTTACAAAGTTAACGATTCTCTTAGTAACATGTCATCAACGAATTCCATAAACAAGCTTATTGGATTTATACTTAGATAAGAACACAGTTGAGGCTGTTGTGTAAACCCAAGGTCTATTATACCCACATGCACTTTACCTTGGTTAGGACTTGGCGTCAACTTTCCCTACTCAATTCCTGCAATGTAAGGACTAAATGAGCTAATGCCTAGTAAGTAAACACTTGATACATGTATTACCTATCATGCACATGAATGACTTTATGAAATAAGTGCTAAATCCTTTAAATTAAACTTAGAAATATAAAGAACAGTGTTAGGACCCTAGGTTTGTTATACTACAAAGTTAGCATTCCATAACCTGCCCTTGGGCTTAATTAATTGATCCATTGGGCATTACGTATCGCCATCCCCAAAGGATCTCTTTTCTTAGCTTAGAAGGCTTGTTCTCTTTATGAACTCTTGCGACCTAATAGTACAACAACCCTTTTTTTCTCTAAATTCATTAAAATACCTTTTTATCAAATTATCCATAAAATGCATGAGATCAATGCAAATTATGCCATAGTACGTAAATTTTCTAAATATGTAATAAATCAAAATATGAAACTAATTTAAGACAACAACATCCAACAAAGGTGACAACGTTGTCCATATAAAAATTAAGGAAATAGAATTATAATATAGACGGCAGGGCCGACCATATAAGAAGTAATAAATATCATATTTTAGGCAGCAGTGCCGATCATGACATGATAAAATAAAAGCATCACATATTAGGCGGCATAGCCGACCATCCAATCAAGTAAGTAGTAAGCATTACATCCTAGGCGACATAACCAGCCATATGAGGATGATATCATAATGTAGACGGCGCACCATAATAATAATCATTATAAGATAAGAGATTATTTAAAATTAAACCTAGCATAAGAGAGTTATTAATCAAAGCGAATTTTAACATATTGTCCTTATATTGCAGTTTAAGTGAAGTGTTACTTATCTATTTTCTTTGATTCCCCTAAACCTTCCTTTCTGAACTTGAGAATTTCTTTACTAATGATGCTTTGGCTTAAAATAGAAAAAAAGATGAGATTTCTAAGGTTTATGAAAAATGCAAAGGTTAAGGGGTATTTATAGAATTTCCTAAGGCCCATGAGTGGTTAGAATTTTACAACCATATCATTTGATTAATGGTAGAGATTTATTTCTCTATAAATATATTATTAATTTCCATAATACTAAGATTTTACCACCTAACACTTAATTAATAGTGAAGATTTATCTTTTTATAAATATCTTAGTAATTTCTAAAATTTCTAAATCTCTACAACATTTCTTATTACATCATCACTAAAGTCATTACTTATGTCATCATTACTTTTAATTATTAATTTATTTCTCCAATAAATATCTTAATAATTTCTAAAATTCCTAATATCTCTACAACATTACTCATGTCATTATATTATTATATTTATTATTATTATTATTATTATTATTATTATTATTATTATAAATACTTAAAAGAGCTTATTAGGTTAATTATATTATATCCAAGTAAGAATATTATACCTCATACCACCTATGTCTACACTTTTAAACCAACCAAGCTCAAGAATTTAACTATTCAAACCTCTTAAGATTTCAAGTTTTTTACAATTGACTTTCAAAGTGTTAATAAACCTTTAGAATAAGAGATTATCCTTTAATCTCTTCACCTAACTTTTTCTCACACTTACACACTCTAAAACTTATGAGAAAATAAGGATTACAATAAAAACTCTCTTTATAAAGTGAATGTACAAATGATAACTCAATGAAGATTTAATTTATGATAATTTACAAATTACAAGCTCAAAATATGATGTATAAATTTATTTATACTTGTTAGAGTTTTTAAAAATGAGTTTGATTTGAGTAAAACAGAAAAAATAGTCATTATAAGCAAAATTCCAATAACCAAGCGACTATTCGCTTAGTTTAACCAACTACTTACTTAGAATAGTGAAGTTACCATTTAAATTTAAAATTGCTATAATAACACTGTTTACCATAATTATAATTTTACCTAAAATTTTTTATAATTATACTATGGTTCAAAAAGCCATAAACTTTATAAATAAATCCAATTTCAGAACAGTTAAGTAAACATTAAAATTTGAAATTGCTCAGTATAACTGTTTACTATAATTTCAATTTTACCTAAAATTTTTTATAATTTAATATGACCCAAAATGTCATAAAATATTACAAATAAATCTATTTTCATAATTTTTAAATAATATTTGTCATTCCCGTAATTTTATAAAATTATGGTATGACCAAAAAAAATTTTGGTATTGCAAATAAGTCTAAATTTAAAATTAAAATAATACTAATTAAAATAAAAAATCATAAAATTTTTCCATTTTAGTTTATATTTTGAAAAAAATTAATTTGCATAAAATACTTAGTTTATAATTGTAAAACCTTAGATTTTGAAAAATAATTGTTTATTATATAAATCTTGAGTTTCTTAAATGCTAAAACATACATATATTAAATCATACTGACTTTACAAGAATTTTTGCAACAATGAGTTCATTGAGCTTTACACATTATTTTTTATCAAGTCGTTATCCGTTGAGTGTCTTCAATTTAATTTCACTTGACTCAATTGTATAAATATTTTCTTTCAAGAACTAGAGAAAATATAAAATATAATATTTATTAAATTAATAAATATATATTTGTTATCATCAAAATTATAATATCTGTAATTAATAAATATATATTTGTTATCATCAAAATTATAATATCTGTAGCTTGTTAGCCTAACAAATATGACTGCAAACAAAAAATATGCTTTAAACCAAGTGTAGTACTTTTGAGGTTGTCATTTGGGGTAAAAATCATATTTGGTTCAATTTTCAATTTAATGATCTACTTTTGTCAAAAAAAATTACAAAATACCTAACATGGCACACTTAGTAATCATGTAGTCATGTCACCTCAGACCAAACACTAAACTACCTTGCTTAATACTTGCTTCATGACTTATATAAGACATTTGCACACACACATAAAATTCCCATCAAATAAACAATGTTAATGTGTTAATGATATCATGTATACATTTGCACCAAAGTATTGAACATAAAAACAATTACATTTTAACGCCTGACTACAAATTAACAAATATTATATTCCTTGTAAATGTTATGCTTCCCAAATCAAAGGAAAAAACATTTCACTCATCCACAATTTGGATTTCATGACTAGAATTTCAAGATAAATTTGTATTAATTTATGAAGCCATTTAACGATACAACTATAAATTTATTTTGGTTACAATTTAATGCTCGAGTGGCAATTGGCATACCAAATGAATCAGTGAGCACATTCAATTCGAATAGGAAACTAAAAATAAATTGTCTAAAGCCAAATCCATCCCAATCAGTAAGCCTTTTCATTCTCACATCCCAACACCATTAATCCTGTCTAGTTTAAGTAATTGGAAATTTTCCTATCTCTACCAAGGATGACATAGTGTCCCCAGTATTAATGTCTACCAACAATGACATAATGTCCCTAATATTACATGCATTAATACTCTTCACCAAATGTAAAGGGAATAAAATATCCCGATACCTCCTCTTTTGGGTTTCGGTTATTCTAATCGAACCACTTCATAAATATTTTTATCTCATTTGAATTCCACACCACAAGTGGACAATTCTCTTGGTCTTTTAACATCTTTGAGCAGCAATTTCATTGATATATAGTATCTAAAATTAATAAAAAGATTCATATGCCTTGTTATAAATATATTTGCATTGCACCATAGTTTTTGATTGGCAATCAACCCAATTATTTGTTCCTAAATAGTTAATGCAAATGAATGCCAGAAAGGGAAAATTAAAAAAAAAAATTACGTGTCAATCATTAATAGCTCATTCACTATATTTAACATTAAACTGACATCTTCACCATTGAATCATACCTTAAGAAATAGCAAACATCTAGCAATATATAAAACTTTGTCCCCTTTATACCTTGTTATGCCCTTTATCAATCTGCCAACACAAAAAGTTACCCAATCCCCTGACCTAATTGAATTAATGAGTATAATAGAAAACAACATCTTGGAACTTATGTGCACACCACTAGCCAAACAAAGCAGAGATGAAAGTGTAAATGGAATTTGTCATATGTATTCTTTGACTTTCTCAGCATATGAGATAATGTCTTTATATTTATATCTCGTGATATTGTATCATACTTGTCCAAATACCTTACAACATCTGCTATATCACCAGTTAGATCTACAGACAGTCCTCCATCCTCACTACCCATTATACATGAAAAAGTCTATGCTCTAATCTCCAATGACATTCCATTAACAAATAAGGCAGACTTCAAAATATCGACCTTATCAACCAACCACCCACATAATTTCTTTTGCAACCTTCCACAGTTCATATTCATAACCTTACTAGAATCTAATTCCCTTGCAACAACTATTTGTTCATCACTCATTTATGCCACCATTGCAGCAAAACAATTAGGAGCACACCTAAGTATGAAATTGCCCTTCCCTCCAATACTTTTTCCACATTTCTTGCCCCAATTACAACACTTCTACTTTTGTTCCCAATGAAGGTTCTTGAACACAATCCTTATTTCCTTCCGCATTTGCAAAGTGCTTATATTGATTAACAACCATTATCAGCTATGTCAAATAAAACCACATGAACTTTAAAATTACTTATGCCTTAAAATTATAATAAGGACTCACATATGTCCTCTAGGACATATCATTTTTTTCGTGCAACAACACACACCCTTAATAATGCTTGCCCTTCGATCCCTTACTTTAACATCTTAAATAGCCTCTCCGCAGAAAACAAAATGAATTTTTTTTTTTAACAAATCACACAAAATTATACTTTAGTTTACAATTTTCACATATTATCACACAAATAGAATACCAACTAAAATAAGATATATTTATAACTAATTGTTCTTTATTATTCTGACTCCTTTTATTGGTTCAACAATATCACAGGTCACAAACTTTCAGTTCCTGTATAACATCAAATTGATACATGCATAGCAACTTACAAAAATTAACATGATTTGCGAAATATATTTTACTACTAACAATACTATGTTGCATTTCCATTACCAACAGAAGCTATATTAACATTATATTTTATTCCATTAAATTCGCTTTCACACCCGTTCATACTTACAAGTAACAAATAAAGCTGTAAATGTTTTTCCTTTCCATTCCTAAATCTGACCCTGATTGCCCAACTTTGCCATTCTCTTTACCACATGACTTGTGTTTACGGATCCGAGGACTCACGCCCCTACGTATGATTGTGCGATGCTTCGTTCACAGCTGAATCGAATAAATTTTCTTTTGCGATGGATTAAAACCAAGAAGTTATTGTCGATCTTTATATGAATCTTGATTCGTGCCTCACTACTATCTTTGCTTGGCAACTGTGTCCAGTAATTAATAACTCCTAAACCACTTCAAGTTCTTAATGGATTGATTATGCAAAAATGATATTCGTATATCTCAACCGATTTACTGATAATGAAGTTAAAACAATCACCGCCGTATTTGGTAGGGATTGCTCTCTCAATGAAAAATACCTAATTCTATACATTTCATGTGCCTTCACTACATGTAATACTGACGATTAAATCAATTTGATAATAATAACTAATAATTAGATTTATTTTATCTAATTATACAGCGTATATCGGTTGGCACTGCATTAGATTACATCCAATGAACCTTAATAATTAATATCCAAATTAACTTTAGCAATCTACTGCAGAAACCAAAATGTTACGAATCAAAAAGTAATTTCACTGTGACATAGCAGCCCAACCAATGTTATAAGAGTCAAATTTTGCCATCAGCGGCTTCCTTAATGTCAATGTTAATCAAGATTTGCTAGGAAATTTTGAGATTGATTCCATCGGTTTTCCAAGAGCAGGTGCTTTAATATCTTCATTGTCTGGTCACTTTGATGGTCTGGTCAATTGATGATTTCTCGACAAAATACATTTCCATCTCTAATCCTCTCTTCCATTCCGCCAATGCTGCTGTCAGCTCGAAAATGGTGGGGCCTATCAAGACAAAACATGTACGATTAACATCTTGCGACGACCAAAAATCAGCTGTGGTAAAATGGACGAGCACAACTTTATTTCCTGTGAACGAAAAAAAGTCAACAAATCATTAATTGCCTCCAAAGAAAGACGATTACTTTCAATGAAAAGTTTGAAATCAGCAAGCACGTTTCATCAACCGGATTTTGCCGTGTTTGTCGAGCTTTGACAAAAACATTGAATTTAAGTTTTTTCACTTAAATACAATTGCGGTAAATCGGGTAAATCCGGCCACGAATTATGTTATTTTTGTTGATGTTTTATATCTTTAACATTTTTAAATTTTTTTAACTCAATACAGTAGCTTTATATCAAAAACCGCAATCGTCATGTCGTTGGCTTACGCGAGAGAAGATGTCAGTGACTATCCAAATTCCTGACTCAAAAGGATTAGATGCACAAGTTAAGGTGTGTTAGCTTTTAGCTTGATTTGATTCTAAAGAATTTCAGTTCTATTAATTTTTAGCATTTTCTCCACACATGCATGTATTTAAGAGTAGTAAAATATAGGTTTTCTAGTATCTTATACAGAGAATTTTTTAAACATTTTAGATGTTACTAGACGTTAGAGCTCCTTAAAAGGAATGAAAACTTTCTAGATTTAAAATACTCTAGAGTTATGCAAGTTTTTCTATAAATAGAGTTTAGCATTTGTCATTTCATTTAATAAATAAGAGCAACTCAAGTAATTTATAAGTATGTTCTCAAAATTATCTTGTACACACTCTTATAAATACAATTTTTCTCTTTGGTTAAGTTATTCCTTTTTCTCTTTATTTCTTCCATTAACATCTTAATGTAATTAGTTGAAAAATTCAACACTTAGATTGCATTTGTTTTATTATTTGAAATTTGAATAAGCTCGAATTTAGTTAAAAACTAAATAGGTCTAAATGAGAATATATGAATGATATATTTATTTTTCTTTTTTCAATATCTAAACGAAAAAAATTTAAAAATTAATAATTTGATATAAATATCCTTTTAAATGGTGCATATACTTGTTCTTTATAATTTATAATTTTCACATATTGATTAGTTTGGTAGCATTAGAAAAGTACTTCACTATTAATTTTAATTTAATTGTTTAATAAAAGATGTAATTATAGCATCAATTTTTATTATAAATCAACACTATTGCTTTAGTTTTGATTCATCATAATGGATATAATTTAATTTGTTCCATATTTTAGGTTTGTTAATGTTATCATGTGAATAAAAATTTAAAGCAATTAGCAAAAATAACTTAGGATAATATAAAAATATTTGGTTTATACATCATATTAAAAATATATGAATTGTTAAGGTTATTTTTCAGATTTGAAACTAAAATTTTTCATTTAAATTTCACTTCAGTTAAAAGTAGATTTTTTATTTTTTTATTTAAATAAATTATTTGACAATAAGTGATAAATTAAAAAATTAATTTAAAATAAATAAATATATGAAAAAATTAAATTCAAATTTCAAAAAAACATAAACAGCACCTTATATAATAATTTTTAAATAAAAATCATGGAAGCACCTTACAAATTTGCTGCAAAATATACTGCATCAGGAGGCACTTAGCTATAAAACTTGTTTTGTTGGCCTATGACTTTGTCGAGTGGCAATCTTTGTTTTGTATCACCAAGTAGAACACTCTTAACAATAAAGTTTTGTGGCTTAGATCAAAGCCACGTCCAGATTTTCCACCACACACAAACTTTTGGCCTTGAAAATTTATGTAGTGCTTTTTTTTGGAGACATGATTAAGAAAATTTATATCATTATTAAGAAAAGAACAACGATACTTGACCCAAAGAGCGACTGATGGCGCTAGCAACAATATCATTATATAGGCAGTGCACAACCGTGCACGGTACATAAAATGCACAATAACGTTATTTCATGTTATCCTTTTTCTAAGATTTGGACCGCATATCATTTGCGATAAAAACACAATTTTCTTGTATTGAATTTAATGCCATGCGATAATGATCCTTTGTTATTCAAGGTTTCACATATTATTTGCTTACAATATTAAGGCCCCCAGAAGTGGATTAAGCCGACCATTAGATAGTTGCTAAATAATAATAAGTAGATATAAACAATAAAACCGAAGAAAAAGTACTTTATTTAATGGCCACAACGTGCTGGAATTTCACTCCACGAGGCCGAAAGCAAACTACATATATGTTAATGGGACTAAATGGCAACAGGGATAACACGAAGGGGTTTAGCCTTCTCTAAAGTGATGCCAAATTTCTCTTCCATATCCTTGGTCTCATCTTCCAGCTTCCAATCAAAGGAGTTAATAAGTGAACCCAACATTAGATGTAGCATTCTGATTGCCAATGGCAATCCAGGACATATTCGCCGCCCAGATCCAAAGGGGATCAGCTCAAAGTTTCGGCCTTTGACATCAAGATTTGATCCCAAGAATCTGTCAGGCATAAAAGAAAGAGGATTGTCCCATGTGAGTTCATCTCTGCCAATTGCCCATGCATTAACAAAAACCTGTGCACCTTTTGGCACTATGAAGCCTGCAATTTCTACGTCTGCTAAAGCTTTACGAGGAAGTAACAAGGGAACTGCAGGGTGCAGCCTCAAGGTTTCTTTAACTACTGCTTGTAGATAAGGTAACCGGGTGATGTCTGATTCGTTAATTGGTTTGCCTTTGCCAATCGTTTGTTCTAACTCTAATCTTACTTTTGATAAAGCATCTTGGTTGTAGAGTAGCTCTGCCATCGCCCATTCCAGCGTGCTTGAAGTGGTGTCAGTCCCAGCAACAAACAAATCCTGTTATATAAATCCCTGTTACGTCACTTGAAATTTGTGCAAGGAAAAAGAACGAAAGAGAAAGAAAGAAATATTACCAAAAACAAATGTTTGATGTAGTTTCGATCAATCTCCATACTCTTGTCTTCGACAATATCGAGAAGAGTACCTAGCACATCTTGAGATTCGGTGCTAGTACTATTGTAATCCTGTTGCTGCCTTTGCTTCAATCGTTGATCAATCAAGCCATCAAAAACCTCCAACATCGTGCCAAAATAAAATGTCATGCGACGCCTTATCCCCTGCAAGTCAAGCCTTTTAAGCAGGGGAAAATGGTCGGACAAGTTAGGCTTTCCAATTTCTACCAGGATACTCGAAACTGTCTCCTTAAACTCTTGCTCGGTGGAGTCATCAGCCAAATCAGCAGAAAAAATTGTGTTGGATAACAAATTAAGTGAAGTATTGAAAACAACTTGGCCAATATTTATTGCTTTACCCGCACGGCAATTTTCTTCAACAAAGGAAAGCAGAGTTTCGACTTTCTTACGCCGGAGTTCTTGGTTGGCATCGAGTTTTTGAGAGGTGAAAATATGTAAGTTGCATAATTTTCGAAGGTTTTTCCAGGTTGTTGAGACAGGCAGGATGACCATCCCAAATTCATTGTGTTGGTGGGGAAAGATTGCATCCTTGACCATTCGATTATAGAAGGATGAATCGTGATCTTGAAGGATACATTTGGCCATGGGAGCAGATGAAACTACTACCGTGGTCACCTCGCCTAACTTTAGACTCAATATAGGGCCATAAATCTTGGCAAGCTCGGCTAGTGACTTGTGAGGTTTTTCACCGAGTTCTAGGAGGTTTCCGATCACCGGATAAGGTCTGGGTCCCGGTGGCAGCGGCCGTTTGCGTCCCCTGGAAACGGAACTTAAAGCCATCACAAAAACCCAAGTGAATAGAAGCCATATTATGCAGCTTAACATTTCCATCTTTGTAAGCGATAGTATGCCGCTTAACATATCCATCTCTGTTCTTTGTTTCTCTTTTTTACAGTACTCCCATTAACAACCGATCACAATCTTTTATAGTTCAACTGCTTTAGTGGCTGTCGCTTTAATTGGAGCAGGTTTACTTTCTCAATTTTGTCATTAAACTGGCATTTCAAAATAAGTGGCTGGCGTCAATTGACTGGTATTTCAATAAGTAGTTAAAAAATTAAAACAGAAGAGCTACTACACACGCGCCCTATATATATATTAATTTTTACTTAATAATTGTAATTTTTTTCACAATGACGGTAACTTTTAACCTTAAACGCTTCAATATTAAACAGCATCTTATTTAGTTTTATATTTTTAATCAATCACTATCAACTTCATCTTTTAAAAAGATGGACGATTGTCAATTATCTTATTAAAATTAATATACAATATAATTTTTATAAATTAATAATATCTGAATTAAAAAATTTATTAATTTAAAAAAATATTAATCAATTAATAAATAAATAATTTATTAATTTATAAAGTATGTTACAGTATTGACTGAAAATTCATTACAATATAATAATTCAATCCTAGAATTTTTAGATGTAATAAAAAAAATTAGATATGAGATTCAACTAAATTTAAATTTCAAAAGAAATAAATTACAATAAACTTATATTTTAATAAACTAACATAGTCAATTACATTTGTAATTTTATAGTATTTGTAATTTTTACAATTATTAATTTATAATATAAATGGTATCACAAAATTATATAAGAGTTTTAAGAAAAACTATTATTTTATTAATTTATTAAAATTATTAATTTAGCTTCAAGTTTTAAGTTGGGACCACAAAAAATTATTATATTATAGAGATTATTAATTTATAGAGATTATATTGTATACCATTTAGCTTCTTATTATTTTTATAATTATCAATAACCGTCAACAAAATAATTTTATAGTAGTACTCTTATTTTTTAAATATATTTTTATTCATATTTATTATAAATTAATATAAATTATATGAATTAAAATTAAAATAAAAAATTAAAGTATTAAAAATAAAAAATACATGTTTCCATGTAAATACAAAATTATTTACATTGGATTATTGACCATTATTAAAATGGTAGGAGATAAATAATAGATATCAATTTAGATAAGAGAAAAATTAACAATCTCCCTACAATGATTAGCAAAAAGATCGGTTTAGAACTGAATTTAAATCCATAACTCTTATATATTGTATATATAGTCTGGTTTGGAATTTATCATTGGGAACCATAAGGGCAGGTGTACATATATAGAGGAGATGAAGCAAATTTGGGAATTGATTTAAATTTTCTTTTAAAATTCTAATTGAATGAATTCTTCCTAATTATTAGATGAACTTCTTCGGTAGCCTAGCTTCACATCAATGTCGGGGCAAGTGACTGAAAATCTGGTCTGCACCAACAGTTATGTTCAACGAGGGTACTTAGAATCAAGCTCAGTGCAAGAGTTCTTGAAAATGGGTCTCATATATGCAAATGAATGTATCTGCAATAGGATGAAGCATGGTAAACGTGGCCACAATTAATCGAGACCAGGCCAATATAAATTTTTGCTATAAGTGGAAATCATAATAATACCAGACCAAAAAGAATACTGTAAAACTTTCTAAAAATATAATGCATTTCAATGTATTTAGACTGCTGCTTCGTATTTCATCTGTCATATATACAAGTCTTTTGTTGATCATAGTTGCTGCAATCTTGTTATCTTAAAAATAGTAAATATAAAATTTTAATTGTTAATGTGTAAAAATATTATGCGTCGAAGTTTATTTATTTATTTGCTATTATTTTTTTATTTTGGCATAATTTGGGTGGTAGAAAATATCCATTTTGATTAACATGATGTCTGACTGTCTGTTAGTGTTTGTTTCTTCATTTGAAATTTCAATAAATCAAATAAATTTGACACTTTTGTAGTTACATAATAATTTAATTAGTAAGGGAAAATAAGTTCTCAATAAGTTTAGAAAGATAGCTTATTAGGGAAATAAATTTTACGTGGATTGAAGTAGTTGTTTGTTTAAATCCTGGCCGAAGACCAAAACTGATTCAATTTCAATCGTTCAGTCGTTTTAGACGTGTTTATTTTTTAATTTAATATTGAAAATTCAGCAAATGTGCCTCAATAAAAGCTAAACAATCTGTTTGAAAATAGAAAGCTCCGTAAACAATGAGATTGACAAGGGGCCGGTCCAACATGGCACGACAAGTTAAACATAAGACTAGTTGTGCACTCGTGCTAGTGAGTCGGCACGGCATGACTCAATAATTTCGTTGGCTGTGCATTGTCAAGACTCAAGCACGACGATAATTTTTAGGCACAGCATGGTATGGGCATGGCACATGTGGGTCATAGGTCATGCCGGACCATCATCCTTGTAGGGCATGTTTGGCCTGCCCATGCCTCAATTTTAACTAAAAACTTAAATTTTATTGAAGTCTTGAACCTTGGTTCAAGTAGAAAGCTGAATTGCTCATATGCACTTGGCTATACAAATTTAATGGTGAAGAAAGCATTATACACACAGACGCACATACATAGGTACATACATTTACATATACACTAAAGCAAAGCTATTGTACTTTTAATTAATTCATTAGTTTAAAACTTATTCAATTTTTTTTAAAAAAATCAGATTTAAAAATGTTACCTGTTGATACAAATTTTTTTCTTAATATGCTATGACTATATTGATGTTCTGGATTTTTCTCTAGATCAAGTTTTGTAATTTATTTTCTCCTCAAAGCGAGTGTCTCAAATCACGTATCTCCTAATAGTTAATTATTCCATAAAATAAAGCAATTATCAAAGGAGGCTAGTGTATTGACAATAACCCTCTTACGCTTTAGTTAATTCCTTTCACTTAATTTTAAATGGAAAAAAATCTAGAGGGAGATGAACAGAGCTTTTGTACTCATTTTATGTGTCCTTTTTTCCTCTTAACTTCAAATGGGGTTTTGGCCTTAATATAAGTATGTTAGAGTCAATTGAAGAGGTTATGTGACACTTTTCATGTGACAAGTGTCAGTCAAGGCCCATGCATGTAGACAAATATTTATATGTGTCAATACTTATTCATTATAAGTATTCTTTAGACATTTGTCACACTTATGAGATCTTTAATGAGCTTGACCTTAAATTTGGGACTTTTGTTGGTACCTTAAATTTGGGACTTTTGTTGGTTCCTTGCAAAGAGAATTGATTTTGTAACTTTTTGTCCATAAGCACATTCTATAGAATTTATGTATTTGCCGATAGGTACATTATATAGAACATGTATTTGCCCTTATGTGCAATTTGTACAATGTTTTGCCTGTAGGTGTATCTCCTAGAATATTTATTTACTTGGAGGCACATTTCATAGAATGTATATTTGTCCATAGGCTCATTTTGTGAAATGTGTATTGCCCATAGATGCATTTTGTAGAATGTTTATTTGCATGTAGGTGTATTTTATGGAATTTGTAATTTACTAGTATGTGCATTTTATAGAATGTATATTTGCCTACAGGTATATTCTATAAAATATATATTTGGCTATAGGCAAATCCTATAGAATGTATGTTTGCCCATAGGCATATTTTGTAGAATGCATATATGCTTATAAGTGCATTTTATAGAATGTATATTTGCTCGTAAACTCTTATATAGAAATATTTTTCAAGTATCCAAGTCAATCTTTTTAAAGAATGGACCTAGATCATTCTTTGTAAAAAATAGATCTAGATCTTTCTTTGTTGAATCATGTCTTTAGGTTGGAGACTTGCCCTTTGGGCATTTTACTTAGAAATGTTTTCTAAGTGCATAAATCATTCTATGTAAAAAATGAACTTAGGTTGTTCTTTGTAAAAACTAGACCTAAGTTATTCTTTATTTGAAAAATCACACATTTGGTGCTTTGTTGAAGACTTCCCTTTTGGGTGTTTTACTTAAAAATATTTTTTAAATGTCTAAGTTATTCTTTGTAAAGAATAGACTTAGGTTATTTTTGTAGAAAAAAGAGACCTAGGTCGTTCTCTATTAAGAAAGGACTTCGGTCATTCTTTGAAGAATCACGCATTTGGCGTTTTGTCAAAAACTAGCCCATTAGTTGTTTTACTTAAAAATAATTTTTAAGTGCTTAAGTTATTCTTTTTAAGGAATAAATCTAGGTCATCCTTTGTGAAAAAGGGACCTAGATCATTCTTTATTAAGAATGGACTTTGTTTATTATTTGAAGAATTACACATATTAATAAAAACATTAATGATGATGATATTCATAATAAAGTGGATTAATGATGAAGACGACAATTATAATATAAGATTAAAATTTAGGAATGCTTTTGGACATAATATATTGTATAGCATTAGCCGTATTACATTATAGTGTTTTACATCAAGGTGTATTAAAGAATAATGTAATATCATGTTTGGTGTAATATGTATTGTAGTATCTGCAACAATATTTCATATTACTATTAATTTTAAATTAATACTATTCAAATTTATTAATTTTTAAGTACTTATTATTAGTTATATTAATTATTGTAATATAATTAAATAATGTAATATTAAATAATTTTTATATTTTTATATATTATTTAGCTATTTCTTACTAGTTATATGTGTTACTGTGATATCTGGCGTACATGAGGTAATCTAGCTTCCCTTGGTGATTTCTTTTGTTATTTTGCTCCTTCCCTTGACATGAGGCATTCTCTCGTTTACTCTCCAAACAATATGAAATTGTTAAATACTAATCAATTTATATATATATCAACTGTTATAATATAACCAAACAATGTAATATTATATTATATTTTTATTGTATATTATTTAAGTTTTATTTCTAGTTATATTAAACTAGTAGATAATAATCAACTTTTATGTATTAATTTTTAGAATATAATTAAATAATATATTATTTAATTATATTTAAAATATAATTAAAATAATAATATAATATAAAATAATAAATAATAAATTTATAAATTTATATTAAACATTATATTGTAAAAATAGAAGAAAATAAAAATTAATATTAGATTAGATTATACATCTATTTTATTTATTATTATTGTTATTATTAATAAATTAAATAATTAAGAAAATAATGGGCAGACTACCATATTAGGTGAACCCGACTAGAAGTCGGAAATAACAAATGTAGGTATTGTTGTAACCAAATATGGCATTGCATTGCATAATATGGTACAATCTAATATCATAGGGGTGCTAAACACACCTTCTATTTAAAATAAGCGAGTTGCTAAGTTACAGTTTCTGTAACTTACATCAAGTGTAAAATTACATTAACAGTACAATTAATGTATACTATTCACGTAATTTTAAATTGATTGTAAGTTACAGTAACTGTAACTTAACAAAATCTTTAAAATAATTGTAAATAAACACACCTTATGAACGGGTGCTACTGTAGATGGAATATGTTAGTAAACTATAATGATGCCCATAAGCTCGTGAACCCCGCGCGTCCGGTCGACCATCTCTATATAGCAAAAGATTTGAATTTAGGGTTTTTCTACCAGCTTGAGAATTTTCATGAAGATGAGATTTGAATTATTAGGTTAACTAACCAATAACTCAAAGTCCGTATCGCTTTCTTGACAAAGAAATAAAATACATGAACAAAAAGATTCCACTTAACCCAATAATATAGTTTTTTTAGTCCACTTTTTGTTAGGTGAAATAGGGACTAATATTTATATACGAATACTTATGGAATATGCTGTTGAAGATTTTGGATAGGAACCAATATCTCCGAAAGAAATATATATATATAACAATAAATAAAATAAAAGTTGAGAATAACAATAGTGCAGTTAACGTGAAAAAACACTTTTAACGGAGAAAAAGTATAACCGTCAAGATTAACTAAATAAAATTCAATATTATTACACTCAATCCCTTAACGATAGCAATGTCAGAGAAATCTAACTCAAATTTGAGATACTCGAATTAGAAGTTGTATATTTACGCACACACGCGTATACAGTATGCGAATATTTACATGAATTTCCGTGCTAATCGTAATGATTTTATAAAATCTTTTACGGCGTTATAAAATGTTTTACGGTGTGACAAAACATTGTGCTTTCCGGATAAGTGTTTGTCCTCGTACTGGTGTTAAAAAAGGAAAAAAATGTAGAGAAATAAAAGCCCAACGCACACACAATGGTTTAATAAACAAGCGGTTAATTTCTAATGTAGAGTTGATCTTATTCTCGAGTTTTTTTATTATAGAGTCAACTTTCCGAATATTAGTAAGAACATGCCTGCATTATTCTTGTCCTACAGAGTCAAATTTCATAGTTTGAGTATCTCACTTAAGTGATCGCAGCAATCACGAAACCTAGGACAGTATTGCCAGCTCACCTCCGGATGAATACGATCGGCTCCCGCAGCCTCGATGGCAGCAAGCATGACATTGAGTATGCTGATCATCATCACCAGCAGTGTCATTGCCACCAACTTCGGTGCAAGTTTCTCCACCTGCATGCTTCTTTCAGAATATATATGAAGACACCGGCTGAATTTGAAGTGTATGTTATTTGATTCGATTGGAAGAATGGGCGCTGGCCAGGCTTTTCATAAGGGAGACTTACTAAATTTAGCAGGGAAATAACTGGTGCATGTTTGGGATAGCGGTGGATTCTGTGAAATGATATCATTTATTTACGAATCTGCTCTCAAATTTTGTTTGATAATTTCTTATTTAATGATTGCTAGTGTATTGAGTCATTTATTTTCTTAAAAAATTATGTATAAATTTGTTGAATAATATGAAAACTTAAATATAACTTTGGTATATAATTATCAAATGAGTGATAATTTAATAACACAGCAGAATTCTAAATGTTGAACAACTTTCTTTCCGTTTTAATAACTGTTGAATTTGGGAACAAATTATCAAAGAAAATTCCAAGAACAAATCAGGAGTCTTGATCTGTAAAAGAACCCCTAACATACCTCATTATCCATTTAACAACACCCCAACGAGTCTTATTTGGATAACTCAGAAATCTACTGACCACACTCACTATATGGGCTATATTACGCCTAGTGCACAGCACTGCATACATCAAACTCTCCGTATCCTATGTACATGGTATCTTATTCATTTGAACTTTTTCAGCTCCTAAGATTTAAGTTGTTGACAGCTTGAATTGAGAACCAAAATGGGTTAGAATAGGCTTGCTATTGTGCATATCAAATCTTTCTATAACATTCTTGATATATTTTTCTTTGCTTAGAAACAAAGTGTTGTGCAAATGTTATTGAACTCGCAAGTACACGAATCTATTGTAGAATAGATTAATGGTGACGAGTGTCGATCTCACAAGGAGGTAGGTTTTAATTATGTACAGAATTAATTTTCTTGTAAATTATTCTTGAATTTAAATTATAATGGCAGGAATTAAATTGAACTGAAATCTATTAAAATGATGTGCTTGGGTATCCGGATCTATATAAACATACTCCATGGGCTAAATATTCCATATTAATGCCAATTAAATTATAAGGGGGGATTCTATACCTCATGAACTACGCTCAAATAAATATGGTGCCAAGGGCTTATCGTGCCAAATAATAATAACCTTGTACTAGGGTGCCGGTTTAACTAGGGCGGTATCTAGACAAGACTATTATTATTTATCAACGAAAAGTCAAAATAACCACAAATATTAGAGAGGAAAAGAAAGTAAATTTACTAAATTAAGCCCATGGAACATGTTGAGATTTCACCTTCAACCCAAGCTTAAAAGAAAATTAGCCACTCATATTTTAACTAAGGATAAAAAGGAAATTTTATTAAAATATAAAGAAACTACAAGATAGAGAAGGAATTACAAAAATTTAAGTTTAAAAATGAATTCAGCCCCCTTTTTTATAGATACATTGAGTGAATCGTGACCATCGGATTAAAAATAGTTCGGACTCTCAGGATTACGCCACATCATCAGTCAACATTTTAATAGTAAATAATCTCATGTATGCGCATGTACTGTACACACTATTTTTACTCTACTGAGATGCTGCCACGTTATCGATCCACAGTACATAAGAAATTTAGCCTAATAAGATTTGACACATCATCAGTCAATGCCACGTCATCGATCAATGCCACGTAAGCAGTCAATTTCACATAATTTGTCCAATCAAATACTGTCACGTCATAGGTAGTTGCCACATCATCAGTCCGTATATATAAACAGTAACATGAACAGTACCGTACGTATGAACATTATTATAAACAGTACCGTACATGTGAATAGTGACATTTTTCCTTTTATACTCTTCCTAAGGTTTTCGACCGTTCTGAATCCAAATATGACGTCCGTTTTGCTGTCTGATCACTTGTTCATTATGAAATGATCGTGATACCTCTAAAATATATAAAACACATAATTATAATAAAATACATATAATTAAATAACAAAATACTTAAAATAAATAAAAGTAGCAATGTTAGTGAGATTTGAAACATAAAATAACGATTTTCTCCTTTATAAATATACATTTTTTAACACTCAACACAAAGTACCAACAGCTTTGTTTTTAAAGATATCTATGCTAAAGGTCATTTTTACACTACCTAGATCCTTCATTTCAAACTCACATTGCAGCAGATTCTTTAATTTGTCTATCTTAGTTTTGTATTTACTTGAAATCAATATACCATCCATATAAAGAAGCAAGCATACAACTCCACCTTGATCTGAGTCACCATAGTAAACACAATTATCGTACTTACTCTCATGATAGCTGTTAGTCATCATAAACTCATCAAATCTCCTATACCATTGTCCTGGAGATTGTTTGAGTCTATGTAATGATTTGTGCAGCAAACAAGCATGATCCTTCTTTTCTTTTGCTCGAAACCTTCAAATTATATTATCAGTATTTGTTCTTCAAGATTTCTATAAAAAGCAGGCTATTTTGACGTTCATTTGCTCAAGTTTCATGTCAACCAAAGCCACCGTAGCTAAGATCGTTATTATATAACTATGTTTGACAACTGAAGAAAAAATTTCATTGCAATTTCTGCCTTCTCTCTGTGTATACTCTCTAGCTATAAGTCTTGCTTTATACCTAGAAGGCTTAACATCTAGAATACCTTTTTTTTTTTTCAAAGGTCCACTTACAACTCATTAGCTTCTTATTACCTATATTTGGCACAAGTGTCTAGGTATTATTTCTTTATAGAGAATGTATCTCTTCTTGCATAACTGCAAGCCATTTATCACAATACTCATTTTCTATGGCTTTAGAATAATGTTTAGGTCCCTTAATTTCTATAACATTAGCACTAACAATGAAAAAGTAATTAAGTTATCATAACCCAATCTATCTAGTGCTCTAGTTTGCCTTCTAACCCTATCTCTATTGGTAGTCTTGTAGATCAAATTACTATAAAATTGGTGACTCAATTTCTTTAACTTCAGAATGCATCTTATCCTTATCATCAGGTGCCCTTATTTCATGGCCAAGAAACTCCACTCAAGTGTTAGAATATCAACAAACTATTTACCATCATTATCAACATTTACATTAGTATCACATACTGCATTTCTTTTCAATAATGTAGCCTCATGACACCCTATATCTCTACCAATAATGAGCTTTTTTTTTTCACACCAGACCTTGTACCTTTAACTTCATTAGATTATATCTAATAAACATTTCTATCAGCACTTTAGCATTAAGTTTACCCTTACTGATGTAAACATAAGTAAGGCACATAAAAATCTTGACACTTTTATACTTTATAGCTCTTTCTAACCATATCTCTTTAGTTGTCTTAAAGTCAATAGTTGTTGATGGGCTTCTATTAATTAAATAATAGGCTATACCAACTGTTTTTGCCCAAAAACTTGTTGGAAGTTTTGAATTAGTAAGCATCTATTTGGTTTGTTTGCTAGAGTCTTATTCATCCTTCAGCTAAATGGCTGAGCTAAGGGGTAAATATAACTGTTTTATATCTCAAAACGCCATGCTCTTGACAGAAGGTCTTAAACCATATATTGCAAAATTCTAAGCCATTGTCAGTTTTTAAGGCCTTTAAGTTCCTCCCACTTTGGTTTTCTACCAATATTTTCCAAGCTTTCAACTTTTCAATAGCCTAATATTTTTTTTTCAAAATATAAAGCCATACTTTCCTTCAGTAAGCATCAATTAAAGTCATGAAATATCTACCCTCAATAATGATAGTACTTCGACTAGGCCCCATAAATCAGAATAAAAGAGCAAATACTAAACAAGAAAAGCTTGATCCTAGCTACTATAGGTGAACTCTTCCTCCTGATTGACTAAGGCAAATGACTAAACTTGTAAAATAGGAAATGAAATGTTATCTGCCAACTCCCCTCTTTCTTCTTCTACAAATGCATTAGTAGTAGTATAGTATGTTCTTTTTTATCTTTGCTCTTAGCATAGCAGTTAGGCCCAAAACAGAAGGGGAGCGATTTATATTACGGCCTCTGACAAGTTAAAGTAGGCACAAAGTGCTAAGAAAAGAGCCTGGAATACTCTGAGACATTCTTAGACCTATTCATTTCTTTAGGAAACTTAGCTTTATATGTTTTACCAAAAACACAATTTTCACAAAATTTAAGACTACCTATCTTGTCACAACATAACATCCCTTATTTTTCAAGTTCTTATAGTCCTTTTACACTTATATGACCAAGCCTAATATGCCATAACTTTGTCTTATTTACATTAAATGTTGTTATCATTATGACATTTGGAGGTATAGAAAAGCCAATAAACACATATTACCTATTTCTCTTTTGATTTTTCATCACTACAGACCCCTCTTAATCACTATTATCCCTCAATTATCTAAACTAAATGAGTACTTAGAGCTATGTAACATGCTTAAAAAGATCAAATTTCTCTTTAACTTAGAAGCATGTCTGACCCTATATAGAGTTTTAATGACTCCATTAAATATTTTTATCTTGACAGATCCTATACCAACAATTTTATACTTATTTAATATGATTTTAAATTACAACTCCTTTTTCATTAAAAAAGTGTATAATCTTTTATTCAAGAAAAGTCTATGAGCCAAGGATTTTTTCTTACACAAACCTTCCACCTTATTCTAAATTCTTAAGGTTGTAATTTCCTCAAAAATCTCTTTTAAAAGTCATTACAACTGAAGATTAGAGTGCTGTGAGCTCTATTTTGGATCTATTCCATCTTCTTTTCGAGTTTAGAACTTGCAACAACCTTTGAATCTTCTTCTTCTAGAGCAAATTCAATGTGCTGATGTAGAAGGAAAGCCTTCATCTTCATCTTCCATAGAGAAAAATTACCATCAGTGATGAATTTTCTGAATTTCTTGTTTTGAAAGAGATATGGCAGAGATCCACCAAGTTTTGATACTACTTGTTGAAATTTAGGAACAAATTATCAAAAAAAATTTCAAAAGTAAATAAAAAATAGAGAATAAGAGCATTGGAATCGAATCTATACATAAACTGACAAATTGAGCAAAACAACATTGTTTGAAGGAAAAAATCACAAGCTTTTATTTCTCAAACTGATTACATAAAAGGTTACAAGCTTTTGATCAAAGCAAGAATTACAAAATTTGAAGAGGAAATAAAAGAGAAATCATACACGCAACAGAGGCTATACAAAACCCTCTTTGGGCTAAGATTTTTGGAAAATTTCCAGAAAAAATACTAATGACCATTAGATTTTTGCCACATTAGTAAATTATTTGCATATTGACCCATAAATTGAATGTAATATGAATTATGATTTAATAACTCTCTTTCGATTAAACTTAAGTCTTCAAATCCACAACTTAATTCTTCACAATAATTATTACAGTATTAGTTTATATAATAAGAAACCAACTGAACTCTTCAAACAAACCATATTTTAGACATTTGGTTCATGACTTTGGGTGGAAATTAACTTTTTAAGATTTAATTTAAGGGAATTTCTTTTTGTTTTGAATCTTAGCAATTTGTATTGTTATTTTTAAAATTTTAGTAATCAAACTATCATTATTAAAAGTAGTACTAGACATCTCAAAATTTGATTGTAAATAATGTGGTATTCATTAATTAATGATAAGATAATACATTAATTTATTTCAAACATTTGAAAAATTGCTTAATGAATGACACGTCACATGCCAAAAATTTAGAATGAAATTTTGGATAAAACTTTGTGATGAAGTGGGTAAATTTAGAAGAATAAAGAACAATTACACTATATTCAGAGGGATATAGTAAACCTTGTCCTTTAATATAATAAAAAAGTTGAGTTAGTGAATTAGAAATGAGTTAACTAAAAAATTATAAATAATGAATGAAACTAGTAAAGGTGATAATGAGGAAAGCAATTTGGGTCGCAAGAAAGAATTTTACCAATCTTTAAGTGCAAAGAAGCCTGCGAATAAAGGTATATTGCGATTGAGTCTAGTTGGTCAAGCCATTGGCCATTTGATTAGTCTTTTTAAATGAGTGAGTGATGTGAAAGTTCATTTGACTAACTAAATGACAATAATTCAACTATAAATTCTGATTGTCCATGGAAGGAGTATCATCTGATTAAGAAGTAAACTAAGAACAAACATAGAATCAATCTCAAACTATAAGTGCACCCTCCTTAGAAAAACCAAGCTTAACAACTAGGATAGCTGCCATAGTCTCTGAAAAAAATGTTGTATTGTGGCATAGAGGCATTCTAAATAACCTACCCAAGAAGGAATCAAATCAGGTTCCTTTTGGAAAGCCCATCTTTGTTAGCTTTCATACAACCGCAATTAGAAGGCTTCCAAGTGATTAGAATCTCAATCCTTAGAGCTCCAATAAAGAGAAAGGCAAGAAGCCAAGGCAAATCACAACATCCTTAGGAAAATTTTCATGTTTAAGGTGGCATAGTTCAGCCCTTACCAATATTAAAATCAACGATCACTTGATTGAGAAATTATATATTGTATTCATCTCTAATCTTACTCTTAACCAAGGACCAACTTGGTATAATGTTTTAAATTAAATAAAGCTTATATAAGTAAAATTTTTATTAGTGGAGTTTTTACAAGTAATGATTTTACAAAAAAATTTAGTTATTTAGTTGTTAGTGAGGACATTTATTAAAAATTTTAAAGTTATATTAATAAATGAATGAAATAACATTGTCAAATAAATAAAGAATATTTTTTATATTTTAATATTTTAAAAAAATTTCAACCTCTATCCCTAAAGTCTAAAATTTGATATCTTACTATTAGAGGTAAAATAACTTTTTTATCTTCAAAAGCACTAATTAAAAAAAAAACAAATAACAATGAATGAAGATTTTGAAAAGATCTTGTGAGATTAAATAAGTACATACAATATTAAATAAACCTAGCAGCAAGTGAAACAACAACCTCCGCTTTTAGTATCAAACCCTTTGTAGAACCCTCTAGGGCATTTTATTGAATGAATATTTGCTTGTAGGCTTTTATATAAAATTATCTTCTAATTCTCTAAGTCATTCTTTGTAAAGAATAGACCTACATTATTTTTTTTTATAAAGAATGGATCTAGATCTTTTTTATAGGGTCAAAGATAAGCTCTTTAGGCATTTTACTTAAAATTATTTTCTAAGTGCCTTGGTTATACTTTATAAAGAAAGGGCCTAAGTCGTTCTTTGTAAAGTTAGACTTAACTAATTCTTTACAAAGAATGAATCTAGGTCATACTTTAAAGAATCATCTCTTTAGCACATTGTTGAAGATTCACTTTTTGAGCATTTTACTTGAAAATATTTTCTAAATGCCTAGGTCTTTTTTTGTAAAGAATGAACTTATATTGTTCTATGTAAAAGTAGACCTACGTCATTTTATGTAAATATAAAACTTAGGTCGTTCTTTGTAAAGAGTGAAATTAGATCACTCTTTATAAAGATGGCAAAATGTAGGCTTAGATTGGACTTTTTCATGCCTAAACTTAAGTCCATTAGAGTAAAAGTGTAAGGGCTAGGCCCATTTTGGGCTTCAGCAAGGCTCAACCTTCGTTTATTTTTTTTAATTTCTTTTAAATTGTCATAAACTTAAAATAAGTTAATAAAAATCATATTGTTATAAATAACAATGAACTTAAAAATGAATATTACAAAAATATTAAATAAAGAAAATGAAGCAAACAAAAGTTTAGAGATTTAATTTTTTAATATTAAATTCTTTAATTCAAACATGCTCTTAATTTATTAACACTTAAAAAAGAGTTTTGTCTTATACTTATAAGTTTTTTGATTTATTACTGCTAAATGACCTAAAGACTTAAGCTTTTATTTTGATTTATAAATTTAATTTTTTTAAAATAGATGGCTTGAGCTTGATTGAAAATTCTTTTTTCCTAAGCCCTTGTTAGGCCCTCATATGGAATGCCTTGACCAAAGTCTGTGTCAATGGACAAAGTTGGCCCGAGCTTAAGCTAATCTTGACTTTTTTTCATCTTTAACTCTTTATAAAAAATAGACATTGGTCTTTTTTTTTTTTTTTTTTTATAAAAGCACTGCTTTTAGTGTTTTGTTGTATCTTACATTTGGATATTTTACTTTGAATTCTAAGTACCTAAGATATTCTTATAAAGAATGAGCCAAGGTTTTTTTTAGATAAAATATTTTTATTACGCCTATATTTTTTTTAGGGGATTTTGGCCCATTCATAAATTGATTTAACAACACCATAACCTTAATAAGAGTAGAAAAACATCATATCATTCATTAATTAAAACATTGATGATGATGATGATCATGTTAAAGTTGATGATAATAATGTTCATGTTGAAGTTGGTGATAATAATGGTGAAGACAAAAATCACAATATAAGATTAAAATTTAATAATGCTTTTAGGGTATGTTTAGGTATGTTTAACACACTATATTATATTATATTAGCTGTATTATATTATAGTGTATACATTAAGGCATATTAAGTAGTAATTTAATATCATATTTAGTACAATATGTACTGCAATGTTTGCAATAATATATTATTTACTATTAATTTTAAACTAATACTATTTAAGTTTATTAATATTTAAGTACTTGTAATTAGTTATATTAAATTACTAAAAAAATTATTTTTATAGATTAATTATTGTAATATAATTAAATAATGTAATAGTAAATTATATTTTTATTTTTATAGATTTTTTAAGTATTTATTATTATTTATATGTGTTTTAACTTGATTTTAGGGTGAAGAAAAAAGTAGAACAAAAGCCAAGCTAAACACAATAAACTCGTATTAAGTGAAAGGGTGCCTTGCCTCCTCGAAATGTGTTGCTTGTTTTGGCCTTTGGTGAAACAAAAGAAAGAATAAAGGAGCTAAGTTCATGGTGAGTGTCTTAGATGTAGAGAAAGTTGGCTTGAAAGAATATGGCTTGAAAGGCTATTCTTATCCTATAAAAGGAAGGAAAAAGGCTAGAGGTGGAGTTGACGGCGGCAACAACCACACTTTGATGCTTAAATTAGTGCTTGAATTTTTTTCTTTTTTTTTTTGTGTTAAGATATTGCTAGCTTTAACAATGGTGGTTGGAGGTTGAAGAAAGCATGAGCCTTATTTTTTGTGTGTTGATTATGAAAAGTGAGAAACATAGAACATGAGCACTTTTATATAGAGTATTTTAGGGTGTTTGGTTGTCATGTTATCTTGAGCATTTTTATTTATTGGTTTGCAAGAAGGATATTCTTGTCTTTTGGCTTGTGTGATCATTTTGGGGCATTGGGCACATGCTTGGAGAGAGAGAGGATAAAAAAGCCTTGCTGACTCGGGTTTTTCACAGACTTTGACCTAAGCCTCCCACACGAGTGCCTGGATATAGGCATAGGAAAAAAAACTTAGACCACACATTTAAAATTAAATAATAAATTAAATTTAAAAATAATAAATAATAAATTATTTAAATATAATCAATAATAAATTATTTAAATATAATCAATAATAAATAAAAAAATTTAAAATTATGATACTAAACTCTCTTTTACATATTAGTAAATTAAGAGAGTGTTTAAATTAGAGAATTAAGTACTAAAAAATTAATTCTCTAAATTTTTATTTACTTAATTTATTTATTTATTATTTTATTTTAAAATATTTATTTTTTAATTTATCATTGATTATAATAACTTGATTATTTTTAATTTATTTTAAGTTTATAATAAATTTAAAAAATTTTAAAAATTAAATAGAATTCCCAACCCCACCTAAACCCAATCCAAACTTGTAATGGGTTTGACCCATACCTGGCCCTTTCACTTCTAGTCTAATGGGCTGGGGCTTGGATTGAAAAATCCTTCCCGAGCCCTTAATTTGCTAACCCTACTTAGAGAACAAGCAGTCGTGTCATTTGTGTATTTTGTTCACAGGTACACGCATTGAACTCTACTGGGTGGTCCACATGCCTCTGTAAAGGTTATTTTGCAGTTGTTGGCATGGCGGCTAAGGATTAATGGTCGCAACTACCTGCGCATGCTGCTTGTAGCTTTTTCACAAGTTTGTTTCTTTTTTTAGTAAAATATTCCTCAATTGATTCTCCATTTTTTGCTAAAGAATTAATTATTCTTTGCAACGATAGTAACAGCTGACGCAACTAATATTTTGTGCATTTTCTATAGCGATTTTATCATTAATACAGTAAAATCTGGGTGCTTCTTCGATATTTGGCATACTCAGACTAAGCTAGTTTCCCCTTGGTAATTTCTTCTTTTACATTGCTCATTCCCTTTGTACATGGCATTTTCACATTTATTTCCCAAACAGTATGAAATTTTTAAATACTAATCAATTTTTATATATTAATTATTATAATATAATCAAATAATGTAATATTATAATATATATTTACTTATTTGATAGTAATCAAGTTTTACATATTAATTATTATAATATAATTAAATAATACATTCTTTAGTTATATTTTAAATATAATTAAAATATAATATAATATAGTATTGTTGAATAATAAACTATAAATTCGTAAATTTATATTAATAATTATATTGTAAAAATAAAAATAAAAATCAATATTGTATAGTATTATATTAAATTAAGCATCCATTTTTATTTATTATTATAAATAATTAAATAATTAAAAATAATGCGGCAAACTGCCGTATTAGCTAAGCTCGATTGGGAGTCGAATTTAACAAATGCAGCAATTGTCGTAGCCAAACTTGGGGCTGCATTGGATAAATTCCATGTTTTAAGAGGTGCTAAACATACCCTTGGTATTTAAAATAATTATAAATAAATAGTTGAGTGGGTGCTAGATGAAGCGTGTTATAAACTATAATGATGCCCGTATGCTCGTGAACCCCGCGCGTCTAGATGATTATCTCTATTCAACAAAATATTTGAATTTAGAGTTTTTCTACATCTTTGAGAATTTTCATGAAGATGAGATTTGAAATTAAGAGGGTAACTAACCAATAACTCAAAAATCCATATATCGCTTTATTAAAAAATCAATAAAATCCATGAATAAAAAGGTTCTACCTAACCCAAAAATGTAGCTTTTGTTAGTCCACTTTTTGTTAGGTGAAAGATGGACTAAAATATATGTACGAATATTAATGGAATTTAATGTTGAAGATTTTGGGTAAGGACCAAAATCTCATAAGGGAATATATCAAAAAATTATATAAATAAAATAAAAGTTGAGAATATAACAATAGTGTGGTTAACGTGAAAAACATTTTTAATGGAGAAAAGTGTAAACGCCATGACTAACTAAATTAAATTCAATATTATCACACTAAATCTCTTAACAATAGTAATATCAAAGAAATTTTAATATGGAAGAAATCTAACTAAAATTTGAGATTCTTGAATTAGAAATACACACACACACATATACAGTACGTGAAATTTACACGAATTTTCATACGAATAGGTAATCATTTTATAGCATCTTTTCGGCGTTATAAAATATTTTACGGTATTACAAAACATTATGCTACTCTAAAAATATTCTACAAAGGGTTTACAAAATGGAAGTGGAAGGTGTTGTTTGACTTACAGATAGTTTTATTTAATAGTCATACGTAATTATTTAATCTTATAAGTTCTTTTTAAAATTTTCATTAATTGCTATTTGGTTCAACAAACAAGGATATAAAGTCTTTAGTTGTCCATTTGAAAGATTCCAATTGATTTGTGTCTTACGTTGACTAGTAAAGAGGTGTTACTTGTGATTATAAGTGGGATATGTTCCCTAACCAAATTGGTTAGTCTTTTGGGTTTGATACCTAGAAAATATAGGCTAAACCCATCCAATAAGTGGCATTAAAGCTAGATCCCAGAAGACAAAATGTAATTGTTAACATATACATATTTTGGTAATTAATTTTGATGATAACAAACAATTAACTTAAGTTAATAAATGGGTTCTAAGACTCACAAAATTTCAAGTTTTCTTTTAGAGTCAAAACAAGGTACGTATTTAACAATTCTTGGAAGAACTAGAACAAATTTGTAAGTTAAATGAAATTCTGGGTGTAAATGGCTAACCGATTATAATAAACGGTTAACCGATAAGATTTTGTGAGATACTGGAAGTAATCGGCGAACTGTTAACATATAACAGTTAACTGATATCGTCAGCTCTTTAAGATCCTTCAAAGTTAAAAAGTTAACAACTTAAGCCTTAACCGATAGGCATTTTGTGAGATACTGAAAGTAATTGGCGAACCATTAACATATAATAGCTAACCGATATCGTTAATAGTTTAAAATCCTTTAAAGTTAGAAGGAACCGATTACAGAGCTTTATATCATGAGATACTGGATTTTAACGGTAAATCGTTAATTTATAACGGCTAATCGATAAGTTCCAGAATCGACATTCTTTATAAATTCTTAATCGTTTAGTGAAAACGGATCAAGTGCTTTATTGTGTAGGTTTCTGGACGATAACGGTGAAAGGGCAATTCTTAACGGTCAACCGTTTATTTGAAATCATGCTCAACGATAAGATTGACCAAAGAAAACTGCTAACCGTTAACAACTAACGGCAAACCGTTTTCTATCAGATGAAAGAATAACGACTAGTTTTCAGCTTCAACTATAAATATACTCATCCATTTCAAATCAAGGACTGACGACAACACAACTACTGAGCTTATATACAAGTTTACCATCTACAGAAAGCTTTAAAAATATATTTATATTTCATTCATTCATACATTGAGCATTAACTTGTAATCTTGAAAGATTGTGTGAGAGATAAATCAATTTGTATTTTTTTGTCTTGAGTGACTGCAAGTGTGGGATACATTTGGGTTAAGAGATTTGGAATAATCTCTTGTTGTAAAGGTCCATTGACACCTGGGAAGTCAATTGTAAGTTGTTGAAGCTTTGGAGGCTTGCATAGTGGAATCCTCAAGCCCGGAGTGCTTGGAGGGGTGGACGTAGGCGGTGATAGCCAAACCACGTAAAAATCATTGTGTTTGCTTTCTCTTCCCTATTTCTTAATTTATTTATCACTGTTTGTTTATTCAATTATTTCAAATTTGTTTGTATTGATTGAGTAATTTATTTCTATAATTTTTAAAAACTCAATTCACCCCCCTCTTGGGTTGTCTAGTTAGAATTTCAGTAATGATAGAACAACTCAAGTGTGTTAGATGGAAGAACTGGGGAGTTATTAGAATTTATAAGTAAAATATGTCAATATACTAAATAAGTTTGTCTTTTGGTTTAAATACCTAAAAAATCTTAAGCCAAGCTACTCGCTGCCCCCTAAAGAATTCTAATTTGTGTATCGAGAGTTCATTGTTTTGTGAATAGTTTATTTTCCAAAACCTTCAAGGTGAATTAAATACTAAGAAAACTTATTAAAGAATGGTATGAAAATTAATATGACTTGTTTGCCAAAATCATAATCAACTAGTGATGAGATTTTGTGGAAAAATTGATGTACCAACTTCTAGGTATTCTATAACCAAGCTACCACCAGTTTAGCCTTTTTTTAGAGCTACATTATTAAATTCTTATTTAGTGGTACATAGGGATGAATGATTGATATATAAATGCTTCATTCACTATCCAGAGCATTAAGAAATAATGATATAAAGTCAAGAGAAAAGATGTGCAAGCTAATTATTCCTATCTTTGTGAATAGTTATATAGTAAATTGGCATATAAAGTTAAGTTTGATTAAAAGTGACCTATTAATGTTTTTGGTAATTTCGACTTTAATATATTTAATAGAGTGTAGACTTTTATTGTTCAGAGATCTAAAGGTAGTATTTATGTGATGATGAGTTGAAGTCGGAATACTTAACGATAATAAGAAAAGTTGTCTATATAAGTAGATATGGTCCCTAGGTTATAGGTAACATTCTATTCTCTTCCAATATCCCATCGTTAGAGAGAACGCACAGAGAAAATTAAAAGATTATTTCAGATAATATGTTAATCTAGAAGGTTAATCTTATAACGCTATTATGAATGAAACGTAATGTTGGACTAAGGATCCAACAATGTTTCAATTGGACTATATGTGTAATGTTATAATCATGCTCTATAAAAATAACTATATGAGGTCGACCTTGTTATCGTTATCGAAATGTATCTACAACCAATCCTGTCCATGAATCATATCAACTTAGGATCAAAGTGGTCTTTGTTACAACTATCAAAACTTGACCCATTAATGGTTAACTATGCCAATAAAACTAATGACATGAATCATAATGTAGATATGTAGCATAGAAAATTTATGTAATGTGATCTTAACATGTCTATTTTTAACTAGTCCACCTTTAACCTTAGTAAGATCAATCCATAACAAAATTAGAGTATCAATAAACTAAAATTTTATTTCTATAGAAAATAACCTCAAATATCTATTAACTAAAATAACCAAAGTATGTCTATAATAAAATAACATTTAAAGTTACAAAGCCTATTAAAACTGAATATCTTTTAATGATATGAGACCTAGATCAGCAATATGCTCATAAAACATTTTAGGATAGTAATCACTTAGTAAGCATATCTATAATTATGGAATTTGTGCTGATGTGTTCTAAAGATAACTTTTACTCTAAACTCTTTCTTTAATAACTATAAACTTTATGTCTATATGTTTTGACTTTGTCGAACTTCTATTATTATTGAAATATAATACTGTTAACTTATTGTCACAAAATAATTTGAGTGGTCTATCAATATTATTTGTCATGCGTAGCATCATGACAAAATTTTGCAACTATGAACTCTACAAAGAGTTTATAAGAGACATTTTAATACTCTTCTAAGAGACAAAACCTCTAACTAACAACAACAAAATCAGAGTCAGTGTATCCAATGACCTAAAGCTGACTTAACTTTTTATATGTGAGCATGTCATCTTTTATTCTTTTTAAGTACTACAAGGCTTGTTTGGCTACTTTTTAATGATCTACTCTTGGGTTACTTAAAGATTTGTGAAGCATCTTAGACTTTTTATTGCTAATACATAAGAAATCCCCTGCATTTCCTTTTCCTCAAAATTATTCTTTGGTATTGACTGGTATTAAACTTGTTCCCTTAACCATAGAGGTATCACTTAGTTTCACAATCTTTCATATCATATCTCTTAAGAACCTTTTCAATATACCTCTTTTTTAATAGTCCTAGAATACCATGGTAGTGATCTTACCATATCTATATGTTTAATAAAAAAGAAATATCACTAAGATTTTTCATCTCAAAGTTCTTAAGTAGAAATATCTTAATGCCGTGTAATAAGCCTATACTATTACTAGTAAGCAAAATGTCATCAACATATAAAAGCAAAAACATATATTTACTCCCATAAAACTTATGGCATATGCAATCACCAATTAAATTCATCTCAAAACTAAATAAGATGATCACTTGATGAAACTTGAAATATTATTGTCAAGATGATTGCTTGAGCTCATAATTGAATTTCTTAAGTTTGTAAAGCATATTCTTTGGATCTCTTAGTACAAAGTTTTTTGGTTAATTTGTATAGATTGTCTCATTAATGTCACTATTGAGAAATATTATTTTTACATCTATCTAATGTAGCTTAAGATTAGACTGGGCCACCAATGTCATTATAGTGTTAAAAGAGTCTATCAAAGGAACCAAAGAGAAAGTCTTTTTATAGTCAATATTTTCTTTCATATCCATATAATATAACTCAAAACACGCCTTATACCTTTTTGTATTACCTTTCTAGTCCCTCTTGGCCTTAAATATGTATTTACAACTAATAAGTTTTATGCCTTTTGGTCATGGAAAAAATCTATATGTAATTATCTTTCATAGACTTCATTTCTTTATTTATATCATCAATCCACTTCTGGGTGCATGGCTTTATAGAAATTAATTGGATCATTTTTTATTGCTCTAATGTCAACCTTATGTTCTTATAGAAATGTAATATTGTTATATGGCATTTCACTTTTTCTTTTTCTAATGGATATTCTTAACTGCTAGAGAATATATGTCTATAACATTTTTATTTTCATGTATCTATGTCTTTTAAACTTTGATTGAGTGTGTTTCGTTATAATTTAAGTATTTTACGTATTTTAGGGGGATTTTGGTTATTTCACGATTAATGAGAAATTAGATTATAAAACAAATATCATTTTTTGGTTAAAAGCCTTAATAAGGGCATAAAGGGCTAGGTTGTAATTTTAGGATCTTAGGAGAGTCTAACTGATATGACATTGACCGATGACATGGCAACATCCCGAATGAACTAAAAAATGAGCTTATTATAAATGCAATATACTTATTCAATGCTAGTTGACTATATATTTATTAATGACATAGTGACGTATTATTAGAGTAAAAACACTAGTGGCATTACATACAATTCATTGAATCATAATCTTAATGACTCATTCCATCTAATCAGAGCTTGTCACGTGGTGCAATCCTGAGTATCTAAGTTTTTTTCATCTTATGGCCTTGACTTACTTATTTATCTATAAATAGAAAAGTATTATCCTGTATTTTATATTTTTCATCACCTATTTATGTTTGAGAAACATATGGAGAATTTTTCTTTTTTAGCAAAGTGGTGTGTGTGCATATGTATGTATGTATGTATGTATTATGTATGTCTATATACATATCTGTATGTGTGTTAGCGCATTATAATAAATAAAATAGAGAAAAAAAGAAAATACAATAAATAAATAAATAAAGGAAAATTATCCACGATTAACCTTTTGCTATTTTTTACTTTTTTAAAAATACACAATCTTAATTTTCTTTTTTTTGCTGAGCTCCATTTGAATTTATATTATTTTGTACCTCTTCACCTCTATTTTCAAATCATTAACACTTTGCTGATATTATAAGGATAAAATGATAATTTCATCCACATTTTAAAAATGATGTCGTTTAAACTTTGTAATAAAGGAAAAAAAATGAAAAGAAGGCATAGTGGTCTACTAGCATGGCAAGTAACGAAAACTTCTGTAGTTTATTCCCAACCACCATACATGAAGAAGCAATAGAATCTCACCATTTTTCCTACATTTTCATCAATGAACCATGTTTAAGTTTCAAATCTTTTGTTAATTCAAAGATTCAATAGTATCGGTGAAAGCGGTAAGTTGTTAAGAAGTCGTGACGTTTTATTTTTTTAAGGGACAGAAGCTATAATCAAGTAAGTTTTTTGAAATACTAACTAGACAATCCAAGAGGGGAGTGAATTGAGTTTTTAAAAATTCAGCAAATAAAAACTTAAAGTGATATAAATAAAGTAATCAAATTTGAAATAAATAAATAAATGTACAATGAAGAATAAAGAGATAGAATAAGAGAGATCAAACACAATGATTTTTGTGTGGTTCGGCTATCGCCACCTATGTCCATGCCTCCAAGCACACCGAGCTTGAGGATTCCACTAAGCAAGCCTTCAAGGCTTCAAAATCTTTCAATTGACTTTCAAGGTGTCAATAAACTTTTACAAAAAGAGATTTTTTCTAATCTCTTAATCTAAGTGTATCCCAACACTTACAATCACTCAAAACAAAAATTACAAATTGATTTTTTTCACATAATTTTTAAGATTATAAATCAATGCCCAATGTGTGAATAGATGGAGTAAGAATCTATTTAAAGCTCAATGTAGATTGTATATTCGTGTATATGCTCAGTAGTTGTGTTTTGTCTCTATTTGATTTGATTTGGATAAGTTTATTTATAGTTAGAGCTGAAAACTAGCTGTTATTCATCTTTGTTGACAAAAAATGGATTACCGTTAGCCAATAATGGATAACCGTTAGCGTTGGTCAATGTTAACGTTGGGCTTGATTTCAAAATAACGATTGACCGTTAGTAATTACTTTTTTGCCATTAAGATCCAGAGACCTACACAACAAAAATCTTCTATCCATTTTAGCTAAACGGTTAAAGATTAACAAAGAATATTAGTCTGGATATTATCAGTTAGCCGTTATATATTAACGGTTCGTCGTTAAATTCTAGCAACCTTATAAAACAAAATGCTTAATTGGTTTCCTTTAAACGGAAAAGGATTAACAAGATATGAAGATTTGGATATTATCAGTTAGCCGTTATATGTTAACAGTTTGCCGTTAAATTCCAGCAACTTATAAAATAAAATGCTTAACCGGGGTCCTTTAAACAATAAAGGATTAACAAGATATGAAGATCTGGATATTATCGGTTAGCCCTTATATGTTAATGGTTTACCGTTACATTCCAGCAACTTATAAAATAAAATGCTAAACCAGTTTTCTTTAAACGTTAAAGGATTAACACATGATGCAGGTATGAACGTTATCAGTTAACTGTTAAAATTTAACGGTTCACTGTTTATCTTTAGCAAGTTTAGAAGCCTATCGGTTAAGGCTTAACAAAAAAACTCTTTTTTTGAGCATGAAGATTAAGCTTTTACCCTAAACGGTTAGCCGTTTAAAAATAACAGTTAGCCGTTTAAAAATAACAGTTAGCTATTTACTTCCAGTGTTTGATTTTTACTAAGTTATAAAATAATCGGTTGAAACTTTTAGAAAATAGCCTCTCTCTGCATTTTATCGGTTAACCGTTAAAAATAAACGGTTCACCGATTATTCTCAGAAAATCATATTTTTTTATAGAAATATTCCAGTTTCTTTGAGGTGTGTAAACACACACAGAGAGTTTTAACTTTTAAGAAAATATTTGAATTTGTGAAACTTCAACAAACTTATCAAAAGAGATTAATGGTTTGTTATCATCAAAATCAATAAACAGAATATGTACATGCTAATATTTTGTTTTATTTATTATTTTCATTTGATATTTTACATGAAACAATGTTTTTGAAACAATGCCCATTAATTTTTGTTAATCATAGTTACTAGAAACTCTATAATATAGATTAGGTCCATTTATAACAAACTTGTTGGGGGTAATAAAAAATTAAGGAGTAATTTGTTGTTCTCGACTATTGAGATGCAAATGCATGAAAGATTGTGTTACTATAGTTTAATGTATGTTTATTATACGTATAAAATTTGTGGTTTTTGAAAATTTTTAGTTGCTAAGCAATGGATTATGGTTTTTTGAAATATTTTAGCACCTTGCTATATATCCATCCATATTAAGCATGATGTTTGTTTCTCTGTCTTTTTTTTTTAGTTTCTTACTTGTAATATTAATAATACATTAATAATAAGATAGTAAAATTAGTGGTATCCTTTTGAGGCATAAGGAAGAATTTACGATTGTTGATAACTGTTTGTGTTTATATAGCTCAGTAGCTAGCATTGCACTATACAATATGTGGCTTTGTTTCAAAACTCAAGAAAAATACCAGTGTTGAATCTTTTTTTCCTTTTTTTTTGGACATTTAGGATGCAATAAGGAGAGTTATTGATATCATTTTCAGGCATAAAGAAGAATTTAAGGTTGCTTCAGCCTAATTGTACCATTGTAAAGATTAAGGATGCTTTTTTAAACATTACAAGTTAAGATTCTACCTTACTATAGGCATTATTGGCTGACCTAGAAGTCATGCAACTAAAGTTAATGGTACTGCTAAAGTTACTCTTATTGATGAGGACAATGAAGGTACTACTAAGGCTGAAGTTAATTGTAATTCAGATGGTAGTTTATCTAATGACAATAAGAAGGTGAAAAGAATCATTAACACGAGTATAAATTAGGTGCTGATAGGAAAAATATTCTAAAATTAGGACATGTGTTTACAGGTGTTACTCATTTTATAGAGATATATATTGAACCGAGAAGATTTATGGGTATTTGTAAAGAGGTTGGCTATCCGTGGTATGTGGCTGATGTAAAACAAAATAATGGAACTAGTCTTATGTTACAAGAACACAATAAGAAACATGAATGCAAACTTACTATTGAGACAGTAAAAGTTTCTTCTACTTTGGTAGCTACTAAAAATAAAATGGCATGTTGTTGTTTATCTAAATGTAAAAATTGATCTTTTGAAGAATTTTATGCAAGAGACATATAGTTTGTGAAATACAAGTTATACAATCCAAAAGAGAGTGAATTGAGTTTTTAAAACTTAAACTAATTAAATCACATAAAAATTTATTTTATTACCTAATAAAATAAAAAAATAATAAATTCAATAAAGCACAATAATAAAATAGTAAGGAAGAGAGAGCAAACACAAATATTTTTACATGGTTCGACAATCTCCACCTACTTCCATGCCTCCAAGTAAACCAAACTTGAGATTTCATTATCTAAGTCTCTCAAGACATTAAATTCTTTACAATTAACTTTCAAGGTATTAATGAATCTTTATAATAAGAGATTATCTTTTATTCTCTTCACTCAAGTATTTCTCACACTTACACACTCACAAAGTTTATAAAGAATTTAAGAATTATAACCAATACTCTCTTTTAGAGTGAATATACAAATAATAGATCAATAAATATTTTATCTATAATGATTTGTAAATTGGAAACTCAAAAAATGTTGCATACACTTGTTTATACTTGCAAAAAATTTTAAAATAAAGTTTGATTTGAGTTTAAATAGATTTAGCCTAAAAATTAGCCGTTATAGGTATATTCCAGCACTTAGGCGGCTAACTACTTAATTTAATTTAAAAGACTCTACTTTTAGAAACAAGAAAATTACCGTTAAAATTTAAATTTTCTACAATAACATTATTCACTAATATTATATTTTTACTTAAAACTTTCTATAATTATACTATGATTAAAAATATCATAAAATTTTACAAAAGGTCCAATTTTAGAATTTCTAAATAGTGCTCATTATTCCTAAAAAATTTTAAAATTATGATATGACCCATAACATAATAATATTTTTAAAGAAGCCCCTTTAAAATTTAAACATAATACTTCTAAATTTTAAAGTTCTTAAAATATTTTCATTTTACTCTAAAATTTGAAAATTTGAATTTTTTCTCAACTGGTTAGTTGCTTCTGTCTAGTTTTGATATTTATACTGTAGCTCCAAAACTTTTGTAAATTATAGTAAGGCCTAAAATGTTTAAACTTTTTAAATAGGTCCAAATACAGAATTTTAAACATTGCTTATTTAAAATAAATATTGTAAAACTTATTTATTTTAGTCCACATCTTGAAAATAACTAATTACATAAAATACTTGGCATATAATTAAAAAACCTTACATTTATGAAAAATAATGATTTAGCAAATAAAATCTTTGACCTTTTCAAATGTTAAATTGTTAAGTGTTAGAAAATATATATTGACAAAGGAAAAAATCATTATTTTACACTTCAAGTTCCACTGACTTCTTTATTTTTATGGATTCAAGTCTCTTATGATTTTAATTATTTGTATTTTATTATAATTAAATATTTTATAGATTTTAGGGAAATCATAGTTATTTCACAATAAATGAAATATCGAATGAAAAAACTTACAGTAAATCTGAACTCAGAATGGTCGAAAAATCTTAGGAGGGGCATAAAAGTATAAATGTCACTGTTTACATATACGGTACTGTTCATATATATCGTATAATATACGATAACGTGGCACCGACCAATGACGTGGCAGCATTTGATTAGAGGAATGATGTGGCATTGACTATTTATATGGCATTGACTGATGACGTGACTTGACTGATGACGTGTCACAATCTTATTAAATTAAAATGTTTATGCACTATTGACTAATGTCGTGACAGTATGTTAGTAGATTAAAAAAAAGTGCATACGGTACATGCATATGCACTGGATTATAGCCTTGATGATATGTTCAAACTAATCAGAACTTGTCTCGTGGCGCAATCCTGTGCTTCCAAATTATTTTAATTTAATAGTTATGATTTACTCGTTGTATCTATAAAAGCAGGGCTCCCCCTCTAATTCGACACCCTTGAGTTCATTTTTTAGCTCTATTTTCTCTAATTCCTTATCTATCTTGTACTTTCTATGTATTTTAATAAAATTTCTATTTTACCCCTAGTTCAAAATGAGTAGCTCATTTTTTTTAAACTTGGTTGAAGATGAAGTCTCAATAAGTTCCATAGGCTTAATTAGTAAATTTATTTTCCCTTCCCTTCTAATTTCTGTGGATATTTTGACTTTTTATTGAAAGATAGTAATAATACAGTTATTACTATTTGGTACGATGAGCGCTTAACACCATAATTAATTAGAGCGTGGTTTATGAGGAGTGAATTTTCCCCTCATGATTTAATTAGTACTAATAAGGAATATTAAGCCTTGGTGCATATTAATGTGGATTCAGATGCTTAAGTGCTTTATTATAATAGTTATTATTTTAATTATTCTCGCTATTCTAACTCAAAATTTAAGATAATTTCATCATAATTTCAGCCACTCACTTAGAAAACTAATTCAACACATAATTAAAATCTACCTTCTCGTGGAATCGACACTTGTCACCATTAATTTATTCTACAATAGATTTTTACACTTGTGAATACAATAAAATTTACACAATAAATTTTTGACGCCGTTGCCGGGGAGGTATGTTATTTTAATTTGTTAATTAATTTTTTATTTTTTTCTTTTCTTGTATTTTTTTCTTATTAAAAAAGTAATTCTATAATTTAATTTTTGTAATTTAAATTTCTTTAACTTTCTCTAATTTAATTTAATTTTGTAATTTTTTTAAATTTCTGTAATTTAATTTTTAAGTTATTTTTCTTAGAAAATTTTTTTCGTTCTATCTTATTAATTTATTTTAATTAATTCATTGAATTCATTTTTTAAGTAATTCTTCTTTTGTTGTTTTCTTTTAAAATTGTTATTAAAAAATTTTAAAAAAGTAAATATGTATTTCCTATAATTTAAATTCTTTTCTTTATCTCTTCTTAATATTTCTATAATTTTAATTTTTATTTCATTTTTCATTGTAATTTTTTTTCCTTATTAAAAATTAATAAAAATTCTGTAATTTAATTTTTATAATTGAAATGTCTATAATTCAATTTCTTTAAATTTTTTTAATTTAATTTTTGTTTTACTTTTCTTTGGTATTTTTTTTGTTTATCTTGTAATTTATTTTAATTTTAGTTAATCTTGTATTTTCTTTTTAGTACTTAAGAGTATGTTCATAATAAGGTTTTAAGAATGTGATAAGGTTAGTATCGTAATTTCTCCTTCCTCTTTATTTTTATTAATTTTGTTCTCACTTTTTTATTATTTTGCATACTTGCATGCATGGTTAAATGTCATAATTATCTAATCTTAAACCTATAAACCTATAACTGGATTTTTATTTAATTCTTACTTGGACCTATTCTCAAGTAAGTTACACTCTCGATGTTTTTGGTCCCTTTATTGTTTACGCTATTTCTTCACATTGAGCAGTTGAAATTAAAGATCCACATAATGGTGTCACCTTTAAAGTTAATGGTGAAAGATTTAAGTCATATCTCAAGTATCAACCACGTAAAGAAGACACTGAATTAAATTTGAGTGACCTACTAAATTTGAATTAAGATTTTACTTTTCGGTGATTTAACATTTTTAGATAGTTTCGACGCATACAATCTTATTTCAGAGGCCAAATATGATTCTGTAAAACACATCCTATTTAGAAGTTGTAACCATCAGAGTTAGTATCTTATGTTGAAAATTTAAAAAGACAACCTTGGGAAACAGAAGGTGGGATCTATAAAACTCAACTAGAACTTAAAGTAAACTCATTAAAAGGGCAATGGTAAGTTAATATTTTTTTTATTGTGTGTTATTTTTTATTTGCCTTTACGTTATTTTTATTTGCCTTTACATGTATTATGTTTTTGCTAGATTTATTCTTTGGTGTATTATCAATTTTCACCCTAATTAAGTGGTGGATAACGGTACTCCGTGACAATCAACATTAGTTACTTTAGTTTCCCATAATGACTAATATTCTGAGTTAAAGGCATCAATAAAGATGCGATCTTAGCAAAGCTTTACAAGCGATTTCCTTCACTTCCTTAGAATGCTCTCCTATAATGCTAAGTCCAAATGCATGTGATTGCTTATGCCCTACTGACATCCGATGGATAATCGAAGCCAAAATGCGGTTGGTAGGCGAGTTGCCTCCCAAAATTTATTACATACATACCTGGTTGTGTTAAAGAAAATTATTCAAGAAATAAAGAGCTCGAAAGCTCTCTAATATTTATCATAAGTATACCAGAATAAGATGCGATAAAAAGCCATGTTCTTTTAGAATGATGTCTAATAATAGGGAAGATAATATTCAATTCATTAGGGATAGCTTGAATAAAGAGTCATTAGATAATATCTTTTTATCTCTTGAAACATATCTCAGTAGATATGTACAAAATACAATACTCCAGTTATGACCATTATTCTAGAAAGAATGTGCAAAATATAATCTTGAGAATCTAACTATAAACAACCTTGTTTGTATGGGAAGCCTATAGAGGGTGTTCAAGCCATTTCAAGATGTAAGACCAGAAGAAGATGTGAGCCAAACTACTTGTAAATATCTTTTTATTTCAATATTGTTTTATTTTATTATTGTTTAATCACTTACATTTTTGTTTTTAATAATTTCATGCTATCATTATTTACTTTCTCTTTTTACTATTTTCTTTCTGGTTCTCGAGCCATTTGTTTCATGAGTTATTTGACATAGACATTTTACCTCATTTATAATTGTGAACCATTGTCACCAAAATCATTAAATATGACTTTTTTTAAGGCACTCACAAATTATTTTTAAGAGATATCTAATGGCAGCTACTCCTAACAATAAATAAAAAATATTTGTGTACTTTCTAGATTTAACTATTGTAAATATAAGGAATTTATTAAGGTAGCCTTAGATCTTGGTTGAAGCATAACAGCTAGGAACTATACTTAGTTTATGGAGGAGGTGACTGAGGGTTATCAAAATTGGTTGCAGAAGCCGCTTATACCAGAAGAAGCCAAGTGTTAGACATCATCCCAACAACCTTGAAACCTTTCGGCTATTTGTTTAACTCACCAATTGGAGAAGAGTTAGTCATCTCAAGTATGCAAGAGAGAATAACTAAAATGCTGAATCATGCTGATGCCTTTATTTTCTTACGAGAAGATCTTATAACTCTAGAGGTACTAATGACATCAATATTTTAGTCCCATCTGAACATTCATCAGAAACCCATCAGTTTGTTAAATGTCAATAACTTTTATGATGGCTTTATTACATTTCTTAACCATGCAATAAAAAATTATTTCATTCCTTCTGCAGTGAAAAAAATCTTTATTTGTGCTCACACTGCTAATGAGCTACTTGATCTATTACAAGCCTATAGACTAGAGCCATATCCCAGGACCTTAGTGTTAAAGTGGCCAACTAATGATGGTAGCAGTAGCCGCAGCAAGAAGTGCAAATTAGATTCAATTCTGCGTTGTAAATATTTTCTTTTATATTACAGCACTTAGGTGATATATTCTAATCTCTATTTCTTTGCTTTAAAATATTGAAGACAATGTTTTATTCTGGTTAGGGGAGGGAATAGTTGATAATTGTGGAATGTCTCAATTTTCGTAAAGTTTTTATTAATTTTTGTAGAAACTAATTGTAGTTAACTTTTTACCTTAAAGATAGCTGAATAAAGAGTGTAGTGAGTCTAGAAACGCATCTTCATAGTTTGAAAGTTCAAAAACAAAATTTTACCTTTCAGTCAATTTTTATTATTAAGCTTCATTTTAAGTGTAATTTTTCTAACTTCCTCTTTCTAACTTCTCCTTTATAAATATACACTTTCAAAATTTTGAGTTGAAGATGGCTGAATATGAAATGTCATGATTTTTGAAATGCATCTTCTTAGTTTTTCTCACAAAAAAAAATTTTAAAAATATTTTTACGATCTTTTTAACATGATGACTTTCAAATTTTAGTATTTGTATTATTCTTGGTCTTGAGTTTTGTTACACCATGTTTACTACTCTACATGTTGATGTCGGAGACAAAAATATGAGTTACTTGAGGAATATACATGTCATAATAAATTCCAAGTGAGTTCCTAAACCTACTATTTTTCTTGGAGAGTAACCCTTTTTGCCCATTCTTTATATAGCTTAGCAATTGATTATTTTATACATGATCTCTAAATTTCTTTTGAGTCAACCTTCTAAAAAGAATTATGTGTTACTAAGTCTGAAAGTGTATCTAACTAATAGATATGGAAGATTATTTAGAGCCCTAAAAGATGACGGAAAGGCAATTTTTGACCCGTTTGAGCTTTTCTTGCTATCTCTTTTGTGAAATATCCTTGATTAAGCCTTTTGAGCCTTAAAAAAAATTATTATCCTTTTCTTTGCTAACTTATTATCTCAACCCACCTTCAATCTAAAATATTACTCGATATCGTACAAGTTTCATAACCTATTTGTGTTTGAAAAAAAAGTAAATAATTATTTTATTCAATAAAATTGTGCCTTATTAAAAAAAGAAAAAAATTCATAGATATATATATATATATATTAGTTTTAAAAAAAAGATGTGCCCTGTAATCTTTAAAAAAAAAACTCTACTTTTTCTCAAACATGTATTTTATTTTTTTTCCCTTTTTTTCTTCTTTATTTGCCATGTCTCTATCCTATGTTATGTTCTAATAAAAATCCTTGATTTTAGGGAATTATAATTTGAAGTAGAAATTAGTTACATAGACTGTAAAGATGTAGTGATGCATAATATATATATATATATAAAATAAATAAATACATTAGTCTAACTCATATTTGGCTTGAGATCATATTATGTCTAACTATGGACACATTTATTTCATCATGGTGAAAGTGTGTGATATTAGTTTAATATTTTCTCTCAATTTACATGGGAGTGACTATTGTTATTAGATTTAATTTCCTTGTGAGAGTGTCATTACCGGTGATATTTTAGAGTATTGACATGTCATTCTTAAAAGTAGCTTGATTACAATAGCTGCGATAAAGTGTACTGGATTGATTCATGTAGATGGTTGATTTGGGAGTGATATTTTTTAAAGACTAGAGATAATGCTTATACTTTTATTTGACTATTATCATAAGTTTGATTAAATAAACACAATTGTTTATAAAAAAAATTTAGGTTTAAATTTGTTTTCGCTTAATTTGCCAGGAACTAGCAATCAGCTGGTTCAGAGGTGTGTTAAGTACTAGAAAATGTATATTTACAAAAGAAAAAATTATCATTTTACACTTCAAGTTCTACGAATTTCTTTGTTTTTATGTATTCAAGTCTCTTGTGATTTTAATTATGTGTATTTTATTATAATTAAGTATTTTATGAATTTTAGGGGTATCATAGTCATTTCATAATAAACAAGATATCGGATGATAAAACGGACAGTAAATTTGAACTCAGAAGGTCAAAAACCTTAAGAGCAGCATACAAATATAAATGTCACTGTTCACATATACAACACTGTTTACATGTACGGTACTATTTATGACACTATTCGTATATATTATATGATGATGTGGCACCGACCAATGATGTGGCAGCATTTGATTGGAGGAATGATGTGGCATTGACTGATGACGTGGCTGGCTTGACTGATGAGGTGTCACAATCTTATTCGATTAAAATGTTTATGCACTATTGACTGATGTCGTGGCAGTATGTTAGTGAATGAAAAAAATATATGTACAGTATGTACATATACACAAGATTATAGCCTTGATGATGTGTTCAAACCAATAAGAACTTGCCACGTGGTGCAATCCTGTGTTTTTAAATTGTTTTAATTCAATAGTTATGATCTACTCGTTGTATCTATACAACAAGGACTCCCCTCTTAATTTGACACCCCTGAGTTTATTTTGAGCTCTATTTTCTATAATTTCTTTTCTATCTTGTATTTTCTATATATTTTAATAAAATTTTTATTTTACCCCTAATTCAAATATGAGTTGTTAATTTTCTATCAGGCTTGGGTTGAAGGTGAAATCGCAACATGTTCTATGGCTTAATTAGTAAATTTATTTTCTTTTCCGTTCTAATTTCTGTGAATGTTTTGACTTTTTGTTGACAGATAGTAATAATACAGTTATTATTGTTTGGCACGATAAGCCCTTAGCACTATATGAAGAGTGAATTTCCTCCACATGATTTAATTGGTACTAATAAGGAATATTGAGCCTTGGTGCATGTTGATTTGGATTGAAATATCCAAGTGCTTTATTATAGTAGTTGCAATTTTAATTATTCATGTTATTCAAATTCAAAATTTAGGATAATTTCACTATAATTTCAACTATTTGCTTAGAAAATTTATTCAATACATAATTAAAATCTATCTTCTCGTGGGATCGACACTCGTCACCATTAATTATTCTATAATAGATTCGTGTACTTGCAAGTTCAATAAAATTTGTACAACATAAATCGTAATGGCTTTACAAGAATTGTTGCAATAATAGGTATGTTGAGCTCTAAACTTTATTCTTGATCAACTTGTTATCAGTTGAATGTCTTGAACTTGATTTCACTTGATTCACTTGCATAAATATTATCCTTTAAAAACTAGTGAAAATGTGAAATAGAAATATTTACAAAATTAATTAAGACACATCTTTGTTATCATCCAAATTATATTATGAATAACTCTTTAGATTAACAACCTCCCTTTTTTGGTTATGACAAACATTTTATGTATTTTGACATTTCGACTCTTCCTTAATACATGGCATACATGCATTAACATATTAAAAATAAATTTAAAAACAAACTCCTCTTGAATTTATGGTTTATAATAATTTGTACACTCCCTTTTAATGTTTCAAAACCATGCACAAATACTTCAATACAAAAATATATATTACTTGTCTCCAAGAACTCAAAATACATGATTTCTCTCTCTTCATCATCAAAATTATTAGAAATAGATGCTAAGGGCAATAATACAATAATGGTTAATCAAGAAACATATAAAAATCAAACATAGAATTAACCAGAGAGTTTTAACATCCTTAGAATCCAAAAAACATCAACTAAACATAAAATATTCAAATACCAAATAACAAGCATCCGTAATGAAAACATCAATGCATACAAAGATGTAGTGTAGAATGACAAATGATTGAAATTAAAATAAAGCACTACAGAGATGTTTGATGTGAGGAAGAGGATGGTGATGGAAACCTAAGAGTAATGAAAAATTACAACTAACTATCAAGAAGTTGTAGTTTTTTAGCAAAGAAGCATTGTTGTCGATCAAATAAACACTAGTATTGCTTAAAAAAGCGGTTTCTTTGAAATTTATTGAATTTGAAAGGCCTTAAACTAGGACTGAAGTTGGCTTTACTACTTGGAAAGTAAATGCACTTTATTCTGCAGTTGCTGCATTAGATCCTCAATGTCTATTGAAGTAGAGTGTGAAAGATCCTCGGAAGGTGAAGGATGTGAGTGTTGTAGAGCACTAAGATTAGGGAGCTCGTTGGGTGAAAGAACATTGCTAAAGAAAATGTGATTTGTAGAAGCAAGTTCAATAACTTTAGTTCTTGAGTTTTTAAAATTTATACCACTGACCATTTTCCCATATAAACCCTAAATTGGCTATAGCTTCATCTTTTATTTCTTTAGGCTTAAAAAGGTTGGTTCAGTTATGGAATTAAAAAATGTTTTAGAACACGGGTGCTAATATTACCAAAAGGAACAAATTACTTTGCTAAATTTGGAGTGCGAGGCATGTATTGATGAGTGATATAACCAATATTCAATACCCTACCCTCGAGAACACTATCTAAAATAGTAACATCTAAACGAGTAACGTCATCTCTATATTCACCTGTAGGACTAATTGTATATTGAAGAACATAATGAAGAATTCTCATATGAAGCAGTAAGACGTAAGATTTTAAGGTAGTTACAAAATTTAGAGGACAAATCGGAGCGCCTACAAGTGTTCCTAACCACATTCTCAACTAAATACCATGAATAATTGAGTTTGCTTCTATCAGTATACAATTTCAACCCTTCATTTGAAGTTCTAAAAATCTTAATAAAATCCTCAACATTAAATTCAATAGGAATTTTCTCAACATTTGTAACAAATTTATTTGTAGTTTATAGAGAAATAAGTATACTTGAATAAAAAAATCTAACTAAATTCTCCTAATATCGATCTTTAATAACTAAATTATTTTTTCAACCTATATCAATAAGTAAATTACTAAGAGATTTATCACAAATAACTAAATTTTCTAAATTATCAAGATTCACAAAATATAGAGGAATGATCGACCTTGAATAAAATTATAAAGAAACTATTTTTGAAAAGGTAGATATGGGAAATGCATCATTATGAATTTCAGATTGTCTCCATGACACTCTTTCCTTTTTTTAGCCATATGCTTTCCCTTAGATTTATCACTACTAACCATGTTTAAAAGCAAGAACAAGCTTAAATAACCATTTTTCAGATTTCTAAGATTTTAAGTAAAATGGATTTTTTTAGCTAAGAAAATTAATTCTAGAGATGATTTAAAGCAAGATATAGTTTTAATTTAAGCAAAAATAGGTTAGAAATGGCTTGGGATGGAAGAGAGAGAAGTAGGCAAGCTTGAATTTTGATTTATAGGTTTAAAGAAATAAGTGAGGAAATGATGATTGAATGATGAATAATAAAGTTTTAATGGTTTGGTAATGATTTAAATGAATGATTTTATAAAGAAAATGAGTGACGGATAAAGAAAATTAGAAGAGAAATGAGTGAACTATGCATGGTTTAGAGAGAAAAGAACAAATGAAGCAGAAAACGAAGATGATGAAGTTAAAAGGGCATGAACCCATGACCAAGTGGCTAGCCACTTGCTCTTAGGTTTGGACAATGCCCAAGCAGCTAGTCACTTGGGGCAAGAAGCTAGTTGTCTGGCCTCTATCTTTCTACACTATATTTCCTTTTTGGCTTCGTTTGATCGATCCAAAGACCATTTTGTGATCCTAAAATACTTCAAAAGTCATTTTAATGCATAAATCATGATAAAAGATCATAAATTGAAACAAATAACTCATCAATCATGCACATGCTTTGTGTAATCATAAAAAATGCAAGCAGTAGAAGATTTATAAAATCATTAACAATCAATTTTAACTGTCTCAATAACATGATTAAAGATGTTAATGAAAAAATTTCATCATCCTAAGTTTATGCCGAAATTTTAAAAATTGTTCTTCGTAGAGGAGTTTTATAAAAATATGGACAAGTTATTTTTCAGTAGGAATAAATTCTAATGCAATATCTCCCTTTTGAACATAATCTCTTAAGAAATGATGTCTAATCTCTATATGTTAATTTTAGAATGCTGAATGAGATTCTTTGATAGGTTTATAGTACTAATATTATCATACTTGATAGAAATTTGTTCAAGATTAATGCCATAATCTCTAAGTGTTTGTTTCATCCAAACGGCTAGTACACAACAACTACTGACGACAATATACTCAGCTTTAGTGGTTGAAAATGCAATTGAATTTTATTTCTTACTGAAGCATGAAACAAGTGCATGGCTAAGAAATGATAACTGCCACTAGTACTTTTTCTATCAACCTTATGACTGGTAAAGTCGGTATCTTAATAATAAGTTAAATCTATATGAGTTCCTTTAGAATACCAAAGGCCAAGATAACGAAAAATTCTGTTACTAGCAAGCAAATGAGATTCCTTGGGACATGATTAAAATCTTGCACATAAACATATACTAAACATAATATCTAGTCTACTTACAGTTAATTCAAGTGAAGAAATAATCATACCTAGATACATTTTGATATCAACTTTTTTACCTTTTTTATCTTTGTCAAGTTTAATTATTGTGCTTATTAGAGTGCTCTTAATCTTTGAGTCATCAATGCTAAAATGTTTGAGCAAATCTATGACATATTTAACTTGATTAATGTAGATTTCCTCATTGTTTTTTTTTTTTATGTTCAAGAAAATACTTTAATCTCCGATTAAGATCATCTCAAATTCTTTACTTAAACAAGATGAAAATTCCTTGCATAAAGACTCATTAGTAGAACTAAAGATAACATCATTGATATAAATTTAAATGACAAGTATATCTTAGTTCTTATGCTTGACAAAGAGAGTAGTATCTATTTTTTTATTAAAAAATTATTATCTAACAAGAAATTTTTAAGCCTATCATATTATGGTCTAGGTACTTGTTTTAAACCATACAATGTTTTTGAGAACTTATAGAGATGTTTTAAAAATTTTTCATTTTTAAAACTAGAGGATTGTTTTACAAAAACTTTCTCTATAATATAACCATTCAAGAAAGCACTTTTGACATTCATTTGAAATAAAATAAAACTTTTATGACATGCAAATGCTAATAACATTTTAGTGGATTCTAATTTAGCTACAAGTGCAAATGTTTTATCAAAATCAATTCTCTCTTCTTGGTTGTATACTTAAGCCATTAATCAAGCTTTATTCTTTATAATCACACTAGATTAATCTATTTTATTCCTTAGCGCCTATGTTGTATTCATGCTCCATTTTAGCAACTAATTTCCACATATTATTTCTTTTAAATTGATTTAACTCATTTGCATTGCTATAATCCAAGATTTATCATTTTTTATATCCACAAAGGATTTTAGTTTAATTTGAGAAATGAGGGCAGCATGTTCACATGTATTTTTAAGTAATGATCTAGTGGTTACACCTCATAAGGGATCACTTAAAATTAAGTTCTTAGAGCAAAAAGAAATATACATCTACTTCTTAGGGAGTGTTTGAGAATTATCTTCTTGTTACTCTACACTTGTTTTTTTCTTCTTATCTATCCTTTTGATTTTCAGGTGGTGTATCCTTTTTTTATCTTATGAAGATTTTTGTTATATCTCTTTATCTGTATCATTATCAACAGCAACTTTCTTCAAAGAAAAAGGGTTAGACACTTCAAATGTAACAATGTATAGATTCTTCTATAACTAAAATTTTTTTATTATAAATTCTATAAGCTTTGGTTATGTTTGAATAATTAAGAAAGATACTAATATAAGATTTTAGATCAAATCTACCAAGATTTTCTTTTGTATTCAAAATAAAATATTTACATCCAAATATTTTAAAATAGTTAATGTTGGGTTTTCTATCTTTCAAAAGCTCATAGGGAGTTTTATTAACATAAGGTCTAATCAACACATAATTTAAAATATAACAAACGGTGTTAATGGTTTTGGCCCAAAAATGTTTTAGTAAAACATTTTCTTTCAATATATTTTTAGCCATTTTATTATAAACTCCATTTTGTTGTAGAGTTCTAGGTGAAAAAAATTGATGCTCAATTCTAAAATCATTGTAAAAATTTTCAAATACAAGTAATAGAATAACCTTTTTCATTTTAAAAATTTTTACAAAAAACTCTAAATGCCTCAAAGACATCATCCTTATTAGCTAAGAAAAATACCCATGTGAATCTAGAATAATCATCCACAATCACAAATACATAATACTTACCACTTAAACTAGTATATCTAAAAGGTCCAAACAAATCTATGTGAAGTAATTGAAGAGGTTTTGAAATAGAAACATAATTCTTATTTTTTAAAGAGGATTTGATTTGTTTACCAAATTGACAACTTGACAAATTCTATCTTTTTGAAATCCGATCTTTGGAAGACCATTAACTAAATTATTCTTTGAAATTTTTGAAATAAAATCCGTATTTGCACAACCTAGTCTTTGAAATTTTTGAAAAATATTTATCATGAATAGATACATGATCTATGTTAATGGTATATATATTTATGCACTTACTACTAACAAATAAAATCTTTCCATCACATGCATTCTCAATAATACATTTTAATTTATCAAAGATAACTCTATAGCCTTTATCACATAATTGACTAATACTAAGCAAGTTATGTTTCAAATTTTCAAGCAAACATAAATTTTCAATAAGAGTAGAGGAATCTTTACCAACATTACCAATATTGATAATCTTTCCTTTTGAATTATCTCTATCTAATACATCTTTACCATTTTTAATTTTAATAAAACTTGAAAACAATAAATAGTTTCCAGTAATATGTTTTGAGTAACTACTATCCAAGTACCATTTAGTATTATTCTTCTTTAAACCCTATAGAGAAAATTTCAAGTCTTAGCTACACAAATCTCTTTAGGTCCTTAAATATTAGTAATGTTTCCTTTTGAAACCAAACACATTTGGCACCATGGTATACATTTCTTTTAATGTGGCATCTATGAACAATTTCTATTGCAATAATGACAAATAATTTTGTGATCACTTATAGAGGTACCTCTAACAAAATAATTCTTATAATATTTTTGTTTTGAGTTAGGGTTATACATAAGTCTTCTTTTATCAAACACACATTTTTTGAGTGCGTAGCAAATTTTCTAAGTGTTTTGACCATTTGTGAATTTTAACACAATTTCATTTAGTCTTTTTCCTAAGCACTTCTTTATTTTTCAATAATTTGTCAACATGCGATTTTTCATGCTCATATGAAGTACTTTGTTGTTCTTTAAATGATGTAATTTTATTATGTAATGTTTCATTATCTAATCCTAATCCATTGATCTTTTCATTAAATGAATCATTACATTTTATAAGTCATTTTGTTTATTTGAAAGTTCTAACATTTTCTTTTTAAGGGGTGCATTTTTTTTTTTACTAATTCTTAACCAATCTTCATGCAATTCCTCAAAAGCATCATATAACTCATCATAGGTAGGAAGATCATTTATGTCATTAAGTTTGTCACTTCTTATTGCTATAAGTGCTAGGTTTGACACTTCTTGCGATTCTTTTTCATCACTCAATCTTCATCGCTATCATTCCAAGTAGCTACATGGTCTTTTTTCAGTTTGCTGAGAAGTTGACATTCCGATCTTATATGACCTAATTTCTTGCATTTATAGCATATGATTACTTCTTTCTTCTCTTTTTAGATCTTGAAGTTTTTAAATTTTCTTCGCTCACTAGATTTCTTGAACACTTTTTTAAACCTCTTGGCTAGCATAACTATCTCTTCATCATCCATCTTACTTCCTCATTACTCTAATGTTTTGAGACTTTGAAAGTAATGCTTTTCTTCTTCTCCTCATTTTTTCACTAATAAGTCTTCCTCATAAAAAAAAAGAACCAATTAAATCATCAATAGGTAAAGTATTTAAATCTTTAACTTTCTCCATGGTAGTTCTCTTAGGTTTCCATTCTTTTGGCAGTGACGTAATAATTTTCTTGACTTTCTTGCTATTCAGAAAGGTCTTTTCTAGTGCTCTAGAGTGTTCACTATGTCTATAAGTCTAGTATATATAGAATACACACTCTCATTTTATTTCATTTGAAATAATTCATATTGTCAAGTGTATATATTAATTTTAGACTCTTTTACTTAATTTGTCCCTTGATATACTACTTTATGTTTATTTCAAAGTTCATAAGCACTTTCATAACTAGACACTTTATAAAATTTTTTCTTGATAAGTGTATAAAACAAGGTATTCATAACTTTGGAATTTAGAGAAACTTTACTCTTTTCCTATTCATTCCATTCCCGTAAAGGTTTTGGAATATTATCTCCTACTTTATTTTTAGTCATTGGCATAAATAGACGATCATATACAACTTTCCAAATTTTATAATCAAGTACTTATAAATAAATTCTCATCCTTGTTTTCAATATGGGTAGTCATTTTCATCAAAGAATAGTGGCCTAATTGTGGATTTTCCTTCCCTAAAGATAAAGCCATTTTAAGTTGCTATAGATCTTTTACTCTGATACCAAATAAAATACCAATTATACAACCCAAAAGGGTGAATTGGATTTTTAAATCTTAAATTAATCAAACTGCACAATAATTCAATTTATTTCCTTAATGAAATAAAAAATATTAAATTTAATAAAGCATAATAATAAAAAAGTAAGGAAAGAGAAAGCAAACATATATTTTTATGTGGTTTCACAATCCCTGCTTACATTCACGCCTTTAAGCAAACTAAACTTGAGGATTTTACCATCCAAGCCTACTGTAATACTGTTTACTAAAATTATAATTTTATCTGAAATTTTTAATAATTATACTATAGTTGAAAATGCTATAAAATTTTACAGAAACGTCAAATTTTAAAATTTTCAAATAATACTTGTTATTCACAAAACTTTTTAAAATTATGATATGACCTATAACATTGATAATATTTTTCAAAGAAACCCTTTTTAAAATTTAACATAATACTTCTAAATTTCAAAACTCTTAAAACTTTTTTATTTTAATCTAAATTTGAAAATATGAATTTTTTCTCAAGTGGTTAGTTGCTAACTTTCTATCTAGTTTTGATATTTACACTCTAACCTAAGACCTTTTTTGTAAATTATAGTAAGACCTAAAATGTTTCAACTTTTTAAATAGGTCCAAATCCAGAATTTTAAACAATATTTATTTAAAATTAAATATTATAAAACTTTTTTATTTTAGTCTACATCTTGAAAACAACTAATTGCATAAAATACTTGGCTTATAATTATAAACCTTAGATTTATGAAAATAATGATTTATTAAATAAAATCTTTGAGCTTCTTAAATGCTAAATCATATATATATTAAATCATACTAGCTTTATAAGAATTACTGCAATAATGGATAAGTTAAGCTTTAACTTTACTTTTAATCGAGCTGCTGTCTAATAAGTATCTTGAACTTGATTTCGTTTAATTTACTTACATAAATATTATCTTTTAAAAATTAGTAAAAATATGAAATACAATATTTATAAATCAATTAAGACACATGTTTATTATCATCAAAGGCACGAATGGAGGTTTTTAGGGATCATTCAAAAAGATATAAAAAATTGTTTAAATATGCTACAACCATTCATAAAGCTAATCTAAAAGCAATATGCAAGGTGTTGTGTAATATTGTTTCTATACTTGACAAGGTATTATTCAAAAGATTTTTTATTTTTTTTGGCACAAAGAAATGCATTTGTTAATTGCTATAGACCTTTTATTAGAATATATGGATGTGACTAAAGGGCAAAGGTGGTAGAGAATTGTTAGCCACTGTTGGCATGGATGCTAATAATAAGATTGTCCCATTGATAGTATGTGTTTGTGAGATTGAGAATACGGAGACATGGGGATGGTTTTATGGAATAACTGTATAATTCTCTAGATGATGAAAAGTAGATGACTTTTGTTAGTAAGAGACAAAAAGGGTTGATTAATACAATTTTGAATACATGGTCTATTGCCTATCGCAGGGCATGTGCTAGGCATATTTATGCTAATTTTTCTAAGTCATCTACTAGTGCACAGTTGAAAAAATTATTTTGAAAAGCTATTAAGAAATGTAACAAACATGATTTTGAAGATGCAATGGTAGATATAAAAGTTGTGAAAGAGGCTGTATTTGAATAGTTGAAAAGAGAACTAAATAGTTATAATTCATCAATGCACACATATGATAGAAATTGCATGGTAAATCCGATTGACAAAATGCATTAGAGTGCTTTAATAGTTGGATATTAACTTACCAAGATAGACCTTGATTGAGAATGCTTGAAGAAATCAGATTAGACTAATGAAATAGTTAAAAAAATAAAAAATAAAGCGGCCACATAGAAAGTACAGTTGACACATAAAGTTTTAAGAAAGCTACACCAAAAAAGAACGCTTGTATAGAATATGAATGTACAAGCTTCTAGGGAGCTAAATTTTCAAGTCATGGATGCAACCTATAATCCACCTAAGAGGTTTAGAGACCGAAACATGTTATTGTGGTTATTGGGAAATTACTGGCCTCTTTTGTGAACATGTGATGGCTGTCATTCAATATACAAGGCGTGCAATTAAAGAGTATGTTCTAGCATGGTTTATTAGATAGGCTTGCATCAATATATATTTAATGATGTTTGGTCCTTCTAAATTAGTGTATATAAGAGCATACAAGATGACCACTGATTGATCTACCAATTATGTAGAAAAAAGTTAGAAGGCTAAAAAATCCAGAAAAAAAGAGTAGAAAATAAGCCTCAGAAAGAGAAAAGAAAATTCTTTATTATTTACTTGTTTTATGGTGGCTCTAACCATAATGTGAGGTCTTGTCCATTAAGGCTATTTGTTGCAAGGGCAAATAGAGCTAAAAAGAATAACTCTCAGGTAGGGGCAATATACTACTATTATTTTTAAATAGTTTATTATTATACATCATATGTAATTGTTATTATTTATTATATGTATACTGTTATTAAATACAGATATCATATTTTGTGGACGTCAACTACTTCAAGTCAGCCATTAAATGCTTCACAACAGGTGAAAAGGAGAAGGAAACTGGTGCTGATTTGCATGTATATTTTATTTTTTGGACTGTCTACTTTGTTTTATGTATAAATAATGAAATACTATCTAGGCAACCCAAGGGGGGGTGAATTGGGCATTTATAAAAATTTAAGCAAATGTAAACTAAGTTCAATTTAAACAAGGCAATCAAATATGAAATAAACAAACTTAAATACAATCAAAGATAAAAGATAGAGTAAGATAGAAACAAGTACGAGATATTTTATGTAGGTTAGCCAATCTTGCCTACATCCACAGCTCCGAGCACATTGGGCTTTAGAATTCCACTATCTAAGCCTCTTAAACTTTAAGAACTTACACTTGACTTCTAAGGTGTCAATAATTGTAATAACGCAAAAATAAAGTTTATAAAAATAAAATTTTTCACACAATATTGGAAACAACAAATACAACTCAAATTATGAATAATTAAAATGAGAAAAGATTTAAAGCTCAATATAGACTGTATTCTCAGTAGAAAGCTCAATACTCAATGTTGGATCAATTACTATTTGAATTTAAACGAGCTAATTTATAGTTAGAGCTTAAAACTAATTACTATTGATTTTTTTAGAAATAATTGGTTCACTGTTAACTATTATTAGTTTACCATTTTGACTATTCTAAATGATCATTGAGTTAAAATTTCAAATAATAGTTCACCATTTAGAGTTATTGATTCACCGTTAAGGTCCAGAATCTTGAAAGCAATTTTAGTTTTATTGATTTTGCTAAATAGTTCAAGGCTAGAGTATAATTCAATTCTAGATATTATTGGTTAACCATTTTCTTTCTGCAAAAAAACTTGAGTTTATTTGTTAATCTTGAACTATTCAAAGTTAGAAATTAATCAATCTCTAAAACTTATAAGTTAATAGTTTAAAATAATTTATTAGCCATTTACTTTAAAAACCCTACAAACAATTTGAACTTATCTACTTATGCTAAATGGTTCAAGGGTACTTATCTATTTATGCTAAATGGTTCAACGGTAAATATTTTCTTCTTTAGAGCTTATCGATTGACCATTTAAAATAATCATTTAGCTGTTTACTTCTAAAAACTGAAATTGTTTTAGAAACAATGACACTATTTTTACCAGTTAATCATTTTTTAGATAAACGATTCATCATTAATGTGTAGTTTTAAGAAATTTGCAGTTCTTTTTACAAAATGATTTTTTAATTTGACAAATAATGTTTATTAAAAAATCATGAATATGTTTATATTTATTTTAGAAATGGATTTATTAATAAAAATTCTAAAAAATTTAATCAGAAGAACATATAAAGTTTGTTATCATCAAAATAAAAAAATATAAACATATACATGTTAACACATAAGATTCATTTATAAATTAATATGTTTTATAGGCATTAGTAGCAAAGTCGATTGCTTCAGAAGCTGCTCCATTACATATAGAAAAAAAGGTATTGTCTTTTTGTTTAAGTTCCTTTTTTTTTTTTAGTTGCTAAAGTAACATAACATATATTTAGATACCAAGTGTCCATGTCGGAGTTCTAATACTGGAACAAGCAAAAGAAAGGCTCAAACTTGCTTTGGGGCTTAAGCTGGATCTAAGGATACTAGAAAAATAAAAAGACTACCAAATCAGGGACTGTCACAATATGAAAAACCATCTCAAGCTTCGAATGTGACAGGTTCTTTATAAAGATGAATTAGAAAAAACCAAAATATGTTAACTTGCTATTTTGGTTATTGTTATGGAATATCACTAATTAACTTGCATATAACACTAATTATTTTGCATATTGCTTGTTATATGCAAGTTAATTATTAGTCAGGCTGCATTTTTATGACATTATTAATGATTATTTTGGTTGTTTATGGATAACTAGATATTTTATTTTTTATATATTATGATTGAGATTATATTATTTACGATGTATTTAAGTAGAATCAAGTATAGGACAATTAGGACATAATTAAGCTCATCTCGTTTATGCATATTTTGTAGAATATATTACATTTTAGTAAACACCAGTGCACAAACACATACTAGCATAATTATTAAGCCTTCAGTCAATGACCCTTAGTCTTGTCTTTATCTTTACCACATCATTATTTTGAAAGTTAACTATATTTAGCTCTAAATTTTGATTATCTACCACGTCATTGTTGTTAGGGTATATGAGAGCTTCAATTGTAAACCACTGTCAAAACTTGCATTTATTGAACCTACATGACCAAAATATTACATTATTATCTTATGGTGTAGTGGAAACCATAGCACATGCCTATACACCACACTAGTAGTGAATTGGAGTGCATTTAACTTTCTTATATAGTTGTCCATTGGCTGCATTACTTGAATTATAACTTGATGCCATTTTTTAATTACATGTGTGGATGATGTGTTTGAAAAAATGGTTGAACAGGTGATATGTGGGTGATGGTTGAGCAGTTTTAGTCTTAGAAAGAATAAATATTTGAGTGATTATGATATTTAAATGTGTATATAAGTTCCAATGAATGACAATTATTGCTTGAATGTGTAGATGATGGGTTATAGATTGTATAAACAGATTTTAGATTATATGAGTAGGTTTATATGAATGATTGTGGGCTATGGTTGGTTGTGAGAAGCTTGTGTAATTGCTTTATTAGGACAAGTTTCATGAATCTTCTTACTGGGTCCATGGGTTATATATAAAAAATTTTAACAGTTGGGAGGTAACGGCTACAATGTTTAATGTAATTTTTTTAGCTTTTATTTAGGGCAAATATGTAATTTTTCACTTAGGGAAAGAAAAATAATTTGGAAAATTTTTTTTAGTTTTCTTAACAGTTTAAAGAAAAAGCTGGAGAAGTACAAAACAATATAAGTTCAAGTGGAGCTCAGGAAAAAAAATTTAAGAATTGTATATTTTTAAAATAGTGGAAAAATGGTGGATGGTGGCTAATTTTCCATAAATAAATAAAAATACCTTGCAATTTTGAAAAGATTTCTATTTTTTTCTTAAACATATATTTTGCTCTTCTTATTATCCATCCTTGTTAGTGTTTTTGCTAACCTATATTGCATCCTAGTAAATCCCTTTTTGAATTTATAGAAATATATTCTAAAGTAGAATTAGTAACAGGGACTAAAAGATGCAGTAATGCAAATAAACAATATTATTAATTTGACTAGCAATTTTGTTTGACTTGAGATCATATTATTTTTTAAATAATGGACATTATTCCTTCATCTTAATCATAGTGTATGATAGTGTTTTTTTTTTTTCTCTCAATCTATCATTTCTTGGAGTGACTATTTTTCTTGGGTCTATTCCCTTTTAAGTGGATTATTCTTTTCCAGGAGATTTTAGAGTTTGACATATTCTTTTTACAAGTGTCTTCATTGATGTAGCTTTGATAATTGATAATTTTATATGAGCATATTTGATTGATTTGTGTAAATTGTTGATATAGGAATAATAATTTTGAGCTCAAAGATAATACTTGTACTTTTATTTGATCATTGTCATTAATCTAATTAAGACACTAAACACAGTAATCAAATGAAAAAAAGATTTTAATTTGCGTTTGGAATTTATTTGATATTTTAGTTCATTGCCAGAGATTAGCAATAAGCTTGTGTGGGATGTATTGAGTACTAAAAAATATATATTTACAAAGAGTAAAATTATTGTTTTTTACTCAACGTCTCATTAGAATTTTTATTTTTATATATTTAAGTCCTTTAAACTTTGATTGAGTGTTTTTTATTATAATTTAAGTATTTTATGTACTTTAAAGGTATTTTGGTTAATTCACAATTAACGAGAATCAAACTATAAAATAAATATTATATTTGAGCTTAGAATAGCTAAAAACTTTAGAAAGGGCATAAGTGGTAAAATAATAATTTTAAGATTTTAGTGGGACTCAATTGATGTGACATTGATTTATGATATGATAGCATACTTTAAGGGTATTTTGGTTAATTCACAATTAACGAGAATCAAACTATAAAATAAATATTATATTTGAGCTTAGAATAGCTAAAAACTTTAGAAAGGGCATAAGTGGTAAAATGATAATTTTAAGATTTTAGTAGGACTCAATTGATGTGACATTGATTTATGATATGATAGCATTTTATTGCATTGATCAATAAAATGACAGCATCCTATTAGATTGAAAAATGAACTTACAATACATATAATACACTAACTTGATACTAGTTGGTTTTTGCGTTGACTCGTACATAAGTTACATGTAATTCATCGAACTATAACCTTGATAATGTGTTCCATTCAATCAAAGTTTACTATATAGCTAATCTTGAGTCAAGTTATTTTTATCTAATAGTCATGATTTACCTATTGTATCTATAAATAGGGGATTCTCCCCTTTTTAATTTGATTACTTTGAACCTAATCTTGAGCTCTATTTTTTATAGTTCTCACTCTATCTTATATTTTGTACCTATTTTAAAATAAAATTATCATTTTACATTTAGTTTAACATGAACAACTAATTTAATTTCAAGTTCAAGTTGAAAATGAAGCTTTAATATGATCCATGATCTTAATTTAATAAGTTTAACTCCCTCTCTTGTTTGTCTGCTTTGTTTTGACTTATTGCAAACAATAATAATCTTGTCCAGATTTTATAAAGTATATTGGCTCTTTAATGCAAAATTATTATTGTTTGTCATAATGAGCACTATACACTATATACATTACGAGAAACTCTGTTTTAGTAGTAATGGTTCATCTTAACTCAATGCGGATAGACAATGCATCCAAGTTATTTAGTAGACAATTTTACCACCTTTTCGATAGTAAAATTATTATCCCCTAGCATAATGTGTACTTGACACTACATTCAGCAAAAGATTATTTTCCATTGGCACAATAAGTGCTTGATACCTTATTATTTATTATAATAAAAATTATGAGGAGTAAAAATGCCCTCTTATAAATTAATTGGAACCAAAAAGAAATATTAAGCTTATATTGAAGTGTTAAATGTGAATTTAGAGACTTTAAGTATTTCATTTGGATTGTTTTATCTTTAATTTAATCTTGGGACCTTTCTAATTTAAATCTTACTACTGCTCAGAAATTACATTCATCTAGTTTACATATACACTTAAAAAATTAACCTTACATGTAATAAAATTTACCTCCTCATGAGATCAACATTTGTCACTAGTAATCTATACAATAGATTTATACACTTGTGAATATAATAAAATTTGCATAATAAATCTTCTTAATAGCATATGTTCTTGATGTGGTAGAGTTTGTCTAGAATAATTTTTTATATAGAGGTTCTTCATTATTATCTAGATCTACTTTATCTTGAATAAAGTCAAGTGTGATATCTTGATTAATGCCAATAACACTTTTGAGAATATCAATATATTCCTCTTTAAAGACAAAGTCTATAGTTGTATCTTTGCTTGTAAATTCAATAAGAACTAAGCAGTTTCTAACTCAAGAACTGACTTAGTTGTGCGGTCAGAAAACTTATACCTTTTAAATCTTTGAAACTATCTAATAAAATAACAACTCATCATCTTTGTGTTTGATTTTTTTTCATTAGGTCAATAAGGTCTTATCTCAACTAGACGTCCCTAAATATGCAAGTGTTTTGGACTAAACCTTTTACTTATCAAAAATTTTAAAATGTTTTGGTAGTCACTTTATTAGAAACCTTGTTAAGGACAATTATTGCAATCTTAAGTGCTTCTTAGTAGTGTAATTTTGTTAAAGTAGATAATAAATCACACTCCTTAGCATGTCTTTAAGCATCATATTTTGGCTTTCAATAAATGGTATTGAACTCATTTAAGAATAAAGCATTCAGTCCTAGATGTTGCTTACCTAAACGGTCATATTTAGTATAGTACTTACCACTAATGTCAGATTTGATGCTTTTAGTTCTTTTGCTGAGTTGGTTCTCAATTTCAACCTTATAATTTTTAGCATGTCTAACAATTGTTACTTTTTATAGAGGAGATATATATAGCTATATTGAGAAAAATTATTTATTAGCATCATAAAATATTATTGACTATTCAAAGAAATTGTAAGGAATGACCCAAATATATATATATATATATATATATATATATATATATGAGTTCTTGGACTTCCAAACTCTTATAGGTTTTAAATCTTCTTTTATTAATTTGTTTCTTTTTTACACAATTAGCACTAATATCAAAATCTGTAAAATCTAAGAGTCCAAGAATTTCATTGACGTAAATTTCTCTATTCTCTATGACCTAAACTCTCGTGCCATAATGCCACCGAATTGTTATTGGTTAATTTTCCTTTTAAACCTTGTGTAATTAATTATAGGGATTGATTAAATAAAGCAATCATATCATGCAAATAAATATTACTATAGCCTAACAAAGAATCAGAACTAATCTATTTTGAATTAATGAAGCAAATTAAATTTTTCATTTTCAAATAAACAAGGGAAACTAGAGTTGTCTAAAGCATAAATGGAAATCAAATTCCATCTAAAACATAAAAAAATATTTTATTAAGATTTAAATAAAATTTGATTTTTAATAATAATTTAAATTTTCCAATTGCTTTAACTTTAACTGTCTTGCTATTATCTATATAGATATATCTTTTGCCATCATTGTACTTTCAGTTATTCAAGTAGCCCTTTCTTAGCATGCTATATGCGATAGTTAGTGTAATGCTTCCTTTCATGCTCTTTAACTTCACAGAAGAAACAATCAGCATCTTTTAAATCACTTATTTTCTTTTATTATTTCTTTTGCGGTGCTATATCTGTAGCTTTCTTATCCTTCATTCTTTTCTTGCATTATCCTTGCCCTTAGATATAGAAGCTAGGTAGGAACTTTCTACTTTTTTTTTTTTAAACACAATGTGATAGAAGCACATCTAGAGACCAAGTCTTTTTTTTGACATTTGTAGCTCACCTTAGTTAAATTATGTTGGTAAGGATATTAAAATTAGATACACTAGAAAATCCTCAAAGGTTGAAGCTTAAGTACTTTTAGCTTAGAAGTAAGATGAGACATCTTTATGATGTATTTCTTGATATTGCCTTTGTTTGTATACCTTATTGAAGTTACATTTGTCAAGAGTGTACCAATTTCAACTTTTTCCTTCTTCATAAATCTATTTTCAATGTTTGTAGAAACTCTATAGTGATATTTATATTGTCAGACATAGAGACCTTAAAAGCTTTTCAAATGGCTTTCTTCATGATCATCATACACATGTGTGATTTGATTTCTTCCACTATTCTATATCCTTTTTGTCATCATGGGTACTTTTATTTGTAAAAGGTGGGGGCTAATTAATCCTTGATGCAAGGTCGACATGCTCGACTAGAAGAACTATTAATAGGTTCACTTGCCATGACTTGAAATTAGTGTCATATAATATAAGAATAAATTAATATTGATAGTAATATTAGCAAAAGTCATAATTGAACAAAAAAATGAAAAAACAACAAATAATAAAAAAGCTCATATAATTCTCAAAACAAAAACAAATTTAAACAAAGGTAAACCCTATATTAAGATACCAGACACTTTATTAATATTTCATTTTGGACAAAAAATTAACTTGTAAGGGATATCTTAATATAGCAATCAAATATTGATAATAGAAACATAGCAAATGATAAATCTTCATTTGGACCGATTTATTATTCGCATGTAAAAAAAATAATCATTATGTGTTTATTACTGTAGGTGCACTTGTAACTTTGTCAAATATGAACTTTTTTTATTGGTCAATTGATATTCACAAAAGTTATATATACGTAACTATTTTTATTTCAAAACAAATCAATTTCCAAAAGAGAGGTAACTTGGGCAACATGTTCCTTTAATTAATTTATTTGAAATATATATATATATAATTTAAACTCAAGCAAAAAATTATCCTTAATAAAAAATTTATCAACGTTAATATCGACTGTCAAATTTTTGACAAGTCAATCATTGAATGAGTTGGAGTTAGACCAAGTTAAATGGATTATAAACTAGCCCTAGATACCCAAACCTTTTTTCTTTTTCTTTTTTTCATATGGTAGCTAATATAAAAAATTATACATAATCTTTTAAATACATATTATTGATACTGAAATATGGCCAAGCTACCTACCACGACTTGGACTTCTCGTCAACTTTAATATTTTAAAACTTTTTTTTGTAATCACAGAAAACAATGTTAGGAGTGTTGGGATTTCCAACGAAACCCTCTAACGCTTAAGTCAGTGTTCAGGTTAAGATGAAAGATCAAATATGTAATTTCTAACTTTTATGAATAAATAATCTTAAGTAAATAGGACATAAAAATCAAAATTGAGAAAGAAAGTTCAACCCTTCTATTGCTTTGAATTTTTAAAAATTTATAAGCATTTGAAATTATTGCACTACCTTCAATGCATGGCTGTTTTTGAATTGAATGCGCTATTATGATCATGAGTTAATACGTCCATTACAAAATAATTACTAGATTTCAATTATAACTCATGATTCTAATCTCCTCGAACTCACCTGCTTAGGGTCTTATAGGTTACCACCTGATCGAGGTGATCTGCTCATGGATCTCCTCTTAGTGATCTACTCAAGGGTCGCCTCCTAATTAGGGTGATTTGCTCATTGTGGTTGAGATTATTTGCTCACAAGTCTTCTCATGATCACCTATTAATTACTTACTCTCTTGTTAATTTAAAGAGATCTTGGTCACTCTATTTTATTCGTCAAACACACATATTATCAGGCAGCAACCATTAAACTGCATCAGCTTATTAGACTTGTTATACATAATTTTTTAAATAATCCATAAAACGGTTACAAGGTATCAAAAATTATACTTTAAGCATGATCTTTGGAAATAGATGTAGTTAGAAAACTATATTGGCTTGTCGGACTTGTTATACATAATATTTTAGATAATAAAAAAAGGCTATCCTAGGATCTAAAATTATATCTTAAGGTGTGATCTTTGCAAGCCAATGGAATTCAATGCCATGTCCATATACTAGTTTTTACTGTAAAATATGACATTTGAGTTTCAATTTGTTATTGCAGGTATTGGCCAGCAAATTATTTATGAACCTTTAATTTTTTAAGCTGGTATTAGATTGTTCTTAATAAAATATAAGGAAGTAGATTAAAAAATATATTTAACCTATTTTCTAAAATACTTGGATGACCTTATGGAAAGATGTCGGTATTTTGGAGGAGCTTATGCAATGCTCCTAGTGCTTCTCTTTTATGCAAGGGAAAATCATTGACAGAGCAAAGTCTCTTAGGGTTAATGTTAGAAATTTTTGGTTTTCAGCCAAGATTTTTTAAATAATACATTGTAAGAGTATAGAGATTAGATAAATTAAAGGTGGAGGATAACACAAGTCAGATAACTCAACTTTTATGCAAAAGATCCTCTATTACATAAATAAATACAACTGTTAAGAGTGACTACATAGTTTTTATTATATGAAAACTATTACTATCTCTGTATATATATACTATAAATATTTATTATATAAAAATCATTACTATCCCTGTATATATATGCTATGAATATTTCCCTCATCAAATATTATTGCATAATCTCACAAATAATTTCTTTCAATTATTTAAATGAATTGAATGACTCCATACTTTTTGTGTTGGGATAAAATTTTTGGTGAAATACTATCACCTATAATCTAGGAATATCATGTTATATCACCAAGAATCAATAACAAATTAGTTTCCGCATAACTTTTAGTGAAATACTATCATGCGGAAGCATATTTGAATCCATGATACTAAATTAATTTCTAGAATTGTGTGATTGATTTTTCAGATCTACACGTTATCTTAGAGAATATTTTAATTCTCTCTGCGTTCTCTCTCTGATGATGGGATATCAGAAAAAGTGAAAAGAATACTACTAATAATACGTGTGACTTGAGGACTATAACCACTTATATATATTAATATATTTTCCTATTTGTCATTACCAAGATTCTTAATTTTATCCATCATAGAATTAGAATACTATTAAGTTTCTACACATTAAAAGCCTACTCTTTATTAGATACATTAAAGCCCATAATATTGAAAACCTTTATTGATCACTTTAATTAGAATTAACTTTATATGACAGTCTATAACATATAATTATTTACATATAAACCTAACATTAGATTAAGAATCTAATATTATTGAATTAAAAAATCTAGCATTTTGCACAACTTCATTTGCCAATTTCATACGAGAAACCTAACAATTACATTTCCGTCTTTTCTCTGCCACGCTTGCTTCCATGGCTAACAATTCACAATCATGCAACTAACAGATTAGCTTGGTGACTGGACCGATTATGGCGACAAAATCAACTACATTTATGACGCATGCAAATAAGTCAAGAAGTCCTTTTCCTGCATTTACAAACTTGTTTAAAACATTGATTGTGAAGGCAACTTTACAAAATCATTTTGTGGCTAAAATCAACATAGTTGACCATATTTTTCTATGGCTGAAAACAAGCATCTGAGAAAGAGAAACACAATTAGTTATGAAACTCGTTCGTTGTCTATAACCTTTTTTAGGTCAAACTTTGTGAAGGTAAACAACGCTTTTGATAAGAAAATTTGAGTTTTTCTACTGATGCAAACGATTTGGCCATGAACTTCGTATTATGGCTTAAAAAAATTGTGACAAAAAGCACCATTTTCTTTGTTATTCAATGCTTTACATATTATTTGCTTACAATATTGATCCACTCAAACGTGGATTAAGGTGATCATTTAGATAATTGCCCATAAATAATAAGAGCAATCGACAAACAACAATGATGAATCCATACCAACGATAAACTGCTTTATTGGTTACAACTGAATGCAGTGCAAGAAAACTAGCAATAGTATGGTGCTAAATGGCAATAGGGATAACGCGAAGGGGTTGAGCTTTCTGTATGGTGAGGCCAAATTTCTCTTCCATGTCCATGTTCTCTTTTTCAAGCTTCCAATCAAAAGAATTAATAAGTGAACCCAGCATCAGATATAACATTCTGATTGCCAAAGGTAAACCAGGACAAATTCGCCACCCAGATCCAAAGGGGATTAGCTCAAAATTCCGGCCTTTGAAATCAACACTTGAACCCAAGAACCTTTCGGGCATAAAAGAGTGAGGATTGTTCCATGGGCTTTCATCTCTGCCAATAGCCCATACATTGACAAAAACTTGTGCACCTTTTGGCACTGTGAAGCCTGCAACTTCAACATCTTCTAAGGCTTTGCAGGGGATTAACAAGGGAACTGCCGGGTGCAACCTGAAAGTTTCTTTTACAATTGCTTGTAGATAAGGTAACCGAGTGATGTCAGATTCCTTAATTGGGTTGCCTTTGCCTACTGTTTGTTCTAGCTCCAATTTTGCTTTCGATAATGCTTCAGGGTTGTGGAGTAGTTCTGCCATTGCCCACTCCATTGTAATTGAAGTTGTGTCATTCCCCGCAATAAACAAATCCTGTTATATGAACTTTGTTAATTAACTTGTAATTTGTTTGAGAAATTAAGAAAAAGAAAAATAAATATTACCGCAAACAAGTGCTTGATATGTTTTTTGTCAATCTCTACACTCTTGTCTTGTATAATACTGAGAAGAGTATCTAATATATCTTTAGATTCGGTGATAGTACTGCAACCATGTTCTTGTCTTTCCTTCAATCGTTGATCAACCAAATGATCAAACAGTTCGAACATCTTGCCACAATAAACTGTGTTGCGGCGCCTTATTCCCAGCAGGTCAAGCTTTTTGAGTAGAGGAAAATGGTCGGACAAGTTAGGTTTCCCTGCTTCTTCCAGGATACCCCAAACTGTATCCTTGAACTCTCGCTCACTGGGATCAACCAAATCAATAGAAAAAATTATGTTGGATAACAAATTAAGTGAAGTATTAAAAGCAGCTTGGCCAAAATCTATTGCTTTACCCTCACGGCAATTTTCCTCAACATAAGCAAGAAGGTCTTTGATCTTCTTGTCCCGGAGGCCTTGATTGGCATCGAGTTTCTGACTAGTGAAAATATGCATGTTGCATATTTTTCGAAGATTTTTCCATGGTGGTGAGACTGGCAGCCAGATCAAACTAAATTCATGGTGACTGTTGGGCTGGGACAAGACTGCTTCAGGGACCTTTCGATCACAGAATGGTGAATCATATTCTTTAAGTATAGCTTTGGCCATGGTCGGAGATGAAACCACTACTGCTGTCACCTGGCCAAGTCTTAGACTCATTATGGGGCCATGAATCTTAGCAAGCTTGGCCAGTGACTTGTGAGGTTTACCACCCAGCTGCAGCAGGTTTCCGATCACCGGATAAGGCCTTGGCCCCGGTGGAAGCTGTTTGCGTCTATCTCTGGAAATTGAACTTGAAACCATCACCCAAGTCAATGTGAATAGAAGCCATAATATGCAGCTAATGAACAAATCCATCCTTGAGCTTAAGTTAAGTTCTCTTTATTTCGTATTCCAAATATTAACAACGTCCTTGATTACCTCCTTTTAAAGAGGCTGGAAGTTGCTTTCACAACTTTTGTATGGAAGACATGAGTATTAATTTTCAAAAGGTCAGCACGTGCCCGTACGCCACCTAGGCGGATGCTGCCATAATGTTAGAAAGATTTTATTTATTTCTGTACTTCATAATACTCAAATTAATAGATAATAGATTCTTTATAAGTCTATATTTTTAGCCTCTTGTAATTAATATTTGTTCTATACTTAAGATTTTTAACATCAATTCTATACTCAATAACCTTGTATTAAAGGATCCTTAACTGTTAATTTATTATTAGTTTTTCTCAAAAAAATTAATTTATAATCTTTTTGAATTTAGAAAAATTAATTATTTAATATTATAAAATTTCTTGCTCTCCTCATTATAACAGAAATTATTTCAGTAACTGACTTGTTAGCCAAAAGGACTACACATTATGTAATTTTAATGATAACAAATATATGTCTTAGTTGATTTTATAATTTTTGTATTTCATGCTTTCACTAATTCTTAAAAAAATAATATTTATACTAGAAAATCAAGTGAAGTTAATTTTAAGACACTCAATAGATAACGTCTCATCAAGAATCAACGTTCAAACGCTCAACGGACTTATTATTGTAGCAATTCTTGTAAGGCCGGTATGATTTAATATATGCATAGTTAGTATTTGTGAAACTCAAGATTTTTATTTAATTAATTCTTTTCATTAATCTAAAGTTTTACAATCATAAACTAAGTATTTTATGTAAATTAATTATTTTTCAAAATGTGGATTAAAATGAAAAAGTTTTGTAATCCTTCATTTTAATAAGTATTATTTTAATTATGGATAATTTATAAACAGTATTAGTATAGCAGATTCAAATTTAATGGTAACTACATTTTAGCAAACAGGTAACTAGCTAAATTAAGCAGCTAGCTACTTGTTTACTAGAATTTTGTCCATAATGGCTAGTTTTTTTTATCAAAACTATAAAAACCCAAATTAAACTCATTTTTAATCTCTCCAACAAGTCAAAACAAATAAACATAATATATTTTAAGTTTCCAACTTGTAAATCATTATAGATTGAATCATCATTGTGCTATAATTTGTACATTCAATCTTGAAGAGAGTTTTCTTGTTGTAATCTTTAGTTTTGTATCAAATTTGTGAGTGTATAAGTCTGAGAAGCACTTGGGTGGAGAAATTAAGGGATAATATCTTGAGTGTAAAGTTTATTAACACCTTAGAAGGCAATTGTAACAAACTTGAAGTATTGAGTGGCTTCGATACTGAAATACTTGAGTTTGATTGGCTTAGAGGTATGAACGTATGTAGGATTACCAAACCATATAAAAATTCATTATGTTTGCTTTCTCTTCCATTTCTCTTTTATTTTTTAGCATTATTAAATTTATTATTTTTATTTCATTAGGACATTGTATTGAATTATTGTATGATTTAATTAGTTTAAATTTTAGAAACTCAATTCACCTACTCTTAGGTTGCATAACTTTTTAAAAGATTAGGATGAGAATTTATTTGCAAGCTCTTAATTATGAAATTTGAAAAGTTATATGTGATGGTCCATTTATGCCTATGATTAAAAATGAAGTAAAAGATGATATTTCAAAACCCTAACGAGAGTGGACTGAATTGGAAAAGAGAAAAGCTTCTCTAAATTCTAAAACCATGAATATCTTATTTTGTGAACTTGACAAGAAAAAATTTCATAGAGTGTTTAGTTGCAAAAGTGCTCATGAAATTTAGAACAAACTTGAAGTAGTGTATGAATGAACAAATCAAGTAAAAGCGTCTAAAATTAGTAGATACACTCATCAATATGACTTGTTCAAATTAAATAAAATGAGAGTGTATATTTTATGTATATAAGATTCATAGACATAGTAAACACTCTAGGAGCCCTAGGAAATATCTATCCGAATAGCAAAAAAGTTAAGAAAATTATTAGGTCGTTACCAAAAGATTAGAGACCTAAGAGAATTGTCATTGAGAAGCAAAAAGCTTAAATACATTACTTATTGATGATTTAATCAGCTTTTTTATTTCTTCAGAGGAAGATTTGGTAGTAGAAAAAGGTAATAAGAAAAAAAAAAGTATTGCTCTCAAAGTTTCAAAACATGAGAGTGATAACAAAAGCAAGTTGGATGATGAGGAGATGGCTAGCATAGATGTTCAGAAAATTTTTCAAGAAACCTGGTAAGAAAAAAAAACTTAGAAAAATCAAGAACTTAAAAGGAAAAGAAGGAGACAATCATATGCTATGAGTACAAGAAGCCTAACCATGTAAGGTCAGAGTGTCCACTTATTAACAAACTTAGGAAGAAATCCATAGTAGCTACTTGGAATGATAATGTTGAAGAATCAAGTGATGAAGAAGAATCCTAAGAAGTATTAAACCTAGCACTTATGGCAACAGGAGATGATGAGCTTGATGAGGTAAGTAATTTTCCTACTTATGATGAGCTGTATAATTTTTTAAAAAAATTGTATGATGATTGGTTAAGAATTGGTAAAAAGAATGCATACCTTAAAAAAAATTAGAACTTTCAAATAAAAAGGATGCATTGCAAAGATGCAATGATTCATTGAATGAAAAGATCAAGGGTTAGACTTAGATAATGAAGCATTGCAAGATAGGATCACATTACTTAAAGGAAAACAGAGTACTTTATTTGAGCATAAAAAATACAAATTAATAATTGATAAAAGAAAATAAAGTGCTTAGGAAAAAGAATAATGAGCTTAATGAAGTGGTGTTAAAGTTGACAAGTGGCCAAAAGAACTTAGAAAAATTATTGAACACTAAAAAATATGTGTTTGATAAAAGAGGACTTGAATATAAGCCTCACTTGAAATAAAAATATTATAAGAATTATTTTGTTAAAGCTACCTCTACAAGTGATCTTAAGATTGTTTGTCATTATTGTAATGGAAATGGTCACATGACCTATAGATGGTAAGTTAAAAGATATGCATACCACAAAGTCAAATGTATTTGGGTTCCGTAAAAAACCATTGCTAACACTTAAGGATCTAAACAGATTTAGCTACCTAAGACTTAAAATTTTCCTTGCAGGGTTTTAAGAAAAAAAAGAACAAATAGTACTTAGACAATACATATTTAACACACATGACAGGTAATTATCCTTAGTTTTTAAGTTTTACCATGATAAAAAATGGTGGAGATGTATGCTTTAGAGATAATTGATAAAGAAAGATTATTGGTATCGATAATATCCATAAAGATTTTTCTACATTTATTGAGAATGTGAGTTTGGTTGAAAATTTAAAACAAAATTTGCTTAGCATTAGTCAATTATATGATAAAGGCTATAGAGTTATCTTAATAAATCAACATGTATTATGGAGAATGCATGTAATGGAAAGATTTTGTTTGTTGGTAATAGGTATTGTGCAAATTTTATTGAACTCGCAAGCGCACGAATCTATTGTAGAATAGATTAATGGTGAAGAGTGTCGATCCCACGAGGAGGTTGATTTTAATTATGTGCAGAATTAATTTTCTTTTAATGGAAACAATTAAATTATGGTAATTTTATCCTAAATTATAAATTAAACTGGCGGGAATAATTAAGAATGAAACTATTATAATAAAGTACTTGAGTATCCGGATCTGTATCAACATGCTCAATGGGCTAAATATTCCATATTAATGCCAATTAAATCATAAGGAAGATTCCACACCTCATGAATCACACTCAAATAAATATGGTGCCAAGGGCTTATCTTGCCAAATAATAATAACCTTGTACTAGGGTGCTGATTTAACCAGGGCGGTATCTAGACAAGACTATTATTATTTGTCGACGAAAAGTCAAAATAACCACAAATATTAGAGGGGAAGAGAAAGTAAATTTATCAAATTAAGCCCATGGAACATGTTGAGACTTCACCTTCAACTCAAGCTTAAAAGAAAATTAGCCACTCATATTTTAACTAAGGATAAAAAAGAAAATTTTATTAAAATACAAAAAAACTACAAGAAGGAGAAGGAATTTCAAAAATCTAAGCTGAAAAATGAATTCAGGGATATCAAATTAAGGGGGGAGAGCACCCTTTTTATAGATACATTGAGTGAATCGTGACCATCGGATTAAAAACAGTTCGGATGCTCAGGATTGCGCCACGTCAACAGTCAACAGTCAACAGTCAACATTTGTACAGTAATGCCGTCTGAATAGTAAATAATCCCATGTATGCGCATGTACTGTACACACGATTTTTGCTCACTGAGATGCTGCCACGTCATCGATCTACAGTACATAAGAAATTTAGTCTAATAAGATCGTGACACATAGTCGGTCGATGCCACGTCATCGGTCAATGCCACATAAGCAGCAAATACCACATAATTCGTCCAATTAGATACTGCCACGTCATAGGTAGTTGTCACATCATCGGTCTGTATACATGAACAGTATCGTGAACAGTACCGTATATGTGAATAGTAACCTTTTCCTTTAATGCTCCTCTTAAGGTTTTCGATCGTCCTGAGTCCAAATATGACTTCCGTTTTGCTGTCTGATCACTCGTTCATTGTGAAACGATCATAATGCCCCTAAAATACATAAAATACATAATTATAATAAAACACATATAATTAAATAATAAAATATTTAAATAAATACAAGTAGCAATGTTAGTGAGACTTAAAGTGTAAAATGATAATTTTCTCCTTTATAAATATACACTTTTTAACACTCAACACACCCCCCAACCAGCTTATTGCTAGTTTCTAACAAATAAAGTAAAGATAAAATTCAAAACTTTTATTTTTAAAGGAAACACATGTGTTTATTCAATCAGATTAATGATAGCAATCAAATAAAAGTACAAGCATTATCTCCAGTCTAAAGTAATATCACACTCACATCAACCATCCATATGCATCAGTCCAGCAGACTTTGTTGTAGCAATAGTAATCAGGCCACTTTCAAGAATGACATATCCAACCCCAAAATCTCATCGGTTGTAGTGACACTCTCACAAAGAAATTAATCCCAATAAAATTTTGTCATTATAATAAATGGTAAATTGAGAGAAAATAATAAAGAAATATCATACACTCTCACCAAGATGAAAAAATAGGCCCACAGCTTAGAAATAATACGATCTCAAATAAAGTATTAGTCAACCCAACGTATTCATTTTTTTTTTATATATGCATCACTACATCTTAATTGCCCATATAACTAGCTTTTATATCAGACTATAGTGCCCTAAAATTAAGAAGGATTTTTATTAGGATGTAACGTAGGCTGGAGACATGGCTAACAGAGAAAAAAAAACAGGGCACAAAATATATATGTTTGAGAGAAAGTTCAAGAACTTTTGAAAATTACAAGATGCATTTTGATTATTTAAAAACAGTTCGGACACTCAGGATTGCACCACGTCATCAGTCAACAGTCAACAGTCAATAGTCAACATTTGAACAGTAACTCTGTCTGAATAATAAATAATCTCATGTATGCGCATGTACTGTACACACGATTTTTGCTCCACTGAGATGCTACCAGGTCATCGATCTACAGTACATAAGAAATTTAGCACAATAAGATCGTGACACATCATCGGTTGATGCCACGTCATCGGTCAACGCCGCATAAGCAGTCAATACCACATACTTCGTCAAATCAGATACTGCCACGTCATAGGTAGTTGCCACATCATCGGTCCGTATATATGAACAGTGTCGTGAACAGTATCGTATGTATGAACAGTACCATATATGTGAACAGTACTTTTTCCTTTAGTTTTCGACCGTCCTGAGTCCAAATATGACGTCCGTTTTGCTGTCTGATCACTCGTTCATTGTGAAACGATCATGATGCCCGTAAAATACATAAAATACATAATTATAATAAAACACATATAATTAAATAACAAAATACTTAAATAAATAAAAGTAGCAATGTTAGTGAGAATTAAAGTGTAAAATGACGATTTTCTCTTTTATAAATATATACTTTCTAACACTTAACATACCCCCCAACCAACTTATTGCTAGTCCTTAGCAAATAAAGCGAAGATAAAATTCAAATTTTTTTTTAAAAGGAAACACATGTGCTTATTCAATCAGATTAATGATAGCAATCAAATAAAAGTATAAGCATTATCTCTAGTCTAAAGGAATATTATACCCACATCAACCATCCATATGCATCAGTCCAGCAGATTTTGTTGTAGCAATAGTAATCAGGTCACTTTCAAGAATGACATATCAAACCCCAAAATCTCACTGGTTGTAGTGACACTCTCACAAAGAAATTAATCCCAGTAAAATTTTGTCACTACAATGAATGGTAAATTGGGAGAAAATAATAAAGAAATATTATACACTCTTACCAAGATTAAAAAAATATGCCCATAGCTTAGAAATAATACGATCTCACATAAAGTATTAGTCAACCCAATGTATTCATTTTTTTCTCTCTTTTTTTTTGTATATGCATCACTAGATCTTAATTACCCATATAACTAGCTTTTATTTTAGACTATAGTTCCCTAAAATCAGGAAGGACTTTTATTAGGACGTAACGTAGGCTAGGGACATGGCTAATAAAGAAAGAAAAATAAGGAGCAAAATATATATGTTTGAGAGAAAGTTCAAGAACTTTTGAAAATTACAAGATACATTTTGCTTATTTCTTGCTATTGTATATCTTTTTTCTTTCCATTTTTTTTCTTTTTTTTGAATTTTTTTTTGTGTAGCACAACTTCGCTGAACAAAATAATTATTTATTCTTTTTCTCAAGCATGAATAGGTGGATGGAACTTGTATGATATCGGGTAATACTCCAAATTGTAGTGGGTCAGGATGATAAGTTAATAAAGAAAATGTTTTATTTTTTTTTAAATAAAAGACTCAAAAGGGCTATCTATAGATATTACATAATAGGGATGACTAAAAAGGCTCAAACGGGTCAAAAATGGTATTCCATCGTTTTTTAAAACTCTAAATAATCTTCCATATCTACTAATTAAGTGGGCATTTAGATGCAGTAACACGCGCATATATGTTTTTTTTTTAAGGGTTGACTCTACGAAAATCTAGAGATCATGTATGAAATAATAAACTGCTAAGCTACATGAAGAATGGGCAAAAAGGGTTACTCTCCAAGAAAAATTAATAGGCTCAAAACTCACTTGGAATTTATTATGACATGTGCATTCTTTCAAGCAACTCATATTTGTCCCCAATATTAACATGTAGAATAGTAAACATGGTGTAAAATCACTCAAGACCAAAGATAATACAAATACTAAAATTCGAAAGTCATCATATTATCCAATATCAAGAACTCACAAAATTTTTTTTAACAGTATTCTTTCCCCCCAACCTATTCTAAGCATAAAAAGAAAACATACATGCAGAAAAATTAAAGAAAAATGAATTTTTTTTTAGAAGATGTTTTTCTAGAGTCACTATACTCCATATTCAGCCATCTTTGACTTTAAAAACTTGAAAACATATATTTATAAAGGAGAAAAATGAAAGGTTAGAAAAAAAAACACACATAAATTTTTTTTTTTAACTAAGAAGATGCGTTTCTAGAGTCACTACACTCTATATTTAGCCATCTTCTACTCAAAAAGTTAGTCATGGTTAGTTCAACATTCCACAATTGTCAACTATTCCCTCCCTCTAACCAGAACGAAACATTGTCTTCAATGTTTGAAAGGAAAGAAGTAGAGTTTAGAAGACATCACCTGGGTGCTGCAACACAGAAGAAAATATTTACAAGCAGAGAGTTAAATCTAATTTGTACTTCTTACTGCCGCTACTGTTACCATCATTATTTGAACACTCCAACACAATAGTCTTGGGATCTGACTCTGGTTAATAAGCTTGTAACAGATCAAGTAGCGCATTAGCAGTGTGTGCACAAATAAAGATTTTTTTCACTGAGGAAGGAATGAAATAATTTTTTATTGTATAGTTAAGAAATGCGAGAAAGCCATCATAAAAGTTATTAACATTTAACAAACCAATGGGTTTCTGATGAATGTTCAGATGGGACCAAGATGCCAATGTAATTAGTGCCTCAAGAGTTGTAAGATCGCTTGAAAGGAAAATAAAAGCATCGGCATGATTGAGCATTTCAGTTATTCGTTCCTGCATACCTGAGACGACTAACTCTTCTTCTATTGGTAAATAAGACAAACAACCCAAAGGTTTTAGGATTTCAGGGATGATGCCTAACACTTGGCTCACTCTGACAAAAGCAGCTTCTGATACCATTTTAAATAACCCTCGGTCACCTCCTCCATACACCAAGTGTAATTTTCTCTCTACTATTCTTAGACCAAGATCTATGGCTGCCTCCATGAACTCTTTATGTTTGCCATAATGAAACCCAGAAAGCACATAAATATTCTTGAATTGTTTACTAGAAGTAGCTGCCATTAAGATACTACTAAAAAATAACTTGTGAGTGCTCAGTAAAAAAAATTCGTATTTAAAGACCTTGGTGATAGTTGGTTACAGCTGTATATAGGACATTATGTCAATTAATGTGTAAGGCACATGGCTCAAAAGTCAAAAAGAAAATAGTAAAAAGAAAAAAATAAATGAAATTATTAAAAAAATAATAATGTAAATAGTAAAATAACTGTGAAATAAAAGAACAGAGAAGTAAAACGATATTTACAGATAGTTGTGATTGTGGCTCATATCTTCCTTTGGTTTTACGTCCAGAAACGGCTTGAACGCCCTCTATGGGTCGAGGATAGGCTTTCCTTCCAGTTTTCTTACAAATTGGCAAATAGGGTCTTTTATAGTCAGATTCCCAAGACTATAGTTTGCACATTCTTTCTGGAATAATGGCCATAACTGGAGTATTGCATGTTGGACGTATCCACTGGGATGCGTTTCAAGAGACAAAAGGATATCATCCAATGACTCCTTATTCAAGCCATCCCTAATGAATTGAATCTTATCTTCTCTGTTATCAGAAAACATTCCTAAAGAACATGATTTTTTATTGCATATCATTCTGACACATTTATGACAAGCAACAGAAAGTCTTCGAGCTTGTCGTTTTCGCGCATAATTTTCATTACCACAACCAGGCATGTATGCAATAAATTTAGGAGGTAACTTACCTGTTAAGTGAACTTTTACCTCAATTAACCAACGGATGTCAGCAGGGATATTATTCTTCATAAGCAATCGCATGCATTTGGACCGGGCTTTATAAATTAAAAGTAGGGCATTCTGAGGAATCGAAGGGAATCATTTGTGAAGCTTTTCTAAAATCTCATTTCTATCCATACCTTCGTCTCAGAATATCAGTTATTATGGAAAACTAAAGTGACCGACTTGATTGTCACGGAGTACCGTTATCCACCACTTGACTGGGGTTACAAACTTTAAACACACAAAGTAAACTAAAACACACAAATAAGAAAATAAATTAAAACACACAAAATAAACTAAAATTATCCTCTTATTGAATTTACCTCAAGCTCTAATTGGATGTTGTAGACACCTCTCTCAATTTCTCGGAGTTGGCTTTCTAAATTCTCAACATGGGCTACTAACTCTGGTGGTTGTAGCTACCAGATACGATATGTTTTACAAAATCGTATCTGACCTCTGAGATGAGATTGAATACATCGAAACTGTCTAAGAATGCTGAAGAGATACTTTTTAATTGACATATTCGTGAGAAAACTGATAAAAAAATAAAAGCTTAAAAGTTAAACAGATACACTTTCACAAACATAATTAAAAATAGAAAAGAAAACTTTAAATCACCGAAAGGAAATGAAAGGAAAAAAAATGTTAGGTCATTTCAGTGTTTTGTGCTATTTTCTCCACATGGTTGGTATTCGTGATATGACTTTACTTTTCTAACCATTAACTTTAAAAATTACACCGTTCCTTGGATTCTTAAATTTAATAGCTGTATGTGGAAAAATAGTAGGATCAATAGATGGATCAGACCATTGAGAGCATAACTTACTTAGAGAAATGTGCCCTTGAGAATTGAATAAAAATGCTTTCTGACGTGATGTGAAAGATTTTCTAATGCTTCGCTTGTCACAAAGGATTTTCATTCGCTTTCTGTAGTCCTTAGCATTTTTGTCGTTACGAATCTCCTCTGGTTTTGCCAGTTGTATCCTCCTTTTTGAACAAAAAATGGGGTAAATGATGTCTGTGTTCTTTTGTTTGTAATCAGGATGGTATGAGATGATTTCTGACAATATTTCTTCTTCCTCCAAGAATGTAGAATTCAAAGGGTCAAGTGAAGGTTTGAGCTCAATTCCTGGTGGTGATTCTGATGATGAGATGAGATTCTTTTCGATGGCACTAGTTGTTCAACTTCTGACTTCCATTTATTAATGTCCATGGATGGTGCTGAGTCAAGTAGGGCATTGACTTCATCGATTGATCTATCAATATCAAAATTCAAACTAAAGTGAGTTAAACAAGTTTGCAAAAGGTCATCACTAAGGTTTGAAAGAAAATTATCATCAACTAGTGTTTCTATTAAATCCACATCAACAATTCATCATCTGAACTGTAAGGTTGATTGGCAATGTTGAAAATATTTAGTTCCATAGTCATATTACCAAATGACAACTGCATATTTCCAGTCCTGCATCGAATGTGAGCATCGCAAATTGCCAAAAATGGACGACCCAAGATAATGGGGATATGCTTCCTTGAATCCTTCACTCGTTGAGTGTCAATTACAATGAAATCAATAGGAAAATAAAACTTATCTACCTGGATAAGCATGTCCTCCACAATATCACGTGATATTTTCATGGATCGATCTGCAAGCTGTAACACCACTGGAGTTGGGTGTAATTCTCCCAGTCCAAGTTTCATAAACACTGAGTAAGGCAACAGATTTACACTAGCTCTTAAATCCAACAAAGTATTCTCAATAGTATGGTTCTCTATACTACATGAGATAGTGGGGAAGCTTGGGTCTTTGCATTTTAGAGGCATTTTATGTTGGAGTATAGAACTAATATTTTCTATTAAAAAGGCCTTTTTCTAAACATGAATATTTCTCCTTTTAGTACAAAGGTCTTTAAGAAACTTGGCATATGATGGCACTTGTTTTATAGCTTCAAGTAAAGAGATGTTAACACTTACCTGTTTGAAGATTTCAAGAATCTCACTTGTGGATTTTTCTTTCTTCCTTTTAGCTAACCTCTGAGGAAATGGAACTTTAGGAACATATTCTCGTGGGTTGGTTTCCTCTTTCTCCTCTGATGATGAGTCCTCAGCATTCACAGGTATAATTTGAGTTAATTTTGGCATCTCCACTTTATTGTCGACTTCTTTTTCTTTTCGCAGGGTCATCACTGCTTTGACCTCTCCATGCTGCTGTGGCGAACTAGTACTTATTTCATGCACTCCTTTAGGGTTTGGCACTGGTTGACTTGGGAATTTGCCTTTCTCAACAGTCATTACTAAGGTTTGAACTGAAGAGCCAAGTTGGCCTACCATTTTCTCGAGATTAGAAATTGATTGGGCCTGTGAGTTAAATTCCACTCTCATCTCATTTCGTAATTCATCAATGGTGCGATTTTACTGCTCGATCTTGGAGTTAGTAAGATTTCTGACATTTTAGAATGTCTCTTCCCATGGTTTGGATTAAGAATGGTTTGGATTTTGATTGTATGGTCTAAATAGTGGTTGAAAGACTTGAGACATTTGAGGAACTGGTTGCATTGGTGGAGGTGGAGTTGATGGTCCATTTTATTAGAATCCTTGAGACCATGAAAAATTGGGGTGATCTCTCCATCCAAGGTTATATGTGTTGGAGTAAGGGTTGTAGTTTGGTGGTGTTCTATTGATACCTATGGCATTGGCTTGATCTGAATATGAGTCATGGTTATGTAGTTCTGTTGATTTAGCAGTTGTCAAAGATGCTATTTGTCGAGCAAGGCCTTCAACCATTTCTTTGACTTCTTTAATTCCTGAGCTTGACTCGCCAATGTTAACCTCATTCACTCCCTTAATTCTCCTGGTATTTCTGAGTGATCGACTCTATTGTTGAGAATTATCTGATTGCCATTAGAAGAATTCCCAAATCTCTTATGCGCTTTTGGACATTAACTCTCCTCCACAAGTTGTCATTAGCCATTCTTGCATATGTGGCAATAATCCCTCCAAAAAGTATTGGCATTGGTGCCATTTCTCGTACCCATGATGTGGACACTTCAAGAGTAGCCCATTAAATCGCTCCCATACTTTGAAAAACTGCTCGTTGTCTTTTGAGAAAACTCTGAAATTTCCCTGCGAATATCATTGGTTTTATGAACTGGGAAATATTTATTTAAAAATTTAGTTACCATTTTTTCTCATGATGTAATGCTATTAGCAGGCAATGTATTAAACCATGAACGAGCTTTATCTTTTAATGAAAATGAAAATAATCTAAGTTTAACATCATCATCTGAAAAATTTTGGTATTTAAAGGTTTGACAAATAGCATGAAAATCATTCAGATGATTATATGGGTCCTCATTTTCTAGGCCATAGAATGTGGGGAGACAGTTTAGCACATTAGGTTTTAATTTAAAACTCTTAGCAGCTACATTTGGGTACCTTATGCATGATATGCTCAAATTAGCCAAAGGACTAAAATAATCCTTAAATGGCCTCTCTTGTGGTTCTGATTGTTGATTTTGTAAATCCATTTCAAATTTCTCTTGAAAAATAGTGTGTTTGTGCGTGCGAAGTGTTTTTTCCAAATCAAGATCTAAAGGTTCAAGGTTAGGTGATAATTACCTTCGACCATGCATGCAAAGAATAAAATAAATAAAAATAAAGTAAATAAAAATAAAGAGGAGAGAGAAATTACGATACTAACCTTATAACGTTGTTATAACCTTACTATGAACATACACTCAAGTGTTAAAATGAAAATACAAGAAATAGATTAACTAAAAATAAAATAAGAAGATAAATTACAACGAATAATAAAAAATTAAATTACATAAATATAAAGAAGAGAAAAAGAAACGAAATTAAATTACAGAAAAAAGATTTAAAAGAAAACAACAAAAATAAAATTACTTAAAAAAATTAATTTTATAGATTAATAAATTAACAAAATAAACCAAAATTACAAAAAAATAATTCAGAAATTAAATTATTAAAATTTAAAGAAATTTAAATTACCAAAATTAAATTACAGATTCACTTTTTTTAATTTTTTTAATTTTTAAAATTTTTTTATAATTTTTAAAGAAAGCAATAACAAAAAAATTTACTTAAAAAAACTAATTCTATGAATTAATTCTACGAATAAATTAAAATAAATTACGAGATAAACAAAACAAATTACAAAGAAAAGTAAAGCAAAAATTAAAGTACAGAAATTTAAAGAAATCACATAATAAAATTAAATTACAAAATTTAAATTACAAAAATTAAATTATAGAATTACTTTTTTATAAGGAAAAAATACAAGAAAACAAAAAAAATTAATTCAACAAATTAAAATAACTTACCTCTCCGGCAACGGCGCCAAAAACTTGTTGTGCAAATTTTATTGAACTCGCAAGCACACGAATCTATTATAGAATAGATTAATGGTAACGAGTGTCGATCCCACGAGAAGGTTGATTTTAGGTTGATTTTAATTATGTGCAGAATTAATTTTCCTTTAATGGAAACAATTAAATTATAGTAATTTTATCCTAAATTGTGAATTAAACTGGCGGGAATAATTAAGAATGAAACTATTATAATAAAGTACTTGAGTATCCGGATTTGTATCAACATGCTCAATGAGCTAAATATTTCATATTAATGCCAATTAAATCATAAGGGGGATTCCACAACTCATGAATCACACTCAAATAAATATGGTGCCAAGGGCTTATCTTGCCAAATAATAATAACCTTGTACTAGGGTGCTTGGTTTAACTGGGCGATTCTCTAGACAAGACTATTATTATTTATCGACGAAAAGTCAAAACAACCACAAATATTAGAGGGGAAGAGAAAGTAAATTTATCAAATTAAGCCCATGGAACATGTTGAGACTTCACTTTCAACTCAAGCTTAAAAGAAAATTAGCCACTCATATTTTAACTAAGGATAAAAAAGGAAATTTTATTAAAATACAAAAAAACTACCAGAAGGAGAAGGAATTTCAAAAATCTAAGCTGAAAAATGAATTCAGGGATATCAAATTAAGGGGGGAGAGCCCCCTTTTTATAGATACATTGAGTGAATCGTGACCATCGGATTAAAAACAGTTCGGATGCTCAGGATTGCGCCACGTCAACAGTCAACAGTCAACAGTCAACATTTGTGCAGTAACGTCATCTGAATAGTAAATAATCCCACGTATGCACATGTACCGTACACACGATTTTTGCTCCACTGAGATGCTGCCACATCATCGATCTATAGTACATAAGAAATTTAGTCTAATAAGATCGTGACACATAATCGGTCGATGCCATGTCATCGGCCAACGCCACATAAGCAGTAAATACCACATAATTCGTCCAATCAGATACTGCTACATCATAGGTAGTTGCCACATCATCGGTCCATATACATAAACAATGTCGTGAACAGTACTATGAATAGTACGTATATGTGGACAGGACGTATATGTGAACTGTGACTTTTTCCTTTAATGCTCCTCTTAAGGTTTTCGACCGTCCTGAGTCCAAATATGACGTCCGTTTTGCTGTCTAATCACTCGTTCATTGTGAAATGATCGTAATGCCCCTAAAATACATAAAATACATAATTATAATAAAACACATATAATTAAATAACAAAATACTTAAATAAATACAAGTAGCAATGTTAGTGAGACTTAAAGTGTAAAATGATGATTTTCTCCTTTATAAATATACACTTTCTAACACTTAACAATAGGTGTATAAATGTATATACCATTAACATAGATTGTTTATCTACTTATGATAAATATTTTTCCGCATTATATGATGATAGTTGGTTATTTCCTAAAAGACGAAGTCATGCAAGAATAGATTTGATTTCAAAAATCTTGAAAAATGATTTAGTTAAAAGTCTTTCAAAAATTAATTTTCAAAAGGATAAAATTTATGAAGCTTGCCAATTTAGCAAACAAATCAAAACCTCTTTAACAAACAAGAATCATGTTTCTACTTTAAAACCATTTTAGTTACTTCGTAAGGATTTATTTTGACCTTTTAGATATGCTAGTTTAAGTGGAAAGTATTATGCATTTGAATTATGATTAATTATTCTAGATTCACATGAGTATTATTCTTAGCTAATAAGGATGATGCCTTTAACGCATTTAGAGTATTCTGTAAAAAAGTTCAAAACAAAAAAGGTTATGCTATTTTCTATATTAAAAGCAATCATGGTAGAGAATTTTTAAGTCATGCATTTGAGAATCTCTGTGATGATTTTGGAATTGAACATCAATTTTCATTACTTAAAACTCTAAAATAAAATAAAGTTGTTGAGAGAAAGAATAGGTCTATTCAAGAAATGGCTAATACCATATTGAACTGCTTTACTAAAATATTTTTAGTTCGAAACTGTCAACATCGCTTGCTATATTTTAATTGATTAGGCATTATCTCATTGAAACTCTCTATGACCTTTAGAAAGGCAAAAAATCAAATATTGGTTATTTTAAAATTTTTAGATGCAAATGTTTTATTTTAAACACAAACAAAAATTTTGATAAATTTAATCTAAAATCTGATGTTGGTATCTTTCTTGCTTATTCTAACACAAGTAAACCTTATAGAGTATATAATAAAAGAACTTTAGTTGTGAAAGAATTTATGCATGTTATATTTAATGAGTCTAACCCTTTCCCTATAGAGAAAGTTGTTGATAATGATGCAAATGAAAAGTTACTATAAGAAGACTTATAAGATAAGCAAGAGGATGCACCAACTGAAAATCAAGATGATAGATAAAAAGAAGAAATAAGTATGGAGCAAGAAGTAGGTACTTCTCAAACAATCCTTGGGAAGTGAAGGTATACTTCTTCTCACCCTAAGGACTTAATTATAGGTAATACTTCATGAGGTATAACCATTAAATCATTACTTGGGAATACATATAAGTATACTGCATTTATTTCTCAAATTAAACCAAAATCCTTTATGGATGCGAAAAATGATGAATTTTAAATTATGGCAATGCAAAAAGAGTTATGTCAATTTTAGAGAACAATGTATGGAAATTAATTCCTAAACTAGAACATCAATCCATCATAGGTATGAAATAGGTATTTAGAAATAAAATGGATGAATATGGAGTGATTGTAAGAAATAAAGTTAGATTAGTAGTTCAAGAATACAACCAAGAAGAAGAAATTGATTTTGATGAAACATTTATATTTGTAGTTAAATTAGAATCCATTAGAATGTTGTTAGCATTAACATGTTATAAATATTTTATTTTATTTCAAATGGATGCTAAAAGTGCTTTCTTATGGAGAAGTTTATATAAAATAATCCCTTAGTTTTGAAAATAAAAAATTTTCAAATCGTGTTCATAAATTACCAAAATCTTTATATGGATTAAAACAAGCACCTAGAGCATAGTATGATAGGCTTAAAAATTTTCTTGTTGGATAATGGTTTTTCAATGGGAAAAATAAATACTACTCTTTGTTAAGCATAAGAACTAAGATATACTTATTGTTTAAATTTATGTTGATGATATTATCTTGAGTTCTACTAATGAGGCTTTATAAAGGATTTTTCATCATGTATGAGTAATAAATTTGAGATGAGCATGATAGGGAGTTGAAGTATTTCTCTGGACTTTAAATCAAACAAAATAATAAGGGAATCACTATCAACCAAGCTAACTATATCAGAGTTTTGCTAAAACAATTTGGTATTGATGATTCAAAGACCAAGAATACTCCAATGAGCATAATAATCAAGCTTGACAGAGATGAAAAAAGTAAAAAAGTTAACATAAAAATATATTAAGGTATGATTGCTTCTTTACTTTACTCAATTGCAAATATACCCAATATCATGTTTAGTATATGCTTGTGTGTAAGATTTCAATCATATCCAAAAGAATCTCATTTACTTGCTATTAAAAAAATTTTCTATTATTTGAATAGAACTATAGATATTGGCATTTGGTATCCTAGAAGAACTCATACAAATTTAATTTGTTATTCAGATGTCGACTTTATCGATCATAAGGTCGATAGGGAAAATATTAATGGCACTTATCGTTTCTTAGGTCATGCATTTGTTTCATGATTTAATAAGAACAAAATTCAGTTATACTTTCAACCACTAAGGTCGAGTATATTACAGCAGATAATTGTTGTACACAATCTCTTTGGATAAAACAAACATTTAGAGTTTATGGCATTAATCTTAAAAAAATTCCTACTAAATGTGATTATACTAGTGCTGTAAATATATCAAAGAATCCTATTTAGTACTCTAGAACCAAACATATAAAGATTGGACATATAGGGATTAAATATCATTTCTTTAGAGATCATGTTCAAAAGGGTGATATTGCATTAGAATTTATTTCTATCAAAATATAGCTTGCCGATATTTTTACAAAACCTCTTTAAGAAGAATAATTTTTAAAAATTCAGCGTGAACTTAAGATGATGAAATTTTTTAGACTAGTAAAATTGATTGATGGATTATTGTTAATGATTATGTAATGCCTAAGTATAATAAATGAATGATTTGTTTCATGATTATGTAAATTATATGCATGATTATGCATGATTGATCAATTAATTGTTTGAATTTTTTATCGTTTAAATGATTATTCTCATGATTCATGCATTAAAATAGCTTTTGAAGTGTTGTTTTGGGATCACAAAATAGTCTCTGGATTGACTAAACGATGCCAAAAAGCAAATATAATGCAGCGGGATTGAGGCCATGCAACTAGCCTCTGAAATCTATCTTCAAACCTAGAAGTGGCTAGCCACTTGGTCATGGGTTCAAGCCCATATCTTCATCTTCTTCGTGAGTTTCTCATTTGTTCTCTTCTCTTTCTAAAACTGTGCATGTTCTTTACCATTTCTCTCTCAAATTTCTTCATTTTTCACTCATTTTCTTGACAAAATCACTAATTCAAATCATTATCCAACCATTAAAACTTTATTCTTCATCATTCAAACATCATTTTCTTACTTATTTCTTCAAATCAAGAAATTAAAAATCTAAGCTTATTCATTTCTCTCTCTTCTATTTGAAGTTATTTTTAATTCATCTAAGCTCATATTAGAACCATATCTTGCCTTAAATTATCTCTAGGATTAATTTTCTTAGTTCAAAAATATTCATTTCACTCAAAATCTTAGAAATTTGAAATAAGGTTTAAAGCTTGTACTGGTTTCATTATGGTGGGTGGTGAAAAATTTAAGGGAAAACACATAGCCAAGAAACGCAAAGAGAATCATGGAGATAATACAGATTTTATATTAACCTATTTCCTGCATCAACTGCTTTAGAGATAATTTCTCAAAAAATTCATGTCAAGGCAGTTCTTCCTCTATATTTTGTTAATCTTTACAATTTAGATAATTTGGTTATTTGTGAGAAATCTCTTAATAATCTACTTGTTAATATGGGCTAAAAAAATGCATTAATTATTAAGGATCGATGTTATGAAAAATTAGTCTGAATGTTTTATTCAAATATGGATATTTCTCTATAAATATTGAATAGAATTGTTACAAATATTGAGGGAATCCTATTGAATTTGATGCTTCAGACGAAAATAAGATTCTTAGATCTTTAAATAAAGGACTAGAATTATACACTGCTCAAAGTAAACTTAATTTTTTATGGTAATCTATTATGGATGCAGTTAGGAAAATTTGTAAACGATCCGATTTGTACTCTGAATTATGTAATTCTACCTTAAAATCTCAAGATTTATTATTTTAAATGTGAATCATTTATTATATTTTTCAACATGTGATGAGTCTTGGGGTGGACATGCAGATGAAGTTACCCAATTAGATATTGCTATTTTAGATAGCATTCTTAGGGGCAGGATGTTGAATGTAGGTTATATCATCCTTTAGCATATACTTAGCACTCTAAATTTAGCCAAGAGGTCATTTCTTTATGGTAGCATTGTCACATGTATCCTAAAATATTCTCGAGTTACTATATCCCTACCAATCTTTTTACTTTTATGGAATTAGGAGATGAAGTTATCACTAATTTGGGGCTTGTGTAGGAAAATGGCTAGTGGTATAAAGATGAGAGACTCCTGCACAAAGTTACAGGACTTGCTCCTACAAATCATCTTTTCTTTAATGACGTTATGTCACTAGATGAGCTACCTGATCTCAATGTTTCATAGCACTCACATCTTTAACCTTCTTAGGGTACGTTCTACTTCAGTAGACTCTGAGGATTCTATGCAGTAGCTGTTGACTTAAGTGTATTCACTATCTGAGTAGCAGAGTCAGCTTCAGTCTCATTTAAGGCCTTTCAAACTCAATCAATTTCATAGTAATAAAGCCTTTTTGAGTTGCAGCAGCATTTATTGGATTAACAACAATGTCTTTTTGCTCAACAACAGAAGCTTTTTGATTGCTAGCAGTAACTTTTCACTACTCTTAGGTTTCTGCCACCATCCTCTTCCTCACATCCTCTAGCTCTATAGTACTATGTTCTAATTTCAATCATCTATCACTCTACACTACATCTTTATATTTATTTTTATCTTAATTATAGATGGTTGTTATTTAATGTTAGGATACTTTACATTTGGTTGATGTTTTTTGGATGAGATGGATGTTATAACTCATTGGTTCAATGCATGACCTGATTTCTATATGTTTCTTAATTAACCATTATCAATTATTGGTCTTAGCAGTACTTTTAGCAATTTTGGTGATAAAGGGAAAGAAATCATATATTTTAAATTCTGGAGACAGGTAATACGTATCTTTGATCTTGAAGTATGTGTGTAACATTTTGAAATATTAAGAGAAAGCGTACAAATTATTATAGATTATACATTCAGGGGGAGTTTGTTTTAAATTTATTTTTTAATATATTAATTTATATATGCCATGTAAGTAGGAGTATAAATGTTAAAATATATAAGATATTTGTCATCATCAAAAGAGAGGATATTGTTAGCCAAAAGGACTACATATTATGTAATTTTAATGATAACAAACATATGTCTTAGTTGATTTTATAATTATTTATTTCACATTTTCATTAGTTCTTGAAAGAATAATATTTATGCAAGAAAATCAATTAAAATTAAGTTCAAAACACTCAGCAGATAATGACTCATCAAGAATCAACGTGTAAGCACTCAACGGACTCATTATTGTAATAATTTTTATAAAACTGGTCTAATTTAATATATACATGGTTTGCCATTTGTGAAACTCAAGATTTTATTTAATTAATTATTATTTTTTAGTAATCTAAAATTTTATAATTATAAACCACATATTTTATGCAAATTAATTATTTTTTAAAATGTCGACTAAAATAAAAAAGTTTTATAATCTTTGATTTTAAAAAGTATTGTCTTAATTATGGATTGAAATTTATTTACAAAACCAGAAACATTTTTTGCCATACCATAATTTCATAAAGTTGTGAAATTGACAAGTATTATTCAGAAATTTTAAAATTAGATTTTTTAAAAGATTTTTGACATTTGGGTCACAGTAAAATTATAAAAAAATTTTTAGTAAAAATATAATTTTGGTGAACAGTGATACTATAGAATTTAACTATTCCAAAATTGGACTTGTTTTCGAAGTTTTATTTCTTCAGGTTATAGTATAATTACAAAAAGTTTTAAAGCAAAACTATAATTTAGTGAACTATATTACTATAGCAAATTCAAATTTAACTGTAATTTCACTCTATCAAGTGGATAGTCAGTTAAATTAAGAGGCTAGTTGCCAGGTTACTGGAATTTTGCCCACAACGACTAGTTTTTGTGTTAAAACTATAAAAACTCAAATCAAATTCATTTTTAATCTTTCAAAGAAGCCAAAACAAGTAAACATAACATATTTTGTGCTTCCAACTTGCAAATTAGTATAGATTGAATCATTATTGTGCTATAATTTATACATTTACTTTTAAAGAGAGGTTTTTTGTTGTAATCTTTAGTTTTGTATTAAATTTGTAAGTGTATAATTTTGAAAAACACTTGGGTGAAGAGATTAGGGGATAATCTCTTAAGTGCAAAGATTTATTGATACCTTAGAAGTTAATTGTAATAAACTTGAAGTCTTGGATGACTTGGATAGTGAAATCCTTAACCTTAGTTAACTTAGAGATATGAACGTAGATGGAGATTACTAAATCACGTAAATATTAGTTGTGTTTGCTTTCTTTTCTCTTTCTTTCTTATTTTTAAGCATTATTAAATTTATTGTTTTAGATTTCATTAAAGCATTAGATTAAATTGTTGTATGATTTAATTAGTTTAAATTTTGGAAACTGAATTCACCTCCTCTTGAGTTTCATAACTTACATTTTATGACTTACTTTTGAAGAAAAAAGAAAAATAAGTTTTTGAAATAATGGTTCTAAAAAAGTTAAAAAAAAGATATCTTCTTAATAGGGCTTTTAGAAAAATAAGTATAATTATTTTTTGTTAAAATAATAAGTTTATAATAGGAAATTCAAAAGCATGTAGTGGCTTATGGTATGGGATACTCAAAAAGTCAAATGTCAAAATGAGAAAACTTATCAAAAATAATCTCAACAAGTTATCAAACACCTTTTTTTATAACAAACTATTATTGTTACTATTATTATTTTCATCATCATCATCAATATCATTATTATTTGTGGGGATTAAAAGAAAATCTTTGTTCTTTATTAGGGATAATAAAATCACTCCAAGAATGAGAATCTTATTTGTAAGTGCATAAGAATAGGATTCTTATTTTTTATTTCTAAATTTGATGGGCCCTACTATTTCTATTCCATTCTTTGATTCAATTTTATAAATAGTTAACAATAAGAACAATTATCTCCGATTTCCCCTTAAAAGTACAAAAAAAGAATTTATCCCTTAGAAAAAGGGGCCTATTTCAACCAAATTTGTTTGTTCACCTGTTTTAAAAAATAAATTCATTATTAAAATTTTAAAATATAAAAATCTCAAAATTTTCTTTTAGTAATCTCTTTATTTCCTACTCTCACATCATGATTTCTTAGTTTCTCCCTACTTTCAAATTAAATTAAACTAAACTCTTAGTTTTAATCTCTTTTGGGTTCCTTTTTCGCTTTTCTTATTAAATCATAATCTCTATTTCATGTTTTGTATATATGAATTCTTTTTTATATTAACTAATTTTTGTGGTTGGTAAAATTAATTTCTTGATATCCAATAAATTTCATGATGGAACAAATTTGGTAAATTTCACTTTTGGATGATAGGTTTTGATCCTCTTAATTTACGATAGCCTATGACGAAACCAACTATTTGCTTTTGCATTTAAAGCAAAATATATGAATGAATTGACAAGATTATGGAATTGAGAGTGAAAAGGGAAGAAATAACTTATTAAGTAATTTTATTTAAAAATTATTTTAATAAAAAAATTCCTAATTAAAAAGAGATCTAAAGAACAGGTTTCTTGGTTCAAATAATCTTTAAATAATTATCGCTGACCCAAAAAAAAACTTTTCATGTTAGCTTAGTCAAATACAAAATGACTTAATTTTTAAATAATAGAAATTGAGGCAATGTTTATAAATAAAAGTTAATAGGAAACAAAAATATTCACGATCAAGTCATCTTCAACAATTGGAATTGGATAATAGAAATTCCTAATCTAATTCTACTTCACCACCTCCCTAGCAGGGTCAAATTCAAACTCCTAATTCAAGCCATACAAATTCTTAATCTATCTCCACAAAATTAAAAGTAGAAATAAAAACATATCCTAACATAAATAGCCAATGCAAGAACATCGACTATTGACTATGCACTCAAAATAAAACATCATGCTACTCCAACAAAATCAAGAAGTGCCAAAATGGAAGATTTGATGTGTCCCAATATCGATGTGTCTCAATTTTCCCAATATTAGAAAATTCAATATTAAACTAAATGTCTAAAACTTATTGTATAAAATAATAAGTGTATTAGTCATCGCAAGTAATATAATATAGAGTAAAGTATAGTCCAGTAAAATTGTATATCCTATTAGAATTTATTTTAAAAATTAAAATAAAATAAAGCAACCAAAGGCAATATAAAATCAAGCAATTACAAAGAGATTAAGATGCTAAGATATCGGACTTCATCAGGACCATCAAACTTCACTATGACCAATCTTTTTAATCATCCATCTATACTATTAAAATCATTGCCTATGTTGATAGTGAATTTTCCAAACCTATTCAATATCCTCTCTTAAGTAATATGAAAAATAGCCACATATTAACCCAATATATCTTTATGTGAACTCAAATATACAAAAATTCATTAAGCTCTATAAAAATTCTTAGATAAAACTACAAAATTCACATTAGCATAATAATGAACACTTAGTCATGAAACAATAAATAAAAAATAACATAGATATATGGAACTAAATCAATTAGGAAAATACGCTCTTTAAAAGTATATGAGTTTATTTAATTGTAATAAACTTATTTTCTTATTAATAAAATAATGAAGGTATTTAATTTAAATATCTTAGTTGTATTAATTTTTTGAGTAAAGTCTAATTAATCATATTATATGTATTTATGTGATCATTATGTGGATTTATTGAAGACATAAATACAAGTTGTCTTATAATTTAATAAATTGAATTTGTAGTTAATAAATAAAGTTGAACACTTTATTTAGGTATAGACTGTAATAAATTCATTGAATGATTTATTTTAATTATGTTTGATGCAGTACGACTACATTGAGCGGAATCACATATAAGATTTAATTAACTTTATAATAACTATCAGATTTATTACATTTCACAGGCATTGATTTTACTATAATTTTAATCTTGAGTTAGTTATAATTTCATGATTGTAATTATTATTCTATTTGAGTTACAATAGACATGACATATACTTGTAGTCAAGATTAGTCAGTATTTTGGCGGGAGCAGTTATAAATATTAAAGTTATAGATTAACAATATAAAATTTGTATAACATATCTCTTGATGGGTTTTCAACACTTAATCATAAAATTCTCTGGCTAGAGTGTATTGACATATTTAGTATGTTGAAAATGATCTTTAAAAAAATCAGTAAGTATCAAGAAATAAAATGTAACTAAATTAATTAGATAGTTTAGATATCGATTTAATTAATGATGTGGTACAAAGGATTGTGCAGTAAAAAGATCAATGTGGCTTGGAACAAATTATTATTCCAACAGATAATTATGGAGGTCAGTTCCAATCTTATAGTAAAGTAGAGTTAGAATTAAATGATTAGGCTTGTTATAGGTTTAATTGTTATAACCACTATTGTATGTTCCTAAATGATTCTTAGATTAGCTTATTTAATTGACTACATCACTACTAAACTCAAAAATAAGAAAACTGGTATATTAGGTGATAAATCTAATTGTTATATTTATTAAGGCCCTATGTGTTATATTTATGTATAAATAAGATCTTGTGTTATTTTCTAAGATGGGCCGCAAAATAGTTGCACATTACATCTACTTTCATGTAAGTGGAGACATAGTATCACTAAATTAAAAATATTTAATATTTTGAATTATTAAAAAGAAAGATAACATATATTAGAGTTTTACTAGGTTATAGAAGTGTATTTTTCTTAAGGAGAAAAAAGAGACGGCTTTAGAGAAAAGCACTACAAAAAAGTGCCAGTTCAGTGCATGTAAATCTTAAGTTATAGCTTGAAAGATCGTTTGCCAGTGGAATTATTTTCTTCCTATGGCTCATCTTCTCAAAATGTCAAGATATGATTTTTTAGATTATGAATTTCTTATATATTAAATGAGATCGATCCTAAAAGTTTTACAAAATAATTAATTTTTACCTAACAGCTGGTATGAAAGGTATCTTATATTAATATATAAGAATATTATATGAAATCAACGTTGGTATTTATTCATTAGATGCATAATCTAAATAATTTTATTTAGATTATCTTAATTCATGACTACTGTATTTTTCTTTTTGATCTATAACAAAAGGAGTGATTTTTTATCATCATATTTTTCTTTTGATTTAATTTACTATAATAGAAATTCTATAAGCCAAAATTATCCTAACAAATTTGTAAATCAATGTAATATTTTTGTAAATCATGGGAAGACAGATCGGAGGAATGAAGCAGCAACCACCAATCAATGCACACGCTGTCGGCATTGTATGGCGTTAGCTACTCGTAGCACTCACCGCAAGAAGCACTCAATGTAAGGGAATGCCAGCAGCACGTGGCTCACGTGCCCAGTAGCACATGTTGTAGAGAATGCCACCAGCAGCGCAAGCAAGGGCTGGTGGCGTGCGCGTGTAGGCTGCTGCCTCAAGGTGGAGTTTGGTGGCTTTTTCGGCGTGGTGGCGGTGATGAAAACAGCGTCAGTGATCGGCAAAAGTTGTGAGCAGTGGCGGGTCTTTACGGAGGTCGCGGTTGGAAAGAAAAAGATGGATGTTAAGGTTTGAATGGTTCTTATCATTGTAATCCCTATGATCCCTAAGTTTTTCTTTTTTGCTAGACAAGTTTTAATTTTATACATTTAAGTCCAAAACAGTTTTGGGTTTAATGGTCTTGGTTTTGAGTCCAATTCAAAATAGGTTTCATGGAATGAAATACATAGATAAAATTTTAACACATCAAATTTATTTTTGGTCCTTAATTTTATTTTTATTTAAAAAAATATTTTTCATTCAAAATCAAAATTGGACTAATAATAAATTTAAACACCCAATTTATCCTAGGCCACTAACAAATACAAACCGATGGCTGATGAACATTGACAAAAAGCTTAATGAAGATTAGGCTTAGAGTTAATTTAATTTAACTTAATCTTTTTTATTTTATTTTGGAAAAGCAATGAATTAAGATTATTTAATTATTATTTTTCTATCTATTATGTTTTAGATGATAACATGCCATGATAACATATCAGATAAAATAGGTAGTGCCACTTTATGTATAATAATATATATCATTCATAAATTATGAATCTCATTGTATTGTTTGTAATTTACAAATGCTTAAAAATATTAGATATCATATAGATAATATTATAGAAGTATGCAATTAATAATATATAATCAATATATATTTGAAAAACGAAAAAATCATTTTTAAAATATTAAGTGGGAGAGAAAAAATTCAAGATACTTTTTTCTACAAGCTTTATTGTTAGCTCAATAGTAAAATTATAGATATGCCTTAATTTCATGATACGGTGATGCTCTATTTGAATGGTAGATATATTAGATTTTATTTGATGAACTTCTATAAAGATAAAATTGAAATATTTTTCATTTGATTGCTCACCTTAACAATGACTGTTAATATGAAAAATATATAGATTGAAACAATGGTTAAATATTTAACTAAACTTTGTTATTAACCTTCCCAATGAAGTTCTGTTAACAAATTTAGGCCCGAAAGGATAATGATAATTATTTATCATGTCTTTATATGAAATAATCCAATGGATAATTAAGTTAAGTAAGTGTATACGTGATTTCTTTAATGGATAGCTTCTCAAAATACTACTAAATTATCGTTACAATAAATAAAAATACATTTATGATTTTTTGCATTTTTTGTCATTTACTGTAAATATTTTATCAAATTATTTATGCACGGATGTTTTTTAAGTAAATGTCTTCTCTGAGCCTACTTACTATTATTCTTAAGCAAAACAAACTCACTGGAGAGAACTATATAGACTAGAAAAAAGAAATGTATTCATTGTCCTGACTGCTGAAAATTATAAATATGTTTTAATTTAGTCATGCCCTCTCAATTCAGAGGAAGATACTTACAGAAATCAGAGAAGGCTTTATGAGAAATGGCAAAAGGCCAATGAAATGGAAAAATGCTACATTTTATCCTTAATTTATAATATTCTACAGATCAAACATTAGAACTTGGAGACTGCCACTGAAATAATGGATAGTCTCTAAGAGGTGTATGGGCAGAGTACTTGCTCTGCGAGACAAGTAGCATCGAAAGATATTACAAACATTAAAATAGGAAACGACATAAAAGTTCGTGATCATGTCCTCAAAATGATAGACTATTTCAATAAGGCTGAGATTCAGATAGCACAAATCGATGATAACATAAAGATTGATATAGTGTTACAATCTCTGCTGTAAAATTTAAGGAGTTTAAGTTTAATTATAACATAAACAAAAGAAACATGACTTTAACTGAATTGATGAATGAACCACATTTTGTTGAAGAAATCTATTGCACTGAGAAATCTCTCTGAAACATAAATATTACTCAAAAAGGTTCTTTTTATGGATCTAAGTCGGAAGACAAAGGTAAGAATAAAGCTAAGAAAAGGAAACTATCTACCAAGAAAGATGGCAAGCCAAAGGGCAAATGCTTCAAGTGTGGACAGAATGGTCACTGGAAAAAGTATGCCTTAATATTATGCAATCAGGCATGGAAAATCTTTCTATAATTGAGTACTATTTAGTTCAGAATTCTAATGACACTTGGCTATTAGATTCATGAGCAACTAATCATTTTTGTAATTCACTTTACTATTTTTAGAAAACTAGAAAACTAAGTGAAGGAAGCATTGAGCTATAATTAGGGACAGGATAGTTCATGTCAAGAATGAAGACTAAATCAATTTTATTGTCTTTTGATAATATGAATTTAGTTTTGGATAATTGTTTTTATGTTTCAACAATGAAGAGGAATTTAATTTTAGTTGTTTATTTATCAAAGCAAAGGTATAATGTAAATTTTAGATCCTCTATTTTAATTTTTTGTAATAAGAGACTTATTTGTTTTGGTACATTGAAATATAATTTATATAATTTAAGTCCTATGAACCATTTTATGCTTGACATAGTGATGAGTATACATATTTATTTAAAAAAAGAAATATTTCTTCTAACTAATGTTACCTTTTGTATTTACACTTGGGTCATATAAACTAAAATAAGATTCAAAGAATGATCAATGATGGACTCGTGGGTCAATTAGAAAATGAATCACTGCTACTTTGTGAATCCTATTTAGAAGGCAAAATGATCAAAAAGTCATTATAGGCCAAAAGAGTGCCTGCAATAGTATCACTTGAATTAGTACATACAAATGTATATAAACTAATCATGTGAAAGAGTTAAAAATTAGTAGATACTCTAGAATATAAATTGTTCTAAATGAAACAAAATGAGAGTGTGTACTCTATATATATTAGATTCACCGATATAATAAACACTTTGAGAGTTCTAGGGAAAACCTTTTCTAATAGTGAGAAAGTGAAGAAAATCATTAGATCACTACCAAAGGAATAGAGACCTAAGAAGATTGCTATTGAGAAAGCTAAATATTTAAATACATTACCGATTGACGATCTAATTAGTTCTCTTATTTATTATGAAGAAGATTTGGAAGCTAAAAAAGCAAATAAGGAGAAAAGGAAAGGCATTGCTCTCAAAACCTTAAAATATGAGAGTGATGAAGATAGTGAGTTGGATGATGAGGAGATAACTATGCTAGCGAAAAGGTTCAGAAAATTCTTTAAGAAACCCATTGAGCGAAGAAAATTCAAAAACCTTAAAAACCAAAAGGAGAAAAAGGAGATGATTATATGCTATAAATCAAGAAACCTAGCCATATAAAATCAGAGTGCCCACTTCTCAGCAAACTCAAGGAAAAAACCATCGTAACTACTTGGGACGATAGCGAAAAAGAATCTAGTGATGAAGAAGAATCTCATGAAGTGTCAAATTGAAGATGAGGCAAATGATGAACGTGATACGGTAAGTGATCGTACTTATGATGAATTGTATGATTCTTTTAAGGAATTGCATGATGATCAGTTGATAATTGGTTAAAAGAATATATGCCTTAAAAAGAAAATATTGAACTTTCAAATAAAAAGGATGCATATAAAAGTATAATGATTCATTAAATGAAAAGATCAAAGGGTTATAATTAGATAATAAAGAATTGTATGATAGAATTACATCAATTAAAGATAAAGTATTTTACATGAGCATAAAAAATTATGTATTGATGAATTGCTGAGAGAAAATAAAGTGCTTAAGAAAAAGAATAATGAGCTCAACCAAAATCATGTTAAAGAACTTAGAAAAATTACTGAGCACTAAAAAATGTGTGTTTGATAAATGTGGACTTGGGTATAAGCCTAACCTCAAACAAAAATAGTATAAGAATTATTTTGTTAGACCTACCTCTACAAGTGATCCTAAGATTGTTTTTCATTATTGTAATAGAAATGATCACATGGGTTACAGATGCCAAGTTAAAATAAATGCATACTATGTAGGTAAATGTGTTTGGGTTCTAAAGGAACCATTGCTAATAATTAAATACCCAAAATGATTTGGGTAACTAAGAATTGAAATTTCTTTTGTATGGATTGAAGAAAAAGAAGAATAAATAGTACTTGGATAGTAAGTGTTCAAGACACGTGACAGGGAATTATTCTTAGTTTTCAAGCTTTACCAAGTTTGAAAATAGTGGAGATGTATCCTTTGGAGATAACTTAAAAGGAAAGATTATAGGTATCGGTAATATTGGTAAAGATTCTTTTACTCTTATTGAGAATGTGAGTTTAGTTGAAAATTTGAAACATAATTTACGTAGCATTAATCAATTGTGTGATAACAGTTATAGGGTTATCTTTGATAAATTAAAATGTATTATTAAAAATACATGTGATAGCAAGATTGTGTTTGTTGGTAGTAGGTATGTAAATATGTTTACAATTAATATAAATTATACATCACCTCATGATAAATGTTTTTCTGCATTACATGATGATAGTTGGTTATGGCATAGAAGACTAGGTCATACAAATATGGATTTGATTTCAAAACTTTCAAAAAATGATTTAATTAAAGGCCTTTTAAAAATTAGTTTTCAAAAGGTTAGAATATATGAAGCTTGTCAACTTGGTAAACAAATCAAAACTTCATTAAAAAATAAGAATCATGTTTCTACTTCAAAACTTTTTCAATTACTTCACATGGATTTATTTAGAACTTCTAGGTACGCTAGTTTAAGTGAAAAATATTATGTATTTGTAATAGCAGATAATTATTCTAGATTCACTTAGGTATTATTCTTATCTAATAAGGATGATGCCTTTGAAGCATTTAGAGTTTTCTATAAAAAGGTTCAAAACAAAAAACGTTATTCTATTACTTGTATTAGAAGTTATTATTGTGTAAATTTTATTAAAAAATTTTAAAAAATATAAGACGAAGAAGGAATTCTAGAAATGGAACTAAAAAATGAACTCGGAAGTTTTAAATTAAGGGGGAGCCCTTCTTTTATAGATACAACGAGTAAATCATAGCCATCTGATTAAAATAATTTGGATGCATAGGATTACGTCATGTGACAAGTTCTGATTGGTTTGAACACATCATCATGGCTATTATCTCATGTTTATACATGTATCATATACAGATTTTTTTAATCTACTAACATACAGCTACATCATTGGTCAACAGTGCATAAACATTTTAATCCAATAAGATTATAACATCTCATCAGTCAACGCCATATAATTAGTCAAGGCTACATCTTTCTCCAATTAAATGCTGCCACGTCATCGATCAATGCCAAGTCATTGTACAATATATATAAACAGTGTCATGAATAGTACCATGAACAATACCATATTTAAACAATGACATTTATACTTTTATGCTCCTGATGAGATTTTCGACCGTTCTAAGTTCAGATTTGTTATCCGTTTTGTCATCTGATATCTCGTTTATTGTGAAATGACCATGATGTCCCTAAAATATATAAAATACTTAATTATAATAAAACACACATAATTAAAATTACAATAGACTTAAATACATGAAAACAAAGAAGTTAGTGGAACTTAAAGTGTAAAATGACGATTTTCTCCTTTATAAATATACATTTTTTAGCACTTAACACACCCCTCAATAAGCTTATTTCTAGCTCCTAGCAAATTAAGTGAAATCAAATTCAAACCCAAAACTTTTTTTTTGAACTATCGTATTTATTTAATCAAACTTATGATAACAATCAAATAAAAGTATAAGCATTATCTCTAGTTTTTAAGAAATATCACTCTGAAATCAACCATCCACCTGAATCAATCCAGTAGTCTTTGTCATAGCTATTTTAACCAAGCTGCTTTCAAGAATGATATGTCAATATCTTAAAATCTCATCAGTAGTGACACTATTATAAAAAAATTAAACCCAATAACAATAGTCACTCCCATGAATGGCAAATTGAGAGAAATATTAATGTAATATCACACACTCTCACCAAAATAAAATAAATATACCCACAGCTTATAAATAATATGATCTTAAGCAAAAATATGAGTCAGACTAATGTATTTATTTATTTTTCTTTATATATATATATTTTATACATCACTACATCTTTACAGTCCATGTAACTAGTTTTTACTTTAAACTATAGTTCCATAAAATTAAGGACTTTTATTAGAACGTAATGTAAACTAAAGGCATGGCAAATAAAGAAAGAAAAGTAGGGAGAGAAAAATAAAATGCATGTTTAAAAAAAAAAGAGTATTTTTTTTTAAGATTATAGGGTACATCTCTTTTTTGGTAAAACTAATATATATATATATATGTGTGTGTGTGTGTGTATGTGTGTGTGTATTGAATTTTTTCTTTTCTTTTTTTAATAAAGTACAATTTTATTGAACAAAATAATTATTTATATTTTTCTCAAACATGAATGGGTGATAGAATTTGTACGACATCAAGTAATATTTTGGATTAGAGTTAGGTCAAGATGATAAGTTAACAAAAAAAAGGATAAAATATTTTTTAAAAAAATCTCAAAATAGTTAACTAAAGATATTTCACAAAAAAGATGGCTAGAAGGCTCAAATGGGTCAAAGATGGCCTTTTTATCATCTTTTAGGACTCTCAATAATTTTTCATATCTACTAGTTAGATAAACTTTCAGATGTAGTAGTATATAATTTTTTTCTTTTTTTTCGAAGATTGATTGAAAGAAATTTAGAGATTGTATAAAATAATAAACTGCCAAGTTGTATAAAAAATAGGAAAAAAGGATTACTCTCTAAGAAAAATAGTAAGTTTAAGAATTCATTTGAAATTTATTATGACATGTATATTCCTTCAAGCAACTCATATTTTTGTCTTCGACATTATTCTCAATATTTTAAAGGAAAGAAGTAGAGATTAGAAGATATAACTTGATTGCTACAATATAGAAGAAAATATTTACAAGCGAAGAGTTAAATCTAATTTACACTTCTTATTGTAGCCACTGCTACCATCATTAGTTGGCCACTCCAACATTGAGGTCCTGAGATATGGCTCTGGTCTATAAGCTTATAACAGATCAAGTAGCTCATTAGCAGTATGAGTAAAAATAAAGATTTTTTTCACTGTGGAAGGAATGAAATAATTTTTTTATTGCATGGTTAAGAAATGCGATAAAGCTATTATAAAAATTATTGATATTTAATAAACTACTAGGTTTCTGATGAATGTTCAGATGGGACCAAGATACTAATGTCATTAGTGCCTCTAGAATTGTAAGATTTCTTGGTAAGAAAATAAAGGCATCAGTATGATTCTGTATTTCAGTTATTCTCTCTTGCATACTGAAGATGACTAATTCTTCTGTAGTTGGTAAGTTAGACAAATAACCAAAAGGTTTCAAGGTTATTGGGATGATACCTAACACTTGGCTCCCTTTGGTATAAATGGCTTCTGAAACTAGTTTTGATAACCCTCGGTCAGCTCCTCAATAAACCAAGTGTAGTTTCCTAGCTGCTATGTTTCGAGCAAGATTTAAGACTGCCTTAATAAATTCTTTGTATTTGCTATAGTTAAATCCAAAGAGTACACAAATATGTTTTATTTGGTTATTGGGAGTAGCTGCCATTAGATACTTCAAAAAAATAATTTGTGAGTGCCTTAAAATAAGTCATATTTAATGATTTTGGTGATAATAGTTCACAACTGTAAATGAAGTAGTACATTTATGTCCAATAACTCATGAAGCACATGGCTCAAGAGTAAAAAAGAAAATAATAGAAAGAGAAAGAAAATAATGATAGCATGAAATTATTAAAGATAAAAATATAAGTGATCATACAATATTAAAGTAAAAGGATATTTATAAGTAGTTGCGACTGTGGCTTACATTTTCCTCTAGTTTTACTTCAAAAAATAACTTGAATGCCCTTTATGGGTTTAAGATAGGCTTCTCATCCATTTTTCTTACAAACTGGCAAACAAGGTCATTTATAATCAGATTCTTGAGACTATATTTTTACATTCTTTCTAGAATAATGGTCATAATTGAAGTATTGCATTTTGTACGTATCCACTGGGATGTATTTAAAGAAATAAAAGGATACTATCTAATGACTCTTTATTTAAGTCATCTTTAATAAATTAAATCTTATCTTTTCTATTATTAGATACCATTGCTAAAGAATATGACTTTTTATCATATCTCATTTTGGCACACTTATGACAAACATTAGAGAGCTTTTGAGCTATTTATTTTCTTGAATAATTTCTTTTACCACAACCAAGTATGTATGCAATAAATTTAAGAGGCAACTCATCTACCAACCACACTTTGATTTTGATTATCAATCGAATGTCAACAGGGATGTGATTCTTCATAAGCAATTGCATGTGCTCGGACCAAGCTTTATAGATGATAAGAAGAGCATTATGAGGAAGTAAAGGAAATTATTGTGAAGCTTTGCTAAGATCGCATCTCTATCCATGCCTTTAACTCAAAATATCAGTTATTGGAGAAGCTAAAGTAACTAACGTTGATTGCCACAGAGTACCGTTATTCATTGCTTAACTAGGGTAACAAACTAAACACACAATAAAAGAAAAAAAATGTTAGAGTCATCCTTTTATTGAATTTATCTTTAACTCTAATTGAATGTTGTAGATGCCTTTCTCAATTTCTTTGAGATCTCATTATAAATCCTCAATATGGGCTACTAACTTTAGTCGTTATAGCTTTCAGATGCAATGTATTTTATAAAATCATATCTTGCTTTTGAGGTGAGATTGTATACATCGAAGCTATCTAAGAATGTTAAAGAGACACCTTTTAGTTGAGACATTCATGAGAAAAAATGATAAGAGAAAACTTAATAGTTAAACAAACACACTTATGCAAAAATAATTAAAAACAGAAAAGAAAACATTAAATCATCGAAAGAAAATAAAAAAAATATCAGGTCACTAAAATCTTTTGCACTGTTTTCTCCATATAGTTGGTATTTGTGATATGACTTTACCTTTTTTATCATTAACTCTAAAATTATGTTATTCCTTGGATTCTTAAATTTAATGGCTTCATATGAAAATACAGTATGAATAATAAATGGATCAGACCATCGAGAGCGTAACTTACTTAGAGAAGCATGCCTGTGAGAGTTGAATAAAATATTTTCTAACCTGGTATGAAAGATTTTCTCATGTTTTGCTTGTCATGGAAAAAAGATGGGGTCAATGATGTCTGTATTCTTTTGTTTGTCATCATGAGGGGATGAGATGATTTCTGACAATATTCTTTCTTCTTCCAAGAATGTAGAATTCACAGGATCAGATGAAGTTTGAACTTAATCTTTAGTGGTGATTCTAATGATAGGATGAGATTTTCTTTTAATGGTGCTAATTACTATATCTTTGTCTTTCATTTATCAATGTTTGTGCATGGAAATAAATCTAATAAGGGATTAATCTCATCAATCGATCTGGCAATATTAAAATTCAAATCAAAGTGAGTTAAACATATTAGTAAAGAGTCATCACTAAGATTTAAAGAAAAAGTTTGATCAACTAATTCATCAATTAAATATACATCTACAATTTCATTATTTGCATTGTGAGATTGTTTGAAAATATTGAAAATATTTAGTTCCATGGTCATAATATCAAATGATAACTACATATTTTCAGTCTTACATTAAATGTGAGCATCGATAGTTACCAAGAAAAGTCAGCCTAAGATAATGGGGATGTGCTTCCTTGAATCCTATACTGGTCAAGTGTAAATTACAATGAAATCAATAGGAAAATAAAATTTATCCACCTGGATAAGCATGTCCTCCATAATACCACGAGGTATTTTCGTGGATCGATCTATAACCTATAACACCATTGAAGTTAGGTGTAATTCTCTCAGTCCAAGTTCACAAACACTGAATAAGGTGACAGATTAACACTAGATCCTAAGTCTAATAAAGTATTCTCAATTGTGTGGTTCCCTATACTATATGAGATAATAGGGGAGCCTGGGACTTTGTATTGTAAAGGAATCTTATGTTAGAGTATAGAGCTAATATTTTCTATTAAAAATACCTTCTTTTGAACATGAATATTTCTTTTTTTAGTATAAAGATCTTTAAGAAACTTGGCATCAAATGACACTTATTTTATAGCATCAAGCAAAGGGATGTTAACACTTACCTGTTTGAAGATTTCAAAAATATCACCTGTAAATTTTTCCTTCTTTATTTTATCTATCCTTTAGGAAAATGGAGCTTTAGGAACATACTCTCATGAGTTGGTTTTTTCTTTCTCCTCTAATAATAAGTTCTCAGCATTTACAGGTACAATTTGAGTCATTTTTATGATCGACATCTCTACTTTATTGTTGACTTATTTTTCTTTTCATAGGGTCATGATGGCTTTGAGCTCTCCATGTTGCTCAGGTGAGCTGGTACTTACTTGATGCACTCTTTTAAGGTTAGCATTAGTTGACTTGGGAATTTGCCTTTCTCAACAATTATTGCTAGGGTTTGAACTAAAAAGACAAGCTAGCCCACTATCTTTTCAAGGTTTAAAATTGACTGGGTTTGTAATTTGAAGCCTACTCTTATCTTATTTCGTAGTCCATCAATGGTGCGGTTTTGTTGCTTGATCGTAGAGTAAGTAGAATTCTTGAAATTCTGAAATGTTTTCTCTCATGGTTTGGGTTAAGAATAATTTGAGTTATTATTGTAAGGTTTGAATAGTGACTAAGAGGCCTATGGAACTTGAGGAATTGGTTGAATTGGTGGAGCTGGAGTTGTTAGTCCATTCTGTTATCTATGGTTATATGTGTTGGAGTAAGGGTTGTAGTTTGATGGCTTTCTTATTACACATATGATATTAGCTTGATCTGGGTATGAGTCATGATCATATGGCTCTATTGATTTAGCAGCTGTTAAATATGAGATTTGTTGAGTAAGTCCTCGAAATATTTCTTTGCCTTCTATGATTCCTGAGCTTGACTTGCCAACTTAGACTTCATTCACTCCCCCAATTCTTTTATTGTTCCTGAATGATCGACTCTATTGTTGGGAATTATCTGCTTGTCGTTAGAAAAAATCCAAAATTTCTAATGCACTTTTAGACAGTAGTTCTCCCCCACTTATTGCCATTAGCCATTTTTATATATTTATCAATAATGCCTCTAAAAAGTATTGGCATTGGTGCTATTTTTCATATCATGATGTGGATATTTCAAGAGTAGTCTATTTAATCGCTTTCATACTTCGAAAAATTACTCGTCTTTTCTCTGGATGAACTCTGAAATTTTCTTACTAATAGAATTATTTTTATGAACGGGGAAGTATTTATTTAAAAATTTTATAACATATGTTCCTATGATGTAATGCTATTAGTAGACAATGTATTAAACTATGAACGAGTTTTATCCTTTAAAAAAAATTAGAATAGTCTGAGTTTAATATCATCATCTAAAAAATTTTCATATCTAAAAGTTTGATAAATAATATAAAAATCATTTAAATGATTATATGGGTCCTTATTTTCTAGGCCATAATATCGGAAGATAATTTAGCACACTAAGTTTTAATTCAAAACACTTAGCAGCTATATTTGGATATCGTATACATGATGTGCTCAAGTTAACTAAGGGACTAAAATAGTCCTTAAATGGCCTCTCCTATGGTGGTTTTTATTGTTGCAAATTCATTTCAATTTTATCTTTAAATGCAATGTGTTTGTGTGTGTTAAGTGTATCTTTTTCCAATTTTAAGTTTATAGACTCAAGATTACGCAATTGCGACCTTCGACCGTACATAAAAAATAATAAAAATACAACAAAAAAATGAAAATAAAATTAATAAAAATAAACAAGATGGAGAATTTACAATACTAATCTTATCACGATGTTACCATTTTATTATGAAAATAAACTCAACTGCGAAAGAAAAGAAATAGATTAAGTAAAAATAAAATAACAAGATAAATGAAAAATTACAATGAAAAATGACATAAAAATTAAATTACAAAAATATCAAGAAGAGAAAAAGAAAAGAATTTAAATTATAGGAAATACAGATTCACTTTTTTTAATTTTATTTTAATTTTTAATAACAATTTTAAAAGAAAACAATAAAAAATACAAGAATTATTGTTTTAATAAGACAAAATACAATAAAAAAATAAAAAAATTAATTCAACAAATTAAAATAACTTACCTCCCTAGCAACGGCGCTAAAAACTTATTGTGTAAATTTTATTGAACTCATAAGTGTACTAATCTATTGTAAAATAGATTAATGGTGACGAGTGTCGATCCCAAAAGGAGGTAAATTTTAATTATGTGTCAAATTAATTTTCTAAGTGAGTGGTCGAAATTATGGTAAAATTATACTAAATTTTGAATTGAAATAGCGGGAATAATTAAAAATGACAACTATTATAATAAAACACTTGGCATTTGGACCTACATAAATATGCACTAGGGCTGAATATTCCTTAATAGTATCAATTAAATCATGAGGAGGAAATTCACTCCTCATGAACCATACTATAATTAATATGGTGTCAAGGACTTATCATACCAAACAGTAATAAATTATATTATTACTATATATCGATAATAAGTCAAAACATTTATAGAAATTAGAGGAAAAAAGAAAATAAATTTATCAATTAAGCTCATGGAACATGTTGAGAGTTTATCTTCAATCCAAGCATGAGGGAAAATTAGCTACTTATATTTAAACTAGGGGTAAAATGAGAATTTAATTGAAAAAACATAGAAAATACAAGATAGAGAAGGAATTACAGAAAATTGAGCTAAAAAATAAAGTCAGGGGTCTCAAATTAGGGGGGAGCCCTCCTTTTATAGATACAACAAGTAAATCATGGCCATTTAATTAAAATAATTTGGACATACAGGATTGTGTCACGTGATAAATTCTGATTGGTTTGAACCTATCATTAAGCCTATTATCTCATGTATATACATGTAACGTATGCACATTTTTCTAATTCACTAACATACTATCACATCATTAGTCAGCAGTATATAAATATTTTAATTCAATAAGATTATAACACCTCATCAGTCAAGTCACGTCATCAGTCAATGTCATATAATTAGTCAATGCCACATTATTCCGCCAATCAAATACCATTGGTCAATGCCACGTCATTGTATAGTATATACAAACAGTGTTATGAATAGTACCATAAACAGTATCGTACATGTAAACAATGCCATAAATGTGAATAGTGACATTTGTATTTTAATACTCCTCCTTAGGTTTTCGATCATTCTGAGTTTATATTTACTGTCCGTTTTGTCATCCGATATCTTGTTTATTATAAAATAACTATTATGTCTCTAAAATATATAAAATACTTAATTATAAAAAAACACACATAATTAAAATTACAAGAGATTTGAATACATAAAAGCAAGGAAGTTAGTGGAACTTGAAGTGTAAAATGAAGATTTTCTCCTTTATAAATATATATTTTTTAGCATTAACAGTTATCACGATAGAGAATTTGAAAATCATGTATTTGAAAATTTCTATAATGATTTAGGCATTGAGCATCAATTTTTATCACTTACGACTCCACAACAAAACAAGATTATTGAGAGAAAGAATAGGTCTATACAAGAAATAACTAGGACCATGTTAAATGAAAATAGTTTACCAAAATATTTTTAGGCTGAAGCTATTAACACTACTTGTTATGATTTAAATCGCATGTTAATTAGACGTTATCTCAATAAAACTCCCTATAAGCTTTGGAAAGATAGAAAACTCAACATTAGTTTTTTTAAAGTTTTTAAATGCAAATATTTTATTTTGAACACGAAAGAAAATCTTAGTAAATTTGATCCAAAATTTAATGTTGGTATCTTTCTTGGTTATTCGAACATAAGCAAAGCTTATAGAGTATATAATAAAAGAACTTTAGTTGTAGAAAAATCTATGCATGTTGCATTGGATGAATTTAATCCTTCCTCTATGGAGAAAGTAGTTATTGATGATGATGCGGAAGGAGAATTACTATAAAGATGTCAAAAGTGCTTTCTTGAATGGTTGTATTAGGGAAAAAGATTTATGTAAAACAATCCTCTGGTTTTAAAAATGGGAAATTCTAAATCATGTTTATAAATTGTGAAAAGCTTTATATATATTAAAACAAGCACCTAGAGGATTGTATGATAGGCTTAAAAATTTCTTGCCATAAAATGATTTTTCAATGAAAAAAACAGATACTACTCATTTTGTCAAGCATAAGAACCACGATATTCTTATTGTTTAAATTTATGTGGATAATATTATTTTTGGTTCTACTACTAAGTGTTTGATGTAAGAATTTTTCAACATGTATGAGTAAAGAATTTAAGATGAGTATGATGAGAGAACTAAAATATTTCCTTAGACTTCAAATTAAGTAAAATAATGAAAGAATATTAATCAATCAAGTTAAGTATATCAGAAACTTACTCAATCAGTTTGGCATTGATGACTCAAAAACCAAGAACACTCTAATGAGTACAACAATCAAGCTCGACAAAGATAAAAAAGGTAAAGAAGTTGATATCAAATTATATCGAGGTAGTATTGATTCTTTACTCTATTTAACTATAAGTAGACCTAATATCATGCTCAATGTATGTTTATGGGCAAGATTTCAATTATGTCTTAAGGAATCTCATTTGCTTTAGTATCCCAAAGAATTTTTTCGTTATTTGAGTAAAACCATAGATCTTAACCTTTTGTATCCAAGAGGAACTCGTATGGATTTAACATATTATTCGAATGCTGATTTTGCCAATCATAAGATAGATAAGAAAAGCACTAGTGGCACTTGTCATTTTCTAGGTCATGCACTTGTTTCACAATTTAGTAAGAAATAAAATTCAATTCACTTTTAACTACTGAAGCCGAATATATTACTATAGGTAGTTGTTGTGCACAAGCTCTTTGGATGAAATAAATACTTAGAGATTATGGCATTAATCTTAAACAAATTCCTATCAAGTGTGATAATACTAGCGCTATAAATCTATCAAAGAATCCCATTCAACACTCATATATAGATTAGACATTATTTCTTGAGAGATCATGTTCAAAAGAGCAGTATTGCATTAGAGTTTGTTTCTACAGAAAAATAACTTGTCGATATTTTTACAAAACCTTTTTACAAAAAATAATTCTGAAAAATTCAGCATGAATTTGGGATGATGAAATTTTCACATTAAATATCTTTAGTCATGTTATTGAGACTATTAAAATTGATGGTTTAATGATTTTTAATAATTTTATACATGTTGAGGCAAAAATAATGAGTGATGTGCTTGAATTATTGATCTTTGAATGTTTACATATCTTATGAGTATATAAAGTACATGTACGATTGATGTGTTAATTGTTAGAATTTTTGATCATTTGAATGATAACATCATGATTCATGCATTAAAATGGCTTTCGAAGAGTTTTGGGATCACAAAATGGTCCTCAGATTGATCAAAAGAAGCTAAAAAGCAACATTGGCGCAGCGGGATAGAGGTCACTTGGAAATAACCCTCAAATCCAAGAGCAAGCGGCTAGCTGCTTGGTCACGGGTTTTTACCCATATTTCTTCTTCTTCCTTTGTTCTTTACTTGTTCTTCATTCTCTCTCTCTAAGCCACAAACCCACACTAATTTTCTCTCAAATCTTCATTATCTTTCACTCTTTTGCTTGCCAAAATCACTCATTCAAATCATTTTCCAGCCATTAAACCCTCATTATTCATCATTCAAACATCATTTTCTCCTTTATTTCTCCAAATCAAGAAATCAAAATCCAAAGCTTATACATTTCTCTCACTACCATGTTAAGCCATTTTTAATCTATTTGTACTCAAACCACAACCATACCTGACCTTAAATCACCACTAAGATTAGTTTTCTTGCTTCAAAAACACTCATTTCACTCAAAATTTTAGAAATCCAAATTTGGGTATTTAAGCTTGTTCTTATTTTAATCGTGGTAGGTGGTGATCTAAGGGAAAACAAATATCCAAGAAAAGAAAAGAAATCATAGAGGCAATTTGAAAGTTTATAATGACCCATCTACCGACTATACCTCTTTACAAATAGTTTGTCAATCTTTTCATATTAAGGCTAGTAATTACTCCGCATTTTGTCAATCTTTGTAATTTAGATAATTTATATATTTGTGATAAATCTCTTAGTACTTGTTGCAATAGAGTGGAAAAATACTTTAGTCATTAAGGAACTATACTTGAGAATTTAGTTCGAGTTTTTTTATTCGAATATGCTTATTTCTTTGCAATCTTCAAACATAATTATTATAAATGTTAGGGGAATTCCTAGTGAATTTGATGTTATAAATTTAAATCGGATTCTTAGAACTCCTAATAAAGAATTAGAGGTATACACTGCTAGGAGTCAACTTTATTATTCTTGGTATTCTATCGAGGATGCTGTTAGAAAAATTTTTAGACATTTTAAATTGTTATTTGATTTTTGTAAGTCCTCTTTAAAATTCCAGGCATTACCAATTTAAATAAGAATACTCTATTATATTCTTCAACTTGTAATAAGTCCTGTGGGAGGACATGATGATAAAGTTACTCGTTTAGATGTTGCTTTATTGGATATATAATCCTTCAACACATGTTGAGTGTTCCAAATTTTCCAAATAAAAAACTTTCTTATGGTAGTATTATCACTTGTATTCTTAAATACATTTGTGTATCCTTAACTGAACCAATATTTTTGAGTTTTAAGGAATTAGGTGATGATGCTATAGTAAATTTGAGATTTGTATTTCACAATGGTCAGTGGTATAAAGATGAGAGACTTAAGAAGAAAGTCTCTACACTTACCCCTCCGGATATCTGTTCTTTAATGATGTTCTTGAGTTAGACGAGCTACATAATCTCAGTGCTCTACAATGCTCACATCCTCTACTATTTGAGAGTTCCTCATACTTTACTTCAACAGATCATAAGGATTCGATTTAGCAGCTATTGAATGACATGTATTCCCTTTCTGAGTAGCACAACTAACTTCAGTCATAGTTTGAAACCTTTTAGATTCAGTCCATTTCATAACATCAATGCCTTCTTGAGCAATAGCAATGGTTATTTGATCAACAACAATACCTCTTTACTCAACAACAACAGATTCTTGATCGACAGCAGGAATTTTTTACTGCTCTTGGGTTTCCATTGCCATCCTTATTTTCACATCCACCATCTCTATAGTGCTCTATTTTAGTCATCTCTCACTCTGTACCACATCTTCATATGCATTGTTATCTTACTTTATAGATGTTTATCATATGGTATTTGGATATCTGTGGATGTTTGATCTTTGTTATTTAGATATTTGGTTGATGTTTGCTTAATGATATAGATTTATAACTCTATGGTTTATTGCATACTTAAGTTTTATATCTTTTTTTATTAACCATTTATGTTTGAATTCTTAAAAATAGGTAATACATATTTTGATGTTGATGAATTTGTACATGGTTTTGAAATATTGAGGGGAAATTTTTTACAAACTGTTATAGACCATATATAAAAGGGGAGTTTATTTTAATATGTTGATTCATGTATGCCATATATTGAGTGGAAGCATAAATGTTAAAATACTTAAGATGTTTGTCATCATAAAAAAAAGTGAGATTATTAGCCTAAAGGCTACCCATAATGTAATTTTAATGATAACAAACAGGTGCCTTAATTAATTTAAATAATATTATATTTTACATCTTCACTAAGTTCTTAAAGGATAGTATTTATGCAAGTGAATCAAGTAAAATTAAGTTCAAAACATTCAACGAATAACAGCTCGATCAAGAATGAAGTTGGATCTTAACAGACTCAATATTATGAAAATTCTTGTGAAGCTCAAGTTTTAATCAATTGATCATTATTTTTCATTAATTTAAAGTTTTGCAATTATAAATCAAGTATTTCATACAAATTAATTGATTGTCAAAATGAGAACTAAAATGATAAAATTTTGTAATTTTTGATTTTAATAAGAATTATTTTAAATGTGAATTTAGGTTTATTTACAAAATTAGAAATATTATTGGCTATATCATAATTTCATAAAGTTAAGAGAATGAAAAATATTATTTAAAAATACTAAAATTAGACTTATTTATAAAGTTTTTTTGATATTTTGAGCTATAGTATAATTATAGAATATGTTGGGTAAACTTATAATTTTATGAATAGTAGTACTATAGCAAGTTCAAACTACTCCTAAAGTGGATCTATTTGTAAAGTTTTATGAGTTAATAGATTATAGTATAATTATGAAAAGTTTTGAGTAAATTACAATTTCATGAATAGTGTACTGTAGCAAAATTCAAATTTAATGGTAACCTTACTATAGCAAGTGGCTAACCATTAGAATATAGAGACTTGCAACTTCAATACTGGAATTTGCTTATAAAGGTTATTTTCGAGTCAAGACTATAAAAGCTCATTTCTAAACTCTCTAACAACTAAAATCAAGTTTATACACCATTGATTACGCTTATAACTTACAAATCATCATAGATTGAATTATTGTTGTGCTATAATTTATTCATTCACCTTGAAAGGAGTTTTTTTATTGTAAACTTTAATTTTGTATCAAATTTGTGAGTGTATAAGTGTGAGAAACACTTAGGTGAAGGGTTTGAGGAATAATTCCTTAATTGTAAAGGTTTATTGACACCTTGAAGTTAATGATAATGAACTTAAAGCCTTTGGAGGCTTGGATAGTGAAATCCTCAAACTTGGTTAGCTCGGAAACATAAACGTAGGTGAGGTTTGCCGAACTACGTAAAAATATTTGTGTTTATTCTCTCTTTCCCTACTCATTCTTTTTTTTACTATTATAAAACTTATTGTTTTTCATTTCATTAAGGTATTATAATTAATTATTGTTTGGTTTGTCTAGATTAAATTTTAAAATCCTAATTCACCCTCCCTCTTCGATTGCACAACTAAAATTTCGTGACTCTATACTCATCGGGTTATATTATAATTGGATACTCCTATACTTGGGAGAAATAACTCTTTTACTTCGTGTCATTGATTCTGACGTTTTGTCAAATAAGAATTTTAGAAAATCAACTGCTGACTATGTGCTTACATTAGAAAGTGAAGCTATTACTTGAAGAAGTGTGAAACAGTCTTGCATTGCATATCCATAACTAAAGTTAAATATGTGTTTGCATTTAAAGCTGGAAAAGAAATTATATAGCTCTGTAAGTTCCTATAAGATCTTGAGGTGGTACCTGTTGTAACTACACCCGTTAAACTATTTTGTGATAATAGTGATACGGTAGCTCAATCTAAGGAGCCAAGGAACCATAAGAAACAAAAATATATTGAAGAAAGTATCACTTTATAAGGGATATAGTGTAGAAAGGTAATGTAAAAGTTACTTAGAGTGCATAACAGCAAAACTTGGCAGATCCTTTTACAAAAGTCATACTTGAGAAATTTTTTAATCCGCACTTATAATCCATAGGCATGCGTGAGATGCCAAATATGCTTTAAGAACTAGTGGGAGATTGTTGGGAAAATATGCTCTTAAAAGCATATGAATTTAATTAATTGTAATAAATATTCTTTCTGAATAATAAAATAATTGAGGTGTTTTATTTAAATATCTTAATTCCATTAATTGTTTTGAGTAAAATCCATTTAATCATATTACATGCATTTATGTGATCACTATGTTGATTCACAAAAGACATAAGTCATCTTATGATTTAATAAATAGAGTTTGCAATTGATAAATAAAATTGGGCAATTTATTTAGTTCTAGACTGTAATAAATTCATTGAATTATTTGACTTAATCATATATGAATTTATTAATGTAGTACAACTACATTGAACAAAATCATATATGAGATTTAGTTAACTCTATAATAACTGTCAGATTTATTATATCTCATAGGCATTAATTTTACTGTAATGTTAATCTTGAGTTAGTTACAATTTCATAATTGTAATTGTTATTTCATTTGAGTTATCAATAGGTACGACACATACTTTTAGTCAAGATTATCTGGTATCTTGGTAGGACCAATTATAAGTATTGAAGTTATAAATTAACAATATAGAATTTGTACAACACATCTCTTGATGGGTTTTTGGTACTCGATCATAAAAATCTTTGGCTAGAATGTATCGATATATTTATATGTTGAAAATTATTATTAGAGAAAACCAGTAAGTATTAAAGAATAAGATGTAATTAAATTAATTCGACAGTTAAGATATCAATTTAATTAACAATATATTATAAAGGATTGTACAGTAAGAAGATTAATGTGGTTTGAGACAAATTATTATTCGAACATATAATTATAGAGGTCAGTTCCAATATTATAGTAGAGTAGATTTGAAATTAAATAATTAGGCTTGTTACAGGCTTAATTATTGTTGCTATTATTGTACATTCCCAATGATATTCAGGTTAGTTCATTTAATTTACTACACTATTACTGGATTAAAAAATAAGAAAACTGGCATATTGGGTAATAAACCTAATTATAATATTTGTTGAGACTTTATGCGTTATATTTATGTGTAAATAGGGTCTTGTATTATTTTATAAGGTAACCCCAAAGTGGATACTCATTACCTCTACTTTTACGTAAGTTGAGAGAAAATATTGTCAAATTCAAAATATTTGATATGTTAAATTATTAAAAAAAGGATAACACATACTAGAGTTTTACTGAGGAATATTATAGAAGGGTATTTTTCTTAAGAAAAAAAAGTAGACAACTTTAGAGAAAAGCAGTGCACAAAAAAACAAGTGGTTTTTAGAAGTAGTGAAAAGAATGCCAACACATTCGGAGATCAATCTTAAATTATAACATAAAAGATCGTTTGGCAACGAAATTATTTTCTTCCTATCACTCATCTTCTCAAATTATCAAGGTATGATTTTCTAAATTACGAATTTTTTATACATTGTATGAGATCGATCCTAAAATTTTTATGAAAAAATAAATTTTTATCCAACAAAATCTTCATAACTGGGCTACATTATAACCTTAGTAAGATAAATTAGTTCACAAGAATACCAAGAGAACCCATCAAAGTAACAGGGAACAATCATGCAAAGCCGTATAGAAGGAAAAAAAAACTCAAGTCTTTCTATTCACTTTCTTCGCTCTCAGATTCTCCTCGTGCAGCAGCTATTTCTCCTTTTTTCCACTGGCTTTTCCTACTTTAGCCTCATCAATAATGCTTCAATTGTGACCTTTATATAGCAACAATGCTAACTACCTCCTTTAATTCCCATGCCAACAAGGATTTTAAAGCCAAAATAGTCATCACGTGTTTGACATTTAATTTATCAATTAAATCTTTAATGCTCACTATATGAATGACTTAAAATTGGAAGTCACAGCCCTTTTTCTTCTATTCTTTCAAATTCATGCTCACGGTTTTATTTCCCATGTGTTTTGCAAAATAGGTAGTGGAATCTTAGTTTCCAAATGTCGTTAATATTGTGCTCTATTATTTCTTAAGCTTCAACTGATTTCCACTTTATTTTGAAAATATATGTACAATATCAAAATGTAAAAATAAAAATAAAAATAAAAATTAACATAATAAGGTGTAATTTAACATATATAAAGTTAAAAAATTAAAAAATATATAAGTTATGAGCACATAAGAACTCACATTATTTAATATAATATTTAGGGTCCGATAACAGGTTTATCAAACCCATTAAATAATAGGTCTTAATCTAAGTTACGCTATAACACAAAAGTGTTTTCATATTTAGTCCAAGAGACAAGCACAACCCAATTATCACTCTAATTATTTGACTAGACTGTGGCATTTTCGAGGTAATTATTTATATGTTATATATTGTGGGAAAGTGATAAGCATGGGGAGGCCATGCATGCAACATGCATAACGTTGGGTTGGTAGTGGTAAGTACTGTAGCCATTTTTGTCAAGGATCTAGCAGCTTGTTTATCATGTTAACTGGTTATTGCAATTAAGTTGCTCTTGGTTTCTTAGTTGGCCAATTTTATAGCTAGGTTGTCATATAAAGATTTTCTTTTTTATTTGTTTATCATTGTTTAAGCCTACATTCTCGGTTATTTGTTGGCTATGTTTTCAATTATAAATAAGCTTCAGTCATTAATAAGAGAGAAGGAGAAATTATTCAGTGTTAGTCTTATGGTTGTTCTCACTTGAAGTAGAATATCTTATTTACCTAGCCATTGTTACATGCTTTGACTGAGACCTTATCAATTGGTATCACAGTAGGTTTAATAATGGCAACTAACAAAGAAAGGATCAAACGCCTAGAAGCTGAGCTCAGAAGTCTAAAAGACAACATTAGTCGAATGGAGTTGGGGATCAACGACAAATTAGATCACCTGGAAGGAAACGATAAGTAAGCTGTCCAACTCCAATGTTGCATCCAAAGGAACACTAAGCCACAGTAACAATGATCAGGTAGGTTCATCACGACCAAGCCGTGAAGAAAAGCAAGGGGACTGTAAAAAAATTTTCATTTAGAGTAGCCAAATTGGAGTTCCCTTGTTACTATGGCGATGATCCAACCAAGTGATTCAATTGTGCAAAGCAATTATTCGAATACCAATACATAACCAATGAACAGAAGATTTCATTGGCATCTTTCCACCTTAAGGGAGAAGTCAACCAATGGTGGTAATGGCTGCGTCAGGCTTATTTGGAAGAAAATAAGACAGTCACATGGGAAATTTTTATGGAGGAATTTTGAGCTTGTTTTGGTCCTACGGAATGCGAGAATTTCGATGAGGCATTATCTAAAGTGACACAGACTGGATCCATTTGTGAGTAACAGAAAGAGTTTAAAAGATTTGGCAATAGAGTTCACGGCTAGACACAGAAAGCTCTAGTAGGGACATTCATGGGTAGATTATAATCAGAGATATCGGATGACATTCGTATATTCAACCTAAAAACTTTAAAGGAAGCAATCAGTTTGGCTCGCTTGAAAGAAGACTAACTATCATGACAGAAGAAGTTACTGCGGCCACTATTGATCAACCATACACTGCCAACACAGCCAGTCACTACTCAAGTAGCACCAACGATGCCTATCAAAGATTATTATGGGATAAAATGCAGCGACGACAAGCACAAGGTTTATGTTTAATTACAACGAGAGGTTCACTGCCGGACATAGATGTCGAAGGCCTCAACTCTTGATTCTCGAGAGAAAAGCCAACACGTAGGGAACTATTTACGAGGAAATTATAGAGGAATTGCAAAGTGGAACGAAGTCTGATCAAATGGAAAAGACTTCTTTTGGAAGAGTGATTTCCTCACATGACCCTTGAGGACAAGGGTCCACTTCATGGAGGAGGTATTGATAAGGCAGTGGGAGGCCATGCATGCAACATGCATAACATAGAGTTGGTAGTGATAATTACTAGAGCCATTTTCGCCAGGGTTGTTTATCACGTTAACTAGTTGTTGCAATTAAGTTGCTTTCGGTTTTTTAGTTGGTGGATTTTATAGCTAGGTTGTTGCATAAAGATTTACTTCTTAATTTGTTTATCACTGTTTAAGCCTACAATCTCGATTAGTTATTGGCTATGTTTTCAATTATAAATAAGCTTCAGTCATTAATAAAAGTGGAGCAAAAATTATTCAAAGTACTAAAATGCTAGTTGTGGAATCCAAAAGGGGGATGAATTAGGTTTTTAAAACTTAATCTAAACAAACAACATAATAATTCAATCTATCGCTTTAATGAAATAAAAAATAATAAATTTAATAAAGTGCAACAACAAAAGAGTAAAGGAAGAGAAATCAAATACAAATATTTTTATGTGGTTCAGCAATCTCCGCCTACGTCGACGCCTCCAAGCAACCTAAACTTGAGCATTTCACTAACTAAACCTCTCAAGATTTCAAGTTTTTTATAATTAACTTCCAAAGAGTCAATAAACCTTTACATCAAGAGATTATTCCATAATCCTTGCACTCCAGTTATTCTTACACTTATACACTCATAAATATTACAATGAATTTTAGAAAATACAACAAATACTCTCTATCTAGAATTGATATATAAATGATAGCTCAATAAAGATTTAATATATAAAGATTTACAAATTGGAAGCTCAAAATATGATGTGTTCACTTCTTTATACTTGCTAGAGTTCTTAAATATGAATTTAATTTGAGTTTTTATATTGACTAAAAATTAGCCGTTAGGCAAAATTCTAGTAACCAGGCGGCTAGTCACTTAATTTAGCCTGTTACCCACTTACTATAATGAAGTTACATTAAAATTTAAAATTGCTACAATAATATTATTTACTAAAATTATAATTTTACCTAAAATTTTTTCATAATTATACTATAGCACAAAAAGTCATAATACTTTAGAAACAGGTTCAATTTTAGAATAGTTTGAAATTGTTATAGTACCACTATTGACCAAAATTATAATTTTACACAAAATATTTTATAATTTTATTGTAGCCTAATCTGTCATAAAATATTACAAACAATCCAATTTCAAAGTTTTTAAATAATACTTATCATTCCCACAAATTTCTAAAATTATCATATAACCAAAGTTATTTCTAGCTTTACAAATAAATCCAAACCCATAAATAAAATAATACTTTCTAAAATCAAAGATTGAAAAACTTTTTCATTTTAGTCCATTTTGAAAATCAATCAATTAATTTATATTAAATACTTGGCTTATAATTGTAAAACCTTAGATTTATGAAAAATAATAATTTACTAAATAAATTATTAAGCTTTTCAAATGTTAATCTATACATATATTAAATCATACAAGCTTTAAAAGAATTGTCACAATAATGAGTTCGTTAAGCACTAAGTTTTTATTCTTGACAAGCTGTTATCCGTTGAATTTCTTGAACTTGATTTTACTTGATTTATTTGCATAAATATTATCCTTCAAGAACTAGTGAAAATATGAAATATAATTTTTATAAAGTCAATTCAGGCATATGTTTGTTATCATCAAAGTTACATTATGTGTAGCCCTTTAGGCTAATAAGTACTAGTCTTGTGATTGTTCTCACTAGAAGTAGAACATCATATTTATCTAACAATTGTTATATGCTTTGACTGGGACCCTATCAGAAAGATAAATATGTCTAGCTTTTAAGAACTTTATGAAATCAAATTAAGACTTCTCTTCTCAAAGACATTCAAGATTTTATCAACAAAGGTCACAACTATCAGGAATTCTCCACAAGGTTGAAAGTTTTGAATTTATTGGCATCAATTCATCGAGACTTAATTAACAAACTTTATATTACTGAAAAATAAAGATATACGAAAGGCCATGGACAATGCAAATGGCACATAATCCTAACTCTTGGTGATGGAGTACTGAGGGATTCACAAAGCTAAAAAAAGCTAAGGAAAATAAAAAATAAAGATATGCAAAAGGCCATGGACAAAACACATGGCACGTAATCCTAACTCTTGGTGATGGAGAACTAAGAGAGGTGGGTGATCAGACCCCTGCTCTATGTCATTGGAAGAAATTAAAGGATTTATACAGTAACAAATCTCTTACAAAAAGATTTAAGTACAAAGAAAAGGTTGTACACTCTTTAAATGCAAAAACACAATTCTCTAACTACTCATATTGATGCCTTCAACAAGATCATCTTAGGTCTTGACAATATAAATATAAAGATTAATGATAAGGATAAACTAATTATTGAGGATAAAGCAATTTCTCAGTTACCCTCAATGCCCTTTTCATTTAAGCACTTTGTTGACATCTTATTATTGGCAGACAAACATTGACTATGCAGGATGTTAAAAAGGCCTTAAGTTTAAAAGAGAGCTCTAAGAAATTTAAGGTAAAGAAAAAAGAGGGATTTACTGCAAAAGGAAGATTAGGAAAGAGAGAATGATGGAACGGAAAGAAAAAAGAAAGATTGAACTTTAAGAATAGAAATCTAAAGTACTTTTATTGCCACAAAGAAGGCTACTTTAAGAAGGATTACCTTAAGAGAAATAACAAACTTAATAAGGTTAAAGATAGAAATAGTGATGCTTTTATTGTTTCAGATGAGTTGTATCAAGGATATGATTCAGCCCGAGTTCTTATAGCCTCTTATAACCAAACTAAAGGTAAATAGGTTCTTGATTCTGGTTACACTTACCATATGTGCCCAAATAGACATTTATTTACCAAATATCAATTATATAATAGTGGTAAAGTCATGATAGGTAACAATACATCCTATAAAGTTACTAGTATGAGCTCAATAAGATAAAGTTGTCAGATGGCACAATTACAAAATTATGTAACGAAAGACATGTTCCTAAGTTCAAAAGGAATCTAATTTCCCTATGCATGCTAAATAAGGCAAGTTGTGTCATTAAAATGGAATCCAGTGTCTTGAGGGCTACTAAAAGGTCTTTAGTATTGATGAAATGTGACATGTCAAATGACTTATTTGTACTACAAGGTACTACTATAACTAATGATGTTAGTATTGCTGAGAATTAGATTCAAGTTAAAACACTACTGTCACACTTGAGGTTGGGACATATAAGTGAAAAAGGGTTTAAAGAATTTAAGAAATGAGGAGCTATTGTAATGAATTCAAATGCTATTGATCTCAATATGCAAGTGTATATAATAAGTAATGTAATGATAAATATTCGAGATCATCTCCACAAGGATTGATGTTATCAAATTTGCTACAAAAATCTTTAATAGAGCAGTTTGTGTTCTAAATTAAGACAAGATAATTAATAAAACTAATAAACTAACTAAAGTAAAAATAAAATAATTAATGCCATACTGAATGAAATTCTCACATCAAATACAAGAATAAAACCAATAGGAATAGAGTAGTTGAGTGATTAAACTCTCTTAATGGTTGTGACCATTTTTTCTAATTTTAGGCTTACTTGTTATAGTATTGGACAGAATCCTTATATATCCTCAGTTACGCATGTTAGATGTTTTGATCTTTATGTAATCTAATAGTGATCAGTTGTTGTGCTAACATAAGATATAGATTTAAATGTTTAGGTTATAATTACCTTACAAAGTGAATCCCTATATCTAATTTATCAGCAATTTTTGATTAAGCATGACCCATTTGGAATTAAGTTAAACTTAATTCAGGAAACTCAATCTAAACTAAGTATTACTCTATTTTTTCCTCTATGATAAGCCCTTTTGTAAGTCTTCCTTAGCTAATATCATTAAATGGTTGATCAGCTGAAATAATGAATTGAAATAAGTATTATCAATACAAAATACTATAGCAAACATACAGCAAAACATATATTCAATCAATGAACCATCAAGATTGTTTATCAGTCAACAGTAAATAAAATTAGCTCATGGTTTGTAAAAAAAAAAAAAAGAGTTTCAGCCATTAAATACATCTCATAATTGAAGAGTAAATGAGAAAACAAGTAAAGAACAAAAAGGACTATTTCTCGATTGATCTCTATAATTTTCTCCTTTGATACTGCTCTAAATCTTGCTCTTGAGTTATATTTCACTCTTATTTCTTTTTAGTTTTTATTCTTTGTTAACGACCTACTCTTTCCTTCACATATATGCTTTTTTTTAATAGTTGAAAATTAGGGCAACCACAAGTCTAGGGAGCACATCTTTTAGATTTGGAAACTTTAGATCATAATAAAATATTAATTAGGCATCCCAATACAGGGTGAATTAGGTTTATAAAAATTAAGCAATTAAATTATATATAAAATAAAAAAATTCAAAAAATTCAAAATGAACAAGTTGATATCTAATTAACAATAAACGATAAAGTAAAAGACATCAAACACATGATTTTGAAATAGTTCGACCAACTATGTCTACGTCTATACCTCTAAGCTCACCAGACTTGAGGATTCCGTTAATCAAGCCTTCAAGGCTTCAACACTCTTACAATTAACTTTTAAGATTTTAATAGACCTTTATAATAAGAGATTATCCCTAATCTCTTAATCCAAATATTTTTCAATACTTATTACTTCTCAAAGATAAAGATTACAAATGGAATTTTCTCTCACACAATGTGTTTAATTACAAATGAAATATGAATGTGCAAATTAAAGAAACAAAAACACATTTAAAGCTCAATAATGGTTGTATGCTTAGTAATAAACTTAATAATAACTCTTAGATCATTCTTTCTTTCAATTTAAGCGAGCTAATTTATTGTTGTAGTTGACTGTTGAATACTAGAAAATATATATTTATAAAGGAAAAAATTATTATTTTTCACTTCAAGTTCTACTAATTTCTTGTGAATTTAATTATGCGTGTTTCATTATAATTAAGTATTTTACGTATTTTAGGGGCATCATAATAATTTTGTAATAAACTAGATATCGGATGACAAAACGAGCGATAAATTTGAACTTAGAACGATAAAAAATCTTAAAAGAAGCATAAAAGTAAAAATATCACTATTCACTTATACGCACTGTTCACATGTACGGTACTGTTTATAGTACTGTTCATGACACTGTTTATATATACTGTACGATGATATGGCATTGACCGATGATGTGGCTTTGACTGATGATGTGGTACCGACCAATGACGTGGCAGCATTTGATTGAAGGAATGATGTGGCATTGACTGATTATGTGACGTTGACTGATGACGTGGCTTGACTGATGATGTGTCACAATCTTATTGGATAAAAATATTTATGCACTATTGACCGATGACATGGCAGTATGTTAGTGGATCAGAAAAAATATGCGTACGGTACATGCATATACACAGGATAATAGCCCTGATGTGTTCAAACCAATCAGAATTTGCCACATGGCGCAATCCTATGCATCTAAATTGTTTTAACCCGATGACCATGATTTACTCACTGTATCTACAAAAGGAGGGCTCCCCCTTAATTTGATATCCCGGAGTTCATTTTTTAGCTCTATTTTTTGAAATTCCCTCTCTATCTTGTAGCTTTTTTGTATTTTAGTAAAATTTTATTTTTATCCCTAGTTAAAATATGAGTAGCTAATTTCCTTTCAAGTTTGGCTTGAATGTGAAGTCTCAACATGTTCCATAGGCTTAATTGGTAAATTTATTTTATTTTCCCCTCTATTTACTATGGATGTTTTCACTTTTCCTTGACAGATAGTAATAACATAGTTATTACTTTTTACACGATAAGCCCTTAGCATTATATTAATTAGAATGTGGTTCATGAGGAGTGGATTTCCCCCTCATGATTTAATTGGTATTACTAAGGAATATTGAGCCTTGGAGCATGTTAATGCAGATCCAGATACCTAAGTGCTTTATTATAACAGTTGTATTTTTAATTATTCCCACTATTTTAATTCACAATTTAGGATAAAATCTACCATAATTTAATTACTCACTTAAAAAATTAATTCAACACATAATTAAAATTCACCTCCTCGTGGGATCGACACTCGTCACTATTAATCTATTCTACAATAGATTCGTGCACTTGCGAGTTCAATAAAATTTGCACAACATTGACAAGTAGACGTTTGTTACTGGATGAGAGTTTTAAGCTTGTGCGACACTCCCACATTCTATATTATGAGAGCAAGCCTAATGAAAATGGCATAATATTGATTGATTTTGCCCTACTTTAGACTCATCAAATGAATTGTATCAGTTCCCAACCAGTATGTATAGGGCTTCAATTGGATGCTTCTTTGACGTTAAGTCTCGACTAGAGAAAAGCTCCTCAAACTCAAGCAAATCAGCTTGCTCAAACTTAAAAAAGTCTTGAACCATCATACACCTTTAAAGCACGTCTATCATAATCAGCACAACTTTGTCAATGTTAGCCTACAAGTGCATATTTTGGGTGTCACGATTATGGTCCGTGACATTCTCCCATTGCCATGACCATGCACGTCCTCGTGCAAGTAAGTATGCCTCATTAATGTACACTTTCACTATAAAAATGTAAAGATCGGCTTATCCATTTTACCCACAAACTCCCTGCTTACTTATCCGCGATAAGGAAGAGGACCTTTGTGCAAACATTGCCAGCATTAATGTGAAAAATAGGGGTATGAGAACCTACTTGTTTATCCTGCTTGTCGACTCCTGTGCTTAAAAGGGTAGAGACCTGTATAGTATGGAATTAGAGTGCTTGGGGAGCTCATATTGAGGGCTTTGAGAGATGGTAAGCTTGACTCTGATCTCATTTATCATGCGATAAGAGGTTTCAAGCCCATGCGACAAATGAGACAGTCTTTCTAGATGTATAAACATAGTAACCAATATTATGAATTCTTAAAATGTTGTTTAAATCCTTAACATCAAACTCTATGGTATTCTTCCTTCAAAAGTGAATATCCTATTTAGCTAATTTGCAAAAAAATTTAAATTAGAGTAAAAGATTCAAACTAGATTAGGGTAGAGCTGTTCATCAATATATAATATGGACTCCCAAGGTAATAACATTTATTTCACACTTCTACCACATATAATTAAGTTTGCAAAATTATCCAAATCAATATAGTGTAAGTCAATTACCTTTCGACCCATAAAGTAGATTTCGAAGCATTTAAGTAAAGGAGCTATAGAAAAATAAAGCCTTTCGAATTTTGAGGTCTCTTTTAGTGCTATTGGTTTCCTATTAAGAGCATATTTTTCTCATGAAGATTTAGCCATAAATGTTCTACGAAAATTAGGGGTTTTGGAAAATGATCAAAATGAAAGAAACTAAATCGATCAAAAAGATAATATGGGATAAAGAAAATGATTTGGATGCTCAATTTGGCCAAAAGATGGCAAAAATATAGCCAAAATAGAAAGGAACTATTCAACTGTTCTTGGGGTTTTGATTTGGGAATTTTTTATTTATGTGTTGATTGTGTTTTGAATGGATAAAAATAGTCTAAAGGCATTTAGAAAGTTTTCTATCGAATTAATTTTACAAGAAAAATGAGATATTTATACCGCTTGAAAGGGGAATTGAAAATGATGAAGAAAACTTGAGAACAATTTATACCGCTTGAAAACGGAGAGCCATTTTTCTTTAATCAATGAGCTTATAATTTCTAGAAAGTGTCAAGTTTAAAAAAGTTATTTGGTTTTCATAAGTGGCAAGGGATTAACAAAAGTCCTCTCTTTGTGTTTAGTCAATTAACTAGTTTCGAAAAATGGTAATTTTTAACTACCATGACTTAAATGCTGTATTTAAATGGTAATTTGTTTATCACAAAATGGTTAGCCGTTTAGTTTAACTATGATTTCACACTTTTTAATATTTGTCCAACAATTAGTCCATTCCAAGATCATTTTTCATTTTATTGGTCAGATTTAATGCATGATTCATGAATTCATAATTTTAAACAACCAAGAAATAATCAATCACACATAAACAACAAAATGAGTTTCGATAAAGTTAAGCTATTGTGCAATATTCATTATTCTAAGCTCATGCCTAATTTTGATATATTGTTTTTCATTGAGAGGTTTTGTGAAAATATCAATAAGTTGTTTTTTGGTTAAAACAAAATTTAATGAAATATCTCCTTTTTTAATATGATCTCTTAAAAAATGATGTCCAATTTCTATATGCTTAGTTATTGAGTATTGAATATGATTATTTAAAAGATTTACAGCATTGTATTGTCACAAATGATAGGAATTTTATGAAAGTAAATTTGATAGTCTTTAAGAGTTTGTTTCATCTACAAGGCTTGGTCACAACAACTTCCGGCTTCAATACACTTAGCCTTAATAATTGATAATGCAATTAAATTTTGTTTCTTGCTAGACAAAGAGACTACAGAGTGACTTAGAAAGTGATATGTTTCATTAGTACTTTTCTTAACAACTTTATACTTAATAAAATCGGTATTCGAAAAACATATTAAATCTATATGTGTTCACCTATGATACGAATGGCCAAGATCTATGGCTCCATTTAAGTATTGAAAATTCTTTTCACTGCAAGCAGATGAGATTTTTAGGACATGATTGAAATATTGTATATAAGTATACACTAAACATAATATTAAGACTACTAATGGTCGATATGTTTTAACATTAACTTTTTTAGCTTTTTCATCCTTGTCAAGCTTGGATGTTGAGCTCATTGGAGTATTTTTAATCTTTCCATCTTTAAGTCCGAATCTCTGAGGTAAATATCTTAAATATTTGGCTTGATTGATAAAAATTTCTTCTTCAATTTATTTTATTTGAAGTCTAAACAAGGACTTCAATTCTCTCATTATTCTTATCTCAAATTCTTTGCTCATACAAGATGAAACTTTTTTATATAAAAACTCATTAGTAGATTTAAATATAATATCATCAATATAAATTTAGACAATGAGAATGTCATGATTCTTATGATTAATAAAGAGAGTTGTACTAGCCTCATCCATTGAAGGATCATTATCTAGTAAGAAATTTTTAAGCCTATCATACCATGATTTAGTTGCTTGTTTTAATCCATATAATACTTTTGTTAACTTATAAACATATTTTGAACACTTCTCATTTTCAAAACCTGAGGTTGTTTTACATAAATTTCCTTCATAATATAATCATTCACAAAAGCACTCTTGGCATCCATATGAAAATGAATTTTTTATGACATGTAAATGCTAACAACATCTTAATGGATTTTAATCTAACTATAGGTACAAATGTTTCATTAAAATCAATATTTACTTTTTGGTTATATTCTTAAGATACTAGTCTAGCTTTATTTCTTACAACCACATTGGATTTATTTATTTTATTTTTAAATACTCATTTAGTGCCAATGATAGATTGATGTTTCAGTTTAAGAACTAATTCCCACACATTGTTCCTCTCAAATTAGTTTAACTCTTCTCTCATTCCTATAATCTAAGATTCATCATTTTCCACACTCAAAAATGATTTTAGTTCAATTTGAGATATGAATGTAGTATATTGACCAATATTTCTAAATGATAACTTAGTAGTTATACCTCTTGAAAGATCACCTAAAATTAGTACTTTGGGATGAGAAGAGACATAACTTTACTCCTTAGAGAGTGTTTGAGAAATACCTTTTAAGTAATCCAATTTATTTTTCCTTCTTATCTATCTTCTTGATTTCCATGTGATGTGTCACCTTATTTATCTTTTAAAGACTATTGTTATAATTCTTTATCTGTATTATCACTAACAATAGCTTTCTTCATAAGGGAAAGATTAAACTAATCAAATGTAACATACATTGATTCTTCCATAACTAAAGTTCTTTTATTATTCAAACATAAGCAAAGCTTATGTTTGAATAACCAAGAAAGATTCTAATATCAGATTTTGGATTAATTTGTCAAGTTTTTCTTTGTATTCAAAATAAAACATTTGCATCCAAAAATTTTGAAATAACCGATACTGTGTTTTCTATTTTTCTAAAGCTCAAAAAGAGTCTTATTGAATAATATCTAATCAACACATTATTTAAAACATAACAAGCAGTATTGACAACATCAACACAAAAATATTTTAGTAAAGCATTCTCATTCAATATAATCCTAACCAACTATCATCAAATAATGCAGAAAAATATTTATTATAAGTAGATGTACAATCTATATTAATGGTATGTATGTTTATACACCTATTACAAAAAAATAAAATTTTGTCATTACATGCATTCTCAATGATATATTTTGATTTATTAAAAATAATTCTATAACCTTTATCACACAATTAACTAATACTAAGCAAGTTGTGTTTTAAATATTTAACCAAGCACACATTTTCAATAAGAGAAGAGTGATCTTTATCGACATTATCGATACTAGCAATCTTTGCTTTTGAATTATCTCCAAAAGACACATCTTCACCATTTTTAATCTTAGTAAAACTTAAAAATCAAGAGTAATCTCCTGATATATGTCTTGAACATCTACTATCCATGTACCATTTGTTTTTCTTTTTCTTTGATCCCTAGAGAAACAATTTCTAATTTTTAAGTACCCAAATCTTTTTAGGTGTTTTAGTATTAGTAATGGTTCCTTTTAGAACACAAATACATTTTGCTTTATAATGTATTTTTTTTAACTGGAAATTAAGCTTCATATGACCATTTGTATTGTAAATGTAACATACAACATGATTACTAATAGAAATACTCTTCAAAAGTAATTCTTATAAAACTTTTGTTTCAAATTCGATCTATAGCCAATGCCTCTTTTGTCAAATAAACATTTTTGTGAATTAAGCACGTTATCCAATATCGTTTGCCTATTTGTAAATTTTAGGACAACATCATTACATTCAATATTCTTTTTCTTGAGCATTTCTTTTTTTTTAAAGTTATCTACATATGATTGCATATGGTCATGTGAAATGCGAAGTTTCTAATTTGATCATGAATTCATAGTATAATATTTTATTCTCTAATTCTAGCATTTAATCTTTGTTTTTAAAGATTCATTATTATTTGTGAGCTCTATAATTTTCTTTTCAAAACATGTATTTTTCTTAAATATTTTCATCCAATCATTACGCAATTCTTTAAAAGTATTTTTCATAAGTTTGTTAAGAAGAAGACATTCTGATTGTATGTGTCCAACCTTCTTGCACTCATAACAAGTATTTGACTCTTTATTCTCCCTTTACTTTTTATAGTTTCTTAATCTTTTCTACTCACTAGTTTTCTTAAAGAATTTTCTAAACTTCTTGGCCATCATGACCATGTCTTTATCGTCTAGCTCATTTTCCTTATCACTCTCATGTTTTGATGTGTGAGGTATAATTTTCTTACACAAATATAACATAATTAATCTTAAGCTAACAAACTTTCTTAAGCACACATAATAATAATAATAATAATCAGAATAATAATAATAATAAAGTATAATAATATAATAACATAATAATAATATGGTAAAATATAATAATTAATTCTAAAGTAATGATGACTTAAGTAATGACATAAGAGATGATGTAATAAGAGATATTATAGAGATATTAGGATTCTAGAAATTACTAAGATATTTATGGAAAGATAAATCTCCACTATTAATCCAGTGCTAGGGTGGCAAAATCCTTGCTACCAATGGGCCTTAGGAAATCCTATAAATATCCCCTAACTCTTTCATTTTTCATAAATCTAAGAAATCCAATCTCTTTTTGTTCTAAGCCAAAACACCATTAATAGAGAAATTAACAAGTTAGGAAGGAAAGTTTAGGAGAAGTAAGGAAAAGAGATAAGTAACATTTTACTTCAACTACAAATAAGGACCATATACTTAAATTAGATTTGAATAATAATTTTTTTATGCAAAATTTAGTTTTAAATAATCTTATATCTTATGATAAGTATTATAATGCAATTGGTTATTATCTAATCTCTACATAGTTGACTATACCACCTATATTATGATATCATCTTAATCATCCTTATACGGTCGACTGTGCTACCTAATATATGATGCTTTTATTTTATTATGCCATGGTCGGCTATGCCACCTATTATGTGAAACTTTACTACTTACTTGATTGTATGGTCGACTGTGCCATCTAATATTTGATACTTTTATTTTATTATGCCATGATCGGCTCTGCTGCTTAAAATATGATGTTCGTAATTCACTTCTTACATGGTCGACCTTGTCACCTATATTATAATTCTATTTATTGAATTTCTATATGGACGACACTACTGCCTATGTTAAAGCTTGTTGTCTTAAAATTATTTTATATTTTACCGTTATTATACATCTAGGAAATTTACTTGTTATGACATAAGTTGCATTGGGCACATGCATTTCATGGATTATTTCACGAAGAATATGTATTTAAGAATTTTTCTCAAATTAGTTGTTGTACTACTAGGTTGTAAAATTTATAAATCGAGCAAGTCCTCTAAGCTAAAGAAAAAGTGATCTTTTGGGGATGGCAATACACAATACTCAAGAGATCAATTAATTAGGCTCAAAGGATTATTTAGTGCTAGCCTTATAGTATAACAAATCAAGGGTCGTAACAAAGTTCTTTCATATTTCTAAGTTTCATGAAAAGAATCTGCACTCATTTAATATAGTCATTTACGTGCATAGTAGCCAATACATGCATCAACTATTTAGCATTAGCTCATGTAGTCCTTACATTACAAGAATTAAAAAATAAAGTAAGCTAATGTCAAATCCCAACCAAGGTAAAGTACACATAGATATAACAAGACCTGAGGTTATAGAATGGGCTTAATTGTGTTTTTACTCAAGTATCAATATTATATTTTATTTAGCTACAGAGTTAGTTTTAAGATATATTACTAAGAAATATTCGCATTTTATAACAAAAGTTTTGTGTAACAAACATTTTATTTTCTATATTTCTGAAATGCTAATTAAAAAATTAATATCTATACTAAAACTGTTGAATGTTCCATCTGTTTTAATCATTTTAGTTATAATTTATTACATGATGCTTTGAGTGCAATGCTTTTCTTCTTATTTTCCTTATTATTTTTTCTACTGCCAAATCTTCCTCATATGAAATAAGAGAACCAATTAAATCATCAATAGATAACATATTTAGATCTTTTGCTTCCTCTATGGTGGTTCTTTTAGGTCTCTATTCAGTTGGTAAAGATCTAATAATCTTTTTAACATTTTTGCTATTTGAAAAGGTTTTTCCTAGGGCTGCTAATTTATTCACAATATTTGTATATCTAGTATACATAGGATAAGTACTTTTATTTTATTCAATTTGGAACAATTCATATTGTCTAGTATATCTACTAATATTAGAGTCTTTAACATGGTTGGTGCCCTCATAAACAACTTCAAATTTGTTCTAAATTTCTTGAGCATTTTTACAACTAGACACTCTGTAGAATTCTTTCTTATTAAGTACACAAAAATAAGGCATTCATAGCCATAAAGTCTAAAGACTCTTTTTTCTTTTCTTATTCACTCTATTGGTTAGAAGGTTTTGGGTATCTTCCCCTAGTTCATTTTTAATGGAAGGAATGAAAGGTACATCACAAATAACTTTCTAAATTTCATAATTTAAAACCTGTAAATAAATTTTTACTCTATTTTTCTAATGTGGGAGTTCTTTCCATCAAAGAATGGTGGCCTAGTAGTAGACTAACCTTCCCTTAGTGTAGAATAATTTAGAGTTTTCATGGATGTTTTACTCTAGATGATTAAATTCCAAAAGGGAACCTTATTCTAATACCAAATAAAATATTAACTAAGTAACCAAAGAGGGTAGTGAATTAGGTTTATAAAAGTTAAGCAATTAAATATATATATATATATAACTTAAACAAAGTCAACAAATTCAGAATGACCAAGTTTATATGCAATTAACAATAAAGTGGTAGAGTAAGAGAGAGTAAACACATAATTTTTAAATAGTTTTGCCAATCCTGCCTGCATCCAAGCCTACAAGCTCGTTAAGCTTGAGGATTCCACTAATCAAGCCTTTAAAGGTTAAACAACTCTTATAATTAACTTTTAAGGCATCAATAGACCTTACAATAAGAGATTGTCCCTAATCTCACATAATATATTTGATTACAAATGAAATCTCAATGTGTGAATCAAAGAAACAAAAATAAGTTTAAAGTTCAAAAATGGTTGTATGCTCAGTAACAAGGTCAATGATAACTCTTAGATCTCTCTTTCTTTAAATTTAAATGAACTAATTTATAGTTAGATTTGAAAACTAGTCATTGTTGACTTTCTGAGAGAAATCATATTGCCTTTAACAGCTATTGATTAATCTTTTGACTAGTCTAAATGATTATTGCACTGATATTTCAAATAAACAGCCCATCATTTCATGTTATCAGTTAACCATTAAATTCTAGAATCATATAAAGCAAATTTGGCTTAACTGTTTCTGCAAAGTGGTTCACAATTAAAAGATACTTTTGTTTTGGAAATTATCAGTTAGTCATTTGACGTTTTCAGTTAGCTGTTTATTTCCAGACACTTGAAAAATAAATTGTGATTATTTGTTCTTGTTAAATGGTTCAAGGTTAGAGATCAATAAGTCTCTAAAAATTATCAGTTAACCATTTTTAATAAAAGGTATACTATTTTTCTAAAACCAATTGAAATACTAACTAAATAACCCAAAAGGGGGAGTGAATTATGTTTTTAAAAAATTAAGCAAACAAAAAATTACAGCAATATAAATTAAGTAATCAAATTCGAAGTAAATAAATAAATAAATGTGCAATGAAAAATAAAGAGATAGGGTAAGAGAGATCAAACACAATTATTTTTATGTGGTTTGTCTATCCACGCCTACGTCCACGCCTCCAAGCACAACGGGCTTACGGATTCCATTAAGCAACCCTCCAAGGCTTCAAAAAGCTTACAATTGACTTCCAAGGCATCAATAAACCTTTACAAGAAGAGATTATTCCCAATCTCTTAATCCAAGTGTATCCCAACATTTACAATCACTCAACATAAAAGATTACTTGTTTTTCTCTCACACAATCTTTAAGATTACAAATCAATGCCCAATGTGTGAATAGATGAAGAGAAAATATGTTTGAAGCTCAAGGAGGTTTTTATAATCGTGTATATGCTCAAGGATTATGTTGTTATCCCTATTTGATTTGATTTAGATGAGCTTATTTATAGTTGGAGCTGAAAACTAGCCGTTATTCATCTTTTTGCCAAAAAATAGATTGCTTTCAACCGTTAACAGTTAACCGTTTGCGTTGGTCAAAGTTACCATTAGGCTAACTTTCAAATTAATGGTTGACCATTAGTGATTACCCTTTGCCGTTAAAAATAGAGACCAACATGACAAAAAATCTTTTATCCGTTCTTATTAAATGGTTAAAGATTAATAAAGAATGTTAGTCTGGAAATTGTCAGTTAGCCATTTATACATTATCGATTTACTGTTAAATCCCAGCAACTTATAAAATAAAATACTTAACCGATTTCCTTTAAACGGTAAAGGATTAACAAGATTTAACAGTCTAGATATTACCAGTTAGCTATATTAACGGTTCGCCATTAAATTCCAACTACTTATAAAATAAAATGCTTGACCGGTTTCCTTTAAAGGATAAAGCATTAACACATGATGTAGGTTTGAACATTATCGGTTACCGTTAATTTATCACCATTTACTCTTAGCGAGTTTAGAGACTTATCGGTTAAGGATTAATAGATAACCTTTTTCTGAGCATAAAGGTTAGACTTTACCTTAAATGGTTAGCTGTTAAAAATAACAGTTAGCCGTTTATATCCAGTGGTTGAATTTTTACTAAGTTATAAAACAGACGGTTGAAACTTTAGAAAATAACCCTTCTCTATATTTTATAGGTTAACCGTTAAAATAAACAGTTCACTGATTATACCCAAAAAATTATATTTTTTCAGAAATGTTCTAGTTTATTTAAAGACACACAGAAAGTTTTTGACCTTTAAGAAAATATTTGAAATTGTGAAACTTTAACAAATTTATCAAAATAGATTAAGGTTTGTTATCATCAAAATCAATAAATAGAACATTTATATGTTAAAATTCTCCCCCTTTTTGATTATGACAAACATATTCCAAATATTTTACTCCTCCTAACTATATGCTCCCCCTACATGTATGACTAAAAAACAGTTTTGCCAATAGAAGATATTTTCTTAAAAAAAAAATAAAATTTTGGTTCATGATTATATATCTCCCCCTTCGTCATAAAAAATATCGAAGAAAAGGAATATGAGAGTGAAAGAAAGATGTCACCCATGATAACAATTTTGGCAGAGTCTCCCCTTAAAAATGGAAAAATCCTTAAATACAACATACGAGTAAAAAAAAAACACTTCCAAAGGCAACTAAGCAAGTATCTATATCCAACAACTCCAATCCATAGCAAATAGTATCAGTCATAAGAAAGACAAATATTTATAGATACTTAAGAAAAAATGCCAAATGAAAAAGCCAATCCATTAATAAAAAAATAGTTAAGTTAAGATGAAACACAATATAATCAAAACATGAAATGTATGTGTGAAATAAAAATTAGAAAACTAAGAGGCTCGCCGTGAAGCAGTAGGTCTCGTAGAAGTAGATCGCGAAAAGGAACGTCTCGAAGTGGAAGGTCGTGAAGAAGTTGGTCGCGAAGAGGGGGCTCTTGCAGAGGTCTGCCAGGGTCAAACCCAAAATACCCCAGAATCTGACGCTGTGCAGCAATGATCTCATATTGGTGATCAATGCTCTTCTTCTAAAAGGTCTGAACCTGAGACCGGAACTGCTGCTGATCGAGAGAAATAGCATCCATATGATCAAGGATCAGCTGCTGGTACTTAGAAATCTGGAGAACATCAGCAAACAGCTACTGCAAAATATCAAAAACAGGGGACTAAACCGAAGTTGAAGGCTGCTGAGGAGCAGAGGGTTGCTCAGGAGCTAGAGGTGCTTCAGAAACTGAGGAAAGATCAGAATCCATCTCAAGCGTTGCAGAACCAGAAGGGGCTGATGGCTGAGGAGCGTGATGATGAGAAGGTAAAAAATGAGCTCCAAGTCAGAAGTCAAAAAGCTGATCGGGAGGATAAATATCATTAAGCATTCGATCATCCTCAAGAGCGATCAAGGTGTCCTGATTCTTGGCGTTTGTAGTCTTGTGCCATTGGTCATGCCTCTTAGTAAATCCAATACTACTCATAGCATCTCAGCTAATTCTTTTGGGCTCTTTATACACAGCCTCCTGCATTGGCACATAAAAGTGCCGCAGTATCTGAGTAATGATACTGCCATAGGAAAGCAAGTGGTGAGTGATTGTAGGAGTAGTCAGCATGTGGTGCACAATAATATAACCAAGATTAACAGGTCACCCCACTAAGTAGACTATCCAGTAACCTAACATCCATACGAGTTACCTCATTCGAATGATCCCTCCTAAGTGTAATAATATACTGTAAAATACTATAGAGGATGCGAACCTGAAGAGGCAACAACTAAGCTCGGAAAGGTAAGCCACAAATCTCATCACTAAGCTCCCTATGACAACATATATTGCGGACACCCTCATTATGGATAAAATCATCAAAAGATAAGGTTTTTGTAGAAGTGTAAAAAGTATGACCCTCATCCTCAATTCCAAGAATAACAATATTAAAAAATTCTACATCAAAATCAATGGATACACCACCAATAAGGGTAACAATACTATCTAGACGAGTAGCGAACAATTTCATATTAGAGTAGAAAACTCGAACTAGATTAGGATAAGATCTATCATTAATGTTAATAGTGGATTCCCAGAGTCTAAGCATGTCACTAACACTCCTATTACATACAATCAGGTCCTTAAAATCATCTATATTCATAAAATAAGAATCAAACCCGTCTTTTAAATTCTAAAGTTTCCCATAAAGTGATCCTCAAATCGTTTTTATGACAAAGAGAAAAACTTTCGGAGGATAGATTTTAAAGTAAATGAACCGATTATTGTGTAGGAAAGAGGAATTATGGTCTTTTAAAAATTGAAACATTAGATTAAAATGTTTCAAATACCAATCGTAGTGGAATTAGGGTTTTGATTTGGGATTTTTAATTTTGGGTAGATTTGGAGTTTTGAGTATGTTTCCTCCTTATTAGGCCTCCTAGATGACTATGTTGCGAAAAAAAGACAAAATAAGAGAAAAACTTTCGGAGGATAGATTTTAAAGTAAATGAACCGATTATTGTGTCGAGAGGGAGTAGAGAAAGAGGAATTATGGTTCAATATGTCAAGAAATGGTGAAATATTAGATTAAAATGTTTAAATACCAATCGGTTGGCCTTAGGGTTTTGATTTGGGATTTTTTAATTTTGGGTACGATTTAGAGTTTTGAATCGGTTGAATCACTCTAAAAGTGATTAGGAAGATTTATATTGGTGTAATATGTTGCGAAAAAAGAGAATTGGAGAAATAAGGAGATGAAAAGCTTCGATTTCCCAAAAATGGTAGCAACGATGAGAGGCTAAGTTAAGAGAAAGAGGAATCTCATGACCAGTTATATAGTATTTTGTGAGATATAAAGTCAACAACTAGGTAGTTTTAACATTTCTTAGAACTAGAACAATTTGTAAGTTTCTATAAATGGCTAAATTATATTAAACGGTTAACTAATTTCTAATTTCGATAGATATTTTGTGAGAGCGTGTAATGAGAAAAAACCGTTAACGGTTAATGAGTAAGTTTATTTGAAATCATGCTCAATGGTAACATTGACCAAAGAAAAATGGCTAACCGTTAACAACTAACGGCAAAACGTTTTAATCGTGAAGGGCAATTTATAAATAACTCACTATTTTTAGTCGGTTTACCATTAACTCCAAATAGTGAGGGGGTAACATTCGCGATGCTCTCTATTTTTAAACGGCTTACCATTAACTCCAAATGGTGAGAGAGTAGAGTGGAATAAAAAATATCCTAGTTTTTTAAAATAAATGATGAACCGTTTATAAGAAAAATAGTTATCCTTTATTTTATTTGTTGTTTTGCATATTTCATTCAATATCTGGCCATCAAAGATAACAAATCAAGATCATGACTTTGATCTAAAAGTGTTCTAAGGTCATTTTAATGCAAAGTTCATAAACATATATGTTTTGAATCCATTAATCCATACAAAACATACATACACATTACTAGTACATCATACTCAAGTATTTCAAGGATATTAAAACATCATATCATAAGTCAAGTTATTAAATAAACTCAATAACATATTTAGAAATGTTAATGTGAAAATTTCATCATGCCAAGTTCATGCTGAATTTTTGAAAATTATTCTTCGCAAAGAGGTTTTATAAAAATATCAGTGAGTTGTTTTTCCGTAGAAATAAACTCTAATGCAATATCACCTTATTGAACATGATCTCTGAAGAAATTATGCCTAATTTCTATATACTTGGTTCTAGAGTGCTGAATGAGATTCTTTAAAAGATTTATAGCACTTGTATTGTCGCACTTAATAGGAATTTTTCAAGTTTAATGCCATAATCTCAAAGTGTTTGTTTCATCCAAAAAGCTGTGCACAACAACTCCCTGCAGCTATATATTCAGCCTCGGTAGTTAAAAGTACCACAGAATTTTGTTTCTTGCTAAACCATGAAACAAGTGAGTGACCTAGTATATGGTAAGTTCCACTAGTGCTTTTCCTATCAACTTTATAACCAGCAAAATCCGCATTAGAATAGCATGTTAAATCTATATAAGTTCCTCTAGGATACCAAAGGTCGAGATCTATGGTTCCACTCAAATAACGAAAAATTTTTTTAACAGCAAGTAAATAAGATTCCTTGGGACATGATTAAAATCTTGCACACAAACATACACTAAACATGATATTGAGTCTACTTACAGTTAAGTAAAGTAAGGAACCGATCATACCTCGATACTTTTTACTATCAACTTTTTTACCTTTTTCATCTTTGTCAAGCTTAATTGATGTACTCATTAAAGTGCTCTTAGTATTTGATTGATCAATCCCAAACCTCTTAAGCAAGTCTTTGATATATTTAGCTTGATTGATGAAAACTCTCTTATTGTTGTACTTGATTTGAAGTCCAAGGAAATACTTCAATTCTCCCATCATGCTCATTTCAAATTCCTTACCATACAAGATGAAATTCCTTGTACAAGGACTCATTAATAGAATCAAAAATAATATCATCAACATAAATTTGAACAATAAGTATGTCTTGATTTTCATGTTTAACAAAAAGAGTTGTATCCACTTTACCCATTGAGTAATCATTATCCAATAAGAAATTTTTAAGCCTATCATACTAAGCTCTAAGTGCTTGTTTTAATCCATACAATGCTTTAGATAACTTATATACAAGATTTGGAAATTTTTCATTTTCTAAATCAGGGGGTTGTCTCACATAAACTTCCTCTATAATGTAACCATTTAGAAAAAGACTTTTGACATCCATTTGAAATAAAATAAAATCTTTGTAACATACATATGCAAGCAATATTCTAATGGATTCTAATCTAGCTACAGGTGCAAATGTTTCATAAAAATCAATTCCTTCTTCTTTGTTGTATCCTTGGGCCACTAATCTAGCTTTATTCCTTACAACCACACCAGATTCATCCATCTTATTCCTAAATACTCATCTAATACCTATGATGGATTGATGTTCTGGTTTAGGAACTAATTCTTACCCATTATTTCACTCAAATTGATTTAATTTCTCTTGCATTGCCATAATCCAAGATTCATCATTTTCCACATCTGTAAAGGACTTTGGTTCAATTTGAGAAATAAACATAGCATGCTCGCATATGTTCCTAAGTGATGATCTAGTTGTAACACCTTTAGATGGATCTCCTAAAATGGCATCTTTAGGGTGAGATGAAACATACCTCTACTCCTTGGGGAGTGTTTGTATCGTACCTTCTTGTTGCTCTATATTTCTTTGCTCTTCTTGATCATCCACTTGATTTTCTTGTGGTACATTCTCTTGATTATCCTTTGATGATCCTTCTTGTAACTCTCTATCTGCATCATCATAAACAACTCCTTTCTCCGCAGAGGAGGGATTAGACTTATAAAAAAAAACATGCATAGACTCTGTCACAACTAAGGTTCTTTTATTATAAACTCTATAAGCTTTCTTAAGGTTGAATATCCAAGAAAAATACCAATATCAAATTTTGAATCAAATTTACCAAGATTGTCTTTTGTGTTCAAAATAAAACATTTACAGCTAAAGACTTTGAAATAACCAATATTAGATTTTCTATCTTTTCAAAGTTCATAAAAAGTTTTGTTAAGAAGAGATCTAATCAACACCCTATTTAAAACATAATAAGCGGTGTTGACGGCTTCAGCCCAAAAATACGTAGGTAATGCATTTTCATTCAATATGGTTCTAGCCATTTCTTGAATAGATCTATTATTTCTCTCAATAATTTTATTTTGTTGTGGAGTTCTAGGTGATGAAAATTTATGCTCGATGCCAAAGTCATTACAAAAAGACTCAAATGCATAGTTTTTAAATTCTCTACCATGATCACTTCTAATACAAGAAATAGAATACCCTTTTTCATTTTGAACTTTTTTACAAAAGATTTTAAAAGCATCAAAAGCATCATCCTTATTGGCTAAGAACAATACCTATATATATCTAGAATAATCATCTACAATTACAAATGCATAATATTTGTCATTTAAGCTAGTATATCTTGACAGTCCAAACAAATCCATATGAAATAATTGAAGTGGTTTTGAAGTGGATACATGATTCTTGTTTTTTAAAGAGGTTTTGATTTGTTTTTCAAATTGACAAGCTTTACAAATTCTTTCCTTTTGAAAATTAAATTTTGAAAGTTCTTTAACCAAATCATTTTTTGAAATTTTTGAAATCAATTCCATGTTTTCACGACCTAATCCTCTATGCCACAACCAACTATCATCATACAATGCTGAAAAACATTTATCATGAGCAAGTGCAACTTCTATGTCAATGGTATAAACATTACCACATATAATTCCAACAAATAAAATTTTTCAATCACATGCATCTTCAATAATACATTTATATTTATCAAAAACTACTTTATAACCTTTGTCACACAATTGACTAATACTAATCAAGTTGTGTTTCAAATTTTTAACCAAGCAAACATTTTTAATTAAGGTTAATGAACTCTTACTGACATTTCCAATTCCTAGAATCTTTCCTTTTGAATTGTTTCCGAAAGAAACATCCTCACCATTTTTTATTTTCGCGAAACTTAAAAAGCATGCATAGTTTCTGGTCATGTGTCTTGAACATCCACTATCCAAGAGCCATTTATTCTTCTTCTTCTTCTTTGAGCCATATAGAGAAGATCTCAAGTCTTAGGTACCCAAACCTTTTTGGGTTCTTGAGTGTTAGCAATGGTTTCTTTTAGAACCCAAATACATTTCATACTATAATATGCATTTTTTTACTATGCATCTATTTTCATATGACCATCTTGATTATAATAATGACATACAACTTGATTGCTACTTTTCAAAAAATAACTCTTATAATATTTTTGTTTCAAATTTGGCTTATAACCAATCCCTCCTTTGTCAAACACACACTTTTGTGAATTTAGCAAGTTATCCAATATTTTTTGTCCATTTATGAATTTTAGCACAATTTCATTTAGGACATTATTCTTCTTTTTAAGTAATTCATTTTCATTTTTCAAGTCATTTACATGTGATTCTAGATGCTCATGTGAAGTGCTAGAATTCTCAAATAAAGTAATTTTATCATGCAACATTTTATTCTCTAATTCAAGGCATGCAATCTTAGCACTAAATGAATCATTTTCATTTTTAAGCTCTACCATTTTCTTTTTAAGGCAAATATTCTTTTTACCAATTTTTATCAATTCATCATGCAATTCTTTAAAGGCATCATGTAACTCATCATAAGTAGGAATATCATTAACTCATTGAATTCATCATTTGATTCATCTCCCATTGCCATAAGAGCTAGATTTGTCATTTCTTGATGCTCTTCATCATCACTTGTTTCTTCATCATTATTGTCCCACGTGGCCACCATTGCTTTCTTCTTAAACTTGTTAAGAAGAGGGCATTCTGATCTTATATGGCCAGGCTTCTTGCACTCATAGTATTTGATTACTTCCTTCTTCTCCTTTTAGTTCTTGAAATCTCTAAATTTTCTTCGCTCACTGATTTTCTTGAAGAATTTTCTAAACCTCCTTGCTAGCATAACTAATTCTTCATCATCCGGTTCACTTTCCCCATCACTCTCATGTTTTAAAGCTTTAAAAGTGTTTTTCTTCTTTTCTTTATTTCCTCTTTCAGCTGCCAATCTTCTTTATAAGATATAAGAGAACCAATTAAATCATCAATAAGTAGAATGTTTAAATCTTTGACTTCCTTGATAGCGGTGGTTTTTGGTCTCCATTCCTTAGGTAAGGACTTCATGATTTTCTTAACTTTCTCATTATTTGAGAAAGTCTTTCCTAGGGCTCCTAGAGTGTTCACTATGTCCGTAAATCTAGTATACATAGAGTACACACTCTTATTTTGTTCCATTTGAAATAACCATATTGTCGAGTGTAGCTATTGATTTTTTACTCTTTCACTTGATTCGTGCCTTCATAGATAACTTCAAGTTTGTGCCAAATTTCATGAGCACTTTAACAGCTTGACATTTTATGAAACTCTTTCTTATATAATACACAAAACAAAGCATTCCTACCTTTGGAATTTAGAGAAGCTTTTCTCTTTTTCAATTTATTCCATTCCCGTGAATGTTTTAGAATATCTTCCCCAACTTCATTTTTAGTTAATGGGATAAAAGGACCATAAAAAACAACCTCCCAGATTTCGTACTCTAAAGCTTGCAAGTAAATTCTCATCCTAGTTTTCCAATATAGGTAGTCGTTACTATCAAAGAACGGTGGTCTAGTAGTGGATTGTCCTTCTCTAAAGGTTGAATTATTTTGGGTTGCCATAAATCTTTTACTCTAGATAGTTAAGTCCTAACAAGAGAATCAAGCTCTGATACCAAATGAAATACTAACTAAGCAACCCAAAAGAGAGGGTGAATTGGATTTTTAAAAAATTAAGCAAACAAAAACTTACAGCAATATAAATTAAGCAATCAAATTCGAAGTAATAAATAAATAAATGTACAATAAAAAATAAAGAGATAAGGTAATAGAGATCAAATATAATAATTTTTACGTGGTTCAGCTATCCCTATCTACGTCCATGCCTCCAAGCACACCGGGCTTGAGGATTCTACTAAGCAAGCCTCGAAGGCTTCAAAAAGCTTACAATTGACTTCCAAGGTCTCAATAAACCTTTACAAGAAGAGATTATTTTCAATTTCTTAATCCAAGTGTATCCCAACACTTATAATCACTCAAAATAAAAAATTACAAATTTTTTTTTTCTACACAATTTTTAAGATTACCTATCAATGCCCAATGTGTGAATAGATGAAGTAAAAATACGTTTTAAACTCGATGTAGATTATATAATAATGTATATGCTCAATGATCGTGTTGTTTGTTGAGTACTAAAAAATGTATATTTATAAAGAAAAAAATCATCATTTTTTACTTCAAGTTATATTAATTTCTTTACTTTTATGTATTCAAGTTTCTTGTGAATTTAATTATACGTGTTTCATTATAATTAAGTATTTTATATATTTTAGGGGTATTATAGTTATTTCATAATAAACGAGACATTGAATGACAAAACGGACGGTAAATTTGAACTCAGAATGGTCAAAAACCTTAAGAGAAGTATAAAACTAAAAATATCATTGTTCACATAAACAAACTATTTACATGTACGGTACTATTCATGATATTGTTTATATGTACTGTACGATGGCATGGCATTGATTGATGACGTGGCATTGACCAATGATGTGGCACCGATTAATGACATAGCTGTATTTTATTAGAGGAATGATGTGGCATTTACTGATTATGTAGCGTTGACTGATGACGTGGCTTGACTAATGAGATATCACAATCTTATTGGATAAAAATGTTTATGTACTATTGACCGATGATGTGACAGTATGTTAGTGGATAAAAAAAAATGTGCATATGGTACATGCATATACACGGGATAAACCAATCAGAATTTGCCATGTGGCGCAATCCTGTACATCCAAATTATTTTAATCCAATAACCATGATTTACTCGTTGTATCTATAAAAGGAGGGTTCTCTCCCTAATTTGACACCCCTGAATTCATTTTTGAGTTCTATTTTCTGAAATTCCTTCTTTATCTTATAGTTTTTTTGTATTTTAGTAAAATTTCCTTTTTATCCCTAGTTAAAATATGAGTAGCTAATTTTCTTTCAAACTTGGGTTGAAGGTGAAGTCTCAACATGTTCCATAGGCTTAATTGGTAAATTTATTTTATTTTCCCCTCTATTTTCTATGGATGTTTTGATTTTTCGTTGACAGATAGTAATAGCACAGTTATTACTGTTTGGCATGATAAGCCCTTAACACCATATTAATTAGAGCGTGGTTTATAAGGAGTGGATTTCTCCTTCATGATTTAATTGAGCCCTGGAGCATGTTGATGTAGATCTAGATACCCAAGTACTTTATTATTACAGTTGTACTTTTAATTATTCTGGCCATTTTAATTCATAATTTAGGATAAAATTTATTATAATTTAACTGCTCACTTAGAAAATTAATTCAACGCACAATTAAAATTCAGCTCCTCGTGGAATCGACACTTGTCACCATTAATCTATTCTACAATGCATATCCAGATACTTAAGTATTTTATTATAACAGTTGCATTTTTAATTATTCCTGCTATTTTAATTTATAATTTAGGATAAAATCTATCATAATTTAATTACTCACTTAGAAAATTAATTCAACACACAATTAAAATCCACCTTCTCGTGGGATCGACACTCGTCACCATTAATCTATTCTATAATAGATTCGTGTACTTGCGAGTTCAATAAAATTTGCACAACAAGTTTTTGGCATCGTTGCCATAGAGGTAAGTTATTTTAATTTGTTGAATTAATTTTTTTAGTTTTTTTTTGTTTTCTTTTTTTTCTTATAAAAAATAATTCTACAATTTAATTTTTATAATTTAAATTTCTGTAATTTAATTTTATTCTGTAATTTCTTTAAATTCCTGTACTTTAATTTTTATTTATTTTTCTTTGTAATTTATTTTTGTTTATCTTGTAATTTATTTTAATTTTAGTTAATCTATTTCTTTTTTTTTTTAGTGCTTAAGTGTATTTCCTTGATAATGTCTTTTTTCTCATTCCATCTTGTTAATTTATTTTAATTAATTCATAGAATTAATTTTTTTAAGTAATTTTTTGTGTTTTCTTTTAAAATTGTTATAAAAAATAAAAAATAAAAAAAGTGAATCCGCAATTCTTGTAAATTAATTTCTTTTCTTTTTCTCTTTTAAAATTATTTTTAAAAAATAAAATTAAAAAAATGAATCTGTAATTTAATTTTGGTAATTTAAATTCCTTTAAATTTCAATAATTCAATTTCTTTGTAATTTCTATAATTTAATTTCTAAGTTATTTTTTTGTAATTTTTGTTTATTTTGTTAATTTATTAATTCATAAAATTAATTTTTTTAGGTAATTAATTTTTTTAGTTGTTTTCTTTTAAATTTTTTTCCTGTAATTTAATTTCTTTTCTTTTTCTATTCTTTATATTTTTGTAATTTAATTTTTCATTCTTCGTTGTAATTTATCTTTTTATTTTATTTTTAATTAATCTATTTCTTGTATTTTCTTTTTAGCACTTGAGTGTATGTTCATACTAAAGTTGTAACAACGTGATAAGGTTAGTATCGTAATTTCTCCTTCTTCGTTATTTTTTTAAATTTGTTCTCATTTTTTTACTTTTTTCATTATTTTTTTTATGCATGGTCGAAGGTCGCAATTACCTAATCTTGAGCTTATAGACTTAGAATTGGAAAAAACACTTCGCACACACAAACACATCGCATTAAAAAATAAAATTGAAATAGATTTACAACAACAAGAACCACCACAAGAGAGGCCATTTAAGGACTATTTCAGTCCCTTAACTAACTTGAGCACATCATGTATACAATACCCAAATATAACTGCTAGGAGGTTTGAATTAAAACTTAGTGTGTTAAATTGTCTCCCAACATTTTATGGCCTAGAAAATGAGGACCCATATAATCATTTGAATAATTTTTATGCTATTTGTCAAACTTTTAGATATGAGAATTTTTCAGATGATGATGTTAAACTCAGACTATTCACATTTTCTTTAAAAGACAGAGCTCATTCATGGTTTAACACATTGCCTGCTAATAGCATTACATCATAGGAACAAATGGTCACAAAATTTTTAAATAAATACTTTCCAGTTCATAAAACCAATTCTATTTGTAGGGAAATTTTGAAATTCATTCAGAGAGAAGACTAGTAGTTTTTCAAAGTATGGGAGCGATTCAACGGGCTACTCTTGAAATGTCCACATCATGGATATGAAAAATGGCACCAATGCCAATACTTTTTGAAGGGATTATTGCCAGATGTGCAAGAATGGCTAATGGCAACAAGTGGAGGAGAACTAATGTCCAAAAGTGCATCAAAATTTAGGATTTCTTCCAGCGACAAGCAGATAATTCCCAACAACGGAGTCGATCATTCAAAAACAATAAAAGAATTAAGGGAGTAAATGAGGTCCAAATTGACCAGTCAAGCTCGGGAATTAAAGAAGTCAAAGAAATGACCATGACTCATACCTAGATCAAACCAATGCTATAGGTGTAATGAAGAAGCCATCAAACTACAACCTTTACTCCAACACATATAACCCTAGATGGAGAGACCACCCTAATTTTTTATGGTCTCAAGGATTCCAACAAAATGGACCAACAATTCTAACTCCACCAATGCAACCAATTCCTCAAGTTCCATAAGCCTCTCAGCCACCATTCAGACCTTATAACCAAAACTCAAATTATTCTCAACTCAGACCATGAGAGGATGCATTCTAGAATTTTAAAAATTCTATCCACTCTACGATCGATCAGCAAAACTGCACCATTAAGGGACTATAAAATGAGATAAGAGCAGGCTTCAACTTACAGGCCTAATCAATTTCTAATCTCCAGAAAATGGTAGGCCAATTTATCTCTTCAGTTCAAACCTTAGCAATGACTGTTGAGAAAGGTAAATTCTCAAGTCAACCAGTGCCAAATCTTGAAAGAGTGCATGAGGCAAGTACCAGTTCACTTCAGCAACATGGAGAGGTCAAAGTTATCATGACCTTATGAAAAAGAAAAGAAGTTGACAACAAAGTGGAGCTACTAGTGACCAAAATAACTCAAATTATACCCGTAAGTGCTGAGGACTCATTATCAGAGGAGAAAGAAGAAACCAACCCACGAGAGTATATTCCTAAAGCTCTATTTCCCCAAAGGTTAGCCAAAGCAAAGAAGAAAAAATCCACAGGTGAGATTTTTTAAATCTTCAAACAGGTAAGTGTCAACATCCCTTTGCTTAATACTATAAAACAAGTGCCCTCGTATGCCAAGTTTCTTAAAGATCTTTGTACTAAAAAGAGAAATATTCATGTTCAAAAGAAGGTATTTTGAACAAAAAATGTTAGTTCTATACTCCAACACAAAATTCCTCTAAAATACAAAGATCTAGGCTCCTCCACTATCTCATGTAGTATAGGGAACCACACAATTGAGAATACTTTGTTGGACTTAGGTGCTAGTATTAATCTATTACCTTACTCAGTGTTTATGAAACTTGGATTGGGAGAATTACACCTAACTCCAGTGGTGTTATAGCTTGCAGATTCATCCACAAAAATACCTTGTGGTAGAGGATGTGCTTATCCAGGTACATAAGTTTTATTTTCTTGTTGATTTTATTGTACTTGACACTCAACCAGTGTAGGATTCAAGGAAGCACATCCCCATTATCTTGGGCCATCCATTTTTGGCAATTGTCGATGCTCACATTTAATGTACGACTGAAAATATGCAATTGTCATTTGGCAATATGACCATGAAACTAAATATCTTCAACATTTTCAAACAACCTCACAGTACAGATGATGAAATTATAGATGTAGATTTAATTGATGAATTAGTTGATCACACATTTCCTTTAAACCTTAGTGATGACCCTTTACTAACATGTTTAACTCACTTTGGTTTGGATTTTAATATTGACAGATCAATTGATGAGGTTAATGCCTTATTGGATTCATCGCCATGCATGGACATTGATAAATGGAAGATAAAGATAGAGCAATTGGCACTAGTAAAAGAAAATCTTATCCCATCATTAGAATCACCACCAAATATTGAGCTAAAACCTTCACTTGACCCTATGAATCCTATATTTATGAGAGAAGAAAGAATATTGTCAGAAATCATCTCATCCTCTCTTGATGACAAACAAAAGAATACAGATATCATTGACCCCATTTTTGGTTAAAAAAGGAGGATACAACTGGTAAACCAGAGGAGATTAGTAACGATAAAAATGCCAAGTACTACAAAAAATTGAATGAAAATCCTCCGTGACAAGCGAAGCATTAGAAAATTTTTCATACTAGGTCAGAAAGTATTTTTGTTCAATTCTCAATGGCGCGTCTCTCCAAGTAAGTTACACTCTCAATGGTCTAGTTCATCTACTGATCATACTATTTTTTCACATGGAGCCATTAAATTTAAGAATCCAAGAAATTGTGTAATTTTTAAAGTTAATAGTCAGAAAAGTAAAGTCATATCACGAATACCAACCATGAGGAGAAAATAGCACAAAATATTTAAGTGACCTGACATTTTTTTTCTTTCTTTCTGTTTCCTTTCGGTGATTTAAAGTTTTCTTTTTTGTTTTTAATTATGTTTGTGTAAGTTTGCTTGTTTAACTATTAATTTTTTTATCATTTTTCCTCATAAATATGTCAACTAAAAAGCATCTCTTCAACATTCTTAGACAGTTTTGACATATACAACCTCATCTCAGAGGTTAGATATGATTTTGTAAAATACATCATATCTGGCAGTTACAACTACCAGAGTTAGTAGCCCATGTTGAGGATTTAGGAGGAGATCTTAAAGAAATTGAGAAAGATATCTACAGCATCCAATTAGAGCTTGAGGTGAATTCAATAAAAGGACGATGGTAAGTTAATATTTTTTGTGTTATTTTTTTAATTTTCCTTTACGTGTGTTGTGTTTTTATTAGTTTTTTTTTCTTTCTTTGGTGTGTTATCATTTTTCACCCCGGTTAAGTGGCGGATAATGGTACTCCGTGACAATTAACGTCAGTACTTCAGTTTCCCATAATAACTAATATTCTGAGTTGAAGGCATGGACAGAGACGAGATCTTAGCAAAACTTCACAAGCGATTTCCTTGACTTTCTCATAATGCTCTCCTTAACATTTATAAAGCTCGGTCCGAACGCATGCGATTACTTATGAAAAATCATATCCCTGCTGACATTCGATGGATAATCAAAGCTAAAGTATGGTTGGTAGGTGAGTTACCTCCTAAATTTATTGCATACATGTCTAGTTGTGGTAAAGGAAATTACTCAAGAAAACGGAGAGCCCAAAAGCTCTCTAATGTTTGTCATAAGTGTGCCAGAATGAGATGCAATAAAAAGTAATGTTCTTTAGGAATGCTATATGATAACAGGAAAGATAAGATTTAATTCATTAGGGATGGCTTGAATAAAGAGTCATTGGATGATATTCTTCTGTCTCTTAAAATGCATTCCAATGGATACGTCCAAAATACAATACTTCAGTTATGGTCATTATTCCAGAAAGAATGCGTAAACAATAGTCTCGTGAATCTGACTATAAAAGACCCTGTTAGCCAATTTGTAAGAAAACTAGATGGGAAGCCTATCCTCGACCCATAGAGGGTATTCAAGTCATTTTTAGACGTAAAACTAAAGAAAGATGTGAGCCACAGTCGCAACTACTTGTCAATATCCTTTTATTTCAATGTTATTTTATTTCACTGTTGTTTGATCACTTTCATTTTTATCTTTACTAATTTTATGCTATCATTATTTTCTTTGTCTTTTCACTATTTTCTTTTTAACTCTCGAGCCATGTACCTCTCCTTCAACCATGTAAATATTTTCTTCTATATTACAACACCCAGGTGATATCTTCTAAACTCTACTTCTTTCCTTTAAAATATTGAGGATAATGTTTCGTTCTGGTTGGGGGAGGGAATAGTTGATAATTGTGGAATGTCTAATTTAACTTCTCAACTTGCTTTTTCTAATTTCTCCTTTATAAATATACACTTTTAAAATTTCAAGTTGAAGATGACTGAATATGGAATGTCATAATTCTAGAAACATTTCTTTTTAGTTTTTTTCTTAAAAAAATTTATATATATATATATATATTGTGATTTTTTTGACATGATGACTTTTAAATTTTAGTATTTGTATTATCTTTGGTCTTAAGTTTTGTTACACCATGTTTGCTACTCTATATGTTGATGTCTGGGACAAAAATATGAGTTACTTGAAGCAATATACATATCATAATAAATTTCAAGTGAGTTCTTGAGCCTATTATTTTTCTTGGAGAGTAATCCTTTTTGCCCATTATTTATACAACTTAACAGTTTATTATTTGATACATGATCTATAAATTTCTAATGAGTCAACCTTTTAAAAAAAAGAAAAAAAAAATTTTTTGTGTATTGCTGCATCTGAAAGTTTATCTAATTAATAGATATAGAAGATTAGTTAATGCATGATGGAAAGTTCATCTAATTAGTAAATATAGCCATCCTTTTTATGAAATATCCTTATTTAACCATTTTGAGCCTTAAAAAAAATTTATTATTATCTTTTTCTTTGTTAACTTTATCATCTCGATCCAACACCAATCTGAAAGTTTATCTAATTAATAGATATAGAAGATTAGTTAATGCCCTAAAAGATGATGGAAAGGCCATCTTTGACCAATTTAAGCCTTTCTAGCCATCCTTTTTATGAAATATCCTTACTTAACCATTTTGAGCCTTAAAAAAAATTTATTATTATCTTTTTCTTTGTTAACTTTATCATCTCGATCCAACACCAATCTGAAATATTACTCAATATCGTACAAATTCCATCACCCATTCATGTTTTAGAAAAATGTAAATAATTAGTTTGTTTAAAAAAATTGAGCCTTAGAAAAAAACAAAAAAAAGAGAAAAAAAGAAGAAAAAATTCAAAATTTATATGTTAGTTTAAAAGAAAAAGAGAAATGTACTCTATAATCTTAAAAAAAATACTCTTTTTTTCTCAAATATATATTTTATTTTTCTTTCCCTATTTTTTCATCTTTATTCGCCATAAAAAAGATGTAGTGATGCATAAAATATATATATACATATATATATATAATTAAAAAAAAGAAAAAAAGAAAATATATATATATATATTGGTGTGACTCACATTTTTACTTGAAATCGTATTAGTTCTAAGCTGTGGGCACATTTATTTCATCTTGGTGAGAATGTGTAATATTACTTTAATATTTTCTCTTAAATTACCATTCATGGGAGTGACTATTGTTATTGGGTTTAATTTTTTTGTGAGAGTGTCACTGCCAGTGAGATTTTGGGGTATTGACATGTCATTCTTGAAAGCAGTTTGGTTACAATAGCTGTGATAAAGTCTCCTAGATTAATTCATGTGAATGGTTGATTTGGAATAAATGTCATTATTAACATGTCACTGTTCACATATACGGTGCTGTTCATATGTACGGTACTGTTCATGGTTCTATTCATGATCCTGTTTATAGTTTTATTCATAATACTGTTCATATGTACTGTACGATGACGTGACATTGACTATTGACGTAGCATTGACTAATGACATGGCGTTAACCGATGATGTGGCACCGACCAATGAGGTGGCAGCATTTGATTGAAGGAATGATGTGGCATTGACTAATTATGTGGCGTTGACTGATGACGTGACTTGACTGATGAGGTGTCACAATCTTATTGGATAAAAATGTTTATGCACTATTGACCGATGACGTGGCAGTATGTTAGTAGATAAAAAAAAACGTTCGTACGGTGCATGCATATACACGGGATAATAGCCTTGATAATGTGTTCAAACCAATCAGCATTTGCCACATGGCGCAATCCTGTGCATCCAGATTGTTTTAATTCGATGGCCATGATTTACTCGCTGTATCTATAAAAAGAGGGCTCCCCCTCCCAATTTGACATCCCTGAGTTCATTTTTTAGCCCCATTTTCTGAAATTCCTTCTCTATCTTGTAGTTTCTTTGTATTTTAATAAAATTTCCTTTTTATCCCTAGTTGAAATATGAGTAGGTAATTTCCCTTCAAGCTTGGGTTGAAGGTGGAGTCTTAACATGTTTCGTGGGTTCAATTGGTACATTTATTTTATTTTCCCCTCTATTTTCGGTGGATGTTTTGACTTTTCATTGACAGATAGTAATAACACAGTTATTACTGTTTGGCACGATAAGCCCTTAGCACCATATTAATTAGAGCATGGTTTATGAGGAGTTGATTTTCTCCTCATGATTTAATTAGTATTAATAAGGAATATTGAGCCCTAGAGCATGTTGATGCATATCCAGATACTCAAGTGTTTTATTATAACAGTTTCGTTTTTTATTATTCCCTCCATTTTAATTCAAAATTTAGGATAAATTTACCATAATTTAATTACTCACTTAGAAAATTAATTCAACACACAATTAAAATTCACCTCCTCATGGGATCGATACTCGTCACCATTAATGTATTCTATAATAGATTTGTACACTTGCAAGTTCAATAAAATTTGCACAATATTGTTGTCCTTGTTTGATTTGATTTGGATGAGCTTATTTATAGTTGGAGGTGAAAACTAGCCGTCATTCACCTTTTTTCTAGAAAATGGATCGCCTTTAACCGTTAATGGTTAACTATTTGTTTTGGTCAAAGTTACTGTTGGGCTAACTTTCAAATTAATGATTGACTGTTAGTGATTACCTTTTCGCCGTTAAAAAACAGAGACCTACATGACAAAAAATCTTTTATCCGTTCTTGTTAAACGGTTAAAGATCAATAAAGAATATTATTCTAGAAATTGTCGGTAGCCATTTATACATTATCGGTTCACCGTTAAATTTCAGAGACTTATAAAACAAAATGGTTAATCGGTTTGTTTTAAATAGTAAAGGATTAACAAGAATTAACAGTCTGAATATTATCGGTTAGCCATTATATATTAACAGTTCGCCGTTAAATTCCAACAACTTATAAAACAAAATGCTTAATTGATTTCCTTTAAATGATAAAGCATTAACACACGATGCAGGTTTGAACATTATTGGTAAACCATTAAAATTAAGGGTTCACCGTTTACTCTTAACGAGTTTAGAGACTTATCAGTTAAGAATTAATAGATAACTTTTTTCTGAGTATAAAGATTAGGCTTTACCCTAAACGGTTAGTCGTTAAAAATAACAGTTAGTCGTTTACATCTAGTGGTTGAATTTTTACAAAGTTATCAGACAAACGGTTGAAGCTTTAGAAAATAACCATTCTCTGCATTTTATTGGTTAACCGTTAAAATAAACGGTTCACTAATTATACTAAAAAAACTATATTTTTTTAGAAATATTCCAGTTTATCTAAAGCCACACAGAAAGTTTTTTACCTTTAAGAAAATATTTGAAATTGTAAAACTCCAACAAATTTATTAAAATAGATTAAGGTTTGTTATCATCAAAATCAATAAAAATAATATTTATATGTTAACACCAACATTTTTTATAAATTTTTATAGAAAATGTTTTTCCAATTAAAGTTAAATTTTATCCAAAATCATAAACATGTCTAAAAATATTTAATGGTTTTCATGAATTGGCTTTTATTTTTTGGTTTGTTTTTCAACTTCATATGGGGGCTAATATGTATAGGTGTCAAGGAGGTTATTTGTTAAGTAAAAATTCCATGTGAGATTTTTTCTCATTCTTTTCACACTAATGGGTGCTCTTTAAGATCTAATTTTTCATTCACTCAAGCACCAATTTGTGAAGAGCTCACAAAGAAGATTCTGAATCATCTATGTACATATATTTTTCAATATTTATTTTGCTCAAAATAGCCACTTTATGCTATTTTTCTAACAATCTCCCACATGTATGAAAATTGGTAGAAGACATAAAATAATTATTTTGATATCAAAATTATTTTAACTTTGGTGATAGAATTCAATTGATAAAAGCCTACATAAGATAGGTAGGTCTCAGCTTTTAAATCTTCTCTTCTGAAATTTATTTAATTTTTTAACTGAGTAGAAGACATGATGTATAACGCCCTTTTCTTTTTCTTTTTTATTATTATTTCCTCTTTTATTTACCCTTAGTAAATTAGATAGAATAATTGTTATTAAGTGTTTTGTGTGAGTAAAATTTATCAAGTTGTTTTTTTAAGTTACAGAGGTTATTAATTTTTAATAAAAAAGAATTTCCTTAAAATTCATAATTTTTAATAAATAAAGTATTTATTAATTATTAAATATTTAAGAGAAAGCTATCTTTTATTTTCTACATTGCTACAAACCCTAGAAAAGAAAAAAAAAAGAGAAAGAAACATGAGACTTTGGAGAAGGAAAAGAAAATTTTATAACTTTTTGTTTGGTGTTTACTGCAACAAAAAAGGCAATTTTCATCACTAAAAGCTATAGTGACGAAAAATTTTCATCGCTGTCTCGTCCTCTTAGAAGTGTCACGTTAGGTTTTTGGCGTCAAATTTTTAAATTTCGTCACCAAAAAGTATTTTTAGCAATAAATTTTTTTTTTGGTTGCCAAAAAGTATTTTTAGCGATGAACATGTTTTTGCCTCCAAAAGTGCTTTCAACGATGAATCATTTTTTGTGGCTAAAAATGCTTTTAGCAACAAAAACTCTTCGTCGCTAAAAGAGATCTTTTTTATTTAGTTTATTATTATTATTATTATTATTATTATTATTATTATTAAAATACTATTATTTTTAATACAGATTATGATAAAAGAAGAAGTAATTAATTTAAGAAAGATTATTATTGTTATTGATGAAAATACAAAAATAATTGCAAAATTTGATATCCCCTTTTTAAAAGAAAATTATTACAAATGAATATAAATTTCTTGATCTTCTTCATCTTTATGTAATTGATCTTCAATATTCCCCACAAATAAACACACAATAATTAGTTAACATAATCAACCTAAATATAATAATAATACAAGTTAGAATAAATATAACAAGTAAAAAAAAATTACACCATGTTAAAAATAAAAGAGAAAAGAATAAAAGTGTATATCTAGAGATGAGAGAATGAGAAATATGTATTTATAGATGAAAGAATTAAAAAAATAAAAGTGAATGAGAGAGTGAGAGAATGAGAAATGAGAGAAAGAAAGAATAAATAAAGGAAATGAAATATATATACATAGATCACAAAAGTTTTTAGCAATGAAATTTAAATTCGTCGCTAAAACTTAACTTTAGCATAAAATAATTCGCTAAATTTTTTTTAAAATTTTGACATTTTTTAGTGACGAAATATTTCGTCACTAAAAGTGCACATTCAATGACGAAATTCAATTTCATCGCTAAAAGTACACATTCAACAATGAAATTCAATTTCGTCGCTAAAGATCATAAATTTTTTTTTTTCAATTCTCACATTTAGCGATGAATAAATTTCATCGCTAAAACCATTTTTAACAACAAAATTTATATTCATCACTAAAACATGCTCTTTTGCAATATTAGAGAGTTATAGTGACGAAACTAATTTCGTCGCTAAAACATGCTCTTTTGCAACATTAGAGAGTTTTAGCGATGAAATCAATTTCATCGCTAAAATATGCTCTTTTACAATATTTGACAGTTCTAGAATTTGTCACTAAAAATAGTTTTAGCGACGAAATTTACTTTTGTCCCCAAAATATAGTTTTAGCGATAAAATTTATTCGTCGCTAAAAGTATTCTTAGCGATGAAAATTATTCGTCGCTAAAAGATTTGGCGCCAACATTTATTTTGCTACTTAATTTTTTGGTGACAACTTAAATATTTGGTCACAATATGTCCTCTTAGATTCATCACTAAAAGTAATAATTATGTATTATTTTTTCTACCATGAATTTAGTGACAAAATATTTTTTTGGTTGCTAAAAGGTACTTATAACAAAAAAAATATTTATGTCACTAAAAGTTTTGTCGCTAAAGACCAATATTCTTATAGTGAATTTGTCTTAAGATATCAAGTTTTTCTTTGACTTATATGATTTATTTTTTATTAATTATTTACCATTAATTACTTGTAGTATGATTTGGGTAATATATCTATGCTAGTAATGCTGTGATGATATGAGTAGTTTGTGTTCTTTATCTTAAATTGTTTTCTTTATTTAGAATCACATAAATATTTTTGCATATCATGAAAATAGACATCCAAAGCTTTCCATTGATAAGTTTTTTGTAGAAATCCTTTGATTAGGCAAATTGTTATAATTTTTTAAAATTAGGCTATTAATGCTAGAAAATTCTAATTTTCAGTGGTAGTTCTCAATTCTAAAACTTTTTTGGTGTGGTGAAACATCTTTAAAAATTATAACGATTTTTGTATCAATAGATCTATGTCTCTTATGATTGCATGTTTAATTTCATAATTTACTCATCGTGATTAAATTTCTAAAAGTCATAACATGCAATTGCAGCAAATCTAGAAATTACTTTCTAGAATTGTAGACATTGAAACGTGTAATAGTCTAGGATAATTTATGAACATTATAAGCTATGTTAGGATTTTTAAATGAAATTTCAATCTTTCATCTTTCTTTAAAATTTGAAATTATGATTTTTTGACATCTAAAATAAAACATTTGAATTTTTGAAGTTCTATTTTCAAATTTGGAATTTTCTGAACAAGTTAGATGTCCTTAGAAATAAAATGCTTTAACAAACAGTTTCGAGCATCCAAAAATTTTAAATTTTAATTATGCGCTTTGTGATGTAATTAGAAAAAGAAACGGATTATTTCAAGTACAAGGAAAAATTTTATGAATTTCTTAATTGATAGAGGCCTATTTTGGTTAATACTAGACAATTTTGTTTCTTTGACGTAAGGTTAATATTCTAACTTAAATTTTATTTGGGCTGATTTTTATGAAATTTTTTATTTGATGCCATGCATGTTCATAGTACCTCTGTAAATGTTCATAGTTTTCTAATGTGTGTATAGGTTATTAAAAATCAATATGTATAGGATACTCACATTTATGCCTATGGTATGTATAACTATTAAGCTAGTTTAAGTACCTATAATTTAAAAATAATCAGGATTATGTTTAAGGTTAGAGACGATATTGATAAGGTTATTTTATGATAATTATAGGACGTGGATGAGCTCGTTGATTTGTTCTTAATGTATTGAGTTGATTGCTACAGATCGAGGTAATTAAATTCATGCATGATGCACTTAATAATAAATGCAATTTATGTTATAAGAATTATATTTAAATGAAATTTTCATAATATGATATCTAAAGTATTTAAATGAATTTTGTAAAATAAAAGCACTTTTAAATGAATTTATATAAATGTATTTTAAAATAAATGTTTTCTTTAGAAATTTATTTTCTTAAACAAAATATTGCTTAAAGAATTTTCTAAAAGAATTAAATGGTCAAAGAAAGGTTTTTAAATATTTTAGAAGATTTAAATGTTATTTATGAAAGGATGTAATATGGATTTAAAAAATATTTTGGCTCATAGTTCATAGTAATGTATAAAATGCAAATGTTATGATGTTATGAAATGTCATGGACAACTTGCTAGTATGATGATAATCTTATGTATAAGGATGTTATGAATAATACATGGTATAGTATCCTAAATAAGAAACAATATAGGTTCTCATACCCTAAATGATGAATGATAAATGATGAAGACTAGTAGGCATAAGCTACCAAATGTCTATGTTTTAATGTTTTTATAAACGCTTTTAATGCTTTAATATGAATCTATCCCTTATGTTAAATGAAATGTTATAAAACGTTTAAAGGTATAATGATAAGGGTTATCAAACATTGTGTATGGATTTACTTACCAAATTGATGGATCATCCCTCGTCTCTAATATTTTACAGATTGATTAAAGATATGGCTTGAGTACTTGGATAGAGATTTCTTTTAGTAAATCTTTAGAGTTGTTTAAAAATATTAAATTTGACTAAACTTTTTATTTTAGCTTAGAGACTCTTCTTTAGAGACTTTATTTCAGATGTTTTCTTTATAAAAATTTAATTAAAATATAAATAATGATTGTTTATCTTGAAATTTATAAATAAGCAAAAAAAGTGATGTGAGGTTTTATTCTAATTTTGTCCTTGTGCTTCCAATGGTAGATTATCGGGGTGTTACACGATGTTGTGAACTATTTCGTCATTTACTGAAATGATGACATATGTAACACAAGAATTTTTCTAACACTTTGAGTTCTTATGGTTATGTTCATTTTGACTCTAAATATCTACCTAGACCTTCAAAAGTTTTTAAAAATTGAGCCTTTGAAAATTTCCTTTGAAGCAGTCTAACTTATCTCTTATATAGATTATTTTTTAATTAAAAATAACCCATCTTACTTTGATTGGATTCCCAATGCATAAGAAATCATTAAAAGCACAACTCACCTTTTTTTTCCCTATGGACATCACTATTTTCATCATTGAAATGGATAAGAGTATAACTCTCATATTGATCCCACAAAATATTATAGAATTAAGTTGTTCCTTTGAACCTAATTCTTTGAATCTCTAGTAAACTAGGTTGAGTTTTCTTTTATAAAATAAACCTTTCATTTTATGGACTTTAGTATAATTCCTATCAATGATTTTTCTTCTAACTCTATAACACTATGATTAGTGAATCCACAATGTTATCCTTAAACTTTATATAGTTAATAAAAATAAATCCATTCGAGAGTAGTTGTATAATGATATTATGTCTACAGCATATATGTCTAAACTTACAACTATACATATTGGTATGTGCTTTTCTAATTGCAGATTGACTATTACAACGCATGCAAATTACGAGCATATGCTTTGCCCATTTTGGAATACCTTCTAAGAAATTTCATAGTCATTCTGCCTCTTCACGATTTGCTTTTAATGCTATAAATTAAAATTCCATTTTTGACCTAGCTATCTTTATTTAGATGATTTCTATAAAACAACAGCACCTACTAGTATAAACATGTAATCACTAGTAGACCTTAAGTCTTTACATTAAATATCTAGTTTGCATCATTGTACCCTTCTGGTATAACTAAATATCTATTATAGTGCACCCTATAATTACGAGTATAGCATAAGTACCTGAGTACTCTTATTCTAGTTTTCCAATGATCAATTCCTGGATACTTATATATCTGACAAGTTTACTTAAATATCGCTTATACAACTTGTCATATACATCAAACTACTTATCACACTACACAAGGGGTGGATAGAATATCCGACCTGATCTGATCTAAAAATTACCAAGTTCAAATTAAATCAGGTTGTTAATCAAACAATAAGATGCATTTGTGTTAATCTGATTGGATTGTGATCAGCACCCAATTTGATCCAAAATCCCAATCAGGTTGACACAAAAATTAAAAAAAATTAGAAATAAGAAAATAAAAAATGAAATCCGAAACCTAAACTGCAACTAAACTTCTAATCCCGTAATCCAAAACACTCAACACACACCACACGGTCCACACACACCAAACATTACAAACAAACACAAGTCAACACATTAAGCCATTAACAACACTACAATAGCACACTGCAGTGACGGTACAAGACACAAGCAACCTCCTATAAACCTCCTCGCTTGCAACCCACTACCAATAGCCTCACCACCCACACACAGCACCTCCCTCAAATGAACGAAACACAAACACACAACACCTCCCTCAAACAAACGACAACCACATAGCCACCAGACACAGCAACCTCTGAGAGCCGACGCCAATCCAAGGTATTTCGTGAGGATTGTGACCTATTGCTATCAAGTACTAGATCTGTTGCGCCACCTCCACGTCTCTAATCCTCCACCATCACCCAATCCGATTCAAGCTCAATTCAACCCCGCAAGCTGCAACATGAATTTTTGTTGTTGACATCGAGTTTTGGAAGCTTGAGTTTGAGTCGTTGATACTTGATGGTGACCGTGTAAGTGTGAAAGCGAAATGTTAACTGGTATTTGGCAATTGTTAATAATATGAGATTATATATTATTAAATTTTGCCAATGAAATGAAGAATATTCGGGCATTGATTTTTTGGTTAATTATTAATGATTGATTGTTTGTTGTTAGATTAGGTAGATTAAAAATTAAAACTAAATATTTTGTAATGTAGGCATGAAATTTATGGCTTTATAATAAGAATTAAGATATGAATATCTAAATAATATTCTATTATTTCGGTCATAATTAGATATTATAAATTATATAATTACATTAATTTCTTACATTATAGCAGTTTCCTTTTTTTTTTTTTTGGTTGCTTGAGAAAAAAAAGGATTATAATTAAGAAAAATAGTTTAAAAGACAATCTAAACAGCTCAAGAAAAGAAACAAAAAAAACTCCAAATTGCATGAAACTAAATTGACCAGAATTAACATGAATTGACTCGATTCCTATTTGATCCAATTTCACCCGACCTAAAATGACCTTAACTAACGTAAACAACCCAAATTAGCCTAAATCTAACACAAAACATCTCTGATATGAATCCAATTCGATCTGAACTAAACTTAATTTTTAAGCCTATCTAATCTAATTCGAATATAATTCAAATCAAATTGAATCGAGTTATATGTTCGGGTTGAGTTCAAATGAATTTTTATCTAACCTGGTTAGGTTAATTTGCATCCAACCCAAACCTAATTTTGCCCAGCCCTACTCTATACTATTCTACTTGAAAGACAATTTCCCCTTTATTCATAGATAGATGCAACTTGTATTTAAAGGTGTTCTTTCTATAGCAAAATCCCTTTTCTTGAATTTTCTAAGAATTTTATCCACATAATGTTAAAGACTCAAGGTAAATCTATTAGAATCCTTTAGATTTTTTTTTCCTGAAATGACTCTGCTAAACTCATATCTTTCATAACAAAACTAGACTTCAATATATTTTTCGTAAATATAACCATCTCACCATCACTCTCAATAATTAGTATGTCATCAATTAAGGACATAAAATAACATAGTCATTTTCTATTTCTTTCACTTAAAACCAGTTGTAATCATTGTATGGACAAATTTTTCACGCCATTGTTTTGGTGCTTGGTTCAAGCCATATAATGACTTTACTAATTCATAGAATTTTATTTCTTGTCCTAGAGCTATAAAGCATTTAGGCTATTCTATGTAGATTTCTTCATTTAAATTTCTATTTAGAAAGGTTGTTTTTGTATCCATTTGATTTACTTATAAATTGTGCAATGTTGCAACTACTAATATCATTCCAATAAATTTTATTTCAGTACAGGAAAATAAGTATCAAAGTAATCAAGGCCTTCTTATTGCTTACAATCTTAATTAGAAGTCTAACCTTGTACTTATCAATTGATCCATTAGTTTTCATTTTCCTCTTGAAAATTTGTTTGGATCCTAGAGGTTTGTATTCTGGAGGAGGGTCTACTAAATTCTAGGTATGATTTTGTAAGATTAATTCAATTTCACTATTAATAGCATCTTTTCACAAGGTGTTTTCTTGTGAATTTATAGCTTTTATAAAGCTTTGTTGTTCACTTTCTAGTGAAAAAGTAAAAAATTTTAGACCAAAAGATCTTTTTGTTCTAGTTCTTTTACTATGTCTAATTTTAGAATGAATCTCATGTTCATTACTGGTCTTCACTATCTTCAATGATAGTCTCATATGTTCATTTAATCAAACTTGCATCCTCTTTGAATTTATAGGGAAATACATGTTCAAAGAACGATGCATTTCTAGATTCCATTCTTGAATCCTTATGAATGTTTGGTATATTCGACTCATACATAAGAAATCAATACGCGCTACTATTAGATGCATAACCAATGAAATTTCAATTTAGAATTTTTGGCCCTACCTTCATCTTCTTTGGCGGAGGGACCTATTTTATCATAGTTGAGGCATTTACCTTGAAATTTAGTTTGCTTCTTAGAGACCCCTCCTTTTAGACCTAGCTTATTCTTATTGGTCTGTTTACTATTGATATTCTGACTTTTTTTCATAATATTAGTTTAGCTAAAGAAATAATTTTTTTTTCTTGTCATTAATTTTGTTGCCATCTTTAACTTGAAGCTTAATCAAATCTTCAAGACTCATTTCCTTTCTCTTGTGCTTCAAATAACTCTTAAATTTTTTTCACACTAGAGGCAAATTCTCAATGATAGCAATTATTTAAGTGTTTCACATCCCTTCGACATGAATTTCTTATAGAACTATCTGTAATTCTTGAATTTGATCTATAAAAATTTTGGAGTGTATCATCTTATAATATAGGAAACTGCCTATGACAAATTTCTTATTGCTAGCATTCTCAATTTTGTATTTCTATTTTAAGGACCCCTACAGCTCTTTGGCTTGGTTTTTTCTAGCATACATGCTATACAAAGAATTGCTCAAGCCATTCAACACATAATTTCTTCAAAGGAAATCAAAATGATTCCAAACATCTATTTTTGCGTATAGGAGCATATTCCTTTAAAAATGTCACAAGATTCAAGAGAAGTAAAACAATATTTTTTGTTGTCACCATTTAAAATTTTATCAAATAATTTCTTAGATTTTTCAACATGAGGAATAACCATAGAAAGTTGTAGCATGTTGGCTCATATTAGCTGCCATTTCAATAGATAATCTATTTTAAGATTATAGCTATATTATTATTATTATTTCTTTCAATTGATATAAGATAACCCACCTCATATGAAAAATGCACTAGTTAAGTTCTTAGGAAAAACTAAAATCTAAACTCTTCAGGTAGTCTACATAGCCTTAGTGCCAGAATCTTTATAGTAAACTCAAGCTTATTAATAAGCTTTTATATGTGTATCACAAATTTGTAGTAATAATAATAAATAAATAAATAAATAACATTGATATAATAAATAAATCAAGAATAAATAAAACGATAAAAAATAATAATAATTTCACTAACCTAAGGCTTGTAAAATTACAATATCCTTAAAATAAATTCGTGACATTCACAATGGTGCTTGAATTATATGGGCATCTATCTCTCATAGGTTGGCAAAATATAGATTTGAATCTGAATATAGATGCTTTTAGATCCAAATCTGCATTCATATATTCTATTTTTGAATCTGTAAAAAAAAAAAATACAGATCCAAATGAGGGTAATATCAACAACGGATGCGGACGGATATTCTAGATATCTGAATCCATAAAAATTAAAATTCAATAATTTAATATATAATTTAAAAATTCAATAATTTACCTAATAATATCAAACAAATCTAATCATAATTCAACAATTAATAACATATAATAAAATCATATATCTACAAATAAAATTTAATTTATTGCTATTAGTTTTATTTAATTTTAATCTATATTTTTAATTTAAAATAAAATTCAATAATTTACCTAATAATATCAAATAAAATTGAATCATAATCCAACAATTAATAATTCAATATAAAGAGCATGCACAACACCATAAATCCACAAATAAAATTTATTTTTAATTTTTATTTGATTTTTAATATATGTTTTTAATTTAACATAAAATTCAATAATTTACCTAATAACATCAAAGAAAATTCAATCATAATCCATCAATCAATAATTTAACATGAATAATATACAAAAATATCATAAATCCACAAATAAATTTTATTTTTTAATTTTTATTTGATTTTTAATATATGTTTTTAATTTAACATAAAATTTAATAATTTACCTAATAACATCAAAGAAAATTCAATCATAATCCATCAATCAATAATTTAACATGAATAATATACAAAAATATCATAAATCCACAAATAAATTTTATTTTTTAATTTTTTATTTAATTTTTAATATATATTTTAAATTTAAAATAAAATTTATCCAAATCTAGGTATCCATTTTTTTAGATGCAAGCGAATCCCAAATTTCTATATTTAGATCTAGATTTTTTAATATGAAATTATTGATCTTTCGATTCCATGCGAATTTTACAAATTTAATTACTAAACAAAAATCAAGATTTTTGTGTGTTTTTAAATTGATATAGCAATTTAAATAGTGTTGGCATTTGCATAACTAAAAATCCCACATGGGATTTTTCTTCATTTTTTCTTACCAATGGAGGTTCTTTCAAATTCAATTTCTTATTGCCCCAAGCACTAATTTAAGTATTTTATGATTCATTCTAAAGAATTTATAGTAAACAAAAATCAAGATTTTTGTATTTTTTAAATTTAACTTATGGAACCAAAATAATTATTTTATGTTATTTTTCAACAGGGAACTTTGCCAAGATTTTTAAAAAAGAAATTATTTTTATTATTTTATAGTTTTATTTAATTAATAAATTAATATTAAATCAATTTATATAAAATAAATTTTTATAAAAATTTATTTTTATTATTTTATATTTTTATTTAATTAATAAATTAATATTAAATCAATTTATATAAAATAAATTTTTATAAAAATTTATAATTATATCATAAATTATTATTTTAGTTAGATTCAATTTTAGGTATCGCGGCTGGATATAGCAATACATTCGTATAATATAATTTATTAATTAATTTTTAAAATTGATGCCAACCGATTGGCCCCGTGGCGTTATGTTATTGGTCCTTATTAGTTAAAAAACAAATCTGTCAAATTTCGTTCAAAATCGTGGTGTCCAGAATCCAGATGGTGCGTGAGAAGGGGAAAGGATCTGCAAGGGCAAACCCGCAAAAGAAAAGTCATTTGAGAAGAGATGGGTGAAGAAAAAGTGAAAGAAGAAGCGATGCGGATAATTGGAATGTTCCAAGTTGTCCCTCGTTTAGTCATCTTCGATCTCGATTACACTCTCTGGCCTTTCTACTGGTACCCACTTTTTCTTCATTAGGTTTTGAGAATTGTTTGTTCTGTAACAAAAGCCCAGATATTGCCTTTTGAAAATATTTAGTCTCCTGTTTGTATTCTTCAATTTAATCAAGAAATGTTAACTGCCCAGTTCACTATTTTACTTGCAAATATTTAATTAAACGTTAGGATTCGTCGAGGAAGATTTTTAATGTTTTTCAGCTATCTACAGGTTCCTGCTGAATAGCCTGTTTAATGACTTTTTCTTTTGTGTGAATGCGGCTGTTAATTCTAATGTGTAATGTGAACTTGTTTTATATTCGTATTTTTCAGTGAATGTCGCTCCAAACGTGAAATGCCATCTTTGTATCCTCATGCTAAAGGCATATTACATGCTCTCAAGGACAAAGGGATTGATGTAGCTGTTGCATCTCGGTCGCCGACTCCTGATATAGCAAACACTTTTCTTGAAAAACTGAACATCAAGACTATGTTTGTTGCAAAGGTGAGCTCTCGATTACTCCTATAATCTGTCTATTATGCCTACATAACAACAAGAGTCAGTCAATGGAATATTATTCTTGAACTAACACCGTTAGATCATGAGAAGCTGTGGTACAGGCTCTTCAAAAGCTAACATTCAACAGAAGCTTTGAGGATGCAATATTCTTTGTCACTTTTCTCTCTGTCCTCCCTTTTGGTCATTCGGTATAAAATTCAGAGGCTTTTTGGAAGAGTTCGATGTTTGTAATTATCTTTCAGTTGCCGGGAGCCTTTTTTAAATGTCTGTCTCAGATGCGTGTACTTGCTAAAAATGACAATCTGGTCATTGTTGTTGATATATTTGCGTGGTCAGCATCTTTGTTTATAGGCTTATGAGCTTATTCAGGTTGCTGATATTGTGCAATAAGAACTGACAAATAAGTGACCTTCCCATTGGTTTGACTAATTGTCTTTTGATTATTCAGGAGATATTTTCCAGTTGGACACATAAGACCGATCACTTTCAGAGAATTCATTCTAGAATTGGAGTTCCTTTTAACTCAATGCTCTTTTTTGATGATGAGGATAGGAATGTCAATGCAGTAAAGTGACCTGTTCCACTCTTTTTCATATGTTTAAAAGCTTGTTACATTGAGTTATTTGGGACTATCATCCCATGTTCTGTTATATGTGTTATTTACATGAAGTTTGTAAATTGCATTGGTCATTACAGGTTTCGAAAATGGGGGTGACAAGTGTTTTGGTTGGTAATGGGATTAGTCTTGGAGCATTAAGGCAGGGTCTTACAACATTCATGCAAAACTGGAATACATCTCAGAAGAACAAGCAAAAATGGATATCCAAGTTCTCTCAAAAGCCAAATTCATCTGACAAGATAGACAGAAATGAAAGCTCTGTATAACCACATATGCTCATTCTTACACGAATTTGATGCACTGAAAGTTGTTTCTGCAACTGTTGTGGATTAATTTGTGAATCCAAAATCTGTTTATGAACTGTTACGTATTGTTTCTCAACTGTCAAAAGAAAAATGTTTTCGAGTGTTGCCTCACAATATATACATTTCATAGTGATTAAAATTTAGGAGTGACTTGTATGCATAATATTGCTTCGTGAAATATCACGAATATTGCTAACTTTATGCTTAATCATGGAATATCATTGTTCAAATGGCTGAAATGGCTTTTAAGGAGTGGGCTTTCGCATTTAATAGCTTGCAATAAGCTTAGTATAGGCTTAGGAATTCCCGATTTTAGGGCCATAAGAAGTATGGAAATTTCTTCCTTTAGTAGAACATCAACTGTAAAATGCAAATTTCTTCACTTTAGTAGAACATCAACTGTAAAATGCAAGCTTTTCGGTCCCATGTGAAGCTCCTCCATTTGTTTCCCTTTCACCCTTCAACTCTGATTTGTGAGCAGCTATGTCGTCTCTCACACTTTCCCTTATAGATTGTCTTATTTTAGATTTGGTGAAACCATTCCTCTAAACTCGCCGCGTATCTCTGTCTGCTGCTCATGCATTTCTGTTTTGAGATCCCAGTAAATCCTCTAATTCATGAGTCTCTTGCTCCAGGTGTGCAATGCTGAATTCTGATTCTTCGAAGAGTTCCTCTCTCTTGCGGTAAGTTTCTCAGCCTTGCAGTCCGCTTATCTCTTCGATCAGTAAAGCATTACTCCTTTCATCTTTGACTTTTCGCCATCCCACTCATTCTTGCTATGCAATTCAAGTTCAGATACTCGATTTTCAACGCGTTTCCTCGTGTTTTCTAGTTTAGCTGAAGCTTGGTCGCAGATCTGTATTTGGTTTTCAAGGCCATACGTGATTCTAGTTTGAGAAACCAAGCTTGTCTGCAATGAAGATTCTTGTGAAGCATTGTCGAAGAAAACTCTTTTGTTAGCATCTTCAAGATGCTGGAACTATACTTCCTTGTATGAGCTTACACTAATTTTGCAAACTTATGAAAGTTCAGACAGTTTCTCCAGTTTGTTAATTAGAAATTATTTTAGTTACCAAATGGCTTTAATAAGCCTGTACTCCTGTCTCTGTGTTTCTTTTTGAAGGAATAATGTACATGCGTGTGTCTGAGAACAATATGTTACGATGATTTCGAATATCATAACATTTTGCGGAGACCTGTGTTTTTGGTAAACAATCGCCCAGGCTGGTCACTGCGACCCCCTTTGTGAGGAGGCACCCCTTCTCCCAAAGTTACGAAAAAAAAAAAAGAGTAAGATAACAAGCTGTAGGATCAGAATTTTGTGTGTAAACAAGCAATCAATCGAACCGAACAAAATTCCCAATGAAGTATGGTAGCTGCAGATGCAAATGTACAAATTCAAGATCGCATAGGAACCGTCAAAACAATTTCTTACTTATGCCATCTCGGACAATATAATACAAGAAATGCAGCAGAGCTTTCTCCATTTCAAAGTTGATATCCAAAGAATCAAAAGATGCTCACGAACTAAACAGATCTAAAACAAATAGTAATGCAGATGAAAAGATGGTTCCTGCCAAGTAAACAAATCAATGAAAGGATCCCAGAAGTAAAACTGTGACCTATATAAGATGATCCTAAGGTTATACAGAAATTATTTCAAACTCTTTCTGCCACAAGCAACCGTTCAAGTTCCTCCCTACGCCGCTCCAAATCCTGTTATTGTTCATAAGAGTTTTTTAAATAATAAATACATACTGAAACACATGAACAGAATTTCAATAGGGATCATTACTGGGACTAATTAACGACATGAACAAAAGCCGACACTCATATGATGGGATGAATGTTTGCATCTAATCCTAATATTACAGCAGAAGGCATCAAATCACAAAGTGCCAATACTGTCACCTCTGTCAGATAAATGTTGGATTCATATAAACTTCTACAACTGATTATGGGGCCTCTCTGTCAAATAAATGCCGGATTCATATTAACTTCTACAACTGATTATGTAGCCTCTCTGTCAAATAAATGCTGGATTCATATAAACTTCTGCAACAGATTATAGAGCCTCTTAAAAACTTAAAATACAAACTAATTTTTTATATATCATGATTTTGAATTTACCACAAAGACACTGACCATGGCAGTAAAGTTTTAGAACATGATTCAAGTGTGGATTTACTCTCATTGATGTTCTACATGAGAAATTACTTAGTGTTTATATTTTTTTTTTTGGAGCCAAGAGGGGTAGATGAGGCTTCACCACTGGGAATAGACACATGGTAGCCACGTTGTATATTAGAGTGAATTGGGTAGTACCATGAGCTGTCCGACTCTAGTTTTCAAAATTTTAGGCAAAACTCAAAACAAGCATGAAACTTCAGGAATAAGAAGCATTTTAAGGCCCTGATACTGAAATCTCTCTTTAGTAATCTCTAGGAACCTCACCTCCATATAATACTTATTTCAATAACAGAGATGCAGCAATAGGAACAGAAAGCACGATCATAGGCTGAAGTCACATGCAGAAAGAAATCTCATTGAACCCTTAAGGAAAAAATGGTAACTTCATACTCACCTCTAGATCCTTGACTGCTTGGTCCCTTGTCATTTCTTTCTGTTGGCGAGCACGTTTGATACAGCCAATGCATAAAATTCCCTAAAATTTGATATTGGCATTACACACCATCGGTTCCATTTAAACTTCCCACAACAGAAAAACTAAAAAGCTGTTTGATTTTTTTTAAATATAATTTTATTAAATATACCATGAAATCAAGTCTCAACCAAATGCTTCATAACAATTAAAAAATAATAATAATAAACCCAAAAAAAATTGGTGATACTATTGAGGCTATATTTCCTTGCCTTAATGATAAATGTTTAACAAAACTAAGAATCAATTTCAGTTAATAATACTTCATTGAGAAATTTAGACATCTGGCCTCTGAATTTTGACAGGAAAATTATTTATGCATTCAGGCACCAGCCCATGTTAGAAAAGGAAAAATAAAATGGAAGAAACAAAAAGTTTCTGCTAAAAGTAAAGGTATTGTGCTTTTCATCATCTTACTGATATGACATAGACTACACCACAAGCAAGAAGCATGTAGCTTGCTATATTCTGGAGAAGAATGAGATCCCTTTGCTTTGCAGAATAGTCAGGGAAAGCTCTTGTCATCACGGCAACACTGAATAGAAAGATCACAACTTTAATAGGTATGTGTTTTACTATCAAATTGCCAGCCTTAAGAAAAGGTTATATATTGATGACAATCCATCCAAATTATATCAGAACATCACAGTAATGTCACTTAGATTTACATTGTTCAATATCTATCATCAGTTATTTCTGAAATTATCCTGTTTTGGCATGGTGAAGTATGAGATTCAACGTATTTTCATCTGCTCTCAACTTGACTGAATTGTCTGTCACAAAGGCCATCGAAACCTGGCTTACTATTTCAAGGGCATTAGGGAATGATGCCTTGCTAAGAGAGGAAATAGAACAAAAGGTTAGCACATGCCTATAAGTTCTCATTACTTTATTAATATTGTGTTTGATTAGGAGCCATGACTCAAAAGCAAGATAATTCTAGAAAAATAGAAATTACAGGAACAAAAGAAAAAATAAAATAAGTCTATAGGATAAGACATACAAGATCTGCAGCATACCCCGAGCAACCCAGTATTCCAGTACCTGAAAATTATTAAACAAAATATAACTTAAGAGATAGCTAAACGATGTGATAAATTGATAACAATGAAAAAGAACAGAAGGATGACATACACACAAGGCTTATGTTCCTCTAAGAGTGATTTAAAAAAGTAAATGTTCTGCCATTTTAAGTCAACAACTGAATAATATATATATATATATAGAGAGAGAGAGAGAGAGGAAGCTGTGTAGTGGTTCATCTTTAGGACACTGACCAGTAATACTGATCTTAATCAAACCAATCTATAATGATCAATTGACAAACAGAAGAATACCCAATTCACAACTCGAAGATTGATCAAGAATAGAAAGCCGTAATGAACAATTGATACAAGTGTTTAACCTGGATCAGTCATCCATCAGTTAATAGCAGCAACAAATTTTCACTTGAACCAAGATTACAGACGAGTCACTCGATTACAGAGATTCCATGGCAGACAATCTCAATTGAATTCATTAACCATGCAGAGCAAAATTGATTGGGATCATTGGGTTATTTTATCAACCCTTGAAAGCTGGAAACAGGGGAGAACAACCAACTTTAACTAACTGGCTTTCCAAATCCATTGATGTGGACGCCACTTGAATCTTGCTACGTCAGATTCTGTAACCACCCTGCTAACAACCTTTTAAATAGATTTAGTATCATCTTGTGCAAGTTTGTTGATAATCAAAGAAAAGAAAAGGTGTTGGCATGTGCCTATCTAAGCTAAACCAAATTCCATTAGAAAATGAGAGAAATTTTCTTCACTCAAGCTAAAAGCACGTGTCTATCTTCACATTCTCAAGAAGGAATCACACCTTTCCAAGGGGCAGTGCTTCTTCTATTTGTGAAACATTCTAATAGTAACCCCCACTTGAGCTTGATGCTTGACTGACAATAACAGCTCTCTGAATTGCTTAGAAATCTTAAGAGGAGCGATAGGTTTAAACCACAACAGCTCAAAATGAAAGTGGTCTAAATAAAAAGGACAGATAAAGTCTTTCTTGTACAAGTTATGGCAAATTATAACAGCCAAAGCTAAATTATTATTAAATAAAAATACTCTACAAAAACGAAATATCTCACCCGAATTCATGCAATTCAACAATACAACGCAAGTATAATAATGAATTATGTAACAATTTAAACAAATTAATAAAAAACGAACCTTCGAGAACTTCAAAATGAACTGCCATTCAGTCTCAGCAAGAGCCACAAAGAACGCAATTACAACCGCATAACACCGAAATATCCCGTCAAATATCTGAAATTAATAAAATAAAACAAATAAATCGAGTAAAAAGCCAAAAACGGCATAAGAGCAAATATAAAACGACGGTCACATGAACACGCGTACATCGGATCCGTTTTTGAAGGAGCGAATAGCCGAGAGAACATTAACAGCAAGGCAGAGAAGAGCCGTGAGGGAAGTCAGCACACTGAAGCACCTGCAAACAACCAGCAGCGGGTCAGCTTGAATCCGAAGTCTCGCGCCCGACGCTGTTCTGGGCGGAGGTGGAGGCGGCTGTGGTTGTGGCGGCGGCTGTGAGATTTCACCTACTCTCTCTCCATTTCTCGCCATTTTCTTGCGATTCCCAGAAATTCAATTGTTTACATCGAACAAACTATTTTGTGTTTTTTTTTTTTTCTTTTTAATCGTTTTCTCTATTGATGCTTTCATCGACCGTGTACGTTGGTGTTAGTTGGTGTCTGGAAAGCGGGATCCCTTACTTTCACCTGCTGTTCAAGGAAGCAGTTTTGCGACTGAATAGTGTCAGTTTTTTTCAAGATGTCAGTGGACACGTGTCGGTTTATTTCCGATGGACCGTGTCGATTTATGCTCTCTTGAGGCATCTTATGTCTCCCGTTCGACACTTGGCTAAATGCATATTTTCTTGATCCTTTTAACCCTTTTTGGCCTTTTAATTATGTGTCCAAACACTCTAAACTTGTCCGTTTTTAAATTTAAACTTTTTGTGTTTTATTTATTATTAAATAATTTAATAATTAATTTTAAATGAATTATTTAGTAAAAGTTGTATTAATAATGCTAAAAAAATAATTGCGTTAAATCAATTCATAAAATGAAAATATTTGTAGGTGTGAGAGTAATTAAAAAAAAATCTTGGCGCAAATTATTCTTTTTTCTTTTTTTTTTAGGTGTGAGTGTGCGAAAAAGCTAACGTTGACAAGTTGATATGGTTAAGAAAGTCGGATGATGTTTGGAAGTAAAGATAGAATTATCTAATACGAATTTAGGCTACGTTGTACATAAGATGTGTTTGCCTCTTCTAGACATTTTGAGTTGTGTGAGATTGTTTTAAATTGAATAATAATTTTATAATTAGAAAAATTAAATATTAACTAATACAGTACAATATTGGAAATCAATTTACAATTCTAAAAGATCGAAATCAATTTAAACAAATAAATTTTGAACAAAGTCATAAATCTCTCCTTTAAAATTCTTTAATATAATGCGACAACTAAAATACCAACAAATAAAATACATGATTGTAGATATCACTTATATTGAAATTAAAATAACATGTGTCATGTGTTGAATACAAGTGACAAAAGACACAAAACATGTGCACCTGTCTAAACTTTGAAATGTTGTGTTCTTATAAAATCTCACGTGTTTTGTTAAGAAAAACATACGAGGACAAGAATAACTTAGGAAATACAAGCAAGTTCGGTAGAATAAGAATATCTTTAAAAAGTTCTATTAATTTTATTTTTTAAGTATTTAATTACTTATGTATGTGACAAAAAGGAAAATGAAAAATATATTTTTCTTCAAAAATTTTCTTAAATAGAAATAAGTTAATATTATTTTAATCAAATAAAAAGTTTTTAAAAGAAAATTAAATAGTAATTAAAGCACTTTTCTCTCTCTTCTCTCTCCAATAAAAAAATAAAATATAAATTAAAGAAAAAGAAAATAACACTATAAAATTAAAAAAAGAAATCATTTCTTATTTGAAGAATTTTAATTAGAGTATTTTTTAGAATCTTAAATACTAATGTAACTCTTTAATTAAGTAATAAAATACTATTTAAAGAGTTTTTTAGAGATACTCTAACAATTTTGGAGCATAGCAATTAAAGCAAATAATTCAAACGTGCAACATATGGGAAAAAATATAAAAGGCTGGAAACAGGGGACACACACACGCACACTTGCGAGAGAAAGAGAGAGAGAAGAAAAAGAGAGAGTTGACCTAAGTTAACTAACCTGGACTCTTGAGTTGAGCCGATCAAATCTTGTTATTTTGACTATCGTTTTAGGTTAATAAGGTACCATTGCGAAACTTGTGAGACGTCGATCATAGCCTTGCCATCCTTATCGTCGAAAAACTACTAGAACACCGGTGATTTAACTGGAAAGTTGCGGCATCAACCCATTTCTTCCCGCAGTCGATCCCATTAGAATTTGGTCCCGCCACCAACTAGGCTGTACTCGTTTCACCTCTAGCTTCCATTTCCAACTCGTCTTATCACTTAAAACGGCTGGATTGCTGATGAATAGCAAGTTACAAATCCGCGACTTTAAGAGCTCGATCCACTTTTGTTGCCGTGCTTGGGGGTCTAAGCTTTCTATCATTATTGATTGAGTTTTGGTCACTGTTGATCGATAAGGGGTAATTAGATAAATATATAAAAGTTAGGGGTTAATTTTGTAATTTTTAAAATTTATAAGTAATTTAGTAATTATGAACTAAGGTAATTAGGTAATTTGAGATTTCGAGGGTAAATCAATAATTTATGTTATCAGAGATAATTTGGTAATTTTACAACCCCGGGATAGTTTCATAAAATTAGAACTCACAGATTATTTTTATAATTTAACTTGAGGATATTTCAGTAATTTAAGATTTTGAGGATAATTTGATAAATTATGATTCTGAAGATAATTTAGTAAATTTCAATATCTGGAGTATTTTCGTAATTTTCAAACATAAGGGTATTTTGATAATTTTAGTTTTTCGAGAGTTATATTATGTGGGTTCAAGCATTATTGAGTACAATTAGTCATATTTTATGTTATTGATAATAATTATATCGTTTGTTTGATTAGGAGGATCCACGAACGATAATCAAATCGTGGACGTCGACAACACTAGATTTGATTGTCGTCATTGTAAGTAGAATATACAAAATCTATTTTCTTTGTGAATTATTATGATTTTAAATATGGTGAAGCATGTTTGCAATTGAATTTTAAATGTTTTAATTTAATGATTTTATGAAAATAAATTTTATCCGCGTAATGGTATTTATTATTGAAAATGTGTATGATTAGTAATTTTATTCTTGATTTTGAATATATGCATAATAATAATATTTTAAAGGAAGGGAAATGAATTTAAAGTTTGTTGAAAGTAAAAGAAATTGTGATTTCAAATGTGATTATATTTTTACGTATGTGTACACATATGGTCATTTTGTAAAATTATTGAATAGTTTCATTTTCCATATACAGTGATAGTGATAAGATTATATGAGATGATATAAGAAAATATAAGATGATATGAGATATAGACTTTTGGGGTCCGTCTAAGTACATAGAGGTTTTGGGCCGTATACTTGGGCGCTTTATCTTTTAGAAACTAGTTATGCATGCATAGCTATGATGATGAGATATAATGAGTTATGATGACATATGATGAGATGTGATGAGATATGGTGAGATGTGATGAGATATAAGATGTTATTTCCTCATCTATCTGTGTAGCTTCGGGGTATGATGGTTCACTGATTATCCATCCGTCAAAGTCCGGATATGATGGTATATGAGATGATACTTTCCTGCCTATTTGTGTAGCTCAGGGGTATGATGGTACCTTAATTGCCCGTCTATTAAGATCTGGTTTATCCATGTTGCTCCGAGACATGATGGTTTCCTAATTACTTATCTGTTGAGGTCTGGATATGATGAGATTGTGTCCCTGGGTACTTGTTTAGTGACAATTTTCAGATTAATGTATTTTATATGATGCTTGATATGAGATTCCGTGGATATTTTATTGATATTATATGTACTTTTCAAAGTTAGAAGTCTGATTTTAAATGATAAATTATTTATTAATATTTCTTGCGTATGTAAGACAAAATCATGTTTAAAAATGATATGATTATTTTCAAATAAAATTATTTTAAAAAACTACTATTCACTCATTGGGTTTACTGAGTTTTTATACTCAACCTACTTCTATTATATTTTTCTCCCCCTCCCCCACAAGAGAATTACAGGTACAACAATTTACGTAGCAACTATAGTTATTTGTATTTTGGCTACGTGATAGTATTAAGAGTCATAGAATTTTTGAGTTGAAATATTTTAAATTGTAAAATTTTATAATTAAAGGTAACTTACTGTATTTAGTCTTAAAATACTTCGGATGATATTTGGTATTATTGAGATGATGGTTGGTGTAGTTCACTGTATTTTGAAAATATTTTTAAGAGTATTATTTTATTATTTACATGATTGGGAATGTCATAACCATAAGGGAAACTCTGTCAAAATTTTGATAAAATTTTTAATTTTATAGAATTGTTATTAGTTTATATATGATGATATGAGATACAGGCTTTTGAGACTTGTCTGAGTATACATAGAGGCTTTAGGCCATATACTTGGATGTTTATGTCTTTTAGGGACTAGTTATGCGTGCATAACTATGATGATGAGTTATGATGAGATATGATGAAATATGTCAAAATAAAATGAGATGTGATGAGATATAATAAAATGCGATGAGATGTGATGAGATATGAGATATTATTTCCTCGTCTATCCATGTAGCTTCTGGGTATGATAGTTTCTTAATTACTCGTCCGTCGATATCCGATTATAATGAGATTATTTCCCATGAGTACTTATTTGGTGATAGTTTTTTAGTACGTGGTATTTGATATCACATACCATATGTTGTGAATTTTCCTTGGTTTTATATAGTATTATATGATTTTATTATATCGGTGCAGGATTTTGAATTAAAAATATTTATTTAAGTTATTATGACATTTTGATGAATTTACTTAGAAATGATTAAATTATTTTTAAAGAAAAATTTTTATAAAAAACTACTATCCACTCATTGGGTTCACTGAATTTTTATACTTATCATTGTTATTAGATTTCCCCCTCTTTACAAGAGATTTACAGCTATAATTATCGACTCAGCAATGATATTTATTTATATTTTGACCATGTGATGATATTAGGAGTTATAGAATTTTTGAGTTAAAATATTTCGGATTGTATAATTTTATAATTAAGGATAACATACTATATTTGTTATTAAAATACTTCGGATGATATTTGATATTTGTTGAGATGTTGGTTAGTAGAGTTTGTTACATTTTAGAAATATTTTAGGAGTGTTATTTTATTATTTGTAGGATTGAGAGTGTCATAACCATAAAAGAAACTCTGCCAAAATTTCGATAGAATTCTTATTTTTATAGGATCGTTATTAGTTTATTCCATGAATTAGAGAGAGTCATCCTAGAGTTTGAGGTGACTTGTGACAAAATGTCGTATGTCCAAATCAAAAGTGCACATATAGAGAACTCTTTAGGGTAACAAATATACATCAAGACTTGTGCATATCAATAAGGTATCATGTCATAATTTTTTGAATGGTTATGAAATTTAATAACTTTACTATTCTATGAAAGATTTGATTAATCTTTTACTTCAATGCACTAAATTGTAGAAAAGTAAGTCTAAATGAGTTAGTTATCTCTTATATAAGAATGAAAATATATCAGAGGTAAATACCAACACTCCTCTCCTGTTATGAGTTATATCCAATATAAATATATTCCGAGATCACATACTAAGAATGGCTTAGAACTGAAATAAGTTTAAAAATGAATATCTCAATCCAAAAATTAAGAGAAATAAATACAAGAATAATATTAAAATTTATTAAAACTCTCTCCAATTTAAAGTACCGTTGAGGAATTATTCATAAAAATATATCTGAATTTTAATTAAACTCAAAGTAATGGAATTATATGTTACTTGTTGATTTTTTTAACTAAACAATTCATTAAGAAAATAAAAATCTATTTTCAGTGCAAAAGCCAATTAGCTATGGTGTTAATTTATTGTTATCTATTAAACATAAATCAACTTTTTAGAAGGCATTGCTTTTTGAAATAAAGTATCGATTTTTAATCTTTATTTCTTGTTTTTAGATTATTTTTCTCTTGGTTTCTCTTGAACGACGTCGCATTTCTTGTAACCAGTAGTAACTAACTTTGCTGCTAGCAAAAACCAAAATATTGACTAGCTTTTGACTCTCTCTCTTTCTTTATATAACTGCTCTTTACCTCTTTTCTCCCCTCTTTTAACAATCCCAACACCCCAACTTTCTAAGAAAACACTTCCCCAAGAAATTCAGAACACTCAAATTTTAGATATATGAGAAATTATTATAATCGCTTTAATTTTTTTTCATACCTAAAATTTTAATAACACCTAATTTCTCAATAAACACACTATTTCTTTCATATTAGAAATTATCTATTTGTAGATAAACTAATTGTTACGGTATGCAAATAAGTGAACCCAACCTTCTTATGTATATTGAATAGTTTTTTTAGAACAAGTATTTTTTTTTTACAAGTTGAATTCCTCGTTGACAAAGTTAAATCCCTAAAGGAAAATTACTTATTCTTTAAATAAAATCCTCTTAAAGGAGAAAATATTGTAGGAAATTTTTATTGAAAAAGGGAACATATTTCGTATCATATACATATATTGGTTGTGAAATTTTAATAGCATTCACCAATAGGAAGAATCAATGAAATGAGTTCTTGTAGATAACATAATCATCTTCATTGAGACAAAGTACCAAACAAGAATTTTGTGACATTGGGAAAGCTGTGAAAAAAATTCTAAGATATATCAAAGGAACCTTAAATGTTGCATTATATTATAGAGGATTAGAGTTTACTGTCAGAGGCTATGTGGATTCAGATTTTACAGAAGATTTTGAAAAGAGAAAATCCACTACTAGCTATGTGTTTACACTTGCAGAAGGTGCTGTAAGCTGGTTTTCAAAACTGCAAACCATTTTGGCTCTATCTACAACAGAAGCAGAATATATGGCAGCTATACAAGCTTGTAAGGAAGCTATTTGGTTACAAAGATGTTAACATGTATATGTTTATATGTTTGATTTTGATGATAATAAATTTGAGAGTTTTCATTAATAAATCCAAAACAAGTTTATGATTTTTAGATTAAAATTATTTGTCAAATCTAAAAACCTTTTTTATCATGCAAAATTTTTTAATCTAAATATTAACGGTAAATCATTTTATCTTGAAAACAGTTAAGCGATAAAAATAGTGTGCTTGTTCTTTAAAATGATTTCAATCTTTGGGAGTAAATGGATAACCGATTATTTTAAATGGTTAACCGATGAGCTCTAAAAATGAATTAATCTTTTACTCTTGAACTGTTTGGTAAAAACGGATAAGCTCACTTTGTTTATAAAAAATAGTTATCTAATTATTCTTAAACAGTGAACTAATAATATTCAGAGAGTGATTAATTTTTTAATCTTAAACTGTTTAAGATTAACAGAAGTTCAAGTTGTCTTGTAGGAAGAAAATGGTTAATCGATAGTTTGAAAACGGTTAACCGAAAAGTTTCAAGAGTGAATCATATTATGCTCTTGAATCGATTGGAGTAAATGGTAGAATTAAAAGTGTAGTACAAAATTCTGGAAGTTAATGGAAAACCAATAACTTTAAACGATGCACTGTTTATTTTAAATTTTAGCTCAACGGTCATATGGACTAGTCAAAATGATAAACTGTTAGTAGTTAGCGGTGAGCTGATTTTTTATAGAAAAGTTAATAACGACTAATTTTCAGCCCCAACTATAAATTGGATCATTAAAATTAAAGCAATAGATTTTCCAACATTATGTATTGGGCTTTCTACTAAGAACACAATCTACATTGATCTTTAAATCTTCTCTCATTTCAATCATTCAAACATTGAGCTTTGCATTTGTTGTCTGAATTATATGAAAGAAAATATTTTTGTAAAACTTTATTTTTAAGTGATCGTAAGTGTTGGGATACACTTGAGGAAAAAGATTAGGTGTAATCTTGAATTATAAAGGTCTATTAACACCTTAAAAGTCAAGTGTAATTTCTTGAAACCTTGAAGGCTTAGATAATGAAACCCTCAAGCCTAGTGTGTTTAGACGTGTGGACGTAGGCAAGGTTGGTCGAATCACGTAAAATTCAATGTTTGAATTTTCTTTTATCTCTCCTTATTTTGATTATTTTATTTATTATTGTTTTAAATTTATTTAATATATTTGTGTTAAGTTTTGTTCAAGCATTGCATAATTTTTAAAAATCTAATTCATCCTTTTTTTGGATTGCCTATCTATTACTTCACTTGATATCAGAGCTTTGGTTATCATTAGGACTTAACTGTCTAAAGTAAAAGATTCAAAGTAACCCATAATGATTCTACCTTTAGGAAAGGACAATCCACAACTGGGCCACTATATTTTGATGGAAATGACTATCCATATTGAAAAAGTAGAATGAGAATTTATTTACAAGCTTTAGATTATGAAATTTGAAAAGTTCTTTGTGATAGACTATTTATACCAATGACTAAAAATGAATTACTAGATGATATTCTAAAACCTTCGCTGAAATGAAATGAATTGTAAAAGAGAAAAGTTTTTCTAAATTCCAAAATCATGAATGCATTCTTTTATGCTCTTGATAAGAAAGAATTTCATATAGTCTCTAGTTGTGAAAGTGTCTATGAAATTTAGCATAAACGTAAAGTTGTTTATGAAGGTACTAATCAAGTGAAAGATTCTAAAATTAGTAGATACACTCGGCAATATGAATTATTTCAAATGGAATAAAATGAGAGTGTATACTCTATGTATACTAGATTTACGGATATAATGAACACTCTAGGAGCCCTAGAAAAGACTTTTTCTAATAGCGAGAAAGTTAAGAAAATCATTAGATCATTATCAAAAGAATTGAGACCTAAGAGGACTGCCATTGAAGAAGCCAAAGATTTAAATATATTACCTATTAATGATCTAATCAGTTCTTTTATTTCTTATGAGGAAGACTTGACAGCGAAAAAAGAAAATAAGGAGAAGAAGAAAAGCATTACGCTCAAAGCCTCGAAATATGATAGTGATAAAGATAGCAAGTTGGATAATGAAGAGATGGTTATGCTAGTAAGGAGGTTCAGAAAAATTTTCAAGAAACTCAGTGAGCGAAGAAAATTTAAAAATCTCAAAAACTAAAAGGAGAAAAAGGAGGCAATTAATGCTATGAATGAAAAAAGCCTGGCCATTTAAGATCAGAGTGCCCACCTTTTAACAAACTCAAGAAGAAAGTTATGATAGTTACTTGGGATGATAGTGATGAAGAATCAAGTGATGAAGAGGAATTTCATGAAGTGTTAAATTTGACACTTTCGGCAATTAGAGATGACTGAGATGATAAATTTAATGCGGTAAGTGATCCTACTTATGATAAGTTATATAATTCTTTTAATAAATTACATGATGATTGGTTGAAAATTGATAAAAACTATGCATGCCTTAAAAAGAAAATGTTAAAACTTTCAAATAAAAAGAATAGACTGCCAAAGTGCAATGATTTATTGAATAAAAAAATCAAGGGGTTAGAATTAGATAATAAATCATTGCAAGATAAAATTGCATCAATTAAAGATAAACAAAGTACTTCACATGAGCATGAAAAATTATATGTTGATGAATTGTTGAGAGAAAAAAAAGTGCTTAAGAAAAAGATAATGAGCTCAATGAAATAGTATTAAAGTTTACAAATGGTCAAAAGAACTTAGAAAATTGTTAAGCACTCAAAAATGTGTATTTGATAAGGAAGAGCTTGGATATAAGCCTAACTTGAAATAAAAATATTATAAGAATTATTTTATTAGAGCTACCTTTATAAGCGATCCTAAGATTGTTTGTCATTATTATATAGAAATGGTCACATAATTTATAGATGCCAATTTTAAATAAATGCATATCATGAAGCTGAATATGTTTGGGTTCCAAAAAGAACCATTGATAACCTTTAAGAACTAAAAAAGATTTGGGTACCTAAGATTTAAAATTTCTTTCGTAAAGTTTGAAGAAATAGAAGAACAAATGGTATATGGATAGAGGATGTTTAAGACACATGACAAGTAATTATTTTTTGTTTTTAAGCTTTACCAAGATTGAAAATGGTGGAGATGTATCATTTGAAAATAACTCAAAAGGAAAGATTATAAGTATTGGTAATATCGATAAAGATTCTTCTATTCTTATTAAGAATATGAGTTTGACTGAAAATTGGAAACATAATTTGCTTAGCTTTAGTTAATTGTATGATAAAGGTTATAGGGTTATCTTTAATAAATTAAAATATTTGATTGAGAATGTATGTTTTGGCAGTATATGATTGTGCATCTACTCATAATAAATATTTTTTGGCAATATATGATGATAGTTGGTAATGGCATAGAAGACTAGGTTATGCAAGCATGGGTTTCATTTAAAAAATTTCATAAAATAATTTAGTTAAAGGCCTTCCAAAAATTGATTTTCAAAAGGATAAAATTTCTGAAACTTGTCAATTCGGTAAATAAATTAAAACTTATTTAAAAAACAAGAATCATATTTCTATTTCAAAAACTCTTAATTACTTCACATGTAATTATTTGAACCTTCTAGGTTTGCTAGTATAAGTGGAAAATATTACGCTTTTGTAATTATAGATGATTATTCTAGTTTATTTAGGTATTATTTTTAACCAATAAGGATGATACCTTTGAGGCATTTAAGGTTTAAAATAAAAAAAGTTACTTAATTATTTGCATTAAAAGTGATCATGGTAGAGAATTTAAAAATTATGTATTTGAAAATTTCTGTAATGATTTAGGTATTGAGTATTAATTTCATTACCTACCACAATAAAATGGAGATGTTGAGAGAAAGAATAATTTTATACAAGAAATAGCCAGGGCCATATTAAATGAAAATGGTTTACCAAAATATTTTTGAGTCGAAGCTATCAATACCGCTTGTATATTTTAAATTGTGTGTTAATTAAACTTAATCTAAATAAAACTTCATTTGAGCTTTGGAAAGATAGAAAACCCAACATTAGTTATTTTAGAGTTTTTGGTTGCAGATGTTTTATTTTAAACACAAAAGAAAATCTTAGAAAATTTTAATTCAAAATTTGATGTTGGTATTTTTCTTGGTTATTCCAACACAAGCAAAGCTTATAAAATATATGATAAAAGAATTTTAGTTGTGGAAGAATCTATGCATATTGCATTTAATGAGTCTAGCCCTTCTTCCATGAGGAAAGTTGTTATTGATGATGATGCAAACGGAGAGTTACTGTAAGGATCCACACATGATAAACAAGAGGATGCATTACTTGAAAATCAAGAAGATAGATAAGAAGAAGAAACAAGTACGGAGCAACAAATAAGTACTTATCAAACACTCTCCAAGGAGTGGAGATATGTTTCTTCTCATTATAAAAATTTAATTTTAGGAAAACCTACACGAGGTATAACCACTAGATCATCACTTAGGACTACATGTGAGCATGCTGCATTTATTTCTTAAATTGAACCACAATCTTTTGTGGATGCGGAAAATGATGAATCTTGGATTATGGAAATGCAAGAAGAGTTAATTCAATTTAAGAGAGATAATGTGTGGAAATTAGTTCCTAAACTAAAACATCAATCTATCATAGGTACTAAAATAGATCTTTAGGATTAAAATGGATGAATTCGGTATGGTTGTTAGAAATAAAGCTCAATTGGTAGCCTAAAAGTATAATCAAGAAGAGGGAATTGATTTTGATGAAACATTTGCATATGTAGGTAGATTAGAATCCATTAAGATATTGCTAGCATATGTATGACATAAAGATTTCTTACTATATCAAATGGATGTCAAAAGTCTATTTTAAATGATTACATTAAGGAGGAAGTTTATGTGAAACAACCACCTAGTTTTAAAAAGAAAAAGTTTCTAAAACATGTATACAAGTTGTCTAAAGTATGGTCTAAAACAAGATCCTAGAGCTTAGTATGATAGGCTTAAAAATTTTATGATAGAAAATAGTTTTTCAATGGGTAAAGTTGATACAATTCTTTTTATTAAGTATAAGAATAAAAACATTCTCTTGCTACAAATTTATATTGATGATATTATATTTGTATCTATTAATGAGATATTATGTAAGAAATTTTCATCATATATGAGCAAAGTACTTGAGATGAGCATGATGAGAAAGGTGAAGTATTTTCTTGGTCTGCAAATAAAACAAAATGAGGAAGGCATATTCATAAATCAAGCTAAGTATGTGAAAGATCTACTTAAAAGGTTTGGTTACGAGAATAGAACAGCAAAAAGCACCCTAGTGAGTACTACTATCAAGCTAGACAAAGATGAAAAAGATAAGGAAGTTGACATCAAGACATATTGAGATATGAACAGATTATTACTCTATTTAACTGTCAGTAGGCCTGATGTTATGTTTAGTATATGCTTATATACTAGATTTCAATCAAGTCCAAAAGAGTTACATTTGCTTGCGGTCAAACGTATTTTTTTATATTTGATTGGCATCATTGATCTTGCTCCTTGGTATCCTAAGGGAACACACATAGATTTAAAATGTTTTTCAGATGTTGATTTTACTAGTTATAAAATTGATCAGAAAAGCACTAGCGGAACGTGTCATTTTTAGGATATTCTTTAGTATTTTGATTTAGTAAGAAATAAAACTCAATTGTACTTTTAACGACTGAAGTAGAATATATTACCATCGATAATTGTTGTGCTCAAGCTTTATGGATGAAATAAACATTTAGAGACTATGACATTATACTATATCATATTCTTATTAAATGTGATAACACCTGTGTTATTAATTTATCAAAGGACCCCATTCAGCATTCTAAAAGTAAGCATATATAAATTAGACATCATTTCTTAAGAGATCATGTGTAAAAAGGAGATGCTATAATTGAATTTATATCTACTGAAAATCAGTTTGTTGACATTTTTGCAAAGCCTATTAACGAGGAACAGTTCGCCAGAATTAGGCATGAACTTGGGATGATACACATTGCACAATAACTTAACCTTATTTAATTTTAAGTTAACAAATTGCTCTTATTATGATTATTTTATCTTTGTATACTTTTATAAAATCATGGATTAAATTGACTTTTAAGATATTTTTTTATCAATAAAATGATCTTAAAATGGATTAAAGTTTAGCTATATATCAAAATGAATGTGTGAAATTTTATGCTAAAATAAACGGCTAACAGTTTTATCAATAAATGGCTTACCGTTTATACTCAAGAGACTAGATTAACATGTGAAAACTATCGGCAAACCATTTTTCATAAAATGGTGATCCGACTAAGATTGTAAATGGGTTATTTTTAACCTTTTACTGTTAGGCGTAATCAGCTAATCGTTTACTCATATAATTGTCACTAGACATTATCAGCTTGCCAATTTAATAAAAACGATTTACAGTTTTCTTGAAATATGAATACTTTTCAGTTTTTTTCTTCACTATTCATAGCCTCTCACCGTTTCTACCATACTTACGAACTTCAAGCTCTCTCTCACCCAATTTTTTTCTTTTCTTGGAATTTAGTGCAAAATCACTTCGTTAAAAACCTTTCTTAACCCATTGGGATCATTTTCATCAAATTAAATCAAAACTTTATAATAAGCCTCAAATATAAAATTCTAAAATTCAAAACCATAAAAACCCCTGATGGACTTTCTCTAATTTTGGTCAGAATTTTCATCATTTTTGGCAAAATTGAACATTATAATCCCTTTCTCTACCCTTTATTATCATTTTCATCTATTTCTTTTTCCTTTATCCACATGGCAGAATCTTTACGACCTATTCAAAAACAAAAATCTGCTCCTTCTCAGAATCCTTTCAATTAAGGGACAAGACAAACTTTGAAAAGCTTCATCTTTCTACTGCTCCTATGGCAAAACAATTCTAAACCTGCTTTATGAATCGAAAGGTAATTGACTCTTACTTAGTTGATTTGGATGAGTTTAGGAATTTAATTGTTTATGGAAAATCTGTCAAAGAAATGTTGTTACCTTGGATTTCTATCTTAAACTTAGAAGAATGGGTATGTCTTAGTCTAGTTAGAGTATTTTATTCAAACATGGAAATTTTTGCAATTAGAGTAGATAGGATTATGAGTTTTGTCGAGGGAGCTCCAATTGAGTTTGATTGTGATGAATTAAATGATATTCTGGATCTTATTGACTTTGGCCTTAAGTTTTATACCTCTAGAAAGGAATTTTCATTTCCCGAGTTTGACCATGAGCATGCAGTTAGAAACATATATAGGTGTTAGGATTTAACTAATGATATATGTGCTCTTCCCTTTTGATTCCAACTTTTGTCTTTACAAGTTAGGATTCTACATTCCATTTTACAGCATATTGTCACTCCTAAGAAAGGGCACTCTAATAAAGTAACTCAACTGGATGTTGCCTTGCTCGATAGTTCACTTACAGGTAGGTCTATTAACCTTGGATATATTATTGTACGTCATATGCTAAGTACTACTACTGTTAACCATAAGTTACTCCCTTATAGTAGCATTATTACTAAAATTTTACACCATTTTAGAGTCCCTATAAGAGAATTAGTTTATGATGAGACTAAAAAAATAGGTAAGAAAGCTATAACTAGTATAGTTTTTTTCTTGAAAACATAGAAAGTGGGTCAAAACATCTATTTCTAAGAATTGTGACACTTTAGTAGCTCAAGAGGATAATCGATGTTGAATGATGTCTATTCTCTAGATAAGTTACTGGATTTCAGACTAAGTGCCATACCTCTACCTTCTCATCATGGTTTTGCTCTCAGCCTCAGGCTGATTCTAATTGTGAGGCCATAAACTTAGGGGGCTCAAGTTGGCTTATTAAAATCAAAGCTGATTCTGTTTCAGAAAGTGATTAATTTTTTAATTTTAAATCTTTTAACATTAATGGAAGCTCAAGTTGTCTTGCAGAAAGAAAATGGTTAACCAATGGTTTAAAAACAATTAACCAATAACTTTAAATGGTGCACTGTTTATTTCAAATTTCAGCTTAATAGTCATGTAGACTGGTCAAAATATGAATCGATAGTACTTAACGGTGAACTGATTATTTATAGATAAGTTAATAACAGCTAATTTTTAGCTCTAACTATAAATTGGCTTATTAAAATTAAAGCAATAGATGATCCAACATTGTGTATTAAGCTTTCTACTAAGAACACAATCTACATTGGTCTTTAAATCTTCTCTTATTTCAAACATTCACATATTGAGCTTTGTATTTGTTGTCTAAGTTGTGTGAAAAAAAATATTTTTGTAAAACCTTATTTTTGAGTGATCGTAAGTGTTGGGATACATTTGGGGAAAGAGATTGAGTGAAATCTCGAATTGTAAAGGTCTATTAACACCTTAGAAGTCAAGTGTAATTTCTTGAAGTCTTAGAGGCTTGGATAGTGAAATCCTCAGGCCTGATGTGCTTGGAGATGTGAACTAGGGGGGTTGGCCGAACCACATAAAAATTTATGTTTAAATCTCTCTTCGTTTATCTCTCTGCATTTTGATTATTTTATTTATTATTGTTTGGAATTTATTTAAGATATCTATGTTGAATTTTGTTCAAGCATTGTATAAATTTAGAAACCTAATTCACCCCTCTTCTTAAGTTGCTTAGCTATTATTTCAAAAGGTTATTGGAGGAGCTTAAGCATAAACAAGAGAAAATTCTATATTTTGTGACAGTTAGAGTGTCTTACACATTGCAAGAAATTCAGCTTTTTATTATAGAATAAAACACATAGGAGTTCAGAATCACTTTGCTCGTGAAGTAGTAGAAGATGGGAATGTAGGATTTGCAAAAAATCCATACCAAGGAGAACCTAGCAGATGTTGTGACCAAGCTAATAAATGTTCACAAGTTTGTATGGAGTAGACCCTCTTATAGCCTAGCAGAGATGTAAGCAATATGGTAGTGGAGAAGCAGCATAATGGTGTGGAGATTGATTGATTTTCAATCTAATCTCCAAGTAGGAGAATGAAAAAAAATACAGGCACTATCTTTTAGAAGGTAGACCCACTCACTTGAGAAAGAATAAGCAAACTTAAATTTGGCAGCCAAGAAATGTCAAAGGAAGAAAAAGAGGAAAGAAGAAACAAGAAGAAAAGGAAAAAGCAGAGGCAGTGATTAAAATAATAATAATAATAATTTTAGTTAATAGCCAAACTTTGGCTATAAATAGAGGAGCTCGCCCCCTCATTTAATCATTCTTTTTTCTCTTAAAAAGCAGTTTAGTTTTGTGAGAGATTTTTTGAGAGCTTAAAATAAAAAGTTAGTGAGTGAGGATTTGGGTATATTGAATTTTTGAATAGTTAGATAAAATACTACAATAATTGTAACTCCACATCACTAGTAAAATTATTTTCTTCCGTCTTTACCTATGGACGTAGGTTAAAAGGCGAAGCAGATAATTTTTTGTGTTCTGTATATGCTTGTTCTTTATTTTTCTTCCAATTTCATTTTAGCAGTGGTCTTGTTTCATCCATCAATTTCCTAATAGTGGTATAAGAGCTATTGGTTGTATTTTTTCTAGAGTCGAGGTACTGTTTATGTAAGAGGCACTGTTTACATATACCGTACTGTTCACGTATATGATACTATTCATATATATGGTTGCTATACACGTGAAACAGTGAGAGCTAATTCCAGTGAAAAGTAATTCGTAGTGAAAAGCAATGGCAGCAAAATATGAAATTGAAAAGTTTAGCGAGAATAATTTCTCGTTATAAAAAATAAAGATGCAGGCAATTTTACAAAGATAATTAACGACAATTGGAACTTGATGGATAACAATACAATGTCAAGTGCTACAATTGTGACAAGAAAAGATATATCAAGAAAGAGTGTTGGAGTAATCAAAAGAGAAGAGAGAATAAAGATTTTAAGTCATCAATTGCTCAGAGATGTATAGCAAGTACTTTAAATGATAGAGAAATACTCTATAGTGAAGCATCAATAATTACAGATGATAGAAATCAACTATCTAATGTTTGGCTCACAGACTCAGGAGTTATCTAACACATGACTTCTAGAAGAGAATAATTCTATACATATAAACCTATCTTAGAAAAATTTGTGTATATGAGTGATGATCATGCCTTAGAGATCACTGGTATTAGTACTATTAAAATCAAAATGTTTAATGGTACGGTTCACAATTGAGGAAGTATGACATGTCAAAGGCCTGAAGAATAATCTCTTGTCTTTATAATAAATAGATAGTCATGGGCGCAAAGCTCATGTTGAAAATGAGATTATAAAGATTGTTAATGGCGCACTTGTATTAATAAAGGCAGAAAAGATCAGTGTTAATTTATTCATACTTAAAGAGGAGACGCTACAAGAAGTTGATGTGTGTGTTGCATCAAATAAAGAAAATTCAATGATGATGTGGCATCTCAGACTCGATCACATGTCAAAACAAGGTTTGAAGATTCTTTCTGAATAAAAGTTACTTCTAGGGCTCAAATTGGTAAATTTATCATTTTACAAGCATTGTGTTATAAGTAAGCAGTATAGATTAAAGTTTAGTAGATTTATACTAGAAGTAAATACATTCTAGACTTACTTCATTTTTATATTTGGGAATCGCTGAATATGTTCATGGGAGGTGCAAAGTACTTGGTGACTTTTATAGATGATTATTTCAGAAGATGATAGGCGTATCCAATTAAGAAAAATTTAGATATATTTACAGCATTTAAGCAGTTCAAAGTACGGGTTAAACTTGAATCCAGAAAGAGGATAAAGTGCCTGAGAACAGATAATGGTGGAGAATACACAGACGGTGAGTTCTTACTTTTTATAAGTTAAAAGGTATATAGAGGCAATTCACGGTGGCATACACTTCTCAATAAAGTGAAGTGGCAGAGCAGATGAACATAACTCTTGCAGAAAGAATAAGAATTATGTTGAGTACTGCTAATCTACCCAACTCATTTTAGGTAGAAGCAACCAAAACTATCTATTATATGATTAATCGGTCTCTGTCAACTGCAATTGGTTTAAAGACTCTAATGGAGATGTGAACTCTAAATTTATCAGATTGTCCTTACTTACATGCATTTAGATGTCTTATGTACATGATGTACAATGCCCAAGGAAGAATAAAGCTAGATTTGAAATCTAGAAGTTGTATTCTCTTAGGGTATGCTAATAGAGTGAAGGAGTATCATCTGTGGGACCCTATTATCTATAAGATTGTCTTCAATAGATATGTTATCTTTATAGAAGATCAATTATAGAAGAGACATAGGAATGATAACACTGTAAAAGAAAAGTCAAAGTCTGTGTCGGTATATGTGGAAAATAATTCAACAAATTTAGAATCTTCTAAAGTAGCACTAGAGCATGAGGAATAAGAACCAATCGAATCTAAGGCTCTAGAAATTCAATCAAAACACTCATATTATGCCACTGAGATCAATATTACATATTGTCTTCTAATAGAGGATGGAGAGCCATCAAATTTCCAGAAAGCTTTAAATAGCTCAGATGTTGCTTTGTGGATGACAGCAATGCAGGAAAAAATTGAGATTTTACACAGGAACAAGACATGAGAACTTGTGCCATTACCACATGAAAAAAAAGCCATTTAAGGCAAATGAGTCTGCAAGAAAAAATGTGATGGCAAGAGCCAAATGAGGTGATATCGTGCAAGTTTGTGGGTAAAAAAATATACTCAGAAAAAAGGTATTGACTTCAATGAGATATTTTCTCTAGTGATTCGACTCACAACAATTAGAATAGTATTGACAATGTGTGCTACATCTGACTTATATCTAGAGGAGTTAGATGTGAAACTGTATTTCTTCATAGAGAGCTTGAAGAAGAAATTTATATGCTCCAATTAGAAGGTTTTACTGAAAAAAGGAAGGAGGACTTAATTTACAGGTTAAATAAATCTCTATACGGTCTCAAACAAGCGTCGAGAAGAATTATATTCGAATTGTGTGCTCACAGCACAAAGACATTTCCTTCTTTAAATTATACAGCCATTTCTTCTTTACGCTAACGGAAATGACTTTGAGGATATGTAATTCTAGATGATATATGCTTCATATTTCGTATCATATTAATAGTTTCATTCTCGAAATTAGTGAACATAAGATAACATTTGAAAATGGCACAATATTGCAGGACTGGCCTTGCTCTTTGGACATGTTATAGCAACTATTCAAAACTAAAAGACCTATTGGCACAGTTTTGGCTGAATGATAAACTCCAAATTCTGTCCAGTGAAAGATATAAAGGAAGAATTCAACAGAGCCATGTCAAACAAAATTCTACAAAAGTAGGTTCTGTTGGTGAAAAATCATAATTTTTCTCATTAAAAATATTTTAGGACCGATCTTATATAATATATAAAAAATTCGTAATCTAAAAAATCATAACTTAATAATTTTGAAAAGATGAATGACAGGAAACAACAAATCCACCACCAAACGATCTTCCAGGTAGTAACTCAATTTTGATCTACACTGAATGTGTGGGCATTCATTTCTCTACTCCTAAAAAATTACTAGTTTTCTTTTCCTCAGTATTTTTCTCGAAAGTGTCTCTCACTTTTTTTAGAAAAAAGAACACTTATATAATATTCCTTAGTTAAAACCCTAATATGTATTTTCCTTTTCCTATAATAATTCAAAATATTAAATATATTAAATTTAATATTTTTTCTCTCCACTTACATAAAAGTGGATATAAAGTATAACAACTTTGGAGCCCATCTTGTAAAATATCATAAGTTCCCATTTACACTTAAATATAACATATAAGATCTTAATAAATATTATCTTTAGATTTATCACGTAATATGCTAATTTTCTTATTTTTGAGTCTAGTAGCGGTGTAGTCAATTAAATGAACTAACTTGAGGATCATTTGGGAACATACAATAGTGGCTACAATAATTAAGCTTATAATTAAACTAGCTTAATTATTTAATTTCAATTCTATTCCACTATAAGATTGAAACCGACTTCCATAATTGTATGCTCGAATAATAATTTGTCCCAAGCCACATTGATCTTTTTATTGTACAATCCTTTGCACCACATCATTAATTAAATTGATATTCCAACTGTCCAATTAATTTAATTACATCTTATTCCTTGATACTTACTGATTTTCTCTAATGATCATTTTTAATATATAAATATGTTGTCACACTTTGGCCAGGAAATTCTATGATCAAGTACCAAAAACCCATCAAGAGATGTATTGCACAAATTTTATATTGTTAATTTATAACTTCAATACTTATAATTGCTCCCACCAAAATACCGGGTAATCTTGACTATAAGTATGTATCGTGCCCATTAGTATCAAATGGAATGATAACTATAATCATAAAATTATAACTAACTCAAGATTAAGATTACAATAAAATCAATGCCAATGCGATTTAATAAGTTTGATAGTTATTATAAAGTTAATTAAATCTCATATGTAATCTTGTTCAATGTAGTCGTACTACATTAATAAATTTATACATAATTAAGACAATTCATTCAATGAATTTATTACAGTTTATACCTAAATAAAGTGCCCAACTTTATTTATTAACTGCGAACTCAATTTATTAAATCATAAGATAACTTGTATTTATGTCTTCTATGAATCCACATAGTGATCACATAAATACATATAATATAATTAAATGGACTTTACTAAAAAATTAATGCAAAAAGATATTTAAATAAAATACCTCAATTATTTTATGAATAAAAAATATTTATTATAATTAAATAAACCTATATGCTTTCCAACAATCTCCCACTAGCTCTTAAAGTATATTTGGGATCTCACGCATGCCCATGGATTCTAAGTATAAGTTAAAGAGTTTCCAGGGTATGGCCTTCGCCAAAGGATTTACTAAGTTTTGCTGTGATGCAATCTGAGTAACCTCCACATCACCTCGCTTCATTATATCCCTTATAAGATGATACTTCCTCTCATTATGTTTTTGTTTCTTGTGGTTCCTTGGTTCTTTAGATTAAGTTACTACACCACTATTATCACAAAATAGTTTAAAGGGTGCAGTTACAGCAGGAACCACCTCAAGATCTTGTAGGAACTTGTGGAGTCATACAACTTTTTTTACAACTTCAAATGCAGCCATATATTCAACTTCAGTTGAGGAGTCTGTGATACAAGATTGTTTCACACTCTTCCAACTAATAGCTCCACTTCCTAATGTAAACACATAGCCGGAAGTTGATTTTCTAGAATTCTTATTTGACATAAAATCAGAATCAGTATAACTCACTAGAATAAGTTCATCACTAGAATACACAAGCATATAATCTTTAGTTCTTTTCAGATACTTCATTATATGCTTGACCGCAGTCCAGTGTCCAAGTCCAAGATTAGATTGATATCTGCTAACCATCCCTATTGCAAAATAAATATCTAGCCTAGTATAAAGTATGGTATACACAAGACTTCCCATAGCTTCTGCATAAGGAACTTGTCTCATTTTCTTTATCTGTTCAGATGTTTTGGGTGATTGATCTTTAGAGAATGCAATTCCATGTATGAATGGTAATAAATCAGTCTTGGAATTTTTATGCTAAATTTAGCCAATATCTTGTCGATATAGACTACTTAAGACAAGGCTAAAGTTTTATTCTTTCGGTCTCGTAGTAATTTGATACTAAAAATATAACTTGCCTCTCCCAAGTCTTTCATATCAAACTATTTTGCTAACCAACTCTTTATTGTAGTCAACACTCCTATATCATTTCCAAATAAGAGAATATCATTTACATAAAGAGCCAGGAAAGCTATAGATTTTTCTTGATTTTTCTTATACACATATGGTTCATCAATAATCTAAATGAATCCAAACAATTTAATTACTTGATCAAATCTAATATTCAATTATCAAGATGCTTGCTTTAATCTATAAATAGATCTCTGCAACTTACATACTATGTGTTCTTGGCCTTTTTGTATGAATCTATTTGGTTGCTGCATGTAGATATTTTCTTTAAGATGCCCATTAAGAAAAGTAATCTTGACATCCATTTGCCAAATTTCATAATCTAGCACTGCAGTAATGAAGAGCAGAATTCTGATGAATTTAAACATAGCAACCAGAGAAAAGGTTTCCTCATAATCGATTCCCTCTTTCTGAGTAAACTTTTTTGCTACTAATCTAGCTTTAAATGTCTCTATTGTTCCACCTACTCCTCTCTTTCTTTTGTAGATCCATTTGCACCCTATAGGTTTTATCCTATTTGGTGCCTTTATTAGTTCCCAGACTTTATTTAAATACATAGATTTCATTTCTTGATTCATGGCCTTTTTCCAAAATTCAGCATCTCTATCTATTAGAGTTTTGTTGTAGCTAGTGAGATCTTATATATGTTTATCTGAGATAGCCTTATAGGTTTCTCCAAGTAACATGTATCTCGTAAGTAACCTAGTTACCCTCCCACAATGATGAGATTTTAAAAAGGGTTGTTGCTCATGCATAATCCTATATTGATCATCTGGTTGTTGCTGTTCTTCATGTTCTATAATAGATGTGGAAAGTAGAGCATCAACTTGATCAGCTAATAGTTCTTTAAGTATTACTTTACTTTTAGGTTTGAAGTTATTCATATAGTCTTCCTCGAGGGAAGTGAAATGTGTGCTCACAATTACTTTTCTATCTTGAGGACTATAAAATAAACCTCCCCTTGTCCCTTTGAGATACCCACAAACATACAAACCTCAAAACGTGAATCTATTTTTTCTGTCTTTGGTTTTAGCACATGCATTGGTGATCCCTAAATATGAATATATCGCAAACTTGGTTTGTGAATAATTTTATTAGGATTTTAGGCACTGACTTAGATAGAACTGAGTTCAAGAGGTAAATTGCACTTTCCAACGCTAGTCTTAAAAAAGAGATTAATAATGACGAATAACTAAGCATTGATCTCACCATATCTAAAAAAGTTCTATTTCTTCTTTCAGCTACTCTGTTTTATTGTGGTGTCCATGGGGCAATCAACTAAGATATAATCCCATTTTCAACCAAATACTTTTTGAAATCTCCAGAGAGAAATTCACCACCTCGATCAGATTGAAGTTTCTTTATACTTTTATCTAATTGCTTTTCTGTCTCAGCTTTATACTCTTTGAATTTCTCAAAAGTTTTAAATTTATGATGCATTAGATAAACATAACTGTATCTTGAGTAATCATCAGTGAAAGTGATGAAATACTCATAACCTCTTCTTGCTTATATATTGATTGGTCCACATACATCTATATGAACCAATTCAAGTGGTACTATTGCACGCACTCCTTTGGCTGAGAATGATATTTTGGTCATTTTACCTTCTAAACAGGATTCACAGAGTGGCAATGATTTATTTTTCAATGGACTCAAGAGCCCATCTTTGATCATTCCCCGTATCCTATTTTAGTTTATGTAACCCAAGTGCAAATGTTAGAGGTAATATTGGTTAGAAGAAATATTTTTTTTCTTAGATATATGTGTATGTTCATCATTATTAATTATTGTGTCATGCATAGAATGAATCATAGGACTTAAATGATATAAATTATTTCTCAATGTACCAGAACAAACAAGTCTCTCATTATAAAAAATAGAAATAGAGGATCCAAAATTTACAGTGTATCCTTACTTTGACAAGTAAGCTACTAAAATTAAATTCCTCTTAATGTCTAGAACATAAAGACAATTATTCAAAACTAAAGTCTTATTATTAAAAGATAATAAAACTGATCCAGTCTTCACTGCTGACAAGAACTGTCTTGTCCCTAACTGTAGCTTGACATTTCTTTAACTTGGTTTCCTGATTTTCTAAAATCAATAAAGTGAATTATAAATATGATTAGTTGCTCCTGAATTTAACACCCAAGTATCACTAGAATTTTGAACTAAATAGGCCTCAATCACAAAAAGATTTCCTATACCTAATTTCATAATCTTAGGGCAATCCTTTTTCCAATGAACTTTTTGTCCACACTTGAAGCATTTGCCCTTTGGCTTGCCATCTTGCTTGGTAGACAATTTTTTTTTTTCGCTTTCTTTTTACCCTTGTCTTTCGACTTACGTCTAGAAGAAGAACCTTTCTTAGCAATATTTATGCTTCCTAGAGATTTCTCAGCACGATAGATCTTTTCAGCAAAATAGAGTTCATTCATCAATTCTGTTAAGGTCATGTTTCTTTTATTCATATTATAGTTGACCTTAAACGCCTTGAATGTTTCTGGCAAAGATTCTAGCATCATGTCAATCTTTGAGTTATCATCGATTTGTGTACCTTGAATCTCAGCCTCATTCAAATAGTCCATCATTTTAAAGACATGATCACAAACTCTTGAATCCTTCTCTATTTTACTGTTCATAATACATTTCAGCGCTGCTTATCTCACAGAGTGAGTACTCTGCCCAAACATCTCTTGGAGACTATTTATTATTTCAGCAACGGTCTCTACGTTCTGATATTTGGTTTATAAAATATTAGAAATCGAAGCTAAAATATAACATTTTGTCATTTCATTAGCCTTTTGCCATTTCTCATAAAGTTTCCTCTGATTTCTAAGAACATCTTCCACTGGAACTGAGGGGCATGGTTGGGTTAAAACATATTTGTAATCTTCAGCAGTTAAGACAATGAATATATTTCTTTTCCAATCTATATAGTTCTCTCAGTGAGTTTGTTTTGACTTAAAATAATAGGAAGTGGGTTGTTTTAGGGAAGATATTTTCTGAAAAATAAAGCATCCATGCATAAATAATTTTGATAAAAATTTACAATAAATGACAAAAATGTAAAAAACTATAAAAGCATTATAATTTATTGTAACGATAATCTAGTATCATTTTGACAAGCTATTCGTTGGGAAAGTCATATCTACACTTATTAGACCTAATTATTCATTGGATTATTTACTTTTATATAAAGATATGATAAATAACTATCGTTATCCTTTTTGAGCCTAAATTTGTTAACAAAGCTTCGTTAGAAGGTTAGTAACAAATTTTAGTTGAATGTATAACCATTGTTTCAATCTACATACTTCTCATATCAATAGTCAGCATTGGGGTGAACAATCAAATGAAAAATATTTTAATTTTATTTTTAAAGAAGTTCATCAAATAAAATATCTAATAGATATACCCTCCGTAGGGAGCATCACCGTATCATAAAGTCAAGGTATATATATAATTTTATTATTGAACTAATAATGGAATTCATGGGAAAAATTATCTTAAATTTTCTCTCTCCCACTCTATATTTTAAAATTTATTTTTTTAAATATACATTAATTATATTTGTTAATTACATGCTTCTTATAATATTATCTAGATGATATCTAATATTATTAAGCATTTGCAAACTTCAAATAATATAATAATATTCATAATTCATGAATGACATATATCATTATGTATAAAGTGGCACTACCTATTCGATATGACATGTTATCATGGCATGTTATCATCCAAAACATAACATATAGAAAAATAATTAAATAATCTTAATTCATGACTTTCCTAAAATAAATTAAAATAAAATAATTACATTAACTCTAAGTCTAATCTTTATTGGGCTTCTTATAAATGTACATCTTCCATGGGCTTATTTTTGTTGATGGACTAGGAAAAATTGAATTTTTTAAATCTATTATTGGTCTAGTTTTACTTTTAAATAAAAATAAAAATATTTTTATTTTATAAATAAAAAATAAAAATTTTTAGACAAAAAATAAATTTAATGTGCTAAAATTTTATCTATATATTTTAATTCATTAAGTCTAATTAAAATTTGACCTAAAACTAGGATTCAGTGAGCTCAAAACTATTTTAGACTTAAATGAAAAAAATTAAAATTTTTCTATTCCAAAAAAAAAATTTTAAAACCATAGGACTTGAAATGATAAAAACCACTAAAAAACGCTAAATTCTATATTTTTCTTTTTCATTTTCCCCTACTGCCACCATCAATAACCTGTTGCTGTTCATTGCCTTCTCCGTTCACTGGTTTACGGCTGCTTCCACGCTGGAAAGTTTCCAAACGCTGACCTTTTGCCAGCATCCTGCGCGGGCACAGCACCAGCCCTTGCTCGCACGGCTGGTGCGTTGAAACAAATTAAAAAGAAAAATAAAAAAATGATCTGTCGTCACATATTATGCACTAATTCTGCTTTTATATTATATGCGTACTTATAATTAGTTCTCTAATCAGCATGTTCGCTTTCTGCAGTTATCATATCTGACTTTCACGACCTGCCATTCAATGACATTCTCGACTTGAAGAAGTTTCCAATGATTATCCGGGAGGATGATGTCCGTCGGCTTAATCCTATTTTGAAAATTTATAAAACAATTCTGCTGCATTTTGAAAATTCATAAAAACATTCTGATATGATGTCATATCAAAGGGAAAATTCATTAATTCGCATAAAAACACATTCGAGGCGTATCAAATTTCTACTCAGCAACAAGAAAATTCTGCTGCATTTACAATCATGCATCTGTAAATATATTTTTCTACCAAAATTTGTTAGTCTCGTTTAATTGTTAATAACAGTTGCGTCATAACATGTATGACATTATAGTATGCTGGGTAAAAATTTTGTGTGGACCGAAGGGAACTATATTAGAAAGTGCTTTCTGGGAACATACTTCTTCTAATTTGAAAACTTCTATTTCGTAAAGTCTTATTTCTTTGATCTCTTGTATCTATTGCTCAGGCTCAAAAGCACTTTGAGTGGAATACACAACCAATAAAATATGGCACACTATTTCATGTGGTATGTATGAGCTCAGGCTGCGCAGCCATTTTCTTAGGTAATGACTTTCGGAAAACCATACTTCTGATATTGCTCTGCACTGGACCTGAATTCAAAGAGGAGTGTCAGCTTCCAAAGGCTGAAAGATGGGCATTACTTGATTCATTTTCCTTTGATTTGCGACCTCATTTCTGAGAACTTGATGAAACAGTTACTGTACTTTTCCATCTTAAGAATTTTGGAAAAATAGCGCACAAATGGCTACTTTGAGGCTGACTTTTAGTAGGATCCACTTGGTTAAATGAAAGGTCGAAGTTCTTTCAGGTACCACTTGGTTAAAGCATTATATGTTTAAAATAATGCTTGGATAAACAAAAAATTGTTATTTAAAGTACACCCGTAGAGTTAGAAAATTAAAAAAAAGACGCGCCCAATCCTACACTAGTATAAATAATTATGATATAAAAGGTTTATATATAATTACTCGTGTACATATGTTGAGAAATAATCGTAGAGGCTCATGTGCACCTGCGTGGAATTACAGATTTATGCTAAGCCTCCCTTAGCCACAATTCTGCAAATTCTTTTGGCTCTTAAACTGGTTGCAATTAAAACCATAGTTTTCTTTCTCCTTTAACATGTTTTTTTTGTTGGCTCTTAAACTGTTTGGAATTAAAAGCATAGTTTTTTTTCTCTCCTTTAACATTTATTTGCGTCGAAGCGTTTGAGCACATTGGAAGTTCTTTGTAAAATGATTCGGAGGTGTGTTTTCGAAATTGTTTTGTTTTTGTTGTATGTTAGGAAATAGTTGATGTTAGGAAATAGTTGCCAATCAAACTTGAAAATACTGACTGAAATTTTTATAGGTTTTTAACATTTATCATGTCGAAGCGTTTGAGCACATTGAAATTTGTGGTTTTCTTTCTCGTTCAACATTTATTTGTGTTAAAGCATTGAGCAGATTGGAAGTTCTCTGTAAAATGATTTAAAGGTAGTTGAAACTATTTTGTTTTTGCTATATCTTAGGAAATATTTCCTAATCAAACTTAAAAAAGCGGATTGAGTTTTTTTCTCTTATTATCGTAATTTTACTTTGTATTATTAATTTATGCTTGTTACTTGTTTCTATTTATTGTTTTAGGTTGTTGTTTGCTGTTCAATTATATTACAAGTTATTATGCTTATAATGTTTCTATTTCTAATACAAATTCATAGAGATTATATACATATTTTGCCTTTGAATACATAATTTTCGTTTTATTTTATTTATTTATTTTACAGAAGCAAATGACATTTACAGAGATGTGGACCTATTTGATATAAATAAAAAACCTACACCCTTTTGATATAAATAAGAAGACTATGTACTTAGCGCAAATTCAATAAGCGGTTGTCTAATATTATAATTTACCTTATTGATCTAGTCGATTTGTAGAAACCCTAAACGTTTACAAATTCCGACTCCCTGCAATTAGGGCACCCAATTGGAAATGGACAAGAGCGATGAACGAGAATCCACCAACAAGAAGAAGACAAGAGAGTGACCCAATGTTTAGAGAGTCCAATTGAAAATGGACAAGGGCGATGAACAAGAATCCGCCAACAATAAAAAGACCAGAGACTTACCCAATTTGTCAGAATGTCAAGCTTGTGGATTTCGAATCGATTCCTGCACCGGTAACGATAAAATTCAAATTTTATATAGCGAATGGCGCATTGTTCTTCTTTGTTGTAAATGTCTTGATCGCATTGAATTATCCAAAATTTGCTCTTACTGTTATAAGGAAACAATTGGAGATTTTTTAACTTGCTCCCAATGTAAGCGATCTGTTCACAGAAATTGCTTTTTGAAGTGCAAGGCTATTGACTCAATGTCATCTTTGGAATCTTTAAGTTGTGTTGACTGTTGGGTGCCCAAATCGTTGGTGAAGAGGAGGGAATTTTTTGCTTACAGGAAAATTTGTACTAGTTCCTCCGATTTAGGAATATCAAACTCTAGGGTTTCAAATGCGGGTGGAAGTTGGGCTGTGGTTGAGAGAAAGATTATGTTTGCTTTGATGGCTAGTGGGAGGATGGGGAGGAAACCATTTGTACCAAAGAAGAGTAATGCGTTGGATTTGGAGGTGAAGAGGGATGAGGGTGGTGAAATTCATAAAAATGTTGCTAGTGATGACGATGCTGAGTTGGCATTTAAATTGCATAGGTCTATGAATGGCTCACCCAGAATTTCGAAGAACTTGTGTGTGGGAAATTTAAGTGATTCTCATGTCCCAAAGAAACAGGAGTGTGATGGTGTGTTGATCTTTGGAGGATCAGGTTCAGGAAGCAGTTCAAGCAATGCACTGAAGTCAAGTGGAGATGAGACTAGTACAAACTTCGATTCTAGACCTTCTTATGATAAGCATTGTGAATCTACTTCACATAAGGTCACAGTATGCAATAAACAGCCTGACCGCTTTTTCTTCAAGTACAGAAAGAGGGACTCAAGACGTTTCTTATTGAAGTATAGAAGAAGGAGCTCAAGTTCCAAGCCTGTCCTGCACAATAAATCCGACATTTCCTTGTTGAAGTATAGGAGGAGGAGGAGGATCGCAAGTTCCAAACCTGTCCTGGACAATAAATCTGGCATTGAGATTTGCAATCAAAAGCCTGATCGCTATTTGTTCAAGTATAGAAGGAGGGATAAAATTTCTTAACAAATTCGGATGATAAATTTAAGATTCTTTGTGAAAAGTTTGTCTCTCTTGAGTAGTGAGACTTTGACTAAGATTGAGAAAGAAAAGCAACTTTTTATATGCAGGATTGTCCTCAGAATCTGAACATAGTTAATGAATGTGCTTTCCCTCTACAGGAAATTGTAAGTGGTTTTTCCTCTGATGAATCTTGGATGGAATTGGTACTTGGTTAGTCTTCCTGTTTCCTTCTGCAGGTATGTGTTGGTTATAATTATGTATATGATTGCTTGTCTTGTGCTTGTTGATGTATGTTTTTCTATATTTTGTTTTCCTTAGGAATCTTGGAATCACTCACCTAAATCCATGAAAAGCCTATTCTGCTTTAGATTCATTACTGAGATAAGTATTGCATAGTTTCGACAAAGTTGACCAGGTTGGTTATAGTTCTGTCACTGTATTAATAAACCTAGGCCTCGATAATTGAGTTTCCTACCTAGGTTACATGCTGGTTGTGAAATTTCAATGGCACTCATTTTGTGCGGAAAATAGAAAGATATAAAAGCAATGATTTATCTTAGATAACTGAATCATGTTCATCTAGAAAGTACTGAACTGGAGTCTTTTAATGTTGAAAAATGTCCATAGCTAATTCTTGGTTAATATGTGCAATTTTGGGACCTTTATATGGCTATATCTCCGCTTTGACATCTCAGTGTTGCCTTGTGTTTTGTTTCGCTTTATATCTACTGTAGTTTATAGGGGTTATACTTGGTTAATGTTGCCTGAGTACTCAGGACTGCATGCTGTAACTTTCAAACTCTCCCTCTCTTTTTGAAAACATTGATTGACATAGAGTTTCCATTTCATTTTAACTTCTTATGTATGATTTGTTGTTTTTCTTCTGGAGAGATTATTTGCTTATAATACTTTTGTTCGTATGAATTAGGCTCAGAAGCAGTTTTGGATGGAGTATACCTCCAATCAAATTTGATGCATTTCACTGCACCACAGCATTGTTAAGCATGCACTTTTGGTGAATGTTTCCACTTGCTTCTGTACATTGGATGTCCCTGTGCCAGTCTTACTGCAGCGTGAAGTATGATTTTATGATTTTAACAATGTTGCAGGAGGCAGAAGCCTACTCATTGATCATTTCTTTCTTTGACCTCTTTTCTTTATTTAATGGAAAATTTACTTAGTACTCAAATGTACTTCTTCCTGCAGTTGAATCTTCAACATTCACACGAAAGATCTAGATTATTGCAAGATTTGTAATTTTTGTTTCCAAAATTCCAGTTTCTTTTTTTTTTAATTTTTCATTTTGGCCTTTCATGAGCTATTATAAAAACAAATGATGTTATCTTTACTAACACATATTGGCTTTGCAATTCTGTTTATTTGGTTTTCTAAATTGCTAATTAAATGATGTTATCATGGAAAACCCAAAAAAAAAAAAAAAATGGACAAAGTAACCAAGCCAACCCATTAACAAATCAAATTATCTAAACTAGGGATGACAGTAGCGGGGTTGGGTTAGGATCATGACTTATGGTGCGGTCTTCAGTGGGTCTTATTTTTGCCGGACCATCTTCTTTAAAGTTTTAAAATAATCCAATAATTATTAATTATTTGTTTGCAATTATGCGATGGGCTACAGCCACTTCATAGGGCTCTAGTCATTGCACCCGCTGTCACCAACGGGCAAGGGCAACGGCACTTTTCTTTTCCTTTTTTTAAATTTTTTATCTACATATCAAAATATTTAAGTACTTCAGTTTTTAAAAAATAATAATTAATTATCGAATTAAGGGTTAGCTCAGGACTTTTTATAAAGTTTTAACTGTAATTTTAATAGGACTGGGCCTATGATACCTTCAGTCAGAGCCTGACCTTTGACCATTAAATTTAGCCAGATCCAATCGTTGGGTTGAAATTTTTAAAGATCGCGGGGGCAAAACTAGGGTCAACGCCAACCCATTAACAAATCAAGTTACTCGGGATAAACCATCTTAACAATTAATCGATTCAATTAATTGGTTAGTGCTGAGTATCAAAGCATTGCCGTTGAAATCCCAAATATTCAATTGAGGGATTGGCTTCTGATTATGAATTATTATGATGCATGCATTTCTAATATCAATCAAATGATACGATCGCGGGGCAAAACTAGGGGGTTTTAAAAAATGGCTCCTCATGATTGTTTTGGGTGTCTATTAGAAATAATGACAACTCGTCTTATGTTTTTACTTATTAATCACTAATGACCAAATAACGGTATAAAATTGCATTATGAGCCGTTTATTTTCATTTCTAACCTTCTTTAGATTTACCAATTGGGAAAATATTCAAGTTAATCCTTTGACTTTATTATATAAGTTTATAATGAATAAAAGAACTATAAAAACATATACAATTTTGAATTGTTATATTTCCTGGTTCTTAAATGGTTTGATAAAATAAATTCAAAAATTGGAAAGGAAGCTATTAAGGCAAAGAATAGTTTAAACAGGTGGCTTCAATTAAAGCCCACTCTGGTTCTGTTCTGCCTCTAGCCATTGGAATAGGGTTAAAAAAAAAAACTAAAATTTGAAAAAGATGGCCGTTGGGCCAAGGCGGCAGCGGGAACCCTTGAACTCCAATTAATTCTTCTTCAAGAACCGGCTACAAGCCGAAACCGGTTGATTTGTTTTTGGCTGAAAGGCAGTTCTAAGATGGATGGTGCACTGGATTTCTAGGGTTTTTTTGCATTGGAATCTTGATGGATTTGGTCACAAGAACGCCGTTACGTGTTAAATTGTATTCAGACACTTAGGGCTTGGGACTGGGGTGTCAAGATTATCAATAACGGGGCGGAAATGCTGTTTGATGTCTTCGTGCGGTTTTCTGGGATGGGTATTTGTTCTCATTTCTTTGCACTAGACCATCAAAATATGGTGGAGTGCTAACAAAGATAGCAGATTTGAGGCTGTTTTCAGTTCTACAGGGTTTGGGATCTTGACAGAACAATGTGGTGTTGTGTCTGGGATGGGTATTTGTTCTCATTTCTTTGGGATGCTCGATGCCGATTTGGTTAAACCTGTCTTGTTTGTGTCGCTTTTTGGGATGCTCGATGCCGAGGCTAAACCTGTCTTGTTTGCGTCGTCTTGTAAGGACTCTGCAATTCGCCTATATGAGCTGCCATCCTTCAAATTGAGGGCAAGGTTGTTTTCGAGAAGAGAAGTTGAAGCTTTTCAAATTGGTCCTGATGGCCTTTTTTTTCCTGGAGACAAAAGTGGTTCAGTCGGTGTTTGGAAGTGGTTGTTGTCGGCAAAGCAACAGAAAATGGACACTCAGTGACAGATATGTATATTCAGAGTACTAAAAACTTGTACGAACACATGTAATTGTCAATTTTATTAATATGGTAATACCACTGAGATAGACAGATCTCTTCTCATTTTGCACAAAGGCTTTGTTGCATTTACATAATCATCACTTCTCAACTATTTTTCAGCAAAATCTATTTTAAATTCTGCAACTGTACTGTCTTCTTTTTGTTACTCTTTGCCATTCAAAACTAATAGAAACAATTTCTTGCACAATAAAATCTATTTGAAGGCTTCAAAGGAAAAGGGTTTTGTTTTGCACCCACAAAATTTCTAACGGTAGCGAATTCCGCAAACCCCTTCTCATTCTTTGTTCTTTGTTGAATCTTTCAATCCTTGAGCAGGGTTTCAAAACTCTTATTAAGCAATCAATTGAAGCACACAATATGGATACACACAGTTATAAGCTCGAGTATGTTAGCAACTAGCAAGACAAAGTTTGTTATCAAGAGAAGACTTGGTGTGTTTGTTAGTGGTATGGGTTCTTGTTTTTCAGAGCAGTCATTGTTATGCTCGGAGCCTACTGTTCAGGACAGAAGGTGACTTTTTGCAACCTGCAATGGCTGATTCATTTGGTTTATCTTTTGATTGCCTGCTGTCAAAATTAAGATAAAGCAAAGAAGAAGTTTTAATTTTGAATAAGATAAACACAGAGGCTTTGTTGAGGAAGAGGAAGCTCCATCTTGTTTTAGGTTTAGAGCATAAGCTGCTCCACTGTTGAAAGATGAAAAGCCTTTCGACTGGAGAGAAATATTTGAACAAGCAAGTTTCTTTCAAAACCAGCTTATTCCAGATGATGACAATTTGATGAAGTTGAGGCCATTTGTTCGCACTTTTCTTGAGCAAGACAGTCGCCTGTTTGAGATGTAGGCAGGCACCATGGGTATCTGATGTTACGCTAAGGAGGCTGTTAAGCTACGGGATCCAGATTCCATATACGTCAGTTCCCGGATGGTTGTTCGTGGAGATTCCTAGAGAAAAGATTGGAAGATTCTGATCTTAGTAATAAGCCAAGAGACTAGTGTTTTTATTCTTGATGCACCGAGTGTGTGTGGGGTGACCAAACTGAGAACTTGATGGTTGTGGGAAAATATGACAAGTTTATGGATGAAAAGATGGATAGCAATCACAGATCTTACCCTGAGACATGGACTGATGAAGAGAGAATGCTGGGGCATTAGCAAACGTTCTGAGCGTTCTGAAAACAGTCTAGAGAATGTGTATTGACAGTGTTTGCGTAGATGTTCAGAGTTACTGGCTGAAAATTCGTGATGGGATTCTTAAGGGGTGTACTTTGCTCTTTCCTGATGTCAAGGATTTTATTTGAAGCTGGTCAAGGACAGAGGAGATGGGAGCAACATGCACGATAGTAATTGACTCCCCAGTTACACATTTGGTCTCTCTGAAAACTGAGGGTTGTCAATGGGCAGAGCAAGAAGAGAAGTTGTTCGTACATCCAAATTCCAAAGTGATTGATGCTTGCTATTTCCCCTGGCGCACGCAGTCTGAATATGACAATCTCCCACATAATCATTGAACAATAATCAGTCCCACATTTCAAGCCATTCTTTGGTCTTTCCTTTGTGTAATGTAATACTGTTAATCTTTTCACCTGTAATGGCTCTTTATTGTACTGCTCTACACTGATGTTAAGTATTGAACTCAAAATGTTGCAGCTAGCATTCTTTAATCAATTGTAATCATTTCAGTCGATATATCAATAAATGATTTTCAACTTCTATTTTAACTCGCCAATCAATAGGAAGCTGTGATAGTGTTTTTGATGACCTCGGTAGGTGTAGATTGCAGAGTTTGTTGAGATTGCATGAATTTGCAATGATAATGTTCTCTTTTTAGCCGCTATGATAGTGTTTCTGATGACTTCAGTTCCCTGATATCATTGAAGCATTTAGATGACATCCTTGACTGGGAGAAATTTTCAAGATTCTCAAGGAGGAATTTTTTTTGGCAGCTTAAATGGATTTTTAAAAGCCTCAGATCAAATGAAATGTTCATTGAATTGGATGAAACTACAATTAAGGTAAATGTGAGCAAACTATGCTGCCTATACTAAAACATTCGGGTATGACAAAAAGTGTTACAAAAAATTTTTAACATTTATAACAAACAATCAGTGGTCCAGGCTACATCAAAACTAAAATGAAAAATCATAACAAATTCTCTGCACTCTCGACCTTGCTGAGTCCCCAAACTTGCAACACTCTCGATCTTTTTATTTTAAGCTCTTGCTTCATGACGCTTTGACATCAGCCATTGGATCGTTGGGACATCTGATTACAGTAGAGTTTGCTTAGCCTTGCTGAAGATTTAAAACCTAAGTGTTTTACCCCAGGGCACTTTCTTCTATGCATTCTGTCGAACGCGTTGGTGCAACTATCAGATACATTCATTTTAACTCAGCGAAGGACTAAGATCACTTTGTCACATGGATTGCCCACCTGGCAGTTGGTTATATAACCCCTGTGACAATCTTTCCCGCAAACGACTTATGTGAAGCTATACGATTGGCTGCAGCGGGACTTTACTTTAGTTTAATTACATCAGGCAGTCCTCATTGTACTGTTAAGCTTCGATCAGCAAAATTCAGCTTTAATTGTCAAGATTTTCTCTGCTGAGATTAGCCCAGATAAAACATTTCTTATTTCTTTCAATCTCAGTAAAAAGGAAAAAAACCATGGCGTAAAAGTTGAATGCAGAAGCTGCGAATGGCGAGTCTTTTGAAAGATTCCTGAGAGAGGCCGGAGAAGGAGCGAAAGGGGATGAGATCTTGAAATTGTTTTTACAAACGTGGAGACTTGTGCGAGATCTTGTTGGAAAGAGGGTGGCAGAAGTTGCAACTTTAATGGAAACTGAAGAAATGGTAGCTAAGCTGAAATGCTTGATATGTCGGAAGCATTAAGCAAAGATACAATTAAAGTGAAATTGAGAAATAATGAGTTAATGTTAAAATGCTTGATATGTTAGAATTATTAAGCAGATATATAATTAAAGTAAAATTGAGAAATAATAAGACAATAAAATTATATAGAGATATAATAAAATACATGATAAAGCTTTTAGTCTATTTCACAAGTAAAGACAAAAAGAAATATTTAACTAGTGAAAAAAAGTTATAAGTATTATGATATTTTATCTCACTATCTAAAAAATCTAATATATCAAATCTCTCAAATCATTAATCACTCAAGAGTTTATTAAACTCTTAATACTCTCTAAATGAAGAAGAGAAATTGAAGAAAATTAGATGCTCAGAATGAAGAGAAGCTCCTCCTTTTATAGTTGATTTCAATGGTTACTATGCAATTTTAAATTATTATTTTATTATTTTTCTTTTCTTTCTTCGTTGTGGCACTACTCCTTGTCTCCTTCTTTTTCTTTTTGTTTTCAGTAGAGTATTAATAGTACCCACCGCTTGATTTTTTGTCATTCTCCTACTTGGAGATTAAATTAATCTCAATCTAATCTCCACATCATCCTTTCTGTTTTACCATTGTCATGTTGTTTATGTCTCTGTTAGGTCATAAGAGGATCTACTCTAGATAAACTTGTCTACATTGATTGGCTTGATCAAAACGTCTATCAGGTTCTCTTTAGTATGAATTTTTTACAAATTTATGCTTTCATATTCCATTACTTCAAAGGAAGTAATATTGAATTCTTTGTGCTTTGTTCTAGAATGAAAGGCTAGATTCCTTACAATATGTAAGAGACTCTGATTATAAAAAAATATGGGTATTTTCTCTTTCTTGTGCCCCAACTCCATTAATAACCTTTGTATCCAAATAGCTTTCTTACAAGCTTAGATAGCTATCATATATTCTACTTCTGTTGTAGATAGAGCTAGAATGGTCTATAGTTTTGAAACCCAGCTCACAGCTACTCCCAAAAGAATAAACATATAGCCATTAGTGGATTTTCTTTTATCAAGGTCTCCTATAAAATCTAAATCTACATAGCTCTGACAATAAATTCTAATCCTCTATAATACAAAGCAACATCTGACGTTCCTCTAATATATTTTGGGATCTTTTTCATAATTTTTCAATGCTCTCTATTAGGATTCACCATTTATCTATTGACTGCTCCTACTACTTGTGCAATATCTGGTTTTATGTATATGATAGTGAATATTAAACTTTCCATTGTCGATACATAGGGTACTCGAAATATCTCCTTTCTCTTTGCTTTAGTGTTAGGATACATATTTGAGGATAACTTGAAATTAATAAGAAGTGGGATAGAAATCAACTTACAATCTTGCATGTTGAAGCACCACATTATATTGTTCATGTAATTTTTTTGAGAAAGCCAAATCTTCTTGTTATTTCTGTCTCATTAAATTTGCATCTTTAGAATCTTATTTGCTGGTCTCAAGTCCTTCATTTCAAACTTTCTAACCAATTGTGCCTTTAATTCTTATACTTGATCTTTGTTAAAACCTGCTATCAACATGTTATTTGCATATAATTACAAAATGATGAAATCAACATGTAAACTAAGTTCTCCTTTTCTTTTTAGTAAAATCTTCTAGTTGGAGCATATAAATTTCATTTTCAAGTTCTCTATGAAAGAATACAGTCTTTATATCTAATTACTTTAGATGTAGATCAAATGTAGCACATATCATCGTGACTATTTTGATTGTTGTAAGTTGAACCACTATAAAAAATATTTCATTGAAGTCAATACTTTCTTTCTTAGCATAACTTTTCACCACTAATCTTGCACAATACTGCTTCACTTGGTCATTGCCATCTGCTTAATCTTGTAAACCCATTTGTTATCAATAGTTTTTCTTTCATGTAGTAGTGGTATAAGTTTCCATGTCTTATTCTTATGTAGGGCCTAATCTTGTAAAAAACAACCATTTAAAGTTTTATCAAAAGTTTTTCTTTTTTATTAAGATAGTATAACATTGATCTTTGGTATAAGTTTCCAAATTTTAATGTCTTATTCTTATGTAGAATAGATTAATGGTGACCTCCAACGATTTTTTTTATATGCGCAATTAATTTTCTTTTAATGGGAACAATTAAATTATGGTAATTTTGTCCTAAATTGTTGAATTAAAAAATAATTAAAAATGAAACTATTATAATAAAGCACATTTCCAATCAAATTTCCAAAATATCAATTAAATCAAAAGTTGATGGCTCTTCATCTTTTATTAGAAGATAGTATTATTATTTGTCGATTAAAAGTCAAAACAACCACAAATATTAGATAAATTTTTAACAAATTAAGCCCATGGAACATGTTGAGACTTCACCTTCAACCCAAGCTCACAAAGAAATTAGCTACTCATATTTTAACTAAGGATAAAAAGGAAATTTTATTAAAATACAAAGAAACTACAAGAAGGAGAAGGAATTTCAGAAATCTAAGCTTAGAAATGAATTGTTCTCAAATTAGAGCGGAGAGCCCTTTTTATAGATACATTGAGTGAATCGTAACTATCGGATTAAAAACAATTCGGATTCTTCATCTTCAGCGTCAACGTCAACATTTGTACAAAGAATGCCGCTGAATAGTAAATAATCCCATGTAAGCGCATCTCCAATCGAAAAAGAAATTTAGTCCAATAAGATCGTCTTTTGCCACGATTATTTTCATCCAATCAGATACTACCACGTCATAGGTAGTTGCCATATCATCGGTCCGTATACATAAACAGTGTCGTGATAAAGATTTCTTTTCCGTATATGTGAATGAAACTTTTTCCTTTAATGTTCTTCTTAAGGTTTTCACCGTTAAGTCTAAATATGACGTCCGTTTTGTCTTTGTCTCACTTTCATTGTGAAACGATCGTAATGCCCCTAAAATACATAAAATACATAGTTATAATAAAACACATATAATTAAATAACAAAATACTTAAATAAATAAAAGTAGCAATGTTAGTGAGATTTAAAGTGTAAAATGATGATTTTCTCCTTTATAAATATACACTTTCTAACACTCAACAGTTGTTTCTCACGAGTTTACCAATGAACTTCTAGAGCCTCAGATTCGACTAGTTCTTATTCTTCGTTCTCTGGTGCTGCTTCAAAAAAATCTGAATCTTTTGGATTATTTTCTATATATAGTAGTATAGTCTCTGACTTTTCTTTTACAATGCTATCATTTTGATCCCTCCTTTGCAATTGATCTTCTACAAAGATAACATCTCTGTTGATGATGATCTTATAGGTTGTGGGGTCCTATAGACAATACCCTTTCACTCTATAAATATATCTCAAGAAGGTACATCTTATAGATTTTGGATCTAACTTTGCTCTTTCTTAGGTATTGAATATCACGTATATAGGGTATTTAAATGCATATAGATAAGAGTAATCTGTTGGCTTTTTAGTCTACTCTTCATTAAAGTCTTTAACTCAATTGCTGTTGATAGAGATCGATTAACTATATAATAGACAATTTTGGGTACTTCTGCGTAGAATGAGTTGGATAGACTAACAGTTCTTAACATAGCTCTTATCATTTTGTAAAAGTTCTATTCATCCATTCTATAACTCTATTTTGTTGAGGAGTGTATGTCACCGTGAACTGTCATTGTTTACTTTCTTACTTACAGAAAATAAAAAAATTATCGTCTGTGTGTTATTTACTGTTATCTAACCCATAGCACTTTATCCTCTTTCTGGATTCAATGTCTACCCGTATTTAATATTGTTGAAGTACTGAAAACACATCAAACTTTTTCTTGATTGCATACGCCAAACATCTCTTATAATAATCATTAATAAAAATCACCAAGTACTTTGTACCTCTCATGAACATATTCGGTGATTCCCAAACATCAAAATGAACCAAGTCTAGAATGCATTTACTTTTGGTAGTAGATCTCGTAAACTTAAATTTATACTATGTACTTATAACGCAGTACTCACAAAATGGTAAGTTTACAGATTTGAGCCCTAAAAGTAACTTTTGCTTAGAAAGAATCTTCAAACTTTATTTTAACATGTGACCAAGTTTAAGATGCCACATCATCGTTGATTCTTTTTCACCTGATGCGATATATGCATAAACTTCTTGTAGTGTTTCCCGTTTTAACATGAATAAATTAATACTGATCTTTTCTGCCTTCATCAATATAAACGTGCCTTTAGCAATCTTCATAATTATATTTTCTATATGAGTTTTGCATCTATGATAACTTAGTTATCCTAAAGACAATAGATTCTTTTTCAGAACCTTAATATATCGTACCTCATCAATTGTGCGAATCGTACCATCAAATATTTTGATTTTGATAGTACCAATACCAGCGATCTATAAAGTATAATCATTACCCATGTATACAGATCCTTCTAAAATAGGTTCATATATGTGAAACCATTCTTTCTGAGAGGTCATATGCCAGATAGCTCCTAAGTCTATAAGCCAGACATTAAACAGTCATTTTCTACCTTCTGAAATAGTTTTTGCCTTACTGTAGATAATTTCGCCATCATCTAAGGTACTTGTTACGCACTTTTGAGCATTTGATGACTCAGACTCTTTATCTTCTCTTCTCTTTTGGTTTTTTCAACACTTTTTCTTAACATGCCTTTCTTGCCATAATTATAGCACTTAACATTTTTCTCACTTCTTGATTTTGATCTATCATAATTTTGACTCTTAATGGGGCCACATTCTGTCGATCTGCCTTTGGTCATCGATAGTGCTTCCGCTTGTTGTGAACTTGCTCATATATTTTTCTTATTTTTTTGCCTACCGTTCTTATTTAATATAGAGGCTATAACATTATCAAAGACTAGACTATTTACTTAGTTGTTGCTCATCGTATTGATGATAAGTTGATCATACAAATCTGGTAGACTCTGAAGTCGAAGCTCTGCATGCTTATTTTCCTCTATTTTATGATCAATATTATAAGTTATAAAAGTAAAGTTTTTAAAGTGTTGATATGGCCAATCACCATCGTAGATCCTATCATTTGAAGATTATAGAGTTTTCTCTTTAGGAAAATTTTATTGTGTAGTGACTTAGCCTTATATAACCTTGTGAGAGTATTTCATATTTCTTTTATTGTCTTTTTCTTTACCACACAGGATAATAATCTATCTGAAAGTCCAAACTGTAGGTCAGCAATTGCATTGCCATCCATCTCTTCTATTTGTCATTAGTGATTTATATAAGCCTTTCTTTAATTACTTCTAAGTAATTATTTTTCTATAAAATTACTTGTATCTTTATTTTTCATAACTAGAAATTATTTCTATTGAACTTTTCATTTCATAACTTGTTGCCATTTTATTATTGCACAAAAGCTAGTGTACCACCTTGAATAGTTGTGAGTATATATGAAAATACAAATTAGAAAAGTTCTTAGGAAAAAAAAGGGTCACAGCAGTCTCATTTAAAATCTAGTCTCCTTACGCTCTTATTACCTTTGTAACAAAACTTTCATATACATGTTCAAAACCATACAATTACTCTACTCACACCACTATGTTAGTCGTAAGGGCTACATATTATGTAATTTTGATGATATTAACATGTGTCTTAGTTGATTTAATTGTATTTCATATTTCACTAGTTCTTGAAGGATATTATTTATACAAGGGAATCAAGTGAAATTAAGTTCAAGATATTCAAAGGACAACGGCTCAACAAATCATTATCGTAAAAATTCTTATAAAACCAGCATGATTTAGTATATGTATGGTTTAGCATTGTGAAGCTCAAGATTTTATTTAATTAATGATTATTTTTCATTAATCTAAAATTTTACAATTATAAGCCAAGTATTTTATGCAAAATAATTATTTTTCAAAATATGGACTAAAATAGAAAAATTTTGTAATCTTTGATTTTAATAAGTATTATTTTATTTATCAATTTAGATTGATTTACAAAACCATAAATAGTTTTAGCTATATAATAATTTTAGAAAGTTGTGTAAATGACAAGCATTATTTAAAAACTCTGAATAGGACTTGTTTGTAATATTTTATAACATGTTGGGGTATAGTAAAATTATAAAAAATTTTAAATAAAATTATAATTTTGGTGAACAGTGATATTGTGGAGTTTGACTATTCTGAAACTTGACTTGTATGCAAAGTTTTATAACTTTTTGTGCTATACTATAATAAAAAAAAATTTTAGACAAAACTTTAATTTTGTGGCTAACCATCTGGTTGCTAAAATTTTACTTATAACAGCTAGTTTTGTGTCAAAACTATAAAAACCTAAATCAAACTAATTTTTAAAATCTCCAACAAGCCAAACAGGTAAACATAACATATTTTGAGCTTTTAACTTACAAATCATCATAGATTGAATTATAATTATGTTATAATTTATACATCCGCTCTTAAAGATAGTCTCCTTGCTATAATCTTTAGTTTTGTATTAAATTTGTGAGTATATAAGTGTGGGAAACACTTGGGGTAAAGAGATTAGGAGATAATCTCTTAAGTGTAAAGGTTTATTAACACCTTAAAAGTTAATTGTAATCAACATGAAGCCTTGAGCGATTTGTATAGTGAAATCGTCAAGCTTGGTTGGTTTGAAAACCTGGACATAAGTGAGGATTGTTAAACCATGTAAAAATTCATTGTGTTTGCTTTCTCTTTTATTATTGAGCATTATTAAATTATTGTTTTCGATTTCATTAAAGCATTAGATTGAATTGTTGTGTGATTTAATTAGTTTAAATTTTAGAAACGCAATTCACCTCTCTTGGATATTTCATTTGGTATCAGAGTTTGGTTCTCTTGTTAGGATTTAACCGTCTAAAATAAAAGATTCATAGTAAATCATAATGATTCTAGCTTTAGGGAAGGACAACCACAACTACGCCACTATTTTTTTAATGAAAATGATTATCTATATTGAAAAATTAGGATGAGAATTTATGTACAAACACTTGATTATGAAATTTAAGAAGTAGTTTGTAATGATCCATTTTTGCCTATGACTAAAAATGAAGTATGAGATGATATTCCAAAACCTTTACGAGAATGGAATGAATTAGAAAAGAGAAAAGTTTCTCTAAATTTTAAAGTTATGAATGGCCTTATTTTATGTGCTTGACAAGTAAAGATTTCATAAAGTGTCTAGTTGTGAAAATACTTATAAAATTTAGAACAAAGTTAAAGTAGTGTATGAAGGGATAAATCAAGTAAAAGAGTCTAAAATTAGTAGATACACTTGATTATATTAATTGTTTCAAATATAACAAAATGAGAGTGTGTATTCTATACATACTATATTTACAGACATAGTGAACACTCTAAGAGCTCTGGAAAAGACCTTTTTGAATAGCAATAAAGTCAAAAAGATTATTAGGTCACTACTAAAGGAATAAAGACCTAAAAGGATTGCCAATAAGGAAACCAAAGATTTAAATACTTTACCTATTGATGATTTAATTGGCTCTTTTATTTCTTATAAGAAAGATTTGGTAGTGAAAAAATACAATGAGGAAAAGAAGAAAAACATTACTCTCAGACCTTCAAAACATGAGAATGATGAGGAAAGTGAGCTAGATGATGAAGTTAATGAGGTAAATAATCTTCCTATTTATGATCAATTGTATGATTCTTTTAAGAGGTTGCATAATGATTGTTAAGAATTGGTAAAATGAATGCATGCCTTGTAAAAGTGCAACGATTCATTGAATGAAAAGATCAAGGGTTTAAAATTAGATAACGAAACATTGCATGATAGAATTGTATCAATTGAAGATAAACAAAGTACTTTATATGAGCATGAAAAATTACATGTTGATGAATTGTTGAGAAAAAATGAGTGCTTAAAAAAAGAATAATCAACTTAATAAAATTGTGTTAAAGTTCACAAATTGTCAAAAGAGCTTAGAAAAATTAGCTGGTACTAAAAAATGTGTGTTTGATAAAGGAGGGCTTGGATATAAACTTAACTCATAACAAAAATATTATAAAAATTATTTTGTTAAAGCTACCTTCACAGGTGATCATACAATTGTTTATTATTATTGTAATAGAAATGGCCAAGTTAAAAGAAATACATATCGTGGTGCCAAATGTATTTGGGTTCTGAAAGGGACCATTTCTAATACTCAAGGATCTAAAAAGATTTGGGTACCTAAGGCTTAAAATTTTCTTCGCAGGGTTTCAAGAAAAAAAAGAGCAAATTATATGTGGACAATAGATGTTCAATACCTATAATAGGCAATTATTCTTGGTTTTTAAGTTTAACCTAGATAAAAAATGGTGGAGATGTATTCTTTGGAGATAATTCAATAAAAAAAATTTTATATATCAATAATGTCGATAAAGATTCTTCTACTCTTATTGAGAATGTGAGTTTGGTTGAAATTTGAAATATAATTTACTTAGCATTAGTCAATTGTATAATAAAGATTATAGAATTATCTTTGATAAGTCGAAATATGTTATTGAGAATGCATTTGATTACAAGATTTTGTTTGTTAGTTATAGGTGTATAAGTGCGTATACAATTAATATAAATTATGCATCTTCCCATAAAAAATGTTTTTACATTATATGACAATAGTTGGTTTTGATATAGAAGACTAAGTTATGCAAGTATGGATTTGATTTTAAAAATTTTTAAAAGTGATTTAGTTAAAACTCTTCTAAAAATTGGATTTTAAAAAGATAGAATTTTTGAAACTTGTCAATTTGACAAACAAATCAAAGCTTCTTTAAAAAAAAAAAATTCATGTTTCCATTTCAAAACATTTTCAATTTCTTCACATGGATTTGTTTAAATCTTCTAGATATACTAGTTTAAGTGGGAAGTATTATGCATTTATAACTGTGGATGATTATTCTAGATTCACACGAGTATTGTTCTTAACTAATAAGGATAATGCCTTTGAAGTATTTAGAGTTTTTTTATAGAAAGGTCCAAAATGAAAAAAAGTTATTCTATTATTTGCATTAGAAGTAATTATGGTTCAAAATTGAAAAATTAGGTATTTGAGAATTTTTGTAATGATTTTGACATTGAGCATCAATTTTCATCACTTAGGACTCCACAATAAAATAGAGTTTTTGAGAGAAAGAATAGGTCTACTCAAGAAATGACTGGGACCATGTTGAATGAAAATACTTTATCAAAATATTTTTGGGCCTAAACCATCAACACCACTCGTTATGTTTTAAATTATGTGTTGATCAGAACTTATCTCAATAAAACTCCCTATGAGCTTTGAAAATATAGAAAACCCAATATTGTTTATTTTAAAGTTTTTTTATACAAATGTTTTATTTTGAATACAAAAGAAAATCTTGATAAATTTGATTTAAAATCTGATGTTGATATTTTTCTTGGTTATTCAAAACAGAAGTAAAGCTTATAGAATATATAATAAAAAAATTTTAGTTGTGGAAGAATCTATGCATGCTATTTTTTGTAAGTCTAACTCTTCCTCTATAGAGAAAGTTGTTAATGATGATGCAGATGAAAAGTTATCACAAGAATACTAACAAGATAAAAAAGAGGATGTACTACTTGAAAATCAAGAGGATAGATAAGAAGAAGAAATATGTATAGGGTAACAAGTAAGTACTTTTCAAATACTCCTCAAAGAGTGGAGGTATATTTTCTCACACCCTAAAGACTTAATTTTAAGTGATCCTTCAAAAATGTAACCATTAGATTATTACTTAGAAATACATGTGAGCATGCTGTATTTATTTCTTAAATTAAACTAAAATTCTTTACGGATGCAGAAAATGATGAATCTTGGATTATAATAATGTAAAAGGAGTTAAATCAATTTGAGAGAAATGATGTGTAAAAATTAATTCCTAAACCAAAACATCAATCCATCATAGGAACTAAATGAATATTTAGGAATAAAATAGATGAACCTGATGTGATTGTAAGAAATAAAACTAGATTGGTAACTCAAGAATATAATCAAGAAGAAAGAATTAATTTTAATGAAAATTTACACTTGTAGCTAGATTAGAATCCATTAGGATGTTGTTAGTATTTGCATGTTATAAAAATTTTATTTTATTTGATTTGAAATAGATGTCAAAAGTGCTTTCTTAAACAGTTATATTATAGAGAGGTTTATGTAAAACAACCCTTTAGTTTTGAAAATAAAAAATTTCCAAACTATGTTTATAAGTTATCAAAAGTAATGTATGAATTAAAACAAGTACCTAGAACATGGTATAATAGACTTAAAAATTTCTTATTAGATAATAATTTTTCAATGGGAAAAGCGAATATTATTCTTTTTGTTAAGCATAAGAATTAAGATATATTTGTTGTTCAAATTTATATTGATGATATTATCGTTAGTTTTACTAATAAGTTTTTATGCAAGGAAGTTTCATCTTGTATGAGTAAAGAATTTGAGATGAGCATGATGGGAGAGTTAAAGTATTCCCTTAGACTCTAAATCAAACAAAACAATGAGAGAATCTTCATCAACCAAGCTAAGTATGTTAGAGATTTGCTTAAACAGTTTGGTATTAATAACTCAAAAACTAAGAATACTTTAATGAGCACAACAATCAAGCTTGACAAAGCAAAAAAAAAGTAAAGAAGTTAATATCAAATGTATTGAGGTATTGGTTCCTTACTTTACTTAATAGCAAGTAGACCTGATATAATGTTTATTGTATGTTTGTGTGTAAGATTTTAATAATATTCGAAGAAATCTCATTTGCTTGCTGTTAAAAGAATTTTTGGTTATTTGAGTAGAACTATATATCTTGGCCATTAGTATCCTAGAGGAACTCATATAGATTTAACATGTTATTCGAATGTCGACTTTACCAGTCATAAGGTCGATATGAAAAGTACTAATGACACTTGTCATTTCCTAAGTCATGTACTTGTTTTATGGTTTAGTAAGAAATAAAATTTTGTTGCACTTTCAACGACTGAGGCTGAGTATATTGTTGCAGGTAGTTATTGTGCACAAACTCTTTAGATGAAATAAATACTTAGAGATTATGATATTGATCTTGAATAAATTTCTATCAGGTTTGATAATACTAGTGTTATAAACCTATCAAAGAATCCTATTTAGTACTTTAAAACTAAATATATAGAGTTTGTTTCTATGAAAAAACAACTTACTAATAGTTTTACAAAATCTCTTTACAAAGAATAATTTTTAAAAATTCGCCTTGAACTTGGGATGATAAACTTTCATATTAACATCTTTAATCATGATATTGAGACTATTAAAATTGATTGATTAATGATTGTTGATGATTTTATAAATGTTAAAGCATGATTAATAAGTGATATATTTGAGTTATAAATTTTTGAATGCTTACATGGTTTATGAGTGTACAAAGTATATGCATGATTGATAAGTTAATTGTTTGAATTTTTTTATCTTTTGAATATTAATTACCATGATTTATGCATTACAATAGCTTTTGAAGTGTTTCAAGATCACAAAATTGTCTCTTGATCGATCAAACTAAACAAAAAACAAGTATTGTACAGAAAGGCAGTAGGGAGGCGGCTAGCCACCTAGCAGCTTGGGCACTGCCCAAACCCAAGAGCAAGCAGCTAACTACTTGGTCACAAGTTCAAGACCTATTTCTTTATCTTCTTCATTTGTTTCTCTCTCTTTAAGAATGTGAATAGTTATCCTCTATTTCTCTCTAAATTTTCTTCATCTTTCACTCATTTTCTTACCAAAATCACTCACTCAAATTATTACCCAACCATTAAACCTCCATTATTCATCATTCAATCATCATTTCCTCACTTATTTCTTCAAATCAAGAAATCAAAATCTAAGCTTGGCTATCTCTCTCTCTTTTATCTCAAGCCATTTTTAACCCATCTTAGCTGAAATTAAATCATATATTATCTTAAATCATCTCTAAGATTAATTTTCTGAGTTTAAAAAACTCCATTTCACTCAAAATCTTAAAAATCTAAAATTGGGTTTTAAGCTTGTTCTTGCTTTTAATCATGTGTTGATAGTGAAAAATCTAGAGTTCATAATGACTCATTTTGTGCATTTACCTCTTCGAAAATAGTTTCTTGACAATTTTATGTCAAGGTCGATTCTTCTTTTATATTTTATTAATTTTCGCAATTTGGATAATTTAGTTATTTGTGATAAATCTTTTAGTAATCAACTTGTTGATATGGGTTGGAAAAATACATTAGTTATTAAAGATCGATATTATGAGAATTTAAACCGAGTGTTTTATTCAAATATGGTTATTTCTCTACAAACTTCAAATAGAATTGTTACAAATTTTGGAAGAATTTCTATTGAATTTAATGTTACAGACTTGAATAGGATTTTAAAAACTCTAAATGAAGGATTAGAATTATACATAGCTTAAAGTAGACCTAATTATCCATGGTATTTTGTTGGGGATGTAGTTAGAAAAATTTGTAAGCGATTCAATTTATCCTCTAAATTCTGTAAATTCACCTTAAAATCTCAAGCCTTACCACTTTAAATGAGAATCCTTTATTATGTTCTTCACCATATGATTAGTCCTAAGGACAGACATAGAAGTGAAGTTACCCAATTAAATATAGCTATTTGGATAGTATTCTCAAGGGTAGGATGTTGAATGTAGGTTATATCATTCTTTAATATATTTTTAACACTTCAAATTTAGCTAAGAGATCTCTTTCTTATGGTAGCCTTATCACTTGTATCTTTAAACATTTCTGTGTTCCCATAACTAAACCAATATTTTAAATCCTAAGGAATTAAGAGATGACGCTATAGCCGAATTGGGGTTTGTGTGGGAAAATAGCCAGTGGTACAAAGATCAGAGACTCAAGCACAAAGTGATAGGACTCACTCCCCACAAAACATCTTTTTTTTAATGATGTTGTGTCCCTCGATGAGCTTTTTAATTTCAATGTTCCACAGTGCTCACATTTTTCAACTTCCGAGGGTCTTTCACATTCTACTTCAGCAGACCCTGAGGATCTAATGCAGCAGATGTTTACTAAAATGCATTTATGTTTTGAGTAGCAAAGCCAAATTCAATCCCAGTTTAAGGCCTTTTAAATTCAATCAATTTTAGAGCATCAACGGCTCTTTGAGCAGCAGTAGTGTTTATTAGATCAACAATAATACCTCTTTACTATTTAACTTCAGCTTCTTGATGGCCAACAATAACCTTTTACTACTCTTGAATTTCCACCACCATCCTCTTCTTCATATTCTTTGGTTCTATAGTGTTATATTCTAATCATTTGTTACTCTGCACTACATCTTCATATACATTGTTATTTTAGTTATGGATGCTTCTTATTTAATGTTTGGATAATTTATATTTGGTTGATGTTTTCTGGATGATATAGGTATTATAACTTATTGATTAATCTCATGACTTGATTTCTATATGTTTCTTGATTAAACATTATCGATTGTTGGTCTAAGTATTTCTAGTAATTTTGATCACGAAAGAGGAGAAATCATGTATTTTGAATTCTGGGAGACAAGTAATATATATTTTGATCTTAAAGTATATACACATGATTTTGAAACATTAAAGAGGAGTAAAAATTGTTATAGACCATAAATTCAAGGATAGTTTTGCTTTAAATATGTTGATTCAGGTATGCCATAGATTAAAGGAGGGTATAAATGTCAAAATACATGAGATATTTGTCATCATAAAAAAGGGAGAGATTATTAGTCTAAAGAGTTACATATTATGTAATTTTGGTGATAACAAACATTTGTCTTAATTGATTTAATTATATTTCACATTTTCATTAGTTCTTGAAGGATATTATTTAAGCAAGTAAATCAAGTGAAATTAAGATCAAGACACTCAATAAATTACAGCTCATCAAGAATCAAAGTTCAAGCGCTCAATGGACTCATTATTGCAAAAATTTATGTAAAACTGGTATGATTTAATATATGTATGGTTTAGTTAAACATTATTTTTTATTAATCTAAAGTTTAACAATTATAAGCCAAGTATTTTATGCAAATTAATTGTTTTTCAAAATGTGGACTAAAATAGAAAAATTTTGCTATCTTTGATTTTAATAAGTATTGTTTTATTTATGGATTTGGATTTATTTGCAAAAATATTTTTGGCCATATAATAATTTCAAAAAGTTATGGGAATGACAAGCATTATTTAGAAACTCTAAATTAAACTTATTTGTAATATTTTATGACATGTTGGGTTATAATAAAATTATAGAAAGTTTTAAATAAAATTATAATTTTGGTGAACAGTGATACTGTAGAGTTTGACTATTCTGAAACTTGACTTGTTTGCAAAGTTTGATAACTTTTTAAGCTATAGTATAATCACAAAAAAAATATTTAGGCTAAACATTAATTTTGTTAACAACACTACTGTAGCAAATTCAAATTTAATGGTAACTTCACTGTATCAAGCAGCTAGGCAACTAAATTAAGCAACTAGCTACCTAGTTGTTGGAATTTTGCTCATAACAGGTAATTTTGCATCAAAACTATAAGAAGTCAAATTAAACTAATTTTTAAGATCTTCAACAAACTATAACAGTTAAACATAATATATTTTGAGCTTTCAGCTTGTAAAGTATCATAGATTGAATCATCGTTGTGTTATAATTTATACATCTACTCTTAAAAAGAGTTTCCTTATTATAATCTTTACTTTTTGTATCAAATTTGTGAGTGTGCAAGTGTGGGAAACACTTGGGTAAAGAGATTGGGGATAATCTCCTGAATGTAAAGGTTTATTGACACCTTAGAGGTAAATTGCAATGAATTTGAAATGTTGGGTGGCTTGGTTAGTGAAATTCTCGAGCTTGGTTGGCTTGGAGGCATAGATATAAGCGGAGATTGTCGAATCACGTAAAAATTCATTGTGTTTGATTTCTTTTCCCTTTTTCTTTTATTTTTTACATTATTAAATTTATTGTTTTCGATTTTATTAAGGTATTAGACTGAATTGTTGTGTGGTTTAATTAGTTTAAATTTTAGAAACCCAATTCATTGCTTCTCTTGGCTTGTATAACTTACATTTCACACTATTCCCTACTTTACACCACAAAATTCTTGGGTTGGTCCCATTGTTTTTTGAGAGCAGTATCGAACAAAATGAATAGTATCATATACTTGAGTAGTGCTGTATACATGAATAATAATGTTGCGTGAGCAGTTGCTAACTATAAAACGTACAATCAATAGCTTTGATAAGACTGTTGGAAAATTGATGTGTAAAATAGATGCATCTAAAGTGAAATTGAGAAATAATGAAAATAGTATCACACAAAGATATAAAAAATTATGTGGTTTGACTTGTAGCTTAAGTATACGGGTGAAGACAAAAAGAAATATTTTACTAGTAAAAAGAAATATTTTACTAGTAAAAAGAAGTTACAAGTATTATCGTATTTTAACTCACTATTCAAAAAATCCAATATACCTCAACTGTCAAATTACTAATCACTCAAGAGTTTATTAAATTCTTAACACTCTCTAAATAAAGAAGAGAAGCTAAAGAAAATTGGATGCAAAATAAGGAGAAGCTCCTGCTTTTACAATCGATTTCAATAGTTATTGTGTAATTTTAAATTGTTATTTTTATTAATTTTCTTTTCCTTCTTTGCTGTGGCACTACTCTTTGTCCCCTTCTTTTTCTTTTCCTTTTTAGTGGAGCACTAATAGTGCCAACCGCTTGACTGTTTGTCATACCAATAAGAGAATGGTAAGATATTGTGTTGGCGATGAACAAAAAAATTGAAAAGACTGATTTAAACGAGAATGACAATCGGCTATTGATACCATGGGATATGTAAGAGATTATAATTTTCTCAATTAAGAGGAGAAGAGCGTTCTTGACTAGCAAGATGCAAAGAAAGGAGAAAAGAAAGGCATAGAGGTCTAAGTAATTCCTCCTTCATTGGTTGTGAATAATCAAGAAAATGGACTGGAAATAGGTGTGATTGTGAATCTATGGAGCTTCCGGAACAACTTTTCTAAGTTGTGTTTTGCCTTATAGAAATGTTGAAGGACAAGGAGAGCCTTATGATAGGAAGCAGAAATTGCAACATTATTTTATTAGCTGTTGAGTGTTGATACTGGTAGGGATTAATTTATTAATTTTCTAACGTAGTGAGATTCTAATTTATTAGGAATATTTGTTTCTTAATTTAATTAGGTGGCTAATTTAAGAAGTCAATTAATGAGAGTTACCATAATTGGTGAATAAGATCTATTTAGAGCAAGAATTTGGTTCAAATAGGTAGTTTATTAATGCTCTATATATTCCTTCGAAGACAAGTAAGGCAACAAGATCAGATTCTTTCCTATTCATATTCATGGGCATTATAAGAGAAAAGAAACATTTATTTTGGAAAGAATCTAGGTCGTTTTAAGATTTGCTATTATTAGACTAAAGGCTACACATAATGTAATTTTGATGATAACAAATATGCGTCTTAATTATTTTAATTAATATTATATTTCATATATTCACTGAGTTCTTGAAGGATAGTATTTATGCAAGTGAATCAAGTGAAATCAATTTCAAGTAACGGACAACAACTTGATGAAGAATAAAGTTTGGAGCTCAACGGACTTATTATTACAATGAAATTCTTGTGAAGCCTGTATGACTTAATTTATGCTTGATTTAGTAATTTGTGAAGCTCAAGATCATAATTAATTAATTATTATTCATTAATCTAAGGACTGGATCATAAATCAAGTATCTCATGCAAACTAATTGATTTTCTAAAATATGGACTAAAGTGAAAAGGTTTTGTAATCTTTAATTTTGATAAGTAATGATTTAAATATAAATTTGGGTTTATTTACAAAATTAAAAATATTTTGGTTATATCATAATTTCAGAAAGTTGTGGAAATGAGAAGTATTATTTAAAAATTTTGAAATTAGACTTATTTACAAGAATTTTTGATATTTTGAGTTATAATATAATTATAAGAACATGTTGAATAAAATTATAATTTTATGGATAGTGGTACTGTAGCAAGTTAAATCTATTTCAAAAATAGACCTTTTTGTAAATTTTTATAAGTTTTTAGGTCATAATATAATTATAAAAAGTTTTAGATAAAATTATAATATCATGAATAGTATTACTGTAGTAAATTTTAAATTTAATGGTAACTTTATTGTAGTAAGCGGTTAACTGTATGAATGTAGATGCTAGCCGTTTCGGTACTAAAATTTACCTCTAACGGCTATTTTTTGAGTAAAAACTATAAAAACCAAATCAAACTCATTTCTAAGTCCTTGAACAAGCAAAAGCAAGTTCATACATTATTGATTGAGTTTCGAACTTCTAAATCATCATAGATTCATTATTGAACTATAATTTGTCTATTCACTCTTAAAGAGAGATTTTCTTATTGTAACTTTAATTTCTTATCAAACATGTGAGTGTATAAGTGTGGAAAACACTTGAGTGAAGGGTTTGAGAAGTAATCCCTGGATTGTAAAGATTCATTGACACCTTAAAGTCAATTGTAACGAATTTAAAATCTTGGAAGGCTTGGATAGTGAAATTCTTAAACTTGGAGCTTAGAGGTGTGGACTTAGGATGTTTGATTTCTCTTTGCTTACTCTTTTATTTATTACATTTTATCAAACTTATTGTTTTTTAATTTTGTTAGGGCAACAGATGAAATTATTGTGTGGTTTATTTTGATTAAATTTTAGAAACCCAATTTACCCGCCTCTTGGGTTGCATAACTAGAATTTCAATTAGTATCAGAGCTTGGTTTTCTTTAAGGGTGTTCGCGGATCGAATTTAATGGATTGGACATCAATCCATATTCGGTCCATAATTTTGCGGATTATAAATTTTTAATTCAATCCAATCTATAGATTGGTGAAATTAAATCCAAATCCAATCCATACGTCTGTAGATTGGATACAGATTTAACCTAATCCATATCCAATCCATACGTCTGCAAATTGGATACAGATTTAAGTCAATCCATATCTAATCGACTATTTTGTAAATTGTTTTGTGAATTAAAAATTGTTAATTTTGTCCTATTTACGAACTAACTAAAAAAAAAATTTAATATAAAAGTAATTTTACTACCGATCAAATTTAAAATTAAACAAGACTTAAATAAATTTATTTTTTAAATAAAGTCAAAAAATTCATACAACGTTTTAAAATATAGCACACTAAAAATAAAAAATAATTTGTTTAGATCAGTACATAAAAATTAATTATTTATGAAGTTATATTTATTTATTTAATTTTTTTGAGAGACTACCAATTTCTCCATACTGTAATCAATATATTATTTACCTACTGCTATTTTTATAATAGTCAATAACTCCCCTAACAATACAAATTTACAATATTACTATTATTTTGAAATATACTTTTATTCATATTTATTATAGATTAAACAAATAACATAAATTTGAAAATAAATAAAAAATTAAGTATTAAAAATAAGAAATAAATATTTTGATTAAAAAATAATAATAAAATTTTTTTCTTGTACTTTTCTTATGTTATAAACATGTTGTATAATAAACATATAAAAAATTATTTATAAAATGATAAAAATTATTATAAGATAACTTGAATGATAAATATAGGAAATAAATATAAAATAACTAATAAAATATTTATCTAGTTCTATTTACCCGTAATTTTAAACTATTATAAAATATCTATTATAAGAAAATGTTTATAAAATTAAAAATATAAAAAAATTATTATTAATTTTTTCACATCAAAACATATATTTTTTTTGTTTTTAATACTTAATTTTTTATTTAGTTTCCATTCATGTGATTTATTTAATTTATAATAAATATAAATAGTTTATGTATTTAAAAATAGGGTGATATTTTGAACTTATACTGTAAGGAAGGTTATTGGCTATTATAAAAACAGTAGGGGTTAATGGTATATATTAATTACAATAAGGAGGAAATTGTAATCTCCCTATTATTATTAAATAAGATATAATATGTTGTTAATGTAACTATATTTTAACTTATTCATTTATTAGTTAGTATTAATATCATATTTATAAGTTTTAAATAAATATTTTTTATTGTTTTTGTGGATTCGTGGATTTACATAAGTAAATCCATATCCAATCCACTGATTGCGGATTTTTAAATTTTCAATCCAATCTAATCCACGAATCCACGAATTGAATTTTTATGGATCAAATTTCTGCAAATCAGACGGATTGAGAGGATCGGATTAGATTGTGAATACCCCTAGTTCTTTTGTTAAGACTTAACCATCTAGAGTAAAAGATTCATAGTGATCCAAAATGAATCCACATTTACTAAAGGACAATCTATAACGAGACCACTATTCTTTGACGGTAATGACTATCCAAATTGGAAAACTAGGATGAAAGTATTTTTACAAGCCTTGGACTATGAAATATGGGAAATAGTTTGTGATGGTTCATTCATTCTTAGGAAGAATGCTTTAAGTGAGTCGGATTGGAAAAAGATGTCTTCAAATTTTAAAGCTATGAATACTTTATTTTATGCCTTAGATAAAAAAGAATTTTATAAAGTTTTAAATTGTTCTAATACTTATGAAATTTGGAGAAAACTTGAAGTTGCGTATGAGGAGGAATCTCATGAATTGTCAAATTTGGCACTCATGGTGATTGAAGATGAATCGGATGATGAACTTGATCTTCTTACTTATAATGAGTTGTATGATGCTTTTAAAGAATTGTATGATGATTGGTTGAGAATTGGTAAAAAGAATGCATGCCTTAAAAGGAAAATGTTAGAACTTTTAAATGAAAAAGATGCATTACAAAAGTGCAATGATTCATTAAATGAAAAGATCAAAAGGCTAGAATTAGATAATAAAGAATTGCATGATAGAATTACATCAATTAAAGATAAATAAAGTACTTCACATGAGTATAAAGAATTATATAGTGATCTATTATTGAAAGAAAATGAAGTACTTAAAAAAAGATAAATGAACTCAATGAAATTGTGTTAAAGTTCACAAATGGTCAAAAAAACTTAGAAAAATTACTGAGCACTCAAAAATATGTGTTTGATAAAGGTGGAATAGGGTATAAGCCTATATATATATATATATATATATATATATAAAATTAAAGTTATCTCTACAAATAATCCTAAGATTGTTTGTCATTATTATAATGGAAATGGTCATATGAGTTATAGATGCCATATTAAAATAAAATACGTTCCAAGGAACTAAATGTGTTTGGGTTCCAAAACCATTATTAACACTTAAGGATCCAAAAAGATTTAGATACCTAACACTTGAAATTCTTTTATAGGGATTAAAGAAAAAGAAGAACAAATGGTACTTGGACAGTGGGTGTTAAAGACATATGACAGGGAATTATTATTGGTTTTCAAGCTTTACCAAGATTGAAAATGCTAGAGATATATCTTTTGGAGATAACTCAAAAGGAAAGATTATAGATATTAATAATGTTGGTAAAGATTCTTCCACTATTATTGAGAATGTGAGTTTGGTTGAAAATTTAAAACACAATTTACTTAGCATTAGTCAATTGTACAATAAACGTTATAAGGTTATTTTTGATAAATCAAAATGTGTTATTAAAAATGCATGCAATGGCAAGATTATATTTATTGGTAGTAGGTATATAAATGTGTGTACAATTAATATAGATTGTGCATCTACCCATGACAAATTTTTTTCTGCCTTACATGATGATAGTTGGTTATAGCATAGAAGACTAGGTCATGCAAGCACGGATTTGATTTCAAAAATTTCAAAAAATGATTCAGTTAAAGGCCTTCCAAAAATTGATTTTGTGAAGCTTGTCAATTTGGTAAACAAATCAAAACGTCATTAAAAAAAAAGAATCATGTTTCTACTTCAAAACCTCTTCAATTACTTTATATGGATTTGTTTGGACCATTTAGGTATGTTAGTTTAAGTGGAAAATATTATGTATTTGTAATTGTAGATGATTATTCTAGATTCACTTGGGTATTATTCTTAGCTATTAAATATTATGCCTTTTAGGCATTTAGAGTTTTCTATAAAAAGGTTCAAAATGAAAAAGGTTACTTTATTACTTATATTAGAAGTGATCATAGTAGAGAATTTGAAAATCATGCTTATAAAAATTTCTGTAATGATTTAGGCATTGAGCATCAATTTTTATTACCTTGGACTCTATAATAAAATGGAGTTGTTGAGAGAAATAATAGATCTATTCAAGAAATAGTTAAGTGTTAAGAGAAAGAATAGATCTATTCAAGAAATGGCTAAGACCATGTTGAATGAAAAAGGTTTATCAAAATATTTTTGGGCCGAAGCTGTCAACACCATGAGTTATGTTTTAAATCGTGTGATATTTTAAAGTTTTTGGATGCAAATATTTTATTTTAAACACAAAAAAATATTAGTAAATTTGATCCAAAATCTGATGTTGTCATCTTTCTTGGTTATTCTAAAACAAGCAAAGCCTATAGAGTTTATAATAAAAGAGCTTTAATTGTAGAAGAGTCTATGTATATTGCATTTGATAAATCTAACCTTATGTTTACAGAGAAAGTGGTTGTTGATGATGATATAGACGGGGAATTACTACAAGAATTCATATAAGATAAATAAGAGGATACCACCCGAAAATCAAGAGGATAAATAAGAAGAAGAAATAAGCATGGAGCAGTAAGAAGGTACTTCTCAAACATTCCCCAAGGAGAGGTGAACTAAGATATTCTTGTAGTTCAAATTTATTTGGATGATATTATTTTAGTTCTACTAATGAGTATTTGCGTAAAGAGTTTTCAAAATGTATGAGTAAGGAGTTTGAGATGAGCATGATGGGAGAGTTGAAATATTTTCTTGGACTACAAATAAAATAAAATAATAAGGGAATATCATCAATCAAGCTAAGCGTATCAGAGATTTGTTTAAACGTTTTGGGATTGATAACTCAAAAACCAAAAGTACTCTAGTAAGCACAACAATCAAGCTTGACAAAGATAAAAAAGGTAAAGAAGTTGATATGAAGATGTATCGAGGTATGATTGGTTCTTTACTCTATTTAACTGTAAGTAGATCCGATATCATGTTTAGTGTATGTTACAAAATTTCAATCATGTCCAAGGGAATCTCATTTACTTACTGTGAAAAGAATTTTTCATTACTTGAGTGAAACTATAGATTTTGGCTTTTGGTATCCTAGAGTAACTCATATAGATTTAACTTGTTATTCAGATGTCGATTTTGCTGGCCATAAAGTTGATAGGAAAAGTACTAGTGGCACTTGTCATTTACTAGGTCATATACTTGTTTCATGGTTCAGTAAGAAACAAAACTCAGTTATACTTTCAACCACTGAAGCTGAATATATTACCGCAGGTAATTATTATGCACAAGCTTTTTGGATGAAACAAACACTTAAAGATTATGGCTCTAATCTCAAACAAATTCCTATCAAGTGTGAGAATACTAGTGCTATAAACCTATGAAAGAATCTCATTCAATATTTTAGAACCAAGCATATAGAGATTAGACATCATTTCTTTCTTGAGAGATCATTTTCAAAAAGGTGATATTGCATTAGAGTTTGTCTCTACAGGAAAATAACTTGCCGATTTTTTTCCAAAACCTTTTTGGGAAGAATAATTTTCAAAAATTCGGCATGAATTTGGAATGATGAAATTTTCACATTAACATCTTTAATCATGTTACCGAAACTATTACAATCTGATGCTTTGATGAGTATTGATGTTTTTATACATGTTTAAGCATAATTAATGAGTAATATGCTTGAATTATTAATCTTTAAGTGTTTACATATGTTTTGAATGTGTAAAGTTTATGCTTGATTAATGAGTTAATTGATTGAAATATTGATCTTTTGAATATTCATTATCATGATTCATGAATAAAAATGGCTTTTGAAGTGTTTCAAGATCATAAAATGGTCTTTGAATTGATCAACCTAAGCCGAAAGCAAACATTGTGTAACAAAGACAGAGGCCAGGTGGCTAGCCACCTGAACCAAGCAGCTAGCCGCTTGGTCTCGGCCTCAAGGCTTTCCTTTATCTTTTTCAAGGTTTCTTCACTTGTTTCTCTCTCTCACTAACCCGTGACTTCTCTCCTCTATTTCTCTCTCAAATTTCTTTATTTCTCACTCATTTTCTTGCCAAAATCATTCACTCAAATCATTTTTCAGCAATTAAACCTTCAATATTCATCATTCAAACATCATTTTCTTTCTTTCTTCTCCAAATTAACTAATCAAAATCTAAGCTTACCCATTTCTCTTTTTACCATTTTAAGTCATGTTTAATCAATCTTTACTCAAACCACGACCATATCTTGCCTCAAATCATCTCTAGGATTAATTTTCTTGCTTCAAAAATACTCATTTCACTCAAAATCTTAGAAATCCGAATTTAATTTTTTAAGCTTGTTCTTGTTTCAATCATAGTGGGTAGTGAGATATCTAAGGGAAAGCAAATATCTAAGAAAGGAAAGGAGAACTATGAAGATAATCTGAAGTTTATAATGGCTCATCTACCAACTATATCTCTTCAGAAATGCTTTATTGATCTTTTCATGTCAAGGTCGGTAATTACTCCACATTTAGTCAATCTTCATAATTTGGATAATTTATGTATTTGTGATAAATCTCTTAGTGCTTTGCTTGTTGCAATAGGATGGAAGAATACTTTAGTCATTAAAGAACCATATTATGAGAATTTATTTTGAGTTTTCTATTCGAATATGGTTATTTTTTTGCAATCTTTAAATAGAGTTATTACAAATATGGGGGGAATTCTTATTGAATTTGATGTTGATGATTTAAATTGGATTCTTAGAACTCCTAATGAAGGATTAGAGGTGTACATTGCTAGAAGTCAACTTCATTATTCTTGGAATTCCGTTGAGGATGCTATTAGAAAAATTTATAGACGTTCCGATTTATCCTTCGATTTTTGTAAGTCCTCCTTAAAATCCCAAGCCTTACTACTTCAAATGAGAATATTCAATTATGTTCTTCAACTTGTAATAAGTCCTAGGGGTGGACATAGAGTTAAAGTTACTCATTTAGATGTTGCTTTACTGGATTGTATTTTTGAAAGTAGGGTGTTGAATGTTGGATATATCATCCTTCAACATATATTGAGTGTTTCAAATTTTTCAAATCGAAAACTTCCTTATGGTAGTATTATCATTCGTATTCTCAAACACTTTCATGTTTCTTAACCGAACTAATATTTTTAAGTCCTAAGGAATTATGAGATAATGCTATAGTAAATTTGAGATTTGTCTTTGAAAGTGATTAGTGGTATAAAGATAAAAGACTCAAAAAGAAAGTTTCTGCACTTGCCCCTCCAAATCATCTATTCTTTAATGATGTTCTTGATCAAGATGAGCTCCCTGATCTTAGTGCTCTATAGCACTTATATCCTCTACCATCCCCTCATTATACTTTAGCAAATCATGCATTCTTTTTCTGAGTAGCATAACCAACTTAAGTCATAGTTTGAATCTTTTCAAATTCAATCTATTTTCGAACATCAATGCCTCTTTAGGCAGTAGCAGTAGATTCTTGATCAACAACAGCACCTCTTTGCTTAACAACAACAGATTCTTGATGGACAGTAGCAACTTTTTCTGCTCTTACGTTTCCACCACTATCCTCTTCTTCACATCCACCATCTCTATAGTGCTCTGTCTTAGTCATCTTTCACTCTGCACTACATCCTCATATACATTGTTATCTTTATTATACATGCTTATCATGAGGTATTTGGATAATTATGGACATTTGATCTTTATTATTTGGATATATGATTGATGTTTGCTAGATAATATAGATTTTATAACTTTAAGGTTAATTGCATACTTGAGCTTTGTATGTTTCTTGATTAATCACTTATACTTATTTGTCTTTGCAAACGTTTTTAGGAATTTTAATGATAAAAGGGGAGAAATCATATATTTTGAATTCTTTAAGACAGGTAGTATGTATTTTGATCTTAAGGAGTTTGTACATGTTTTTGAAATATTGAAAGAGAGTTTTACAAACCATTATGGATCATATATTAAAGAGAAGTTTATTTTCATATGTTGATTCATGGTACCATGTACTGAGGGAGAGTATAAATGTCAAAATATATGAGATGTTTAATCATAAAAAAAGGGAAGATTATTAATCTAAAGGCTACATATAATGTAATTTTGATGATAACAAACACGTGTCTTAATTGTTTTAATTAATACTATATTTCATATATTCACTGAGTTCTTGAAAAATAGTGTTTATGCAAGTGAATAAAGTAAAATTAATTTCAAGACACCCAACAGATAATGACTTAATCAAGAATAAAGTTTGAAGCTCAACGGACTTATTATTACGACAAAATTCTTGTGAAGCCAGTATGATTTAATTATGCTTGATTTAGCAATTTGTAAAGCTCAAGATCTTAATTAATTAATTATTATTTATTAATCTAAAGACTGGATCATAAATCAATTATCTCATGCAAACTAATTGATTTTTTAAAATATGGACTAAAGTGAAAAAGTTTTGTAATCTTTGATTTTAATAAGTAATATTTTAAATATTAATTTAGATTTATTTACAAAATCAGAAATATTTTTGGTCATATCATAATTTTAGAAAGTTATGAGAATGAGAAGTATTATTTAGAAATTTTAAAATTAGACTTGTTTGCAAGGATTTTTGATATTTCGAGTTATAGTATAATTATAGGAATATTTTGGGTAAAATTATAATTTTATGAGTAGTGGTACTGTAGCAAGTTAAATCTATTTCGAAAATAGATCTGCTTGTAAAGTTTTATAAGTTTTTGAGTCATAATATAATTATAAAAAGTTTTGGATAAAATTATAATTTCATAAACACTGTTAGTATAGCAAATTTTAAATTTAACGGTAACTTCACTATTGGAAACGACTAACTATTTGAATATGGAGGCTAGTCGCTTCGGCACTAAAATTTGCCTATAATGGTTATTTTTTGAGTAAATACTAAAAAAATCTAAATCAAACTCATTTTTAAGCTTTTGAACAACCAAAAACAAGTTCATAAATTATTGATTGAGATTCCAACTTAAAAATCATCATGGATTGAATCTTCATTGAGCTATAATTTATCCATTTACTCTTAAAGAGAGATTTTCTTGTAATAATCTTTAATTTCTTATAAATTTGTGAGTGTATAAGTATGGAAAACACTTGAGTAAAGGGTTTGAGAAATAATCCTTGGATTGTAAAGATTCATGGATACTTTGAAGTTAATTATAACGAATTTAAAGCCTTGGGAGGCTTGAATAGTGAAATCATCGAGTTTGGATAATTTAAAGGCGTGGACGTAGGCGGGATTACCGAACCACGTTAAAATTACTCGTATTTAATTTTTCTTCCCTTACTCTTTTATTTATTGCATTTTATTAAACTTATTATTTTTTAATTTTGTTAGGGTGATTGATTAAATTGTTATGTGGTTTATTTTGATTAAATTTAGAAACTTAATTCACCCTCCCACTTGGGTTGCATAACTAGAATTTCAACTATTTTTTTTTATAAAACCCTAGTTCCTATATAAAGAGAGGTATTTCACAATTGAAAGAGAGCATAACATAGAGCATAAAGTAGAGAAGCAAGATTTAGCTTCATCTCTGGAGAATCCAAATTCGTCATATAATATTGTGTTATTTATTATCTTTTTTCACCTCTTGAAGATTTATATGGTCGTGGATCACTAGACATTAAAAAATTGAAGAGTTGCTATTGATCACTTTGTGAAGTGTCTTAAGGATTTTGGATTAAAGGGGTAGCAATTATTCAAGAGAAGCAGATTCAGTCTAAGGTTGAGTAAGTCGTATGGTCATAAATTATAAATGAGAATCTTAAGTTTAGTAAATCTATAGATTGTAATATCTCAACTTAGTGAATTACTTTTCATTTGGGCATAGTCTCGTAGATGTAGGATTGATTAATTCGAATCACTTAAAAATCTCTGTCATTTATTTTTTGTAATTTATTGCGTTTTTGAGAAATTAATATTTTTTACGCAGATGAATAGTAATAGTGAACAGTTACTATGAACAGTAATATGTGAATAATGATCTATAAGCAGTGTATTTTAGAATTAATTAAATTGTTAATTTCAGATTCTTAATTACCTATATTTAATTGAGATAGATCTAAAATCCTTTCAATTGGTATCAGAGCAGGACACTAACTGTTTATTTGGTGAGATTCTTGGAATCTAGATTTATTTTGTAGTATGAGTTTGCAAAGAAAGTGAGGCTTTGTGAGCCGTCCTCCTATATTAGATGGGATAAATTATGCTTATTGGAAGCAAAGAATGAAAATCTATTTGACAACAATTGATGAAAGAGTTTGGCAATGTGTGCTCACTAGATATACTCCACCTATCAAAATTGATGAAGATGGTGTTGAATCTCCCAAGCTAGTTAGGGAATGATCCAATAATGAGCTTGAAACATCTTGATATAATGCAAAAAGACTTAATGCCATTGTCAATGGAGTTAATGTGTTTCAACACCAACCAATTTCTATATGCAAGACATATAAAATTATTTAGGATATACTCAAGTTGTTTTGATGGTGACAATACAGTAAAATGTTCTTAACTTTAGAAACTTATATTTGATTTTGAAACCTGAAAATGCATGAACATGACATATTTGAATTTAATTCTAGAATCCTTACTATGGTTAATAATTTGTTTACTCTTGGTAAACATATTTCGAAAGAAAAAATTTGTATGAAAATCTTAAGATCTATTCATCCTAGGTATCATCCTAAAATTTTGGCCATTAAAGAATACATTGATATGTTTGCCATGACTAAAGGTTCACTTATAGGAAAATTGATAGCCTATAAGACTAACTACTTGAGTTAGAATCCCAAGAAAGAAAAAAGGTATTGCATTTCAGGCTGAAACAGAGGCTCCTGTCACTAAATCAAGTGAAGATGATGAACCATATTTGTACATGGATAATTCACTTGTAGTCATTACAAAGAACCTTAAGAAGATGTTGAAAAAGAAGAACTTTAACAAACCAAAGAAGACTTACATCAGTGGCTCTTATGGCTAAAAAAGGTTCTTCTAATTCTAATTTTAAATTGTTTGATTTTAACAAACTTGAAGGTACTCGATGCAGAGAATGTAGAGGCATAGGACACATACAAGCACAATTTGTTAACAATTTTATAAAAATGAAAGCAATGCCATCCATTGATAAAGAAAATCTTGTTGGAGGGATGGTTGTCTATGATGATGGCAGTAAACAAGAATTAAGCATTAGAGATGTATCCACATCAGAAGCTTTGTACTTAACTTTTTACAAGGAAGACACTAATTCCTATCTTGACACAATTGTAAAACATGCTAACAAGAATAGTAATTCAGATAGCGAGGTCTGTGACATTGATATAAATGACAAGAAAGCTTTTTATGAAATCTATAAGATAATGTTCGCTAATTAAGAAAAAGTCTACAATGAGAATGTAACCTTAATGACTTAAGTATCCAAGCTTTTGGATGATAAGGTAAGACTTGAAAGTGAGGTAATTCATTATAAGTTTTTGCTTGCTGACAAAGAAAATCAATTGCTAGTAATGACTATAGAATTAGAACACTCCAAAAAGTCACTTAAAATAATGAATTTTCAAAAATCATAAGTTAGACCATATCTTATCAATTGGCAAGACCAACTAAAATCATCATGGTATTGAATATCAAGATAGGAAGAGTCAAATTCTCAAGGTGTGTTTGTTAAAGCTTCTCAAGTTATAGCTTCTCCACCAAATATCTCTAAAAGAATAAGGTTGTTGCATACTTTTTATCAATTTGTTAAGGTAAGAACAACAAGTTTATTTCTACTTGTTATTTTTACCATTTAAAAGGATATATAAGACGTAATCGCTTCAAATTCATAAAATATATAAAAAAAGATTATGTTCTTTAATTATTCTTATAGAAAATCAAGGATGACAACTAGACCTAAGGTTGAGACAAGTAAAAATAAATCCAGAATCAGTTAGATAAGTAAGACTGATTATAAGGCTTACCTTTCCTTTATTTCCTCAAGAACTTGTACTACTAACTTTTGGTACTTTGATAGCAGTTGTTCTAGACACATGAAAGGTGATAAAGTACCTTGATCAACTATAAAAAATTAGATTGAGAAAACATGACTTTTGCTGATGGCATAAAAGTCGTGTTCTTAGAAAAGGAACATTGACTATGGAAGGCTTTTCAAAACTTGACAATGCTCTACATGTGGAGGATCTCAAAGCAAATCTGCTTAGTATTAGTCAAATTTGTATAAAAATTTATTGGTCAATTTTGATAGGAACAAACATAATATTTTTTATGTTGATAGAAATTTCATTTTGGAAGGACATTGATCATCTGATCATTGTAATAAATTAATTAGCTTCATTATTTGTCATAAGACCACTCTTGATGACATAGATTTATGGCATCAAAAGTTGGGTCACGTGAACTACAAACTACTGATTAGAATTGTAAAAACATATGCTGTAAAAGGAGTTTCAATACTTAAAAAGAAATAACGTGGAATATATGGTTCATGTCATTCTGAGAAACAACAAAGGGTGTTGCATAAAGCCATTTAGGATAGAGGAAGATCGAAGGTGCTGCAACTACTTCATATGGACCTTATGGCACTAATACAGGATGAAAGTTTGGTTGGAAAAAATTACGTGTTATGGAAATTTTATTGAATTCACAAGTGCACGAATTTATTGTAAAATAGATTAATGATGACTCTCTTAATCCCACGAGGAGATGGATTTTAATTACGTGTAAAATTAATTTTCAAAATAGGTGGTTGAATTGTGGTGAAATTAATATAGATGATGTTAAAATTCAAATTGAAATAGCGATAATAAATTAAAGTAGCAACTATTCTAATAAGGCGTTTTACACATCTGGATTCGCATCAATTAGTATCATTTAAATTATTAGAGGGATGTCTACTCCCATGAACCACATTCTGATTAATATACTGTTAAGGACTTATTATGCAAAACAGTAATAATTGTGTTATTACTATCTGTCAATGAAAAGTCAAAACATTCACAGAAATTAGAGGGAAAGAGAAAATAAATTTACTAAATTAATCCCATGGAACATGTTGAAACTTCACCTTCAACCAAAATTTGAAAGAAAATTAACTATTTACATTTGAATTAAGGGCAAAATAGAAATTTTACTCAAATATATAGAAAATACAAGATAAACAAAGAATTAAAGAAAACGGAGTCAAAAAATAAATTCAGCAGTATCAAATTAGGGGGAGAGCTCCCTTTTATAGATATAATGAGTAAATTATGATTATTAAATTGAAACAATTTAGATGTTCAGGATTGCATCACATGACAAGTTTTGATTGGTTTGAACACATCATCAGGGCTATCATTGCGTGTGTATATATATACCGTCACATGACAAGTTTTGATTGGTTTGAACACATCATCAGGGCTATCATTGCGTGTGTATATATATACCGTACATATATTTTCCCGATCCATTAACATGTTGCCACACCATCGGTCAAAACTCATAAACATTTTAGTTCAATAGGATTGTGACACATCACCATTCAAAACCACAAAAGTAGTCAATGCAACCTAAGCAGTTAGTGCCATATCATTCGTCTAATCAAATGCTATCATATCATTGGTCGATGCTACGTTATCCATGTCATTGGTCAATATATATTAACAGTGTCGTGAACAGTATTATGAACAATATCATACATGTGAACAGTACCAGTTATACTTTTATACTCCTCCTAAGATTTCTGATTGTCCTAAGTTTAGATTTGTTGTCTATTTTGTCATCTGATATCTCATTTATTATAAAATGACCATGATGCCCTTAAAATACATAAAATACTTAATTATAATAAAACACACATAATTAAAATCACAAAAAACTTACATATATAAAAGTAGGAGCATTAGTGCAATTTGGAGTATAAAATGACACTTTTTTTCTTTATAAATATGCATTTTTTAACACTCACTATACTCCCAACCAGCTTATTACTAGTCCCTAGCAAATTAAGAGAAAACTAATTCAAACCTAAATTTTTTTTGTTAAATAATCGTGTTTATTTAATCAAACAATGATAATAATAAAAGAAAAGTAAGTATTATCTCCAATCTTTAAAAAATATCACTCCTAAATCAACCATTCACATGAATCAGTCTAGTAGACTTTATCACGACTATTGTAATCAAGCTGCTTTCAAAAATGATATATCAATACCCCAAAATCTCACCGGTAGTGACAATCTCATAAAAAAATTAAACTTAATAACAATTGTCACTCTTATGAATAATAAATGAAGAGAAAATAATAAAGAAGTAATATCACACACTCTCACTAAGATGAAATAAATATGCTCATAGCTTAGAAATAATATGATCTTAATTCAAAATTTGAGTCAGACCAATATATTTATTTATTTATTTCTCTTTTTTATTATTATTTTTATGCATCACTATATCTTTCAGCTCATATAATAAGCTTCTACTTGAAACTATAGTTTCCTAAAATCAAGAAAGACTTTTATTATGATATAATATAGGTTAGGGACATGGCGAACAAAGGAGAAAAAATAGAGATAAACAAAATATATGTTTGAGAAAAAGTAAAGATTTTTCCTAGAGATTGCAAGATATATATATATATTTGAATTTTTTCTTTTCTTTTTTTTTTTGCACAACTTTATTGAACAAAATAACTATTTATATTTTTCTCAAACGTAAATGGGTGATGGAACTTGTACGACATCAAATGGCATTCCAAATCGAAGTTGTGTCAAGATGATAAGTTAACAAAGAAAAGATATGTATATATATATATATATAGCTTTAAAGGGTTAACTATGGATATTGACAAAAGGAATGGGTAGAAAGGCCCAAATGGGTCAAAAATGACCTTTCCGTCATTTTTTAGAGGTTTAAGTAATCTTCTATATCTATTATTTAGATAAATTTTCAGATGTAGTAATACATATTTTTTTCTTTTGTTTTTTTATAGAAGGTTGACTTAAAAAGAAATTTAGAAATCGTGAATAAAATAATAAACTACTAAACTGTATAAAGAATGGGTAAATGAGGTTATTCTTCAAGAAAATAAAAGAGTTAAGAACTCATTTAGAATTTATTATGACATATATATTCCTTCAAGCAACTCATATTTTTGCCTTCCACATCAACATGTAGAGTAACAAACATGGTGTAACATAACTCAAGACTAAAGATAATATAAATACTAAACTTTAAAAGTCATCATGTCATTTGAAGTTATAAGATCAATTTTTTTTAGAAAAATTATAAAGATGCATTTCTAAAGTCACTATATTTCATATTTAACCATCCTCGAGCCAAAACGTTGAAAGTATATATTTATAAAAGAGAAATTAAAAATTAAAAAGATCACGCTTAAAATAAAGGTTAATAGTAAGAAAATGTTTGATTTTTTTTTAACACTACACTCCATATTCAACATCTTCTACTAAAAGGTTAGCCATGGTTGGTTTCTACAATAAAAATTAGTTAAAACTTTACTAAGATTGAGGTATTTTATAATTCGTCAATTATTCCTTCTCCTCGACCAGAACGAAATATTGTCTTCAATGTTTTAAAGGACAAAAGTAGAGATTAAAATGCATCATCTGGGTGTTGCAATACAGAAAAAAATATTTATAAGCGGAGAGTTGAATCTAATTTATACTTCTTACTATGGCTACTGTTACCATCATTAGTTGGCCACTCTAACACTAAAGTCCTAGAATATGGCTATAGTTTATAAGCTTGTAATAGATTAAGTAGTTCATTAGCAGTGTGAGTATAAATAAATATTTTTTTCTACTATGGAAGGAATGAAATAGTTTTTTATTGTATGGTTAAGAAATGCGATAAATCCATCATAAAAGTTAGACATTTCACAAACCAATGGGTTTCTGATGAATGTTAAGATGGGCGCAAGATGCTAATATGATTAGTACCTCTGGAGTTGCAAGATCTCTTGGTAGAAAAATAAAAGCATTAGTATGATTTAGCATTTCAATTATTCTCTCTTACATACTGTTGAGTACTAAAAAATATATATTTATAGAGGAGAAAATTGTTATTTTACACTTTAACTTCTACTAACTTCTTTACTTTTATGTATTAAAGTTCTTGTAATTTTAATTATGTGTGTTTTATTATAATTAAGTATTTTACATATTTTAGGGACATCATGGTTACTTCGTAATAAATTAGACATCGGATGACAAAACAGACAGTAAATTTGAACTCAGAACAGTCGAAACCATAGGAGGAGTATCAAAATATAAATGTCACTATTCACTTATACAATATTGTTCACATGAATAGTACTATTCACGATACTATTCACGATACTATTCATGACACTATTTATATATACTGTACGATGACGTGACATTAACCGATGACGTGGCGTTGACCGATGATATGACACCAACCAATGACGTGCCAGTATTTGATTAGATGAATGATGTAGTATTAACTGATTACGTAGGATTAACTGATGACATAGCTTGATTGATGAAGTGTAACAATCTTATTGGATAAAAATATTTATACATTGTTGACCGATGACGTGACGGTATGTCAATGGATTAGAAAAATGTGACGGTATGTCAATGGATTAGAAAAACGTGCATATGGTAAATGTATATATATAGGATAATAGCCCTGATGATGTGTTCAAATCAATCAGAACTTGCCACGTGATGCAATCCTGTGCATCCAAATTATTTTAATCCAATTGCCATAATTTACTAGTTGTATCTATAAAAAGAAGGCTCTCCCCTTTAATTTGATACGCTGAGTTCATTTTTTAGCTTTATTTTCTAAAATTCCTTCTTTATCTTGTATTTTCTTTATATTTTAGTAAAATTCTCATTTTATTTCTAGTTTAAATACAAGTAACTAATATTCTTTCAGGCTTGGGTTGAAGGTAAAGTCTCAACATGCTCCATAGGCTTAATTAGTAAATTTATTTTATTTTTCTCTCTAATTTTTGTGGATGTTTGGCACAATAAGTTTTTATAACTATATTAATTAGAGCATGGTTCATAAAGAGTGGATTTCCCCTTCATGATTTAATTGGTGTTAATAAAGAATATTGATTCTTGGAGTATGTTGATGTAGATCCAGATACCCAAGTGCTTTTTATAACAGGTACATTTTTAATTATTCCCGCCATTTTAATTCAAAATTTAGGATAAATTTATCATAATTTAACTACTCACTTACAAAGTTAATCCATTACATAATTAAAATCCACCTCCTCTTGGGATCGACACTCCTCACTATTAATCTATTCTATAATAGATTTGTGCATTTGCAAATTCAATAAAATTTATACAACACATACTTGAGATGGCTAACTCTTCTTTATTGGGTGAGTTAGACAAATAGCCTAAAGATTTTAAGGTTGTTAGGATGATGCTTAGCACTTGGTTTGCTTTGATATAAGCGACTTTTGAGACTATATTTAATAATCCTCGATCACCTCCTTCATAAATCAAATGTAATTTTCTAGTTGCTATGGTGTCTTAATAAATTCTTTATATTTGACCAAGATCTAAGGTTGTCTTAATAAATTCTTTATATTCACATAATTAAACCCAGATGGCACACAAATATTTTTGAATTGGTTATTGTGAGTGCTACTATTGGGATACACAAAAATAATTGGTGAGTGCCTTAACAAAAAGTCATATTTAATTATCTTGGTAACAATGGTTCACAGGTGTAAATAAGGTAGCATGTCTATGTTAAATAACGCGGAAACACATGGCTCGAAAGTAAAGAAAAAAAAAGTAAAAAGAGAAAACAAACAATGATAACATGAAATTATTAAAGACAAAAATGCAAATGATCAAACAATAATGAAATAAACTAACATTGAAATAAAAAAAATATTTACAAGTAGTTGCGACTATGGCTCATATATTCTTCTGGTTTTATTTCTAAAAACGGTTTGAACGCACTTATAGGTTGAGTGTAGGTTTCTCATTCAGTTTTCTTACAAACTGGTAAACATGCCATTTATAGTCAGATTCTCGATATTATATCTTGCACACTCTTTCTAAAATAATGGCTATAACTAAAGTATTACTCTTTGTATGTATCCACTGGATTTGTTTCAAGAGATAAAATAATTTCATCTAATGACTCTTTATTCAAGTCATCCCTAATGAATTAAATCTTGTCTTCCTAATTATCAAACACTATTCTTGAAGAACACGAGTTTTTATTGCATATCATTCTGACACACTTATAACAAACATTAGAGAGCTTTTGAGCTCTTCGTTTTCTTGAATAATTTCCTTTACCACAACCAGACATATATGCGATAAATTTACAAGGCAACTCACTTGTCAATCACACTTTTGCTTTGATTATCCATATAATATCGATAGGGATGTTATTCTTTGTAAGCAATTGTATGTGCTCGTACTGAGCTTCATATATGGTAATGAGGGAATTCTAAGGAAGTGAAGAAAATTGCTTGTGAAGCTTTGCTAAGATCGCATCTCTGTTCATGTCTTCAACTGAAAATATCAGTTATTATGAAAAATTAAAGTAACCGACATTGATTGTCACAGAGTACTATTATCCGTCACTTAATTAGGGTGACAAATTATAACATACCAAGGAAAAGAAAAAAATCTAGCAAAAACCCAACACACGTAAAGGCAAATAAAAAAAATACAATAAAAAAATATTAACTTACCATCGTCCTCATAATAAGTTTATCTCAAGCTTTCTTTTTTTTTTGGTAAGGTCATGACGGCTTTGACCTCTCTATGCTGTTGGGGTGAACTGGTACTTGCTTTATGCACTCCTTTAGGATTCGACACTGGTTCACTTAGAAAATTTTCTTTCTCAAAAATCATCGCTAGGTTCGAACTGAAAAGGCAAGTTGTCCTACCATCTTCTCGAGCTTAGAAACTAATTGGTTCTATATGTTAAAGTTTGCTCTTATCTCATTTCACAGTTCATAAATGATATGATTTTGTTGCTCAATCGTAGAGTGGGTAGAATTCTTGAAATTTTAGAATGTACCCTCTCATGGTCTGAGTTGAGACTAGTTTGGATTTTGATTGTATAGTCTAAATGGTGGCTGAGAGGCTTGAGGAACTTAAGGAATTTATTACATTTGTAGAGCTGGAGCTATTGGTCCATTTTGTTAGAATCCTTGAGACTATGAAAAATTAAGATGGTCTCTCTATCTAGGATTGTATATGTTAGAGTAATGGTTATAACTTGATGGCTTTCTCTATACATCTATGGCATTGGCTTGATATGCATATAAGTCATGGTTATATGACTCTGTTGGTTTAGCAATTATTCAAGATATGATTTGTTGGGAAAGTCTTTCAACCAACTCTTTGACTTCTTTTATTCTTGAGTTTGACTTACCAATTTGAATTTCATTTACTCCCTTGAATAATTGACTTCGTTGTTAGGAATTATCTATTTGTTACTAGAAGAAATTCAAAATGTTTGATGCATTTTTGGGCATTAGCTCTCCTCTATTTTTTGCCATTAGTCATTCTTACATATTTGACAATAATTCCTCTAAAAAATATTGCTATTGATGCCATTTTTCATACCTATAATATGGATATTTCAAGTCTGTTGAATCATTTCCATGCTTAAAAAAGTTGCTCATTTTCTTTCTAGATGAACTCTGAAAATTTCTTGCTAATACAAATTGGTTTTATGAACTAGAAAGTATTTATTTAAAAATTTTATTACCATCCGTTCCCGTGATATAATATTATTAGCAAGTAATGTATTAAACCATGAACGAGTTTTGTCTTTTAATGAAAATAGGAATAGTTTGAGTTAACTCATCATTTGAAAAATTCTCATATTTAAAAGTTTGACAAATAGCATGAAAATCATTCAAATGATTATATGGGTTCTCATTGTTTAGGCCATAGAATGTTGGGAGAAAACTTAACACCACTAGATTTTAATTTAAAATTCCTAGCAACTACATTTGGATATCAAATATATGATCTATTGAAGTTAGCTAAGGGACTAAAATAGTCTTTATATAGTCTCTCCTGTGGTGGTTCTTGTTGTTATAAATTCATTTCAATTTTATCTTTAATTAGAATGTGTTTGTATGTGCAAAGTGTTTTTTTACAATTCTAAGTCCATAAACTCAAGATTAGGTAATTGTGACCTTCGACCATGCATAAAAAAATAAAAAAAATAAAAAAATACAATAAAAAATAAGAAAAAATTAATAAAAATAAGGAAGAGAGAAAAATTATGATATTAACCTTATCATATTGTTACCACTTTACTGTGAAAATAAACTCAAGTACTAAAAAAAATCAATAAATAGAATAACTAAAAATAAAATAACAAGATATATTATAATGAGAAATGACGTAAAATTAAATTACAGAAATACAAAAAAGAAAAAAAGAAAAAATTAAATTACAGGAATTGCATATTCACTTTTTTAATTTTTTTATTTTTTAATAACAATTTTAAAAGAAAACAACTTAAAAAAATTACTTTAAAAAAATTAACTCTACGAATTATTTAGGATAAATACAAGATAAAATGAAACAATTACTAAGAAAAATAACTTGAAAATTAAATTACAGAAATTTAAGGAAATTACAAAAAAATTGAATTACAAAATTTAAAGAGATTTAAATTACAGAAATTTTTTTAATAAAAAAAGTACAAGAGAACAACTAAAGAAATAAATTTACGAAAATTAATTCAGAAAATTAAAATAATTTGCCTCCCCAGCGATAGAGCCAAAAACTTATTGTTCAATTTTTTTTAATTCGCAAATACACGAATCTATTTTAAAATAGATTAATGATGACAAGTATCGATCTTATAAAGAAATAGATTTTCATTACATATAAAATTAAATTTCTAAATAGGTGGTTGAATTGTGGTGAAATTAACTTAGAAGATATTAAAATTCAAATTGAAATAGCGGGAATAAATTAAAGTAGCAATTATTATAATGAGGCACTTTAGGTATCTGGATTTCCATCAACATGCACTAAGGTTTGATATTCATTATTAATACCACTGAAATCATGAGAGGAATGTCCACTCTTTATGAACCATTCTCTAATTAATATGGTGCTAAGGCTTATCGTGCCAAACAGTAATAGCTATATTATTACGATCTATTGATAAAAAGTCAAAACATCCATAGAAATTAAGGAGAAAGAGAAAATAAATTTACCAAATTACACCCATGAAACATGTTGAGACTTCACTTTTAACCTAAGCTTAAAAAAAAATTATCTACTTATATTTGAGCTAAGGATAAAATAAAAATTTTACTAAAATACAAAGAAAACATATAATAGAGAAGGAATTAGAGAAAATAAAATAAAAAATAAATTCAGGAGTGTCAAATTACGGGGACAGCCCCTTTCTATAGATACAATACGTAAATTATAGCTATCGGATTGAAACAATTTGAATGTTTAGGATTGCGTCATATGGCAAGTTTTGATTAGTTTAAACACATCATTAGGGCTATCATTCTGCGTATATACATGTACTATACACACTTTTTTCTGATCTACTAACAAGCTACCGCATCATCAGTCAAAACCTCATAAGCATTTTCGTCCAATAGGATCGTGACACATCATCGGTTAAAATCACAGAAGTAGTCAATGCCACGTAAGCAATCAATACCACATCATTTATCTAATCAAATGCTGTCATATCATCAGTCAGTACCATATCATCGGTCAATGCCACATCATTGGTCAATATATGTGAACAATGTTGTAAACAGTATCATAAACAGTACCATACATGTGAACATTGCCAATTATGCTTTTATGTTCCTTCTAAGATTTTTGACTGATTTGAGTTCAGATTTGTTGTCCTTTTTGTCATTCGATATCTTCTTTATCATGAAATAACCATGATGCTCCTAAAATACATAAAATACTTAATTATAATAAACCACACATAATTAAAATCACAAGAAAAAATATTTATGAAACTTGAAGTGTAAAATGATAATCTTTTTCCTTTCTGAATATATATTTTTTAACACTCAATAGTATACATTTATGTGTGTAGATGATTTCTTGAGATATACATGGGTTGTCTTTATTAAATAAAAATCAAATACATTTGATGCGCTTAAAAAATTATGCGAAAATTTTAAAAATGGACAAGATTACAATATTGACAGAATCAGGAGTGATCATTGAAGAGAATTTGAAAACTTTAGTTTTGAAGAATATTATAAGTTACATGGAATTTGTTGAGTGCTAGAAAATATATATTTATAAGAGAAAAAATCGTCATTTTATACTTCAAGTTCTATTAACTTCTTTACTTTTATGTATTCAAGTTTCTGGTTAATTTAATTATGTGTGTTTTATTATAATTAAATATTTTATATATTTTAGGGGCATCATGATTATTTCACAATAATCGAGATATCAGATGATAAAACAGACGACAAATCTGAACTTAGTACGGTCGAAAACCTTATGAGGAGTATAAAAGCATAAATGTCACTGTTCACATATATGGTGCTGTTCACATGTACGATATGGTTCATGATACTATTCATGACACTGTTCATATATACTGTACAATGACATAGCATTGATCAATGATGTGGTACCGAACAATGACGTGACAGCATTTGATTGGAGGAATGATATGGTAATAATTGATTATGTGACGTTAACTGATGATGTGGCTTGATTGATGAGGTGTCACAATCTTATTGAATAAAAATATTATGTATTATTGATCGATGATGTGGTAGTATATTAGTAAAAGAAAAACGTGGGTACAATATATGCATAGACACGGGATAATAGCCGTGATGATATGTTCAAACCAATCAGAACTTGCCACGTAGCGCAATTCTGTGTATCCAAATTATTTTAATTCGATAGTTATGATTTACTCATTATATCTATAAAAGGAGGGCTCCCTCCTAATTTGACACTCCTGAGTTCATTTTTTAGCTCCATTTTTTGAAATTCCTTCTCTATCTTGTATTTTCTTTGTATTTTAATAAAATTTTCATTTTATCTCTAATTCAAATATGAGTAGCTAATTTCTTTCAAGCTTGGGTTGAAGGTGAAGTCTCAATATGTTCTATGGGCTTAATTGGTAAATTTATTTTATTTTTTCCTATAATTTCTATGGATGTTTTGATTTTTCATTGATAGATAGTAATAATACAGTTATTATTATTTAGCACGATAAACCTTTAGCACCATATTAATTAGAGCGTGGTTCATGAGAAGTGAATTTCCTCCTCATAATTTAATTAGCATTAATAAGAAATATTGAGCCCTGGAGAATATTGATGTAGATCGATACCCAAGTGCTTTATTATAACAGTTGTATTTTTAATTATTTCCGCCATTTAATTCAAAATTTCGGATAATTTATCATAATTTAACCACTCACTTAAAAAGTTAATTCAACACATAATTAACATCCACTTTCTTGTGGAATCGACACTCATCACCATTAATCTATTCTACAGTAGATTCGTTCACTTGTGAGTTCAATAAAATTTGCACAATAAGTTTTTAGCGCCGTTGCTGAGGAGGTAAGTATTTAAATTTGTTGAATTAATTTTTTTATTTTTTATTTTCTTGTATTTTCTTTTCTTATAAAAAATAATAATTCTTTAATTTAAATTTCTTTAAATTTTTATAATTTAATTTTTACATTACTTTTCTTTATAATTTTTTTATTTATCTTGTTAATTTATTTTAATTAATTCGTATAATTAATTCATAAGATTTATTTTTTAAGTGAATTTTTTCTGTTGTTTTCTTTTAAATTTATTTAAAAAATTAAAAAAAGAAAAAAATTAAAAAATTAAAAAAAGTGAATCTGTAATTTAATTTTTATAATTTTTTTTTCTTTAAATTTCAATAATTTAATTTATTTGTAATTTCTTTAAAGTTCTATGATTTAATTTTAAGTTATTTTTCTTTGTAATTTTTTTTGTTTAGTTTATTAATTTATTAATTCATAGAATTAATTTTTTTATAATTGCTTTCTTTTAAATTTTTTTTTTTAAAAAGTGAATCTGCAATTCCTTTAATTTAATTTCTTTTCTTTTTTCTTCTTTATATTTCTGTAATTTAATTTTTTATTTTTTGTATTAATTTATCTTTTAATTTTATTTTTAGTTAATCGATTTATTGTATTTCTTTTAGCACTTGAGTTTATTTTTATAGTAAAGTGGTAACTACATGAGAAGGTTAGTATTGTAATTTCTTTTTCTTCTTTATTTTATTAATTTTATTCTCTTTTTCTTGTTGCATTTTTCATTATATTTTTTTATATATTGTCGAAGGTAGCAATTACCTAAATTTGAACCTATAGATTTAGAAATGAAAAAAACACTTCACACACACAAACACATCGCATTTAAAAATAAAATTAAAATAGATTTACAACAGCAAGAACCACCATAGGAGAGATCATTTAAAGATTATTCTAGTTTTTTAGTTAATTTGAGCAGACCATGTATACGATACCTAAATATAACTGCCAGGAGTTTTGAATTAAAATATAGTGTGTTAAATTGTCTCCTCATATTTTATGTCTTAGAAAATGAAGACCCATATAATCATTTGAATAATTTTCATGCTGTTTGTCAAACTTTTAAATATGAAAAATTTTCAAATGATAATTTTAAAATCAAACTATTTCTATTTTCTTTAAAGGATAGAGCTCGTTCATGGTTTAATACATTGCATACTAATAGCATTATACCAGGGGAATAAATAGTCACAAAATTTTCAGAGTTCATCTAAAGAGAAGACGAACAGTTTTTTAAAGCATGAAAGTGATTCAACGGGCTACCCTTGAAATGTTCACATTATGGATATGAAAAATGGCACCAATGCCAATACTTTTTGGAGGGATTATTGCCAAATGTGCAACAATGGCTAATGGCAACAAGTGGAGGAGAACTAATGTTTAAAAGTGCATAAAAAATTTAGAATTTCTTCCAACGACAAGCTGATAATTCCCAACAACAGAGTCGGTTATTCAGGAACAATAAAAGAATTAAAGGAGTGAATAAGGTCTAAGTTGGCGAGTCAAGCTCAGGAATCAAAGAATTCAAAGAAATGGTTGAAGGAATTACCCAACAAATAGCATCTTTAATAGTTGCTAAATCAACAGAACCGCATGGCCATAACTCATACCTAGATCAAGTTAATGTCATAGGTATAATGAGAAAACCATCAAACATGTATAACCTTGGATGGAGAGACCACCATAATTTTTCATGGTCTCAAGGATTTTAATAGAATGGACCAACAACTCCAATTCCACCAATACAATCAATTCCTTAAGTTCCACAAGCCTCACAGCCACCATTTAGACCTTATTATCAGAACTCAAATTATTCTTAACCTAGACCATGGGAGGATGCATTCTAGAATTTTAAGAATTCTACCTACTCTACAATTGGGCAACAAAACTGCACCATTGATAGACTATGAAATGAAATGAGAGCAGGCTTCAACATACAGACCTAATCAAATTTAAACCTTAAGAAGATAGTAAGCCAGCTTGCCTCTTTAGTTCAAACCCTAGCAATGACTATTGAGAAAGACAAATTCTTAAGTCAACCAATGCCAAACCCTAAATGAGTGCATAAAGTAAGTGTCAGTTTACCTCAGCAACATAAAATGGTCACAACCATCGTAACCCTACGAAAGAGAAAAGAAGTAGACAACAAAGTAGAGATGTCGGTGACCAAAACAACTTAAATTATACCTATAAATACTGAAGACTCATCATCAGAAGAGAAAAAAGAAACCAAACCACGAGAGTATGTTTCTAAAGCTCAATTTTCCTAGAGGTTAGCTTAATCAAAGAAGGAAAAATCTATAGGTGAGATTTTTGAAATTTTCAAACAGGTAAGTATTAACATCCTTTTGCTTGATGCTATAAAACAAGTGTCATCTTATGCCAAGTTTCTTAAAGATCTTTGTACTAAAAAGAGAAATGTTTATGTTCAAAAGAAGGCATTTTTAACAGAAAATATTAGTTCTATAATCCAACACAAAATTCCTCTAAAATTCAAAGACCCAAGCTCCCCTATTATTTCATATAGTATAAGGAATCACACAATTGAAAATACTTTGTTGGACTTAGGAGCTAGTGTTAATTTATTGTCTTACTCAGTGTTTGTGAAACTTAAAATGGGAGAATTACACCAAACTCTAATGGTATTGCATCTTGCAGATCGATCCACAGAAATACCTCATGGTATTGTAAAGGATGTACTTATCTAGGTAGATAAGTTTTATTTTCCTATTGATTTTATTGTAATTGACACTCAGCTAGTGCAGGATTCAAATAAGCACATTCCCATTATCTTAGGCCGTCTATTCTTGGAAACTATTGATGCTCACATTCAATACAAGACTAGAAATATGTATTGTCATTTGGCAATATAATCATGGAACTAAATATTTTCAACATTGCCAAACAACCTCACAACAAATGATGAAATTGTAGATGTAGATTTAATTGATTAATAAGTTGATCATACTTTTCTTTTAAACCTTAGTGATGACCCTTTACTAACATGTTTAACTCATTTGGTTTGGATTTTAATATTGACAAATTGATTGATGAGGTTAATGCCTTATTGGATTCATCACCATGCATGGATATTGATAAATGGAAGATAAAGATAGAGTAATTGGCACCATCAAGAGAAAATCTCATCTCATCATCAGAATCACTGCCAAAGATTGAGCTCAAATCTTCACCTGACTCTTTGAATTCTACATTCCTAATAGAAGAAAAAAAATATTGTTAGAAATCATCTCATATTCTCTCGATGACAAATAGAAGAATACAAACATCATTAACCCCATCTTTGATTCAAGAAGGAGGATACAATTGATAAAACCAAAAAAGATTCGTAACGATAAAAATGCTAAGGGCTATAAAAAGTGAATGAAAATCTTTCATGACAAGCGGAGCATGAGAAAATCTTTCACACTAGGTCAAAAAGTATTTTTATTCAATTTTCACAGGCACGTTTCTCTAACTAAGTTACGTTCTCGGGGTCTGGTTCATTTACTGATCATACTGTTTCTCCATATGAAGCCATTAAATTTAATAATCCAAGGAACGATATAAAATTTAAAGTTAATGATCAGAAAAGTAAATTCATATCCAACCATAAGGAGAAAACAGCACAAAAGATTTAGGTGACCTGACATTTTTTTCTTTTTATTTCTTTTCAATTTTCTTTTCTATTTTTAATTACTTTTGCATAATTGTGTTTGTTTACTTATTAAGTTTTCTCTTATTTTCTCATGAATACCTTAATTAAAAAGCATCTCTTCAACATTCTTAGACAGTTTTGACGTATGCAATCTCATCTTAGAGGTCAGATACAATTTTGTAAAACATATTGTATCTAGAAGCTACAACCACCAGAGTTAGTAGCCCATGTTCAGGATTCAGAAGGAGGTCTCAAAGAAATTAAGAGAGGCATTTACAACATCCAATTAGAGCTTGAGGTAATTCAATAAGAAGACGATAGTAAGTTAATATTTTTTTATTATTGTGTGTTATTTTTTATTTGCCTTTACGCATGTTGTGTTTTTGCTATATTTTTTTTCTTTGGTGTGTTATCACTTTTCACATTGGTTAAGTAGTGGATAACTGTACTCTGTGACAATCAACGTTGGTTACTTTAGTTTTCCATAAAAACTAATATTTTGAGTTGAAGGCATGGAAAAAAATACGATCTTAGCAAAGCTTCACAAGCGATTTTCTTCACTTCCTCATAATGCTCTTCTCACCATCTATAAAGCTCAGTTAGAATGCATGCGATTGCTTATGAAAAGTCACATCCCTACTGACATTCGATGGATAATCAAAGCCAAAGTGTGGTTGACAGATAAGTTACCTCCTAGATTTATTGCATACATGCCTAGTTGTGGTAAAGAAATAATTCAAGAAAACAAAAAGCTCGAAAGCTCTCTAATATTTGTCATAAGTTACTAGAATAAGATGCGATAAAAAGCGATGTTCTTTAGGAATGTTGTCTATTGAGTATTAGAAAGTGTATATTTATAAAGGAAAAAATCATCATTTTACACTTCAAGTCTCACTAACATTGCTACTTTTATTTATTTAAGTATTTTGTTGTTTAATTATATGTGTTTTATTATAATTATGTATTTTATGCATTTTAAGGGCATCACGATCGTTTCACAATGAACGAGTGATCAGACAGCAAAACGGACGTCATATTTGGATCAGGACGGTCGAAAACCTTAAGAGGAGCATAAAAGAAAAAATGTCGCTGTTCACATATACGGAACTGTTCATGGTACTGTTCACGACATTGTTCATATATATTGACCGATGACATGGCATTGACCGATGATGTGGCATCTATCTATGATGTGGTAATATTTGATTGGATAAATTATGTGGCATTGACTGCTTATTTGGCGTTGACCGATGACGTTACATTGACTGATGATGTGTCACGATCTTATTGGGCTAAATTTCTTATGTATTGTGGATCAATGACGTGGTAGCATCTCAATGGAGCAAAAATCGTGTGTATGGTACATGCACATACATGAGATTATTTACTATTCAAATAGTGTTACTGTATAAATAGCGACCGTTACTGTTCAAACGTTGATTGTTAACTGTTGACTGATGACGTGGCGCAATCCTAAGTGTCTGAACTGTTTTTAATCCGATGGTCATGATTCACTCAATTTATCTATAAAAAGGGGGCTCTCCTCCCCTAATTGGACATCCCTTAATTCATTTTTAAGCTTAGATTTCTGAAATTCCTTCTCTTTCTTGTAGTTTCTTTATATTTTAGTAAAATTTCCTTTTTATCCCTAGTTAAAATATGAGTAGCTAATTTTCTTTTAAGTTTGGGTTGAAGGTGAAGTCTTAACATGTTCCATGGGCTTAAAATATTAAGGACAATGTTTTGTTTTGGTTGGAGGGAAGGAATAGTTAATAATTATGGAATGTCTTAATCTTGATAAAGTTTTTACCAATTTTTATTATAGAACTAATTGTGGTTAACTTTTTATGTCGAAGATAGATGAATATAGAGTGTAGTGACTCTAAAAATGTATCTTTTTAGTTTAAAAGTTAAAAAAAATTACTTTTCAGTTATTTTTTATGCTTCATTTTGAGTGTGATTTTTTTAACTTCCCTTTTCTAATTTCTCCTTCACAAATATACACTTTTAAAACTTTAAGTTGAAGATGGCTGAATATGGAATGTCATAATTTTAGAAACACATCTTCTTAATTTCCTTTTTTTAACTAAAAAAAATTTTAAAAATATATTTTGTATTCTTTTGACATGATGACTTTCAAATTTTAGTATTTTTATTATCTTTGGTCTTGAGTTTTGTTACACCATATTTCCTACACCATATTATTTTTAAGCTGTGGGCATATTTATTTCACTTGGTGAGAGTGTGTGATATTACTTTAATATTTTCTCTCTATTTACCATTTATAGGAGTGACCACTATTATTGGGTTCAATTTCTTTGTGAGAGTGTTACTTGTTGAGTGTTAGAAAGTGTATATTTATAAAGGAGAAAATCCTTATTTTACACTTTAAGTCTCACTAACATTGCTACTTTTATTTATTTAAGTATTTTGTTATGTAATTATATGTGTTTTATTATAATTATGTATTTAATGTATTTTAGGGGCATCGTAATCATTTCACAATGAACGAGTGATCAGACAGCAAAATGAACGTCATATTTGGACTCAAGATGGTCGAAAACCTTAAGAGGAGCATTAAAAACGAACGTCATATTTGGATTTAGGATGGTATTATTCACAAAATCGCTTTTTACACCTTTGCTCATGTATACGGACAGATGATGTGGCAACTACCTATGACGTGACAGTATCTGATTGGATGAATTATGTGGTATTGATTGCTTATGTGGCATTGACTGATGACATGGCCTTGACTGATGATGTGTCACAATTTTATTGATTTTCTAATTGGATCAATGACATAATATGGAAAAATTATTTACATGCGCATACATGGGATTATTTACTATTCAAAGTTCTTGGCAAATGTTGACTGATTGACACTATTGATTGATGACGATGATTCGGATCCGAATCTTTTTTAATCCGATGATCATGATTCACTTGTATCTATAAAAATTTTTAATACATTCATTTTTAATTAAATTCCTTCTCCTTCATTTTTCTTTGTAAATAAAATTTCCTTTTTTATCCTTAGTTAAAATATTAGCTAATTTCTTTTGACAAAAAGTCTACCATAAATTTAATTTATTTCTCTTCCCCTCTAATATTTATGGTTATTTTAAAAATAATTAATTCTCTTGTCTAGAATTATTTAAATCAACCTCCTCACCATACTTAGTGGAGAGTGGTTCATGAGGTGTGGAATCCCCCCTTATGATTTAATTGGTATTAATATGGAATATTTAGCCCATGGAGCATGTTGATGCGGATCCGGATATCCAAATGCTTTATTATAACAATTTCATTCTTAATTATTCCCGCCATTTTAATTCAAAATTTAAGATAAAATTACCATAATTTAATTTTTCCCATTAAAAGAAAATTAATTTAGGATCGACATGACCACCATTAATCTATTCTACAATAGATTCATGGTAAAATTATTTTAATTTGTTGAATTAATTTTTTTTGTTTTCTTGTATTTTTTTATAAAAAAATAATTCTATAATTTAGTTTTTGTAATTTAAATTTCTGTAATTTAATTTTATTTTGTAATTTCTTTAAATTTCTATACTTTAATTTTTGCTTTACTTTTCTTTGTAATTTTTTTTATTTATCTTGTAATTTATTTTAATTTTAGTTAATCTATTCCTTTTTTTCTTTTTATGCTTGAGTGTGTTCCCTTGGTAATTTTTTTTGTTTATCTTGTTAATTTATTTTAATTAATTCATAGAATTAATTCATAGATTTAGTTTCTTTTAAGTAAATTTCTTTTGGTATTGCTTTCCTTAAAAAAATTATAAAAAAATTATAAAAAAATTATAAAAAAATGAATCTGTAATTTAATTTTGGTAATTTAATTTTTTTAATTTCTTTGTAATTTCTTTAAATTTCTATAATTTAATTTCTGAGTTATTTTTCTTTTTAATTTTTGTTTATTTTGTTAATTTATTAATCTATAGAATTAAATTTTTTTGTTATTTTCTTTTAAATTTTTTTCTGTAATTTTATTTTGTTTCTTTTTCTCTTCTTTATATTTTTGTAATTTAATTTTTTTATTTTTTGTTGTAATTTATCTTCTTATTTTATTTTTAGTTAATCTATTTCTTGTATTTTCTTTTTAGCACTTGAGTGTATGTTCATAGTAAGGTTGTAACAACTTCACAAGATTAGTATCATAATTTCTCTCTCATCTTTATTTTTGTTTGTTTTATTTTCTTCTTTGCATGCATGGTCGAAGGTCATTATCACCTAATATTGAACCTTTAAACCTTGATTTGAAAAAAACACTTCGCACGAACAAACACACTATTTTTCAAAAGAAACTTGAAATGGAATTGCAAAATCAGCAACCAGAACCACAAGAAAGGTCATTTAAGGATTATTTTAGTCCTTTAGCCAATTTGAGCACATCATGCAAAAGGTACCCAAATGTAGCTGCTAGGAGTTTTAAATTAAAACCTAGTGTGCTAAACTGTCTTCCCACATTCTATTGCCTAGAAAATGAGGACCCATATAATCATCTGAATGATTTTCATGCTATTTTTCAAACTTTTAAATATGAGAATTTTTCATATGATGCTGTTAAACTTAGATTATTCCCATTTTCATTAAAAGATAGAGCTCGTTCATGGTTTAATACAATACCTACTAATAGCATTACATCATGGGAACAAATGGTAACTAAATTTTTAAATAAATATTTCCCAATTCATAAAACCAATGCTATTCGCAGGGAAATTTCAGAGTTTACTTAAAGAGACGATGAGCAGTTTTTCAAAGCATGAGAGCGATTTAATGGGCTACTCTTGAAGTGTCCATATCATGGGTACGAGAAATGGCACCAATGCCAATACTTTATGGAGGGATTATTGCCACATGTGCAAGAATGAATAATGGCAATCAGTGGAGGAGAGTTAATGTCCAAAAGCGCATCAGAGATTTGGGAATTTTTCCAACGGCAATTGGATAATTCTCAACAATGGAGTCGATCACTTAGAAATGCCAGGAGAATTAAGTGAGTGAATCAGGTTAACATTGGCGAGTCAATCTCAGGAATTAAAGAAGTTAAAGAAATGGTTGAAGGCCTTGCTCGACAAATAGCATCTTTGACAACCGCTAAATCAACAGAGCCACATGACCATGACTCATATTCAGATCAAGCCAATGCCATAGGTATCATGAGAAAACCACCAAACTACAATCCTTGCTCCAACACATATAACCCTGGATGGAGAGACCACCCCAATTTTTCATGGTCTCAAGGATTCCAACAAAATGGACCAACAGTTCCACCTCCACCAATGTAACCAGTTCCTCAAATGTTTCAGGCCTTTCAACCACTATTTAGACCATACAATCAGAATGCAAACCATTTTCAATCCAAACCATGGGATAAGACATTCCAAAATGTCAGAAATCTTACTAACTCCAAGATCGAGCAGCAGAACCACACCATTGATGAATTAGGAAATGAGATGAGAGTGAGCTTCAACTCAAAAGCTCAATCTGTTTCAAGCCTTGAGAAAATGGTAGGATAACTTGCCTCTTCAGTTCAAACTTTGGCCATGACCATTGAAAAAGGCAAATTCCCAAGTCAACCAGTGCCCAACCCTAAAGCAGTAAATGAAGTAAGTTCTAGTTCACCACAACAGCATGGAGACATCAAAGCAGTGATGACCTTGCGAAAAAGAAAAGAAATAGACAACAAAGTGGAGATGCCAAAATCAATTCAGATTGTACCTGTGAACACTGAGGAATCATCATCAAAGGAGAAAGAGGAAACCAACCCACGAGAATATGTTCCTAAAGCTCCATTTCCTCAGAGGTTAGCTAAAAGGAAGAAAGGAAAATCCACAGGTGAGATTCTTGAAATCTTCAAACAGGTAAGTATTAACATCCCTTTGCTTGAAGCTATGAAACAAGTGCCATCATATGCCAAGTTTTTTAAAGACCTTTGTACTAAAAAGAGAAATATTCATGTTCAATAAAAGGCCTTTCTAACAGAAAATATTCGTTCTATATTCGAACATAAAATGCCTTTAAAATGTAAAGACCCAGGCTCCCCCACTATCTCATGTAGTATAGGGAACTATACAATTGAGAATGCTTTGTTGGATTCAGGAGCTAGTCTAAATTTGTTGCCTTACTCAGTGTTTATGAAACTTGGATTGGGCGAATTACATCCAACTCCAGTAGTGTTACAACTTACAGATTGGTCCATAAAAATACCTCGTGGTATTGTAGAGGATGTGCTTATACAAGTAGACAAGTTTTATTTTCTTGTTGATTTCATTGTAATTGACACTCAACTAGTACTGGATTCAAAGAAGCACATTCCCATTATTCTGGGCCGACCTTTCTTGGCAACTGTCGATAAACATATTCAATGCAGAACCGGAAATATGCATTTATCTTTTGGCAATATGACCATGGAACTCAATATCTTTAACATTGCTAAACAACCTCACAGTGTAGATGATGGAATTGTTGATGTGGATTTAATAGAAACACTAGTTGATAACAATTTTCTTTCAAACCTTAGTGATGACCCTTTGCAAACTTGTTTAACTCACTTTGGTTTGAATTTTGATATTGACATATCAGCTGATAAAGTCAACGCTCTACTTGACTCAGCACCATCCATGGACACTAATAAATGAAAGTCAAGAGTTGAACAACTAGTGCCTTCAGAAAAGAAACTCAGCCCATCATCAGAATCATCACCAAAACTCAAACTCAAGCCATTACCCAACACTTTGGAATACGCATTCTTGGGAGAAGAAAGCACTTTACCAGTAATCATCTCTTCCTTCCTTAATGATGAACAAAAAGGTAAGTTGTTGAATGTTTTAAAAGAACATAAAGAAGCATTAGGATAGACCATAGCAGACATAAAAGGTATAAACCTAGTAGATTGCATGCATTACATTCATCTTGATGAAAATGCTAAACCTACTAGGGAAATGCAACGTCGATTAAATCCTAACATGAAAGAGGTTGTTCGCACTGAAGTCCTTAAACTATTAGATGCAGGTATCATTTACCCCATTTTTTATAGTTCGTAGGTCAGTCCTGTGCAAGTTGTTCCTAAAAAGTCAGAAGTTACAGTAGTCATAAATGCTGATAATGAATTAATACCCACTAGAGTAACTACAGGATGGCGTGTATGCATTGATTACAGAAAGTTGAATTCTGTCACACATAAAGACCATTTTCCTTTACCATTTATCGATTAAATGCTTGATAGATTAGTAGGTCATGAGTTTTATTGCTTTCTAGATGGTTATTTAGGATATAATCAGATTCCCATAGCGCCAAAAAATCAAGAGAAGACTACCTTCACTTGCCCTTTTGGCACTTTTACATATAGGAGAATGCCATTTGGATTATATAATGCACTTGCCACATTTCAACGATTCATGTTGAGCATTTTTTCTGATATGGTTGAACGATTCCTTGAGGTTTTTATGGATGACTTTTTTATTTTTTGAGATTCGTTTGATCAATGTTTACATCATCTAATACTAGTTCTGCAAAGATGTATCGAGAAGAATTTAGTCTTAAATTGGGAGAAATGCCATTTTATGGTTAAACAAGATATTGTTCTCGGTCACATCATTTCAAGCAAAGGTATTGAGGTTGATAAAGTCAAGGTGGATCTCATTTCCAATCTTCCTCCACTTAAAACAGTCAGAGAAGTAAGATCTTTCCTTGGGTATGCTGGTTTTTATAGACATTTCATTAAAGATTTTAGCAAAGTTTCTAGACCCTTATGTAATTTACTTGCTAAGGATGTAACTTTTGTCTTTGATGATTCATGTCTTGTGGCATTTGAAAAAATAAAGTAGTTGTTGACATCATCACCCATCATTCAGCCCCAAAATTGGAACTTACCATTTGAGCTTATGTGTGATGCATCTAACTATGTAGTAGGAGCAGTATTAGGACAAAGAGCTGATCAAATTTCCCATGTGATTTACTATGCTAGTATAACATTGAATGATGCACAGTTGAATTATTCAACCACTGAAAAAGAAATACTAGCAGTTGTGTTTGCATTAGAAAAATTTCGATCTTATCTCATTGGTTGTAAAATAATTATATTTATAGATCATGCTGCTCTTAAATATCTTCTCACAAAGAAAGATGCAAAAGCTAGACTAATTCGTTGGGTACTACTTTTATAGGAATTTGACTTAGAATTTAAAGACAAGAAAGGAATAGAAAATGTTGTGGCTGATCATCTTTCCTGTCTCCATTTTGATACAACAATAGAACATTTACCTTTGAATGAGTCATTTCCAGATGAACAATTAATTAGTATGGAAGTAGTACCATGGTATGCTGATATAGTTAATTATCTTGTTACAGGTCAACTTTCAGAGCATTGGACTAAACAGGACAAGAGCAAATTCTTTGCAGAAATAAAGAATTTCTTTTAGGATGATCCTTATCTATTTAAATATTGTGCAGACCAAATTATTAGACGATGTGTCCCAGAGAATAAATTTCAGAATATCCTTTCTTTCTGCCATGAACAAGCTTGTGGAGGCCACTTCAGTGCTAAGAAAATAGCTACTAAAATTTTACAATGTGGTTTCTATTGGCCAACTATATTTCGAGATGCTTACACCTTTTGTTCTTCATGTGATAGATGTCAACGAATGGGGAGCATTGCACGAAGGAATATGATGCCACTAAACCCAATTCTAGTGGTTGAAATTTTTAACGTATGGGGTATCGATTTCATGGGACCCTTTCCCCATCTTTTGGCCATCAATACATATTGGTCGCTGTTGATTATGTTTCGAAATGGGTAGAAGCTATTCCATGTAGGAATAATGATCATAAAGTGGTAATAGGATTTTTGAAAAGCAATATTGTTTCCCGCTTTAGATTCCCTCGATCAATAATTAGTGATGGTGGTGCTCACTTTTGCAATAAATTTTTCAAAACACTTTTGACAAAGTACTCCATCACTCATAAAGTGGCGGCCCCATATCACCCACAGACCAGCGGCCAAGTTGAGATCTCTAATCGAGAAATAAAGCACATTTTAAAAAAAAATAGTGAGGCCCAATAGAAAAGATTGGTCGCTGCGGCTTGATGATGCATTATGGGCATATAGAATGGCTTTTAAGACTTCGATTGGGATGTCACCCGACAGGCTAGTACATGGAAAAGCACGCCACCTACCTGTGGAACTCGAGCATCATAAAGAACTTGAAGAAATTTGAAATGATGCGTACGAGAATGCCAAAATTTACAAGCAACGAATGAAAGTCTTTCACGACAAGCAAATTATGCGAAAATCTTTCACTCTAGGTCAAAAAGTACTTTTATTCAATTCTCGCTTTCATTTATTCCCAGGTAAGTTACGCTCTCGATGGTTTGGCCCATTTATTGTTCATACTGTTTTTCCACATAGGGCAATTGAAATTAAGGATCCAATGAGTGGTGTCACTTTCAAAGTTAATGGTCAAAGATTAAAGCCATATCTAGAATACCAACCACATGGAGAGGATAGCGAAATAAATTTGAGTGACCCACCTATTTTAAATTGAGGTTTTACTTTTTGGTGATTTGATTATTTATTTTCTTTATTTTCTTTCTTTGATTCATTCTTTTGCTGATTGAAATTATTTTTGTTTAAGTGTGTTTGTTTAATTGTTAAGTTTTTCTTATCAATTTAATCATGAGATAGTTCCTCTTAAACATTCTTAGACATTTTCGACGTATACAATCTCATCTCAGAGGTCAAATATGATTTTGTAAAACACATTGTATCTGGTAGTTACAACCACCAGAGTTGGTAGCCCATGTTGAGGATTTAGAAAGCCAACTCTGAGAAATTGAGAGAGGCATCTACAACATCTAATTGGAGCTTGAGGTAAATTTAATAAGAGGACGATTTTAGTTTGTTTTGTGTGTTTTAATTTATTTTCTTGTTTGTGTGTTTTAGTTTGCTTTGTGTGTTTAAAGTTTGTAACCCCGGTCAAGTGGCGGATAATTGTACTCCGTGACAATCAAGTCGATTACTTCAGTTTTCCTACAATAACTGATATTCTGAGACGAAGGTATGGACAAAAATGAGATTTTAGAAAAGCTTCACAAACGATTCCCTTCGCTTCCTCAGAATGCCCTACTTTTAATTTATAAAGCCTGGTCCGAACGCATGCGATTGCTTCTGAAGAATAACATCCTTGCTAACATCTGTTGGTTAATCGAGGCAAAAGTTCGCTTAGTAGGTGAGTTACCTCCTAAATTTATTGCATACATGCCTAGTTGTGGTAAAGGAAATTATGCGAGAAAACGACGAGCTCGAAGACTTTCTGTTGCTTGTCATAAATGTGCCAGAATGATATGCAATAACAAATCATGTTCTTTAGGAATGATGTCTGATAACAGAGAAGATAAGATTCAATTCATTAGGGATGGCTTGAATAAGGAGTCATTGGATGATATCCTTTTGTCTCTTGAAACGCATCCCAGTGGATACGTCCAACATGCAATACTCCAGTTATGGCCATTATTCCAGAAAGAATGTGCAAACTATAGTCTCAGAAATCTGACTATAAAAGACCTTGTTTGCCAATTTGTAAGAAAACTGGATGGGAAGCCTATCCTTGACCCATAGAGGGCGTTCAAGCCGTTTCTGGACGTAAAACCAGAGGAAGATGTGAGCCACAATCACAACTATCTGTAAATATCCTTTTACCTCTCTGTTCTTTTATTTCACTGTTATTTTACTATTTACATTATTGTTTTTAATAATTTCATTTACTTTTTCTTTTTGACTTTTGAGCCATGTGCCTTACACGGTAATTGACATAATGTCTCATACACAGCTGTAACCAACTGTCACCAAGGTCTTTAAATACGAATTATTTTTACTGAGCACTCACAAGTTATTTTTGAGCAGTATCTTAATGGCAGCTTCTTCTAGTAAACAATTCAAGAACATTTGTGTGCTTTCTGGGTTTCATTATGGCAAACATAAAGAGTTCATGAAGGCAGCCATAGATCCTGGTCTAAGAATAGCAGAGAGAAAATTGCACTTGGTGTATGGAGGAGGTGACCGAGGGTTATCCAAAATGGTATCAGAAGCTGCTTTTGTCAGAGGGAGCCAAGTGTTAGGCATCATCCCTCAAATTCTAAAATCTTTAGGTTGTTTGTCTCATTCACCAACTGGAGAAGAGTTAATCGTCTCAGGTATGCAAGAACGAATAACTGAAATGCTCAATCATGTCGATGCTTTTATTTTCCTTCCAGGCGATCTTACAACTCTAGAGGCACTAATGACATTCGTATCTTGGTCCCATCTGAACATTCATTAGAAACCCATTGGTTTGTTAAATGTCAATAACTTTTATGATGGCTTTCTCGCATTTCTTAACCATGCAATAAAAAATTACTTCATTCCTTCCTCAGTGAAAAAAATCTTTATTTGTGCACACACTACTAATGCGCTACTTGATTTGTTACAAGCTTATCAACCAAAGCCAGATCGCAAGGCTATTGTGTTGGAGTGTTCAAATAATGATGGTAACGATGAATGAGCGATAAAAAAGTACAAATTAGATTTAACTTTCCGCTTGTAAATATTTTCTTCTGTTTTGCAGCACCCAGGTGATGTCTTCTAAACTCTACTTCTTTCATTTCAAACATTGAAGACAATGTTTCATTCTAGTTGGGGGAGGGAATAGTTGACAATTGTGAAATGTTGAACTAACCATGATTAACTTTTTGAATAGAAGATGGCTGAATATGGAGTATAGTGACTCTAGAAACGCATCTTCTTAGGTAAAAAAAAATAAATAAAAATAAAATAAAAATATATATATTTGTGTGTGTTTCTTTTCTAACCTTTCATTTTTCTCCTTTATAAATATATGTTTTCAAGTTTTTAAAGTTGAAGATGGCTGAATATGGAGTGTAATAACTCTAGAAACGCATTTTTTAAAAAAAAAGAAAAAAATTTCATTTTTTTTTAATTTTTCTGCATGTATGTTTTCCTTTTATGTTTAGAATAGGTTGGGGGGAAATAATTCTGTTTAAAAAAAAATAAATTTTTTGTGAGTTCTTGATATTTGATGATATGATGACTTTTGAATTTTAGTATTTGTATTATCTTTGGTCTTGAGTGATGTTACACCATGTTTACTATTCTACATGTTGATGTTGGGGACAAATACGAGTTGCTTGAAAGAATGCACATGTCATAATAAATTCCAAGTGAGTTTTTGAGCCTATTAATTTTTCTTGGAGAGTAACCCTTTCTGCCCATTCTTTATGTAGCTTAACAGTTTATTATTTCATACATGATCTCTAGATTTTCTTTGAGTCAACCCTTTAAAAAAAAAGTGTGTGTTATTGCATCTAAATGCCCACTTAATTAGTAGATATGAAAGATTATTTAGAGTCCTAAAAGATGATGGAAGGCCATTTTTGACCCGTTTAAGCCTTTCTAGCTATCCCTATTATATAATATCCATAGTTAGCCCTTTTGAGCCTTTTATTAAAAAAAAAAGCTTTTTTTTATTAACTTATCATCCTGACCCACTCCAATTTGGAGTATTACCCGATATCATATAAGTTCCATCCACCTATTAATGTTTGAAAAAAAATATAAATAATTATTTTGTTCAGCGAAATTGTGTTACATAAAAAAAAAGAGAAAAAAAGAAAAAAAAGAAAAAAAAGAAAAAAAGGAAAAAAAAGATGTACAATAGCAATAAATAAGCAAAATGCATCTTATAATTTTCAGAAGTTCTTAAACTTTTTCTCAAATATATATATTTTGTTTTCCTATTTCCCTTTCTTTGTTAGCCATGTTCCTAGCCTACGTTACGTTCTAATAAAAGTCCTTCCTGATTTTAAGAAACTATAGTCTAAAATAAAAGCTAGTTATATGGGTAATTAAGATATAGTGATGCATATACAAAAAAAAAAGAAAAATAAAAAAAAAAGAAAAAAATGATGAATACATTGGGTTGACTAATACTTTATTTAAGATCGTATTATTTCTAAGCTATGGGCATATTTTTTTCATCTTGGTGAGAGTGTATGATATTTCTTTATTATTTTCTCTCAATTTACCATTCATTTAATGACAAAATTTTATCGGGATTAATTTCTTTATGAGAGTGTCACTACAACCGGTGAGATTTTGGGGTTGGATATGTCATTCTTGAAAGTAGCCTGATTACTATTGCTACAATAAAGTCTGCTGGACTGATGCATATGGATAGTTGATGTGGATGTGATATTCATTTAGACTGGAGATAATGCTTGTACTTTTATTTGATTGCGATTATTAATTTGATTGAATAAACACATGTGTTTCCTTTAAAAAAAAATTTTTGAATTTTATCTTCACTTTATTTGCTAGGGACTAGCAATAAGCTGGTTGGGGGGTATGTTGAGTGTTAGAAAGTGTATATTTATAAAGGAGAAAATCATCATTTTTGTACTTTAAGTCTCACTAGCATTGCTGCTTTTATTTATTTAAGTATTTTGTTATGTAATTATATGTGTTTTATTATAATTATATATTTTATGTATTTTAGGGGCATCATAATTGTTTCACAATGAACGAGTGATCAGACAGCAAAACGGACGTTATATTTGGACTCAGGACGGTCGAAAACCTTAAGAGAAGCATTAAAGGAAAAAAATTCTTTTCACTTCACATTCTTTCGTTTCACGATCGCTCACAACACTGTTCATGTATACGGACCGATGATGTGGCAACTACCTATGACGTGACAGTATCTAATTGGATGAATTATGTGGTATTGATTGCTTATGTGCCATTGACCGATGACGTGGCCTTGACTAATGATGTGTTACAATTTTATTGGGCTAAATTTCTTATGTACTGTAGATCGATGACGTGGCAGCATCTCAGTAGAGTAAAAATTATGTGTACAGTATATGCGCATACATGGGATTATTTACTATTCAGAGTTACTGTCCAAATATTGACTGTTGACTATTGACTATTGACTATTGACTGATGACGTGGCGTAATCTTGAGCATTCGAACTGTTTTTAATCCTATGGTCATGATTCACTCAATGTATCTATAAAACAAGGGCTCTCCCCCCCTAATTTGATACCCCTGAATTCATTTTTAAGCTTAGATTTCTGAAATTCCTTCTCCTTCTTGTAGTTTCTTTGTATTTTAATAAAATTTTCTTTTTTAATCCTTAGTTAAAATATGAGTAGCTAATTTCTTTTAAGCTTGGGTTGAAGGTGAAGTCTCAACATGTTCCATGGGCTTAATTTGGTAAATTTACTTTCTCTTCCCCTCTAATATTTATGGTTGTTTTGACTTTTCGTCGACAAGTAATAATAGTCTTGTCTAGATACAGCTCTAGTTAAACCGGCACCCTAGTACAAGGTTATTATTATTTGACACGATAAGCTCTTGACACTATACTTATTAGAGAGTGATTCATGAGGTGTGGAGTCCCCCCTTATAATTTAATTGGTATTAATATGGAATATTTAGCCCATAGAGCATGTTGATGCGGATCCGGATACCCAAGTACTTTATTATAATAGTTTCATTCTTAATTATTCCCGTCATTTTAATTTATAATTTAATTATTCTCATTAAAAGAAAATTAATTCTGTACATAATTAAAATCAACCTCCTCGTGGGATCGACACTCGTCACCATTAATCTATTCTACAATAGATTCGTGCGCTTGCGAGATCAACAAAATTTGCACAACATTACTACCAGTGCGATTTTGGGGTATTGACATGTCGTTCTTGAAAGTAACTTGATTACAATAGTTGTCACGAAGTTTATTGGATTGATTCATGCCGATAGTTAATTTGGCAGTAATATTTCTTAAAGATTTGAGATAATGCTTATACTTTTATTTGATTTAGATAATAAAGTTTAATTAAATAAACATGATAGTTCAAAAAAAAAGTTTTGGCTTTGAATTTGATTTTGCTTAATTTGATAGCGACTAGTAATGATCTGGTTGGAGGGTGTATTGAGTGGTAGAAAATGTATATTTATTAAAAAAATCGTCATTTTATACTTCAAGTTTTACTAACTTCTTTACTTGTATGTATTCAAGTTTCTTGTGCATTTAATTATGTGTGCTTTCTTATAATTAAATATTTTATGTATTTTAAAGGCATCATAGTTATTTCACAATAAATAAAACATCGGATGACAAAATAGACGGTAAATCTAAACTCAGAACAGTCGAAAACTTTAAAAAGAGCATAAAAGTATAAATGTCATTGTTCACATATATGGTACTGTTCATGATACTATTCATGACATTATTCATATATACTATATGATGATATGGCATTGACCGATGATGTGGCATTGAACAATGATGTGGCAGCATTTGATTGGAGGAATGATGTGGCATTGTTTGATTATATGGCATTGACTGATGATGTGGCTTGATTGATGAGGTGTCACAATCTGATTATATAAAAATATTTATGCACTTTTGACCGATGATGTGGTAGTATGTTAGTTGATAAAAAAAAATGTGTACGGTATATGTATTTATACGGGATAATAGCCCTGATGATGTGCTCAAATCAATCAAAATTTACCATGCGGCACAATCTTGTGCATTCAAATTGTTTTAATTCGATAGCCATGGTTTACTCATGGTATCTATAAAAAAAAAGTTCTTTCTCTCTAATTTAATACCCCTGAGTTCATTTTTTAGCACCCTTTTTTGAAATTTCTTCTCTATCTTGTATTTTTTTTTGTATTTTAGTAAAATTCTCATTTTATCCTTAGTTCAAATATAAGTAGCTAATTTTCTTTCAAGCTTGGGTTGAAGGTGAAGTCTCAACATGTTCTATGGGCTTAATTGATAATTTTATTTTATTTTCTCCTTTAATTTCTATGGATGTTTTGACTTTTTGTTGACAGATAGTAATAACATAGTTATTACTATTTAACACGAGAGGTCCTTGGCACTATATTAATTAGAACATGATTTATGAGGAGTGAATTTTTTCCCTATGATTTAATTGGTATTAATAAGAAATATTGAGTCTTGGAGCATGTTGATGCAGATCCAGATATTAAGTTCTTTATTATAACAGTTGCATTTTTAATTATTCCAGCCATTTTAATTTAAAATTTAGGATAAATTTACCATAATTTAACCACTTACTTAGAAAGTTAATTCAACACATAATTAAAGTCCATTTCCTCGTGGGATCGACACTTATCACCATTAATTTATTCTATAATAGATTCGTGCATTTGCGAGTTTAATAAAATTTGTACAACAAATTTCACATGAGTTTTCCTTGCCTATTACTCCTAAACAAAATGGTTTTGTAGAAAGAAAAATTAGGACTTTGCAGGAAATGGCTCGAGTGATGTTGAACTCAAAGAAGCTTTTAAAGAGATTATGGGCTGAAGCACTTAATATTGATTGCTACACCATTAATTGTGTTTATCTTCGTCCAAGTACTAAGAAAACTCCTTATGAGTTATGGAAAGGTAAAAAGCCTAAACTTGGTTACTTTTATATTTTTGGGAGTATGTGTTTTATACTGAATGATCGCGAACATCTTGGTGAATTTGATTCTAAAAGTAATGAAGTTGCTTTTCTTGGTTACTCTAATTATAGCAGAGCATTTCATATTTATAATATGAGAATTCAAAAAATTATTGAATTTGTAAATGTGGTTATTGATGACTATCAAGATTTTGCAGACTACTCAATTGAAGAAGAGATAACTAGTCTTTTAGAAACATTAAATGTTGTTACAACTGATGTTTGAGTTATGGAGAAATAACAATCTAGTAAATCCTTTTTGAAAGGAAAAGAACCTATTGAAGAAGACACCTCTGAGGAAACACCAGAGAATGTGAAGGAGAAAGCTTCAAAGCACCAAGCAAGAGTTAAGAAAAGTCACCCATCTGATCCTATTCTAGGTAATCATGGTGCACTAATGATCACAAGGAAAAGGTATGCAAATATAGTAAGATTTACTTGCTTTGTACCTTTAACTGAACCTAAGAATGTTAGAAAAGCTTTAGTTGATCAATTTTTGGGTTAAAGCTATGCAAGAAGAATTAGAACAATTTAAGCGTAATGATATATGAATGTTAGTACCTAGACTAAGTAAACTAATGATATAAAAACCAAATGGATTTTTAAGAACAAAACTGAAAATTTGGTAATATAGTAAGAAATAAAGTTAGGTTGGTTGCACAAGGCTACACTCAAATTAAAGGTGTTGACTTTGATGAAACCTTTACACCTATAGCTAGACTCGAGTCCATTTGTTTACCTTTTGTAATTGCTTATATAATAGGGTTGAAATTATTTTAAATGGATATCAAGAGTGTCTTTCTTAATATCATCTTAAATGAAAAAAGCCTATGTTGAACAACTTAAAGGTTTTGAAGAATCTCATTTCACAAACAACGTTTCTAAATTGAAAAAGGCTTTATATGGTTTAAAGTAGGCTACTCGAACTTGGTATAAAAGGTTAACCAATTTTTAGTTGAAAATGGCTATAAGTGGGGAGGAATAGATAAAACATTATTTATTAAGCAACTGACTTTAGGGGTTTTAGTTGTTCAAATCTATGTTGATGATATAATGTTTAGTTATACTTCTTTTGATCATGTGGAAAAATTCATAAATCAAATGAAAAGAGAATTTGAGATGAGCATGGCAGAAGAATTGACTTACTTTCTAGGTTTTCACGTGAAACAAATGAAGAATGATATTTTTGTTAATCAAAGTAAGTATGCCAATAATTTAGTTAAGAGGTTTGGCTTAGATTCTACAAAACACATGAGAACTCCTATGAGTACTAATGCTAAGTGGATTAGGGATGACACTGATTCTTGTATTAATCTTAGTCATTACAGGAGTATGATTGATAGTTTACTTTATTTGACTGTAAGTAGACCTGATATATGTTTTAGTGTTGGTGTATATGCTAGGTACCAAGCAAATCCAAAGAAGTCACACTTAGCTCTTGTCAAACGAATCATTTGTTTTGTTAGTGGGATAATTAATGATGGTATTTGGTACACTTATGACACTAATTGAAGTCTTCCAAGGTATAGTAATGTAGATTACTGGCAATATCAATGATAGAAAAAACACAACCTGTAGATATTTTTATCTTGGGAATAACTTGGTATCGTGGCATACGAAGAAGTTGAATACATTGCATCTAGAAGTTGTTGCACTCAATTGCTTTGGATGAAACAAATGTTTGTGAATTATAGTATGTTTTAAGATACTTTGACTGTGTTTTGTGAGAACACAAGTGCTATCAATACTTTTAAAAATCTTACTTAACATTCTAGGACTAAGCACATTGATATTTGTCATCATTTTATTAGAGATTTAGAAGAAAGCAAGACTCTGTTTGTAGAATACATTGATACAGTGATATAAATTGGGCTAGCAATATTGATAAAAAGAAGCACCACTGACGGATGTTTTTATCTTGGGAATAACTTGGTGTCATGGCATAGTAAGAAGCATAATTCAATTTCTCTTTCCACGGCTGAAGCTTAATACATGGCATCTAGAAATTGTTGTACTCAGTTACTCTAGATGAAACAAATGCTTGCAAATATGGTATATTTTAGGATACTTTGATTGTGTTTTATGATAACACAAGTGCTATCAATATTTCTAAAAATCTGTTCAACATTCTAGGACTAAGAACATTAATATTCGTCATCATTTTATTAGAGATTTAGTAGAAAGTAAGACTATTTCCTTAGAATACATTGATACCGTGATGTAGATTAGGTTTGCAATATTGATGAAAGAAAAAGCATCACTAGCAGATGTTTTTATCTTGGGAATAACTTGGTGTTGTGGCATAGTAAGAAGCATAATTCAATTTCTCTTTCCACGGTTGAAGCTGCGTATATTGCATCTAGAATGGCAATATTAATGAAGCTGAATACATTGGAGGATCTGGTGATTAGATTGAGCTGGCAATATTGATGATAGAAAAAGCACCACTAGTAGATATTTTATCTTAGGAATAACTTGGTGTCATGGCATAGTAAGAAGCATAATTCAATTTCTCTTTCCATGACTAAAGTTGAATACATTGCATCTGGAAGTTGTTGCACTTAATTGCTCCGGATGAAACAAATGCTTGCAAATTATGGTATGTTTGAGGATTCTTTGACTGTGTTTTGTGATAACACGAATGCTATCAATATTTCTAGAAATCTTGTTCAACATTCTAGAACTAAGCATACTGATATTCATTATCATTTTATTAGAATTTTAGTAGAAAGCAATACTATGTCCTTAAAATATATGGATACAAAAAAACAACTTGTAGATATTTTCACAAAAGCGTTAGATTCCCAAACATTTTGGTTCTTTAAGGAAAGCTTTAGGTATGTGATCTATATAAGTTAAAATGTCATTGCATTTAAATTTAAGTCATGCATTTATACTTTAGATTTATGGCATGCATTTTTTATTTATTTGAGTTCATATTTTTCGTGTTTCATTTTTCTAAAAAAATTATTAGGTTTTTAAATGATAAGTAGCTTTTCGCGGGTATAAAAACTTGAAAGCCTTAAATATGTTTTAATTAACGTTATTTAACCTTACTTTAAACAAACATGAATAACAATTCAGTCTTTACTTTGACTCAAGGTTTTGATATTGATATAGTCTTTGTTGATAATATTTAACTTGAGTTATGACAGTTTGCCTTGATTCTTATATTGTCATAAGACCTCAAGTATATACAGACACTATGCTTAGAAATAACTACCTATAACTTTTACGAGTGAAGCCATCCTTGAGTAATCTGAGTCTACGTATCACAAATATGATAGAGGAATAACTACCAAGGGAAGAAGCTACCTTGAGGGGTAGAGTAAAAGCTCCTTAATAGATTTAAAAAAAAGCTTTGCTATTAAAAATTAAAAAAATATATCTGTCACAATTGAAGTGGTAAAAAATTAGAGATTAAGATGATAAGGCTAGTTTGATCAACTCTATATTTTATATTTAATATTTTGACAAAATTAATGAATTTTTACAAAAATTTTTAGACTAAATTATTTACACGCACACAAAAACTTAAATTTCTCTAATCTTTATTTATTTGAGGAAATTAGAGTCTTGATTTCATGAATTAATGCTTGTTATTATATACTTTTTAGAATTTTTTCTTCTTGATTTCATTTTCAATGTAATATTTTTTAAAAAAATTTTGATGCATGTGCATTTATATAATGATATGTTGTCAAATTTTAAGAGTTATATGTTTTTAAGCAAAACTCAAATTTGTTGTTTTTTGAGCGTATTGATAAGTTTTTCCCGTCACACCTGAGCACGCTATATTCCTTTGATAACAACTTTTCCAACAGAACTCCAAATTCGGTTCTGTAAAATTTAATGAAAAGTTAATCAATATGCTTTCCAATGGTATATAGATCAATTTAGTTCCTCTTTATTTATTTCTAGTTCAATTTTGAAGTTATCTATTCTACACTGTGTGTTTTGTAACATATCATGCATGGGATTTCATTTTTGGTATTTTCCTTTTGTTTTTGACTTGTTTGATTTGGTTTATGACTATTTATTGATATGGAATGATGGTTGCTATTTTAAATTGGAACAAATATCTTTCTTATTATTTTTGTTTTTCCTTATGTGAGTTGGATTTCCACACCTTCCTTTAATGAGGTAAGTTCGTCTATATAAGGAAGTCCTTAGATCATTGTTTTGCATTTAACTTTGTGGCTTTCTTCTTCTTTCTCATGGTTAGAACAAAATTTTCGTTTCCTCTTGTTCAATTTTTCTTTGTTCCTTTCATATTTCTCTTTTATGGCTCTCATTCTCTCTAAGTTTGCAGTAGGTGATAGTTCTCATCATCACACTTGTTTATCCTACCTTTCCTCTGGTTGTGGATATCCTCACAAGATTTATATAATTGATGATAGTGAGGATTTTGGTCCAAAATTTAGACAAATACCTTTAGAAGAGTCCATACATGCAAGCGATAATGTCTTCATGGACAGTGATCATAATGAAAGTAGTTTTCCTTGGAACTTTCTCACTTTGACCCTTAGATCACCATCTTTGCTCCCATTATTCATGCTGTTGTTACTGACCACTAGCTGCTACCACGTACATCCTTACATGGTATCATCAGTAGAGCCCCTCCTTGTACTATTCGTGATTTTTCAAATTTTACTATAACCTCTGTTTATTTTTCTCATCCTTCTAATCCTTTGGATCTTCATCTTTCTTCTCGTGAGGCTAGAATTTTGACACAAGGGCGGGCTATTACTGACTTTCTATTTGTTTCACCGAATTACGTGCCAAACTTATTCTATTTTGCAATCTTTTAACTAAAGAGGGGGAGTAATTGTTTCAAGTCTTCCATTGCAAATACAATGTGTTAAGGGGAGTCATATTTTCCATTTAGAGGGAAGATTTCATTTTTGTTCAAGAATTTTAAATTTTTAGATTTCTAGTTCTTAGGGGGAGTTTATCTTTTTATTGTTCTTGATTTTCTGCTTAATGTTGCCTTTCTTTTTATTGATCAACAAAATTAGTATTTTATTTTAATTCTTGCCTTGATTTAATACATGGACTAATATGCTAATTGCCAATTATTTTGGTTAGTTTCTTCGTATTGTTTATGCTTGTTTCAGATTTATGTTTTAACGCCAAGCTTCATTAAAAACTTGTGTTGGATTGCTTTTGCCACAAGAATGCCAAAAGGGGAGATTGTTAAGTCCATTATTTATGGAGTTGGCATTTTATGGTAAGTTTAATTACATTGGAAATTTATTTATTGCATATCTTGTGATAGAGATTAATTTATTAATTCCCTAATTTAGTGATATTCAATTTTATTAGGAATATTTATTTCCTAATTTAATTAGATGGCTAATTTAGGAAGTCAATTAATAATGGATCATTTAATTGGCGCATAAAATCTATTTGCAGTATGAAGCCAGTTCAAGCAGGCAGTTTATTAATGCTCTAGGTATTCCTTGGGAGAGAAGCATTGCAAAAAGATCAGATTCTTTCCTATTCAAATTCATGGGCATTATAAGAGGAAAGAAATATTATTTTGGAAAGAATTTAAGTCTTTTTAAGACCTGTTATTTGTTTGTGAAACCCAGTGCCTATATAATGAAAGGTATTTCATAATTGAAAGAGAGCACAACACATAGCATAAAGCAAAGAAGCAAAATTTAGCCTCCTTGATAGATAATCCGAATTCTTCATATAACATTATGTTGATTTGTTATCTTCATTTCATCTCTTGGAGAGTTATGTGAATTGTATATCACTAGACATTGAAGAATTGAAGAGTTGCTATTGATCACTTTGCAAAGTGTCTTGAGGATTATGGATCAAAAGGGGTAGCAATTATTCAAGAGAAGCAGATTTCAGTCTAAGGTTGAATAAGCTATATGGTGATAAACTGTAAGTAAGAATCTTAAGTTTGGTAAATCCATAGGTAGTAACATCTCAACTTAGTGAATTACTTTTCATCTGGGCGTGGCCTCGTGGATGTAGAATTGATTAATCTAAACCACATAAAAATCTCTGTATTATTTATTTTCTGTAATTTATTGTGTTTTTAGAAAATTAATATTTTGATGTAGATGGACAGTAATCAATGAACAGTAACTGATAAACAAAATTTTCTAGAATTAATTAAATTATTGATTTTAAATTCTTAATTGCCTATATCTGATTGAAATAGATCTAAAATCCTATTACTTATGGTTTTGATCAGTATTAAAATGTTAAATTAGCTACTTTTTTACTATTTTCACTTATCCTTATGCCCTATATATAACAGTCCCCAAATTTATAACTTCAAATGAAAAAAAATAGTTCCAAATGTCCCTTATTAAAAACATGAAATCTACATGATCACATCTCCTTTTGTTTAGCGTAAGTATATAAACTTTGAGAGTGTAAATATATAAATTTTATTTAGCATGACGTCATACTGTATCATGCATTTCATGTCAGTTTTAGTTTGTTTATTTATTATGAACTCTATTTCTTTATTTCTCCTTTATTTTTAGCTTTTGTAATGTGCAATTTGTAGCATGCCATATTTATTAACCGCTTAAAATCAGCATGCTCCTTAAGAAGTGGTAATTGAAACTTAGGACTCAATGAGGCTGCGCATCAAGTAAATGTAGGTGGATTTGATATAAAACATTTTGGTTATAATGTCATATAAAACTTTAGTCTTTATATTTTGACTTAAGTATTTACCTAATTCTTATATTTTGAAAAATGTATATTACCTTCTTACTTTTTCTTCCCTTAAAATAATAACCTTGTAATAACAAACATGGCATTAATAAATTTACTCATAAAAAAGTTAATTTTCAAATTAATAAATAATTATTCATTAACAAATTAACCAATAAATATTAGTGTGAAGCAACTAATATTTATTGTATTTGTACAACAGCCTTGTTAATAATTATTTATAACTAAAGTAATACATATTTTTAAGGTTCATTCAATAAATTATCAATTTTTTCTTTTTATTAATATCCTCAAGAATATTATTAAATTGATATTATTACAAAAGGAAAGAAAAAGTAAGGGTATGAGTATAACACATTTATAAGTAGTGTATCTTGAGATGTTTTTCTAAATACCAAAATTAAACGAGTACTTAACTCAAAATATAGAGAGTAACTGGATATTTACCTAAAAAATTAACTTGAAAGTTAAAGGTTGTGTTTAGTTTATACCATTAATTTGGTTACAAATTTATACTATTAATCACCTACTTGCAGAGCACCACTTAATTATTCAAGTGTTTTAATTTTTAACATTTTGTTCTTGACTAAGTTTATGTTTATAAGAAAAAGAAAAACACGACATGCGCGAGAGGGGGATGAGAGTACGAGACAATATAATATTTAGAGTAGTGATAGAGGCACAACCACTTTGTATAGACAAGTGTGACAAATTGATATGGTATAAGAAAATTGATTGTATAAAATTATCATGGACCCACATGATTAGAAAATAACTATTATTAATTTTTTCAATCAAAGTCTTCATGCCACATCAAATTATGGACATTAATTATTTGTGACTATTACTATTGTAATACTTATATTGAAAACATAGTTAACATAAATCCTTCATCAAATATAAAATAGCAACGGCATTACATCCCATCCATATTTATATCTCTTAATGTTTGAAATGCAGATCTATAAAAGATTTCAACCCTTGAAGGAAATATATGTTATAAAACTTATTATTTTTCTATAGATTCTTATAAACTTGCAACTCTTTCAGCTTGGCCCCACATGAGCCGCGAACAAAATAGACTAGCAAGTACTCTTGCTCCACGCCAAATCCATCTAATAAATAATAATAACAGTTAATAATTTCACAACCTATCCCAAATTATAAAATGAGTCTCTCTAATCCATGAAACTAAACTAATAACGATTTTATAAAAATAAGAATTCTATAAAAATTTCAGTAAAGTTTCCCCTATAATTATAACATTTTCAATCCTGCAAATAATAAAATACACTCCCAAAAAAATTCTAAAATACAACAAACTTCACCAACCATCATCTCAATAATACCAAATATTATTTGAAAAATTTTAACACCCAGCACAATAAGTTATCCTCAAATATAAAATTATACAATTCGAAATATTTCAATTCAAAAATTCTGTGACTTCTAATATTATCATGTGATTAAAACACAAATAACTATCGTTGCTGAGTCGACTGTTGTACCTGTAAATCTCCTGTGGGAGGAAAATATAATAAAAACGGGGTGAGTATAAAACTTAATGAAAATTAGTGAGTGAATAGTAGTTTTTAAAAATAGTTTTACTTTAAAAATAATTTGATCATTTCTAAATAAATTCATCAAAATATTATAATAATTTAAACAAACATATTTAAATTAAATCATGCATTGATATAATAAAATCACATAATAGTGCGTAAAGCCATGAAAAATTCACAACACATGATATCACTACTAAATACTGAAAAACTATCAGCAAACAAGTATCAAGAGAAAATAATCCCATTATACCGGACTTTGATGGATGAGTAATCAAGAAATTATTATACCCCCGGGGCTACACGAATAATTTAGACCTTAATGGACAAGCAATCAAGAAACCATTATACTCAAAGCTATACGGATAGACAGAGAAATAATATCTCTTATCTCATCACATCTCATCATATCTCATTATAACTCATCATCATAGCTATACATGCATAATTAGTCTCCAAAAGACAAAAATAACCAAGTACATGCCCTAAAGCCTTTGTGTATACTTAGACGAGCCCCAAAAAATTATATCTCATATCATTACATACCATCTCATCAATATCAATAACACTACATCTGAGGAAGGGTACTGTTCAATGATTTTAAAAACAATCATATATACACATATATATAAATATTTGAAATCACGATTTTTTTTACTTTCAACAACCTTCAAATTCATTTCCTTTTCTTTAAAATATTATTTTTAAGCAAATATTCAAAAATTGAGAATAAAATCATTAATCGCACACATTTTTTTATAATAAATACCATTATGTAGATAAAAATTTATTTTAGAAAATTATTAAATCATAGCCTTAAAAATTCATTTGAAAACATGCTTTATCATATTTAAAATCATAATAATTCATAGAAAAAATAAGTTTTGTATATTCCACTCACAATGACGATGCTCAAATCCGGTGTCATCAACATCTGCAGTTAGTTCTCATTCTCGAGTCCTCCTAATTTAAGAAATAATATAATTATTATCCATAACATGAAATACAAGTAATTATACTCAATAAAACTTGAAACTCACGTAATACAACCCACGATTCTATAAAATTATCAAAATACCCATATATTTAAAAATGCTCAAAATATACCGGATATTAAAATTTACTAAATAGCCCTCAGAATCATAATTTATCAAATCATCCTTAAAATCTTAAATTACTAAAATATCATCAATTTAAATTATAAAAATAATCAGTGAGTTCTAAATTTATAAAATTACCCATGGGATGTAAAATTATGAAATTACCCCTAATAACATAATTTACCAATTTATCCTTAAAATCTCAAATTACCTAACTGTCCTAGTATATAATTACCAAATTACCCATAACTTTCAAAATTTTAAAAATTAATCAAAATTTTATAAATTCATCGAATTACCCCTCACTAGTCAATAGTGACCAGAGTTCAGTTAACGGTGTCGGGAAGTTCAAGTTGCAACCACAGTGAGTCTAACAGTGCCAACGGTGACTCTCCACGGGAAGTGACAGCGGCGGATTTAGCTCCCAAATTCACTATTTTGCAACTTGTTGATTGCCTGCAATTATGATGTTTTAGGTAAGGGGATTGGTCAGAAATGGAAGCTAAAGGTGCAAGAAGTGGAACCCAGCTAGTGGTGTGGCCAAATTCTGATTAAATCAATGGGAGCAAAAATGGGTTTCAGCCACAGGTTTTTAAGCTTTACCGGTAACATTCCAGCTACTTTCCGGTAACAAGGACAACAAGAGTGTGACCGGCGTCTCACAAGCTTCAAAATGGTACAAAGCTCATAAAAAACGGTGGCTAAAAGCATGAGATCTGACTGAGTCACAGTTACGGGTCATGGGTCAACTCTCTCTCCCCCCTTTCTCTCTCTCTCCCCCCTCTCTCGGCTTCTCTTTCTCCATTTAAAGAAATTTTTTTAATAGCTTAATATTGATTAAGCTAATGTCAGATCCGTAATAACCAAAATTTTGACTAATCGACTTTTAAAACACTCAAATTGTCTTGTTTTAGATTGCGATAAATTTAAAATTATTCATACGCTATTAATTTAATAATACATTGAAGTTTTAATCGCAATAACATGTAATAAGTCCGTAATTTATAAAATTACCACCGAAAAGAAAAATAAATAATTCACTCCAGAAGAAACATAAAAGTGCGTATATTACAATAATAACATAATACCAAAAATAAAAACAAATTAAAAAAGTAACCAATAATTATAATAATATAATCAAAATAATATTAATAATTACTTACTTGATTCCCAAGTATTATAACCTCCTTCACCTTAAATGAATTCCGTCTTTAGAATTCTATAATTTGTCACTCGAACAATTAAGGTATTACATTAACCCAAAGCAAAAAAGCAAAAAGTATTTTGATTTAAGAAGACTTTAGGGGAACTAAATTCAGATAGATTATTGTTCTTTTAGTATGTGATTCGTACTTTTTTTTTTAATCTCTTCTGCTATCACGAACAAAGGTTTTTAATCAGGTTTTGGAAAATCTATGGCAGATTTATATTAATCAAAATAATTTACGGTGTTGAGATAGTGGATATACTAGTTATAATAAAGGGGTGGCGGATTAAATACTTAACATAATTGTTAAAATTAGTTTTAAGTTCTGAAACTTAATTTGAACCGCAAATCAATAAGAAGCGTTTGCGAATCATGAGTCTAGAGCCACAAAAAATTGCGTTTTAGACTTTTAATGATTTATAAGGTAAAATATAAATGAAGAAATCTTGGCCTTAAAATATCTTATTTGCCATGTGTCAATGGATCCCGAAGAGATTACAAAAAATAAGAATGAGGGATGATCTTGTGGCCACTTTGGGATTTTGGTGTCTAATTAAATAAGTCATTTATATTGTAAAAATGAAATGTTAAAAAAATTTAAGTATTCAGTAAATTATGTAATTATGGTTATTATAAATTTAAAAGTAGTGTAAATATTTTTGATAAATTTTATTTCGAAAGTGTGATTTTATTATATAATTATCAAAATAGAAATAAGTTTAAATTTTTTTATTTTTAATAATATGTTTAATAAATTATTTAAACATATTTTTTTCTTTATAAAACATATAAAATCACATAAAAATGAAAAAACCTCAATTGAATAAAATATAACGAACTTCAAATATGTTAAACAAAACATGATAAAAATTTATACTACTCAATAATTGCTGATAGTGCCTCTAATATTGCTTCTTTGCGAATGAAATATTGAACGATTGATTCTTGTTTATGTTATCTCTCTCTTTCTCCTCTTCCCCCACTCTCTTATCCTACACCCCCCCCCCAAACACATAAAAAAAAATTTATATTGTTAAACAAATCATCCCAACGGTCACTTTGCACCCTACTGCACTTCCAAGCTAAACACATCCCATTGGACTTTAACCCTTAACCTTTTCCACTACAAGACTCCAAGCAACTGAGCCATCCTTTGGGAATATAAGAATTTTGTTAGATGAACCGTACTAAGGACTTGTTTAGAATTAATATTAAAATTTAATAAGTTGTTTATTTCACAATTATTGATAAAAAAATTATTTGACAAACGTAAAATTTAATTATTTCATAATTTTCTTTATTTTAATAGCAACATTTAAAACCAGACAGAGGATTGCTTTTCATAAGCGTTCTATTAAAAAAGTCACCACTCATTTCTCAAATTCTTAATATAACTTTAATATTTTAACAAAATGATAATTATGTCTTATTTTTCCATACACTTAATATATAAGCCATTAGATATCTTATTACTAGTGTAATCAAATTACCCTTATAATTATAAAGATCCACTAAATTTATATTTTCCATATTTTACTTTTACTTTTTGTTATTGGTTTAATTGTGCATGATTACATCAATTTTCCATGAACTATAAACACTTTCACATGAAATTTATCATGACTTTTAAAATCAATTTCATAACTATTGAATTTAAAATTTCAATCATATATGTTTTTCTATAACAAGATGTTTATTGCAACAAGTTTAATATGAATGTCATGTATATTATTTTTTTAGTTTATTTAAATTATGTATTAGTATGAATTTTTACAAACTTTATGTAACAAATTATAAAGTTTATTAGGTTTTATATAATTGAGCTTTTTTTTCACTTTATGTAATTTTATATACTTTAAAAAGAAAGAGGCATGTCCAAATATCATTAAACATACTTTAAAAAATAAAAAGTAATTTAAAATTATGTCTATTTTGATCATTATATACTAAATAATACTTTCGTAATAAAATTTTCCAAACCAAACGCATTTGTCTTTCAAAACCATAGCAATTATAATTTTTCATATCTGGTGGGGCTTTTGAAAAGTAGCAACTCAAAGTTTATGAAAATAAAAAAATCTTTCTTCCAAAAATTTTTTTTGCTGTAATTTCTATAATTATATACAAGAATAAATAACTCCCAGTATTTCCAATATTAACAAAAGAGTACACATCCATTATAATTATATGATAATAAAAAAAATCCAAAATAAGGTGATTAAAAAGTCTTGATAAAATTATCTCTATCTCCTAACACCATTACATGGTCAAAACCCTATTCCATGGTCAAAACCCCAAATAACCATAGTCATTGAGTTGACGGATTTTCTTGTAGCCTTTTGGAGAAGAAAAAATGTAATAAATTAGGGTGAGTATAAAATTTAATGAGTGGATAAGATTTGAAAATAAAATTATCCAAAGACAATTATATTATCACAATATATATATGTAAAACCATGCACATAAGTGAAATGTATAGACTTCAAATTTAAATAATAACTAACATTTAAAAGAACCAAAATTTAATATTATATCTATATTTTGTGTGCATTTTATAGTCAATTTTTGGGTTTATGGATTTTAATATTAATAAAATCTATTTGGACAAATTTATCACCTATATAATTTTCATATAATATATATTAACTGTCTATTGATTTTAATCTATATTTAATATGTTATTTTGTTTATTATTTTTTGTCCTACTATCATATTCATATTTTTGATAACATTGTTTACTATAGTCCAAAGGTAAAATAATAGAAGAAAGGTATGTGTGACCATTTCAAAACTTAAAGGATTTATATGATCATTTAAGCAATTTCAGCAAATTTTAGAGGTGAGGCTATTTTGCTTCCATAAACTTTGTTAAGTTCCAAACTGGAAACAATTATTCAGTTTTTTCATTCTTCTTTTCATTTCTTGGGTAGCCTCATAATCATAAGCTTTTCATTTGCATTTTGTATAGGCTCAAAAAGAGTCAGATCTAAAGATATTCCTAGTCCTTCAGCTTGTGGTGATATTTTTTGCAATAATTTGGTAGAGGATTTGAGGAGTTTTGGTGTGGCTTTTGGTCATAATTCTACTAATTATGCAGAGTTAATGACAGCTTTTTCAGTTATTGATTTTGCTTATGAACAAGGATAGCTCAAACTTTAGTTAGAATTAAAATATTAGTTGTACAACTCATGAGAGAGGGATGAATTAGGTTTTTGAAAATTGTTTTGCACTTGAATAAATATTAACACAAAAAAAATATACAAAACAACAAATAAAATTGAAACAACCCGCCCTGAGCCCCAAGATTTGTCTATTTGATTCATCAAACCAAAAGATAATAAATAATAATTCTACCAAAAATTCGACAAAAGTTTTCTATAATTATGACATTTCTAAAGCTTACAAATAACAAAATAACACTTTCAAAATAGTTTCAAAATACAGCCAACTTTGTCAAATAATCTCTCAACAAAACACCAAATATTAATTATAATATTTTAATGCCAAAATACAATAATTTAATCTTATTAGCAAATATAAATATAACAAGGCTATACAATTTGAAATATCCCAACAAAAAAAAACTCTACGATTCCTAATACTATTATGTGACCATGATACAAAAATAATTATGGTTACTGGATCGATTGCCATACTTGTAAATCTTCTGTGGGAGGAGAGGAAATGTAATAAAAACGAGGTGAGTATAAAAACTCAGTGAGCTTAAAGAATGGATGGTAGTTTTTAAAAATAATCATACCTTAAAAATAATTTAATCTTTTTTCCAAATAAATTCATCAAAATGTCATAAGCATTTAAATAAACATATTTAATTCAAATCATGCGCTCATATAATAATATCACATAATACTGCATAAAATCAAGGAAAAACATAACACATATAATATCAAATATTAAATACTGAAAACTATTACCAAACAAGTATCCAAGGAAAATAATTTTATTATATTTGGATCTCGATGGACGGGTAATCAGGGAACCATCATACTTTGAAGCTACATAGATAGATGGGGACGTATCATCTCATATCTCATCATATTCAAACCTCAATAGATAGGTAGTCAAGCAACCATATACCCAGAGTTATATGGATTGATGAGGAAATATCATCTCATATTTCATCATATCTAGACCTCGATGGATAGATAATTAGACAACCATCATACCTCAGATCTACACAAATAGATAGGAAAATATTATCTTATATTTCATCATATCCTTCATATCTGTGCACGCATAACTGTCCCCAAAAAATAAAAAAGCTTTAGTAGATGGCCCAAAGCCTTTGTTGTATTTAAATAGGCCCTAAAATCATATATGTCATCTGTATCATTTGTACCATCTTTATTTAGGGAAGGGTACTGTCTAATGATTTTATAAATAACTATATACATACATATACACAAACATATGATCACATTTGAAATCTCATTTCCCTTTTCATTCAACAAAGTTTAAATCCTTTTCTTTTTCTTTAAATATTATTATGCATATACTTAAAATTAGTAGCAAAATCATTAATCATTGAATCGAAACCTTTAAAACGCATTTTGTAAATATGCTTTACCATATTTTAAAATCATAATAAACTATAAGGAAAACATGTTTTGTATATTTCACTATAGTGATGAGATTCAAATCTGGTGTCATTAATGTTAGCGGGTTTCCCTAATTCAAGAAATGATAGTTATTATCCGTCCATGAAATATCACTAACTGTACTTAATAAAACTCGAAACTCACATAATACTACTCCTGGTATGTATAAAATTACAAAATACTTATATAAAAACATTACCAAAACACTTATATAAAAAAATTACCAAATAGCCTTGACATCTTAAATTACCAATTTACCCTCAAAATCTCAAATTACTTAAATGTTCTAGTCTATAATTACTAAATTACCCATTAATTTTAGAAATTATAGATTTATCCTTCAAGTTTGTGAAATTACCAATTGCCCTACTGGTCAATGGCGATGAGAAGCTCAATTCTAATAGTTTCGAGCATGTTGATTCTAATGGTGCTAGGTGACCTACTACTTGCAGTGATGGCAGTAGATCGAGCTTCCAAACCCGCGAGCTTTCAAGTAGTTGATCTGTAGCAATCCAATCGTTTCAGGTAACGAGATCGATCAGAAGTGAAAGCTAGTGGTGAAAGAAGTAGAGCTCGACTAGTGGTGGGGCCTATTTTTAGTAGAATTGGTGGCGAAAAAATAGGTTGTGCGGTGGGTCTTTTGAGATTCACCGATGGCTTTACGATGGGTTTTCGAGGTTTGAGGAAGGTAGCAAAACTACAACCGATTGTCAAGCTTCAAATCGATACCAAGATTGTTGAGAACGATAGCCAGAAATGAAAGATATGGTTGGTTGACATTCGCGGGTTGTAGTCAGATTAAGTCAAACCTGATCAAATCTTTCTCTCCCTCTTTGTCTCTCTTTTTCTTATGCCTCCTCTCTCTTTCTATTTCAAGAAACGTTTTTCCCCTAATATAAATTAAGCCAATAGTGGACCCATGTTGAAACAACATCTGACTAACCCACTTTGCAATCGCATTTGAATTGTCTCGATTTTGTATTGTGACATAAATTTAAAACTATTCATATGCAATCAATTTAATAAATGTATTAAATTTACTCACAATAATATGACATAAATTCATTAAATTAGTATCGAAGAGGAAAATTAATACATTTAATTAGAAAATAAAAGTGCATATGCTACAAAAACAATAAAATTATAAAGAGAGAAAGGAAGAAAAAATTAAACATAGAGATTTTTATGTAATTTCACTAAACCCTGTCTACATCTATGCCTTTAAGCTTATTGGGCTAGAGGATTTTACTATTTGAGCCTTTTAAGGCTTTAAAAACTTTTGTAAATGACTTTATAGATGTCAATTAACCTTTATAATAAGAGATTACCCTAAATCTCTTAATCCAAGTGTTTCTCACACTTACCATCACTCAATTTTGATTTTAAAATATAGATTACAAAGTTTTCCTCTCACACTATATATATGTTTACAAATGGAAGTCTAAAGTGTGATTTGATGAAAGAATGTAAGTTTTAAGCGAAACAAGGGTTAAACACTCAATGATACGCTAGAGGATAACTGTTGGATTGCTTCTTAATTTAAATTTGATTGAGCCTTTTATAATTGGAGCTGAAAACTAGCCTTAGTTTACTTTTTAATAATAATCGGATCACCATTAACTTTTATCAGATTTCTATTTTAACTTGTCTAAGATACCATTATGCTAAATTTTGAATGTAAATTCATGCTTTGGAGTTCTTGGTTGGCCATTTATTTATAGAGTCGTGCAAAATAAATTAGGCTAACTATTTATGCTAAATGGTTTACCGATTACAATTTAATTCCTCTTTGAAATTTATCAATTAGATGTTATCAGTAAATGGTTTGCTATTTCCACAAAGTTTTGCTCGCTGGAATTTTTCAATTAACTGTTTGCAATAATCAGTTTATCATTATCTTTTAGAATCAAGATTGAATAACCTTTTTCAAAAAATGATTTTTTGATTGAAATTAATGGTTATTTGTTTATTACCAGATTCTTAAACTTGTCTAAAATATTATATGTGAAGGAAATACAAAAGGAGTTAATAGGCCTTACCTTTTTCAAATCATATAGCAGAATAAATAGGTGTTGGATCATGTCACAGGTTAGAAAGAAATCATGAGCAGAATTCTTCTTTACATCATAGTATATTTACACTTTACAAATTGTTTGAAGATCTTTTTTTAATCTTTTTCATTCACCCACTGCTTATCTTTTTTTGTTCATAGTATATTGAATGAATGTATATTTTACAACAGTAGTTTTGATGGCATATAAGTAGCAGTTGGGAACAGTTGGGAAGTTGAACATAAACTAACTTCTTTCTCCCAAAACACATATAGTAACCACTTGTTGGTTACGATGTATGGGTTGCGTTAGGTCGGCCCATCTTAGGCACCCACCTGTCTAACATCTCCCACTCATACATGATAAGACGAATCAAAATAGCAAAATAGTGAACAAGAAAATATTGAACAACCATATATCTCTAATCATACAAGTAAGCATATTGTGTGACTATGAACATCCCTAAAAAAAACCTATTTGGGAGCCAATGATATATCTCAATTGCTAACCTAGGCAAGAGATGTCTCAATAGCATTCACATGTAAAAGAATTTAGCATATGTTCATTGTATCCTAGATTTAATTTGGTTTAATACTCAAGCATGCTAGATCCCTTCAGTATGCCAAAATTGTAGAATTTCTTTATGTATTTACAATTATAATACCATAAAGATATTAAACAATTAGTTGGCCAGTGAATCACATAAAAGAAAAAAATTAAATTTTCCCATCACACTTATGTCTATCAATTCAGAATAGTTACTTTTCTAGTCATGTTTCATAGATCGAATCATGTCAAGATCATAGATAACATGTTAAAATAGTAGACACTAGTCTGAAATATCAAAAACATAGTTGATGGCCATAGGGATACCAAAATTAACTTATAGAAAGTCATATAAAACTTACACAACGAGGAAGAAGGGAGATTATTTTATTTTTCCATTTTTGTCACCAAGCCCACACGGTATGATATGCATGTTGTATTAAATCTTCTATTTTAGGGCATATGTCTCATTAATCCAATTCACTATATAGATCTTAGTCCAGTCGTTATTCTACAGTGCCTGACCTGAGTTCTTAAACTGAATGCTTTCTTTTAGTATCAAAATAAGATCTCAATTTTAGCTGAAATTAGCTCTCTGTGATGGTGGGATACATCATAATCAGTCAGTGAGAAAATATCATATATGACCTTATCTTGACCCCAATCGATACGATAAAAGTTATAGAATATTTCTTTATCCTTTGGCTTTTAGATAAAACACTTTGCCTCATTATCCTATTTGCCTTATCTCATATTACTCCTAGAGCAACTGAGGTGATTGCTCGTACAAGAAAGTCGGTCATTGACTTGATGATATACTCTTATATATGTGTAATTATGCCTTTCTCAAACTAAATTAAAATAAGAGAACTTAAAAACATCATTGCATATCAAAATGATTCATGTAATAAAAATGTTTATAAAATAAAAATATCTTTACACTGCTAGATCACAATCTACATAACCTCAATGATCTAGCATGAGAGGCAAATACATCCATCGTTAAAACTTTTGTAAGTGGATCAATTATTATACTATGCATATATATATATATTGTAAGGCTACTTCTTTCTTTTCTAAAATGTCTCTTATAAAATTGTATTTAGCCTTAATGTGTTTTGACTTGTTGTGGTATTCAGTGTCTTTAATGAGATAGTAGTTGGACTGTCACAATAGATAGTTACTAGACTAGTAGCACTTATATTAATCTCTAAATCCTCCAAAAATCTCTTAAGCCACATAGCTTGTTGTACTACTACAGAACACACAATATATTTGGCTTCCATTGTCTATAAAGTTGTGCATGTTTGTTTCTTGCTACTCCATGTAATTGCTCCTCTATTTAGCAAGAATGTATATCCTGAGGTCAATTTGTGTTTATCCAGATTGCCACTTTAGTCAGCATCTGAATATCCAACAATTCACAAACCAACTCCTTAATAGCATAAAGAAAAATCTATAGTGCTTTGAGATACGCCAAAATCCACTTGATCATACTCCAATGCTTTCTCCTAAGATTTGATTGGTATCCACTCACCAGTCCTACAGCATAATTGATATCAAGCTTTTTACACATCATGGCATACATGACACTTTTAATGGCATTTGCATAAGGAACTCTAGCAATTCTTTCCTTTTCTTGAGGAGTCTTGGGACACATATTGAGACTAAGAGATTATACTTTGGCTATTGGAGTATCTATTGGTTTATAATAAGCTATATTGAATCTTTCAAAGATCCTCATAATGTAAAGTTCTTATAACAGTGCCAAAAGTTTCCATGAGTGATCCTTGAAAATTTTGACTCCTCAAATATAAGCTACTTTGGCCATTATCTTTCATGTCAAAATTTGAGTATAGACAATCTTTATCAGTTTTGACAAACTCTTTATTTTTCGTAGCTAATAGTATATCGTTTATATACAAAGATAATATCGCAAAATCATCTTTTGTCCTTTTAACGTACACATAATAGTCTTCCTCAACCATTCTAAAGCCATAAGAAATTACAACTTGATGGAATTTAAGGTTTCATTGTCTATAGGATTGTTTAAGGTTGTAAATAGATTTTTTGAGCTTGTATACTTTGTGTTCTTGGCTTTTTAAAACAAAACCTTGTGGTTGTTCTATATAAATTTCTTCATCTAGTTCTTCATTAAGAAATACTATTTTTACATCTATTTAATATAACTCAAGTTCTAGATATGCAAACATAGCCAAGATTAATTTAATAGAAGTAAACCTTGCTACAGGAGTAAAAGTTTCTTTATAGTCTATACCTTCCTATTGGGTATAGGCTTTAGTAACTAATTTTATTTTATATATTTCAATTGTCTCATCTACCTTATGTTTTATCTAAAGAACCTATTTGTTTTTAATAGCTTTATGATTAAGTGAAAGATTAACTAAGTCCTAGACCTGATTGACTTTTATAGACTCCTTATTCCTTTGTTGTTTTCATCCATAAATCCTTAGCAGACGATGTAAAAAACCTCATTATAAGTATTTGGCTCATCATTATTGTGTAAAGCAATCATAAAAGCTTCTTCCTTAATCTTAAAACAACGATGGGAAATTATCCTATGATTACTCTTTTGAGTTGATTCCCAACTAAAATTAAAGTGTTTGGTGTTTTACTCTAGTTCAAAGTGGCAATCCTTAAAAAATGCACACTAACACTAACACTATCGTTAGAAGTGATAATCTCATTTGGATCTTTTAATTCAAAGAATTAAAAATCCTTATTAACTTCTTCAATCTAAGAAATTCATTTTCTAGAAACTCACATCTCGTGATTCTAGTTCAGACATAGTCCTACTTGTTTGTTCCACTTTTTACTCCTAGCTCTTAATTTTCCAAACTTATGAGTAGGGTTATAAATATAAGCTACAGATTCCCATGGTTGCAAATGAGATAAATTAGGTTTACTACCTGTCCATAACTCATATAGGGTAGAACTAACTGATATTGAAGGAACTCGATTAGTACATAGACAACAGTTAACAAACCATTTCCCCAAAAGGATATTAGAAGATTTGCTTCTGACATTATTGATCTAGCTATTTCTAATAAAGTTTTATTCCTTCTTTCTGTTACATTATTTTGTTATAGAGTTTCAAGAATAGTCAACTGTCTTTTTATCAATTTTCATTATAGAGTTCCTCGGTCTGTTCTTAGAGCTTTAATATTGCTGTCTAGTTGATTCTTTACTATGTTCAAATATAATCTAAAGCAATCCAATGCTCTTTAATTTATGATAAATAAAGTACATGTGACCGAAATGTAAATAATCATTTAACGAATGTAATAAAATATAAGGCTCTATGTTTAACTGCAATGTTTTTTCGACTCAACTCCTTTACTAAATAGTTTTCTAGTTATTTTTCTAATTAGTCAATTTTCACATATGGATAATTCAATCTTGGTAAGTGCCCTTTCTTGCAGTCTATGCATTTTTTCTTACCCTACATGGCATAGTTTAGCATGGCAACTGATGGCATCTATTTTATTGTTGTTCGAAGAAGTAACATAAGAAAAACAACTATTATTATAACTTGAACCATCTAATATTTTATCTAATACAATAAAACTATTTATTAAATGTCCAGTTCCAATAAAGATTGAATTTAAGAAGATCTTTAAATAACCATGAAAAGTTAAGTGATATCCTATTCAAGAAGAAGAAAGACAAAAATCAAATTTTGTCGAATCTTTGATGCATACAGAACATAGTGTAACAAAAGAATACATCTACTATGTAAAGTTAATTTACAGGTGCTTATTCCTTTTGCCTTAGCTCTAGAGTTGTTGCCCATGTATATCTATTTACTTTCCTGATTGATTTGACAATACTTTACAAATGTATCTCAATCACGAGTTATATGATCTAATGCATCCGTGAGCGAAGTAACCCAACTTGCTATAGTTATAGCATCTCACTATAGATTTGTCTCTTTTCCTGCCAGCACACTTATCCTGTAAGCACTTTTTAGCATTTAGTTTTTTTTATCAAGATCAGATCCCTTTCCCTTCTGGTTATATTTATGGCCTTTCTTGCTCTTGAAGCCCAAAGCTTTGTGCGAGCTTGACTCAGCCATAAAAATACTATCAAAAAGCTTACCTAAGTTAAAGTGCTCTATTTCCAGCTCTAGGTGATACTTAATATCTCTAAAAGTTATCATATTCTCATTTTGAGTTATATTCACCTTCATGTGTTCATAGGTATTAAGTAGATAACTTATCACTGCTTGAACTTGTTGTTTATTAGTCAGAACATGTCCAGCAGATTTATTCTTATGAACTATGTTCGACGTCTCCATTAGATGCTACTTCATAGTATGATTTAGGTGCTTTCGATAAGAGTCAAATTTGATTATGAGCCTCCTGAGTTTATTGGTCGCGGTACCACCAAACTTGTCTTTTATAGCAAGTCATGTCTCTTGAGCAGTCTCGTACTTCTTATACTCATACATGAGGTAATTTTGCATGTGCTCAATAACGTTATGGGAGCATTGTTATTCTTCTTTTTTGGGTCTAATAGGCCTCAAAGTCTCTTTTTTGTTAAGCAGTATTGCCTTGCTTATGCTCAGCTATGGTGTTGTTAAGAGCTTCAAGGTCTTTTGCTTTTCAAGGATGTATTGAATTTTGTAATGCCAAATATCATAATTGTCACTGTTCAGTTTCTCACGCTTGTTCAACTTAGCCATAATGTTTTTAGATGCAGAAGCCATCTCAACTATAATTTAACATAGAGACAATTCAAAATACAATCAATAAAGGCATAGTTAATAATTACGCACAAACAATTAATTTTGCTGTAAACATAAACCACAAAACATGATGAACTAATATCAAGAATGGAATCAAAAGGTCATCAAGGCTTCTAATCATCATCCTATCCCCATTATTATATTCATCATTAATTCAATTTTAATGCACAAAATTATTAGTTCTAATTATGAATTTATCAAATTCAATTAAATTAGAACTCCCACTTAATGGAACAATTTATGAGATATGACAAAAGATTATGTAAAGTCAAGAAACAATTAATGTAGAATATCATTAATGAATCATATCAACATATAGTTCAACCAATAAAATAAAACCAATTTTAAAAAAACCATAATCAATAAGCAAATAAATAACCCAATATGGTCAAACTAACATATAGAATCTTTTATATATTCTTAAAATAATCTTTGTTGCTCGTGATTTTTTCATCTAACTTATACTTAAGTCTATCTCCAAATAAAAATAATTGTTCCCTCTTGAAAATTCTGTTTATGGTTTTCTCACAACATAACTTCTGTCCTTTACTAAGACAACTAGCTTGTCTCTCATTTCAAAGGTTCATGTGAATGCTAAGCACTGAGGATCGCCTCAACTTTGAAATAAGATGACACTCCTCTATTAACTGAATTTTACACCTCAACATATAATATATATGTGAGGGTTTCCCAATCTCATTTAATATGTGAACCTTAATGACAAGTGTATTGTCATCATTAGGTAATAATTGAATGAAGAGCCAATGATAATAACCCCAGTTCGTTACATAGTACGCTTATTTACAGACATTAAGCGGTTAAACGCTCTAAATAAATCTTCTATGTTTATGCATATAGGATGATTAGGGTCCATTTTATAATTCTCCATTTTCTCTATAAGTTCTTCATAAGATAGACTATTTTTAAAGTCAATTAGATCATTCACTACAAGAATTTTAGCCTTTAGTGACGAATTTTTTAGCAACGAATTTTTTAGCGACGAAATTATTTTGGTCGCTAAGAGAGACTTTTGGCGACGAAATAAGGATTTTGTTGCCAAATCTAGTGAAGAAAGAATTAATATTTAATTGCGGGTTTTAGCGACAAAATGTGCGTCGCTAAAAATTACATATTGCGACGATTATCTTTTTTCGTCGCCAAAAAATTAGGCGACTAAAGAATTATTAGCGTGCTGGCTTTTAGTGACGAATGGACAATCTTTTGCGACGAACTATTTTGTCGCTGAAAGTATATAATCAGCAACGAAAACGGACTCTTTCGCGATGATATATTTCATCGCTAAAAGGATATTTAGTGACGAAAGTAGATTGGTCGCCTTTCTCCTTTTTTGCGATGAAACATTTAGTCTTTGAAGAATTCATTTGGTGACAAATATGGTTTCGAAGCTAAAGCTTTTTCTTTCGCAACGACATGCTTAGTCGCAACAAAGGGACCTGAAATAGAAGTTGTAATATATTTTAGCGATGAGATATTTTGTCACTAAAGATTGCTCTTTAGCGACGAAATATTACATCGCCAATATTACTCTTTGGCGACGAAAAACTTAGTCACTAAAGATTACTCTTTCGCGACGAAATAATTTTGGTCGCTAATTGTATTTTTAGCAACTAAATATTTTGTGGCTAAAAGTCTGTCATATTAATTATAAATATGGTAAATCAATATAAAATTGTAAATTTAGAATGCATTTTCAATTATTTTAATTTTTGTTCATGATTAATCCTTTTATTAGTTAACACGTAATATAGTTTTCATTATGATAACAAGATAAATTTATTTATATTTTTAAAAATAAAGAAAATAAAATGTGTTAGTTATTAATGGCAAATCAATAATCACATTATCTATTACCTTTTTATTTTTACTAAATATTACTTATTTGATTGTTAATAAATTGTAAAAAATATAATATAAAATTTTAATTAATACAAAATAGTGAAATTAAAAAAATAAATGAAATGCAAATGTGCAACCCAAGAGGGGGCTGAATTGGATTTTTAAAAGTTATTCTAAATAAAATTTTATGTGGTTCTAACTAATGCCTTAATGCAAATAAAAATAATAAGTCTTACAACAATTAAATTAAATATAATAAAATAGGCAATGCTTGCAAAATAAATGAGTAAGGAAAGATAACGCAAACACAGCGATTTTTATGTGGTTCGGCAATCCTCGCCTACGTCCACGCCTCCAAGCCAACTGAGCTTGAGGATTTCACTATTCAAGCCTCCCAAGCTTCAAATGTTTACAATTGATTTCCAAAGTGTCAATGGACCTTTACAATTAAGAGATTAACACTTTAATCCCTTTACCTCAATTGTTTCCCTCACTTAAACACTCTCAATATGATATAAAATGAAAATTATAATAAAAACTCTCTATAAGAGTGGATTCACAAATAATAGCACAAAAATGATTTAATTAATAATGATTTGCAATATGGAAGCTCAATATATGTTTTATCAACTTGTTTTTTCTTGCTAGATACCTTAAAATGAAATTGGAATTGAGTTTTTATAGTTAAAGCTCGAAATCTAGCCGTTATTGTCAAATTCCAGTGTTCAAGCGGCTTGCTACTTAATTTAACCGGCTCCCCACTTGTAACAGTGAAGTTACCGTTAAATTTAAATTTTGCTACAATAAAACTGTTCACAAAATTACAGTTTTACCTAAAACTTTCTCAAATTATATTATAACCCAAAACGTCATAAAATTTTACAAAAAAAGTCCAATTCCAGAAATTTTAAATACCATTTAATTCATTACACTTTTTAAAATTACAGTATGGCCTAAACTAAAGAAAATCTTTTCACATAAGTCCTTTTTGAGTTTTAACTAAATCACTATAATCTTTAAAGTTCTCAAAACTTTTCACTTAGACCCCAATCTTTTATAAGTCAAAAAAGTTTTAAAACTTAGCAAATAAGTCCAACTCCGAAAATTAAGATTTTTTCATTTTAACCCAAATTACTCAAATCCACAAAATATTTTATCTTATAAACAAAAATTAATTTAATTTGAAAAATAATTATTAACATAAAATTGAGTTTCACAAATGCTAATCCAAGTATAAATTAAATCATAGTGGCTTTACAAGATATTGTCGCAAAAAATTATCCGTTAAGCTCGAAATTCTATTCTTGATGTCGCCGTTGTCTGTTGAGTGTCTTGAATTTGATTTCACTTGATTCATTATCTTTCAAAACTTGTGAATTGTGAAATACAAAATAAAACACTTTAATGCATATGTTTGTTATCATCAAAATTATAATGTTTATAGCCTTTTAAGCTAACAATCTCTTCTTTTTTTATGATGACAAACATCTCATGTATTTTGTTATATATGCTCCCCCATAATACATGGCTTACATAATTAAATTTAAAATAAACTCCCCCTGAAAATATGATCTATAACAATTTGTAAGCTCCCCCTTAATATTTCAAAAAATATGCACAAATGAGTAAAAAGAACATATAATACCTGTCTCCGAAATAAAAATACATGACTTCTCCCCCTTCATCATCAAAATTAAGCTAAAGCAATAATAATCAGCCAAATACAAGCAAGAGACATGAAATTCAACAACCGAATATTCAAAGATTCACAACATTTCAAGAAGTCATAATACATCATCCAAATACAAAGCATCCAAATATAAAACATCAAAATACAAAACATCCAAACATCTCATATTGATTATTCGTAATCCATACAGAAAGCATAGATGCAAAAAAAAAAAAATGTACAGTGCAGAGTGACAGAAAATAAAAGATAAAGAGCTATGGAGATGGCGGATGTGATGAAGATGATCGTGGTGGATACCCAAGAACTGCAAAAAGCTGTTGCTGACCATCTAGAATTTGCTGCTGTTGAGCAAAAAGTCGATGTTGTTGATTAAATAATTGCTGCTGCTGCTCAAAGAGGCGCTGGTGCTTCGAAGTTGATTGAACTGTAAAGGCTTCAAACTGAGATTGAAGTTGGCTCTGCTATGCCAAAAGAGAATCCATTTTAGCCAACAGTTGCTGCATCGAATCCTCATAGGTAGCTAAAGAAGATTTGGAAGAACTACAAAAGATGGATAATGAGAACGCTGTGGGACACTAAGATCAGGAAGTTACTCTGGTGGTAGAACATCGTTAAAGAAACGATGATCTGTTAGAGCAAGTTCAGTAACTTTGGTTGAGTACCTCCGGTCTTTAGTCCATTTACCTTCCACCTAAATAAATCCTAAGTTGGCAATGGTATCATCTCCTAAATCTCTTGAATTTAAAAAGATTGGTTCGGTAATGGGTACTTTGAAATATTTGAGGATGCGGGTAATAATACTACCATAAGGGAGGGATCTTTTAGCCATACAAGGTGTGCTAAGCATATGATGGAGTATAATATACCCAACATTGAGCTTTCTACCTCTAAAATACAATCTAATAAAGCCACATCCAATTGGTTAACTTCATCCCCATGACCATGCCTAAGAGTAATCACATGATGAAGAATATAATGTAGGATTCTAGTTTGAAGAGGCAAAGCTTGAGATTTCAATGATGATCGATAAAATTCATCGGACAAGTCACGTCGGCGACAAATTTTTTGAAACAACATTTTCAAGAGAAAATCATGGATAATCTATTCTGGTTCTAGCATTGTATAGTTCTAATCCCTCATTCGGAGTTCCAAGAATTCGATTTAACTCCACAACATCAAATTCAATACGAACTCCCCCAACACTTGTTACAATTTTATCCAAAATTTCTATATCCATATTCGAATAGAAAACCTTAACTAAATTCTCACAATATGATTCTTGAATAACTAAGATATTTTTCCACCCCATAGCAATAAGAAATTTATCAAGAGATTTATCACAAATTTTCAAATTCGTTAAATTCTTAAGATTGACAAAGTGAGGAGGAATAACCGACCTTGGCATGAAATTGTCGATAAACCGTTTCCGAAGTGGGAGATGCCGAAAATGAGTTGATAAAAACTCTGTATTATCTCCATAATCTTCTTTGCGTCTCTTGGCTATTTGTTTGCTCTTGACTTTTTCACCACCCACCATTGTTGAATAAGCTTGAATAATAATTTCGAATTTGAGTGAAATGGATGTTTTTGAAACAGGAAAACTTATCCTAGAGATGATTTAAGGCAAGATATGGTTGTGATTTGAGTGAAGATGAACTAAAAATGCCTTAAAATGGTAGAGAGAGAAATGGGTAAGCTTGGATTTTGATGTCTTCATTTAGAGAAATAAGAGAGAAAATGATGTTTAAATGATGAACAACGAAAGGTTAATGGCTGGAAAATGATTTGAGTGAGTGATTTTGGCAAGAAAATAAGTGAAAAATGAAGAAATTTGAGAGAGAAATGGATAAAAGAAGTCACGGTTGAGAAAGAGAGAATAAGCGATGAAAGAGGTTGAAGATGACACAAAAGTGGGTTAAAACCCGTGACCAAGTGGCTAGCCACTTGCTTTTGGGTTTGGGACTTATTCCAAGTTGCTAGCCAGCTGGTTGCTATCCCACTACACCAAATTCGATTTTCAGCCATTTTTTATCAATCTCGTCATCATTTCTTGATTCTGAAACTTCTCAAGAACCATTTTAATGCACGAATCATAATTTTAAACATTTAAAACATGATTAATTCAAGCAAATATTTCATCCATCAAGCATGTGAAGTGAAGCACGCAAGCATTAAAAATGAATATGTCACAACACCTTACTTATCTATCATGCTCAAACTCTTAAAAAACATTAGTAAATATTAAATAAACAATTTTAATAGATTTAATAACATAATTAGAGATGTTAATGCAAAAATTTCACCATCCCAAGTTCATGCCGAATTTTTACAAATTGTTCTTCGCAAAAGAGTTTTATAAAAATATCGGCAAGTTGTTTTTCCGTAGAGATAAATTTTAAAATGGAATTCCTTTTAATATATATACATGTGTGACTAAAACGGTGCATTTAAAACCTATTTTGAAAGTGTGTTTAAAACCTCTCCATTTATTACTCTTACACAAACACCCATTACTCGCTTAAGGCTAAACCCTAAAAAATCAATCCTGCTCAATCAGTTGAGAAAACAATATCGTTTTAGCATTGTTCAAGTATGTTGCTGCCATGCCTGTAATATTGTTTGAACACCCAAGCCCATTGCTGCTGTGTTTTATGTATTCTTGAGGATATATAGTCCATCGCTGCCGTATCAAAGTTCTCGCAATGAATAGTCGGGATTTATTCACCTTTGGCTCATCACTCTCTCGTAGTTCTCACTCTTTCTTACTTTGGTCAGTTTCGTTTTGCATCCCAGTACTTTATTTCTTTCACCTTATCTCAAATTCTCCTAATTAAAATCTCAACATTTCGCGATTCACGACCACCAGCCGATTCCTCACTTAATCTAGATTCAGTTTTTGAGGTATTTAATTTCTTATATATCTAGTTAATTTGTTAATTCAAATTTGACGGTATTATTATTTTTTGATTTCACGTTTTTTTCTGAATTTTCACTCTTTCCCTTATTGCTTATGTTATTAATTCTGTTAGGATGTATACTATTAGACATGTATAGAATTTGTAATGAATTGAAAACCTATTTTTAAATTGTTAGCTCACCACCCTGCAGTAGCCACCTAAGAAGAAAAGAAACCTCTCTGGGATTTACTGTATTTACTGCCAACTTTGTTGTTTTTACTGTTATTCACTATTGTTTGCTACTACTTTGTAATTTTTATTGGATAATCTATTCTTTGGAGCTTTTTCTTAATTGTTTAGGTAACTTTCTACTATTGTTTGTTACTGATTTCGCTAGTTTTATATTAAAATTATAGATTGTTGTTTTGAGATATATGTTGCATTATTTTTTAAAATTTTTGTGTGTTGTATTGCTTCTATTCCTTTTTGGGTACTCTTAATAATTATTGATGAAACATTATTTCTAAATTAATGAAATACTAATATGAACAGGATTTGATTTGATTATGATGTCAACAACAGATAAAAATTAGATGCGTCTTAAAAATAAACTTTGTGATGAATATCGGAATGGTGTTAATTTATTTATGAGAGCTGCAGAGAAGTGTGTAGATGAGAATAATTGCATCTGTTATCTATGTCAAAAGTGTTTGAATGCAATTTTTAGACCATTAAATGTAGTTTATGATCATTTGTATAAGACGGGGATCTCACCTACTTATAATATATGGGTTTACCATGGTGAAAAACGTTGGTCTAGTTCACTTTCATCTAGGAAAGAATAAGAAACAGCAGACAATAGTAATATTACTTATGATCGTGATGACATATTCGATATTCTCGATGATTTTCATGGTCCAAACACGGATTTGAACAAAATGGACCAATAGTTCCATTTCCTTTTGAAATGGGGATTTTAATACTTGTGAATGTCTTGTTAAATGATGCCATTTAGATGCCTTTCAATCAGAATGCAAAATTATCATTATTAAGTTTTATTGTGAGACAATGCATATAAAAGTCCTTAAATCTTACTAACAAATCAAAAGATATGTTACTCAAATTGTTGATTGATTTTACGAAATGAGATGCCAGAACCTTGTATGATGTCAAAAATATATTGAAAGGATTTCAAGCCTTGAGAAAATGGTAGGACATTCATGCTTGCAAGAATAAACTTTGTGTGTTGTTTTGAAAAAGAAAATGAATCAATGGCTAAATGTCCAACCCTAAAGTGGTGAATAGTTTAAATTTGATGATAACAAACATAATTTTGATGATAAAAACATTTAAAGTGTTTTATTTTCCTTTCAAACCACAAGTTTTGAAATGATTATTTAATCAAGTGAAATCAAATTCAAGATGGCATCATGAGAAGCGGGTGGGTCAAGAATTTTGAGACATTTCCGCCAATGGTGAGCCATGGAAGGATTTTGATAAATTGTATCTTGTAAAGCCACTATGATTTAATTTATACTTGGATTAGCATTTGTGAAACTCAATTTTATGTTAATAATTATTTTGAGAACTTTGACTAGTATGTGGCCTGTTATATTGATGCCTTATAATCTACCATCGTGGAAGTGTATGAAAGAGCCATTTATGTTCATGTCATTACTCATACCCGAACCCCATGCACCAGGGAGAGACATTGATGTTTATTTAAGGCCTTTCATTGATGAATTAAAGGAATTATAGGCTGTTGGCATAGATACCTATGATGCTTCAACTAACTCTAGGTTTTTTATGCGTGCTATATTATTATGGATAATTAATGATTTTTCAGCCTATGATGTTTTGTCGGAATGGAGCACAAAAAGGTACAAAGCTTGTCCTGTATGTAATGAAAAAACCTTCTCGGTAAAGTTGTGAGATAAAATAGGTTACATAGGGCATTGTCGATTCTTGCCGCGTGGCCATTCATGGTGTAGAAGCTTGGAATTTAATGGGGAGATAGAAAGGGACCCTCCTCCAAGAGAATATTCAGGAGATGATATCTTGAAACAATTTGAACATGTCAAGGATTCAAGCCTGGAAAGTATCCTAATAATAAAGATAGGAAAAGAAAAAAAAAGTAGAAGAGTTAAATTAGACCAAAAAAGTATTTTTTTTTTAGCTAGAGTATTGGCCAAAGTTAAAGCTTCAGCACAATCTTGATGTGATGCATATTGAGAAAAATATCTGTAAAAGTCTTGTAGGGACATTATTGAACATTGATGGGAAAACAAAAGATACTATCAAGGCTAGACAAGACCTAAAAGATATGGGTATCCGAAGAGTTACATTTAAAACCACAATCTAATGGGTACTTAAAGCCTCATCCTTGTTACACTTTAACCTTGAAAGAAAGGCAGGAATTTTGCCAATTCTTAAAAGCTGTAAAGTTTTCAGATGGCTATGCATCAAACATTGGTAGATGTGTAAGTGTTAATGATGGTAGGCTATTTGGTTTGAAAAGCCATGATTGTCATGTGTTATTGGAGCAACTACTTCCAATTGGAATACGTCTGTATTTAAAAAAGAAGTGTGTGAGGCCATTGTAGAGTTAAGTAATTTTTTTCGGCAATTATGTGCAAAGACGGTGACTAAAGAAATTATTGTTGAATTAGAAAAAGGAATTATCTTGATACTTTGCAAGTTTGAGTGTATTTTTCCACCAGCATTTTTTGACATAATGTTACACTTAGCTGTACATTTACCTAAGGAGGCAAGGTATGGTGGCCCGATTGCCTTTAGGTGGATGTATCCAATTGAAAGGTAATTATTCTATTATAATTGTTAATTATTCATATATGTGGTTTTAGTATTCGATTATATCTAACCAATATACCTTTGAATATTATTAGAGCTTTAGGTAAATATAAGAAATATGTCAAGAATAAAGCTCGTCCACAGGGGTCGATTGCAAAAGCTTACATTGTGAATGAGGCATTGACTTTTTGTTCAATGTATCTTAATGAAATTGAAACAAAATTTACTCAACCTGAGCGAAATCCTGATAGTGGGGATCGAGGGGATGTATTTTCAGTTTTCTCACAAAATGCTCGACCATTTGGACTAGTTGGATTTAAAGAATTGTCACAGGATGATATTAATAAAGCTCACTGGTTTGTACTAAACAATTGTGATGAAGTACAACCATACATAAAGTGAGTTACTCTTTCTAGTTTCTGTGCTTAGTAATAGAAACCTATTAAGTATATTAATGATATTAGCTGTTGCAGTGAACATCTGAGACTGATGGGAATGGAGGGGAAAACAAATTTACTTGAATGTCAAGGAAAACTATTTCCAAAATGGTTTGAGTCACGTGTAAGTATTTTCCTTTACTATAAAATATTATTTCTTTACTATAGAATATTGGTTCTCTACTATAAAATATTAACTAATATTAGCATGATTAAGTTTTAATGTGCGTGTTTGTTACCTAGGTGAGAGAAATGTGTCGTCAAGGATCCTTAGATGATGAACACCCATTGTGTTCATTGGCATTTGGGCCAGATCCTAGAGTATATAGCTATTCGGGTTGTAATGTCAATGGTGTATGTTTTCTTATAAATAAAAGGGATGACCGTCGTACAACCCAAAATAGTAAAGTGGTTGTGTCTGGTTTGCATAATGATGACAATATTGATTTCTTTGGAGTCTTAGTTGATATCATCGAGTTAGTATATTTGTCACGGCGGCGGGTTATTTCATTTAAATGTAAATGTTTTAATGTGGACCCGAAGAAGAAAAGAGTACGCAAAGATTATTATCTTACATTAATCAATGTTACTCGGACATGATATGATGAAGATGCCTTTGTCCTAGCAACTCAAGCAGGATTAGCAATGTATATTGACAATCCCACACTTGGTAAAGGATGGAAAGTAGTTGAAAAACTAAATCAAAGAGGCGTATGGGATGTGCAAGAAAAAAAAGAGGGGAATAATGTCAATGTTAATCACAATGCATATGAAGAGGATGAGGACTAATGTATTAACTCAGATGGTTATCTTGTCTCGGTGTCACAACATGATAGTTTCAGTGAACAATCATTCAGTAGAAATGATGTTGCTGGAGATTTAATCGATGCCCAACTTGTGCAAAAATCTTTATGTGATGATGAATATGTTGAACTCATTTCGGATGATAATGATGATGAAATTATTGCAAATTTTGAACTTGTACAAGATTTAGATGATTCTGATTTGGACTGAAATAATTTTGAAGTACGCATGGTATATAATTTTATGATTATTGTTATTATTGAATTAGTCTAATTGATTAATTAATATCTTTCTTAAACCATTTTTTATGTTACTTTTCTGTTTTAAGTTATTAGAATTTTATTTAATTTTAAATGACATATTCTATCTTGTAGATGGCTCCAGGTTTACGTAAACGTTCTGTTTTGGCTACTTCTTCTGCACAAAGTACTCCAACTTTACGTGATGAAACAAATCCTCACACTACTGAGGATTCACAAAATGTTTGAAATAGTGTAGGTAACAAATTATAAGCTTGAACTATAGCTTGCCTAATTCCTATTAATATTAATATTCCGAATTAGGGGTTTTTTGGCTACTTCTTCTGACATATTTTATGTATGTGTGGTTATATTAATGTTTTATTATATAAGTTTTTCTTTTATATAGGTTCACCTCCAGAAATTCAAAGTTCTCGAGTACTTGTACGAGGTCTTAATACGATGGCTATGGTTAGGCTAAAGGATCGAATAGTTATCATTATCTCACCAATTATGGAGGAGTAAGAAGGAACATATTATAAAGAATTAGTTAGTAGTTCTGATACAATTATTCGAACTCGTGCTCCACTAGGTGTAGTATCATGGTCGAAGATTCCTTAGGACGAGAGGGTGGATTTGTTCAAATGTTTACTTGTATGCAAACTTTCTTAACATCAATGTTATAATTGACATGGTTTTTATCGTCAAATATTAATAATATTCTAATTGCTTTTATTTATTTATGTAGGAGTGGTTTGATCTAGACCTTGATCAACAGCATGTTTTGCGCTATCTAAACAGAATAATGGGTGAACGATATGCTGATTATCGATGCAAGACATTGAGGAAGGCCTACAAAAAATATTCACCAAGTGAGGCACGTAGACATCCACCAAAAGATGTCAAACAAGAGGATTGGGACAAATTATGTGATATTTGAGAGAATGAGGCATATGAGGTATGTAATAAACTCAAGCTATATCTCATCTACTTTTAGTATTTATAGGATTGGGGATGACTTGAAATCTAATTATCTTCAAAATATATAGCAATCCATCCGGAGAGTTTTAGGCCAAGAACCTTAGTTTGCATTCAATTTAGATCTATTAGGCCACTTCTATATTAAAATTAATTATCTCATCTTCTTCTGCTGATTGATTGCTTTCTATGTGAATGTTGATAGTTTGCTTACCAAATTCCCCTGTCAAATTTTTGTCATTCATTTTAATAATTGCTTCACGCTCAAATCTATTAGGGTTCTTTACCTAAGAATCTATTTAACTTTTACCCAATAAAACTATATTTTCACGTGTAGACTTTATTCATTAGTCATTTTCTCTTTGTTCTTTGCTTATAAAGCATATCCAGGAAGCATAATTAATTTTTAAGATAAAGATTGCATTTACTCTTTCTAATCATACATGTATGCATTTAACCAAGATTATAAATTGAGTGCAAAATAGCGAAAATATGTTGTGAGAAACTTGTATGTCCCAAGCAAGAATCAAAATGCAGAACCATACCTTAAAACTTCTAATTACTAGAATTTAAAGCTAACCTATGCTGGAAAAACTAAAAAATAAATAAATAAATGCACTAACAAGTGGTCTCACTTTAATTTAAGTATACATATTGCAACAAATTTAAACATTATAGAATATGGCCTTAGTTTTGAAGGGTTTTACAGGTTTTGTTATTTGTTGCTCTACTATTTTACACAACTCTCTAATTCTTTTTTTCTTTTCAAGTTCGATCACTTTTCTTAATACTATTCTTCATTTCAGCTGCTTGATTGGAGTTATTTTAGTTATATATGTTAATTGTTTTATATGTACAAATGTTAGACTAGTTAGTGTACAGACTTGTTAAGGAGATGTTATCAATTCTTTTCTACTAAGTAATTTGATGGTTTGCTGCAAATTTAGTACTAATTGTTGATTGGATAATTTAGTATTCTATATTGTTTTCTTGAAACTATTATTATAAAGTACTAGCGGTGTGGTAAATTCATTCTAGCAAGATTTATTACTTGCTTATGACTAATATAGTAAAATGTTGTGCTATTGTATATTGAGTGCTGGGCTTGTTCCTACCGAATTAGGGGTTTTTTGAATAAATATAAAATGGCAGCCAACATCATTGTAGTGTAAAATCTGACTGAATTCATTTGTGAGAGATGTTCTTTCTGTCTCTCATTTGTTCTTTTCTGTAATTTTTGGTAGACAAAATTAAAGAATCACACTAATAGACAAAGTGTTACTTTAGTATGTTTTGATAAATTGAGACTTCTCATATTTTTAGGGAGGTCATGCTGAAATTTTTTCAGAAATTCACGATAAAGCATATAAAGACTTATTAATACATTTACTTGTAAATTTTAGTTCAATATATTTTCTATAATTCTATGTTGGCGCATTTGTTGATATATTAAAGTTGAATACATCTAGCAAAATAGAAATGTCCAAACAGAATTTTATAATGGTACTTTTTATATTTTAATTTACTTATATAGCATGAAAATCTTATTTTGTATTGTTATTTTTAGAAAAAGTGCAAAATAAATGCAGAAAATAGGAGTAAACTTCCTTTCAACTATCGTAGGGGATCAAAACCATTTAAGATTCATCGTGAGCAGGTATAATGTCTTTTAATTTATATTGAGACATAATTTTTTAAGTGTTAGCATTTCTAATGTTATAAATTTTTTTACTCACAGTCTTCTGAGTCGGGTGAAGTACAAAGTTTTTCAAAATTTTTTTGTTCTACTCACTACAATGAAAAAAATGAATGGATCAATTCGGAGGCACAATTTACGCATGTAAGATTTTTACTGTTATTGAATTCAAGATTGTTTACATAATTAAATTTATTTTAAAGTGATTATTTTTCATTATAGGAAAAAATGGTTGAGTTACATCAATTGTTTGAAGCTGAAGGATCTCAACCAATTAATGATGAACAGATGTCCCCTACAAGTATTTGGAGAAAAGTCAAACTATTACACGGGACTTGCAAAAAGAAAGTGGGCTCGTCAAAATTTTCAAGTTCCATCATCTAATGAGGAGGTGTTGTGCATTGAGTTAGAATCCACCTGTTCTGAGTTACAAACAACTCAAGCTCAGCTACAAACAACTCAGGATCGGTTTCAGACAACTGAGCAGGAGTTGCAGAATACCAAAGATCAGTTACAATCGCAGCAATTCAAAATCGAAGACTTGTCAAAGGAGCTGAAGAATGTTACATCATTTTTAACAACATTGGCACCAAGCCAATTTGGCTTATCATCATAGTTTTTGTGAGGTACTTTTGTAGTTGGTGTTATTTCTCTACTTGGAGTTATAAAAATTAGGATTTTATTTTTGTAGTTGAAATTTTATTGGCTCCTCATCACACTTGCAATTTGTAGTTGAGATTTTATTGTAGTTGGGGTTATGAAAGTTAATAAAATTAAATTTGTCTTTTTCAATTATTTATCTAATTAATAATTTTATACTTAATATTTTAATAGATTTGATTAATAATAAAATATAAAAATTAAAAAAAGCTCTGGGCAAATTTGGTGACCAAAATCATATTGATTAAAACAAAGACTATTAGCGATGAAAATTATGGTCGCCAAAAAATATTCTTGCGACGATAGTAATTTCATCACTAAAGATGTTTTCAGCGACCAAATAAATTCGTCACAAAAAATATATTCTGCAACGAAACAAATTCATCGCCAAAGCAATTTTCAGCGATGAAATTGTTTTCATCGCTGAAATTTGTTTTGCGATGAAATTTTTAGCTTCCATCGCAGAAAAAGACTTTTCGATGAAATGGCTTCATCCTTTTTCAGCAAACCTTTTTAAATGCCAAAATCAAGCTTTTGCAACGATTGCATTCCATTGCAAAAAAAGGTTTCCGTGACAATATGCTTCATCGCTAAAGTTATGATTTGGCGAAGAAACTAACATTTGGCGATGAAATGACCGACAATTGATTTCGACACATTTGATCATTTTTGCGACGAATCTATTTTCGTCGCTAAAAGTTTTAGCGATGAATTGAGTTATTCGTCGCCAAATGGCTAGCGCGACGCTGCTATTGCAATGACTTGGAGATAAAAAATTTTTCGTCGCTATAACTTTTAGCGACGAAAATTTACTATTTTAGTGACGAAATGTGTCATCGCTAAAACCCTTTTTTGTTGTAGTGATTAAGTGAAACCCAACTTTTAATTGTCATTAAACCTTCTTCCGTAGTCCACAACTTACTAACAAGAGACATCTATGACAAAAATATAAAAAATCAAATTAATGATTATTAACAAACAACTAAATACGAGATTAAATTTTAGCCAATTCCCATTAAAAAAATTTAAAGTTCCCATTGAGTGAAATATTTATTAACATATAATGCTTATCCGTGAGAATATATATGCTCGATCCAACGTTTTATTTCAAAAATCAAGAAATGATTAAAAATAACTATTTTATATTAAAAAAAAGAAAATTAAATTTTGGATCAAACAGCGCCTAAATCAAAGTCTCCAATAGTAAAATATGTAAAAATTTACAAATTTGGATATATACCACACACGCGCTACAATTAACGCATTGCTATAGTAAACATATAGTACCGCTACAGTGCACGGACAGTATTGCTATAGTAGAACATTGTTCTACAATGTGCTACAATGCGTGTTCAACACATACAACTAGCACGTGGGACCCATGTGCAGCCTTGTGCTATTCTGGTAGCATTAGGCTGGCAGCATCCAACTCCATTTTTCATTATGAATTCAACAATTCATTTAGGTTTCCAAACGGAGGTCAGAATAGACTAGAATCTTCAAAAAAATAACGTTTGGCTTTGTTCATCATCTTCTTTAAATTAGGGTTTTTAATCCTTTCCAAACCCTAATTCTGACTAGAATCATATTTTGGCCATAATATTATCGTCTTAAGTCTATTTTTAACAAATCACATATTTTTGGAAAGCACTCAAAAAAAATCTTTCCAATGATATATTACACATATTGTTAGGTGTCTTAGATCAAAAGTTATGATCCATTAAAGTTTTGAGTTTCATATATACAGAGTTCATGTAATCTAAAACCTTATCTAGTTTTAATAATATCAATTCCAAAATTTATCCACTCATATTAAACATTCTGGAACACTTAAAACAAAACCTGTCACAAACATACAAAAAATTAAATCATGCAGTTCGTGAATTAAATCCAACCAATGTATAAATCTAACACAATTCAGACTCTAATACCAATGAAGGAAATTCTAAAAGGAGTCAATAGACCTTGCCTTTTTCAAATTATGCAGCAAAATAGACAGGTGTTGGATCATGTTACAAGTCAGAAAGAAATCACGAGCAGAAATCTTTCTCAAGTCATAGTATATTTGACTATTTTAGTGTAACGTCAAAAAAAAAAAGAATTCCTTATGGAATTTAGGCTTTCACTAGGATTTATGGAGGCCTTTTTATTAGAAAAGGGTAGAAAATAGTATTAAGTTATTAATAAGGGTTATTTAAAAGATAGTTTTGGAATAAAAGGTTATTTTTTCAAGATTCTATTCTCTATAAATTCATCTTTTATCTCTCTTTTTCATAACCTTAAAACTTATGATATTCTTATTTCCTCTCTTATCAATTGTTCATAATTTTTCTTCACTCAAATCCTAAGATTCAATCAAAGCAAACGGTATGTATACCCTTCTTATTCCCTTCAAGAATTTCTTGTAAATCATTCTATTTAGGGTTTATGTTTGGCATGATTTTAGATTTATTTTTTATAGATCTTGATGCATGACATATGATGTGTTTAGGTTTTATTTAGGGTTTTGATTAATTAGGAGTTTGGTTAATCAACCCTTGACATAATATAGGATGATTCTAGATAGCACGATATCTTGATTTTTAAACTGATGTTTTGTGAACGAATTTTTATTAGAAATTCATATTCTGGAAGATAGACATATAGAATCTCCTTAATAAATTTTATTTAATCAAATTTGATTTCATTTTCAATTTAATATGTATTTTCGAATTAGAAACCACTGCACTGGAAAACTGCGATTCCATCAGTGTGATCGGGTTTACAGAATTATTTTCACTATCAAATGAACTCGGAAATTATGAAATTTTATATGGATGTTAAGATACGTGTATAGTATCTCCAGTTTTAATTTCATAATTTTCTGATAATTATTTCATTTTATAAAATTCTCAGAAACGGTTCTGTTTGGTTAAAGTTATGAGAAAATAATTTTGAAATTGTTGAGAAATAAATAGTTTTAAAAACGTTTTTAATCTCGGATCCTCTTCAAAATTTTATATGAGATACTCATAGATGTCCAGAATAGTTTTGTAGAATATTATGTCATTCTGAAGTTTAGATTAAGAGTTAAAATTCTGAAATCAGACCTGTACAGGAATGAATTAGAACGGAAGATTCTTAGAGTGAGTTATTAATAATTATGTTTTGTATTTGTTAAGGTGTTGAGGACTCTTAGGGACTTAGAGGTGTGCAGTTTAAGATTCTCATATTGAGGTAAGTAACATCATTCCTAGTATACTGGATAGACATAAGTATTTTGATATTATTATAAGAATTTTATACTATTTAGAAATTAAAGGATTTTCGTAGCAAAATCAGTTTATGAAAATATTTTTAAATATGAATTCTTTTAATAAAATATTTTATAAATGTCTTTCAATATGTAAATTATTTTGGTGACATGACTTCGTATTATGATTTTATCTGTAAATCAGTTTGCAAGCCTAAATTATTTTTATGGACTTTTTTGAATCTGATATGAATGTTTGGTACTCATATGTGATTTTAGTTATTGATGATTATAAGATTCTTAATGTTTTGGCTCATTGTCCATAGTTATTCTGATTCTGATTCTGATCGTAATATACGATATATCTGTCTGGATTAGTACTGGGTATAAGTTCTGAATGTGCACACAATATTCTAATTCTGATTACTGCGGTAGGGTCACACACTGACTATAGGTGACACTATGTGACATGAGCTAACGTTTCATTTTCTGTACATGTAAATATGATTTGCCTTAATAAGTAACTTTGTTTTTGATATTCTGAATTCTTATAGATTTGCGTTATCTAATTGAAATACATTACTTCATCATAGAATATAGTTTTTATGAAATATATTTTGCTCAAAGAAGGCTTGCAATATATATATTTTTTTGGGTATCGATAGGCCTAGTGTGTTAGGAATGATTTTACTAACCGAGTTGACGGCTCACCCCTCGTCATTATTTTTTTACAGATTAAGTTCCTTTGAGCGGTGTGCCTAGCCATGAAGTTAGAGATTTTCATTTTTGTTCCCTATTTGAATAAGAAGAGGAAGAATAGACTTATGTTTTTTTTAGTTTATTTCAATCATGAACTTGTAACTTGGGTTTTGAGACTTTGTTATTTCATATGACTTGTGACTTGTGATTATTCTTATAAGAGTTTGAGGTATACCAGTTTGGTATTTGTGAGTAGAGGTTATATCTTGTGAGTAACGTCTTTCTCTCACGTGCTCTGCACATGTTAGATTTGAAGTGTTACAATTGTGGTATCAGAGCTTAGGTTAGGATTCTGTAGACTTCTTTTTAAGGTTTAATCAGATCGTCTAAAAGAATTGATCACTTTTTTTTTGTAGACACAATGAGGAGCAGTATGGGTATGAAAAGTGCTAAGAATAAAAGATGGACAGAAATTGACAAGACTGAACAATTTATCTTAGGTGGAGTTTTTGTTAAAGACCTTAGAAGACTTCATAAGGAGCCAATGGATGATAGACTGAAAAAGAGAAAAGAGGTCTATGTCGATACTCCTCCAAGACCTGGAGCTTTAAGAAAGAGGCTTAATGAGGCTATACGGGGACTGCGTGTTTGTGGCAAGGGAGCTAACAAATATATGGTTGTAATACGTCGTCTATATTAGATAGGGTCTCGATTTAAGCCTTGCTATGCAAAAGATGGGTATTTCCAGGTCTAGATAAACTACCTGATGGAACTTTTAAGGAAATAGAGACAGTTAGAGCCACGACTAAAGAAAGAAAAGTAAAGTTAGATCCTTTCCCCACCCGGTTAAGTGAGCCTATGAACCTTGGGGCAGTAGAAGGAAAGCATGAGACTTTATAGATTTTGTTGCGTTTAATAAAGAGAAATGATCTCTAAGGCGATGAGTAATCGGTTATAATTAGTGATTCTATATTGGTCATTTCTTTTATTTATTTCCTTTCTGGTGGTTTATGACTTTGTAATGACTCTTGATATAGAATTTTTGGTATTATCGTAGAATGAAATATTTGTTTGTTTTTGTTGTCGATCACTAATTTTTTTTTTTAGGTTATACTACTTAGATAGTACTTTGCGCGCCAGCATGACCCTTAGCTATAAATTATTTACCATTTTAGTTATTGATTCATTTTCATTCTTTGCATTATAGTCAAGAGATGCCACGTAGGGGAAGTGCTAAGAATGCCTCTAGCTCGAGGAATGTGTTAGGCGTCGCTGATGACGTTGATCCAAGCTTGCGTGAGATGGCTAATGAAGGAAATCCTATGATGCGCACTATGATTAGGTTGATGGAACAGCAGAGTAGGCTGATACAAAATATGGCTAGAGATAGAGTTGGAGCACAGGAGAATGGGTCAGTTGAAAGGCAAGGTGGCCCAAAAGATGAAGGAGTTTTGAACTTAGAACGATTTAAGAAGTTAGGAGCACTTACCTTTCAGGGAAGTACTGATCCCATGATTACAAAGGCATGGCTAAAGCAGATGGAGAAGATATTTATGGCTATGGGTTGTAATGATTATTAGAGGGTGATATTGGCCTCATTTGTTCTTCAAGGTGAAGCAGACCACTGGTGGGATGCCAAGTCCCGTTTCTTAAAGTCTAGGTTGCAAGATGCACCCATTACTTAGGAGTTATTTCTGGAGGCCTTCCATGAAAAGTATTTTCCTGAATGAGTTCGACATCAGATGGAGGCTGACTTCCTAAAACTGACTCAATGAACAAAGTCTGTTTGCGTAGATGATTTGTGGCTATCGTTTAGCTCCCACCTTGGTTGCTAATGAGGGTAGTAAGTGTAGGAAGTTTTTGGAAAGGTTATGTCCTGACATTAAAGGGCGATTAACCATACTTAAGATTAACAACTATACTGATTTAGTGGACCGAGCAATTCTTGCGGAAAAAGATATTCTTGAGGCACAAGTTTCAAGGGACTAAAGAAATAAAAAGGATCTACAAGGTGGACCACGAAATAGAAATTCTTATAGGCAGGGCACTCAGTCCCAGAAACATATTAGTGGAGGTAACAAATGGAATAATAAGGGTGTTCATGATGACACCACATGGAAGAACTACCCCATTTATTGACATTGTGAAAGGAGGCATCCTGGTGAATGCCATTGGAAAACTGGAGCCTATTTCGCTTGTGGAGAAACTGGGCATAGGATTATGGATTGCCTAAAGAGACGAAGCAGGACTGCGAATGTCCCCTCTAATGAAAGGCAGAGGAAGAAACCAAAGGTGCAAGGGCATGTCTTTGCGCTGACGGAGAAAGATGTTGAGGTGTCCAATGATATAGTATCAGATACATTGTCTTTATTCTCTAAAGAAGCCAAAGTTCTTTTTTATCTGGTGCTACACATTCTTTTGTGTCTTGTGTGTTTGCTCGTTATGCTGATGTGCCTAGTACACCACTAGATATTCACGTGACAATTAGTACCCCTATGGGAGATTGTTAGTTAATAGATCATCTTTTTAGTCATGTGCAATCAGATTGTGTGATAAGAAATTTCTTGTGGATCTCCTACCCCTAGCGATATATGATTTTGATTTGATCTTGGGAATGGATTGGCTAGGGCCCTACTATGTCTCAATAGATTGTTTTGCTAAGGAAATTATTTTTCGCCTATCATCAATTGAAAATTGATTTACGATCTGGTTATCATCAATTGAAAATCAGAAGTGAGGATGTGTTGAAGACAACTTTTCGAACTCGTTATGGACACAATGAGTTCTTAGTTATGCCTTTTAGGTTAACTAATGCTCCCATAGCATTCATGGACTTAATGAATAGGATCTTCCAACCGTATCTTGACCAATTTGTTATTGTCTTTATTGATGACATATTGGTTTACTATAGGAGTAAGGAGGAGCATGAGACACACCTGAGGATTATGTTGGATACATTACGGGAAAAGAAGTTGTTTGCAAAGTTTAAAAAATGTGAGTTTTGGCTTGATCATGTGACGTTTTTTGGGCATATAGTGACAAAAGATGGTATTTTGGTAGATCCAGCGAAAGTGGAGGTAATTGTGAATTGGGAAAGACCTTCTAGTGTGACTAAAGTAAGAAGTTTCTTGGGATTTGCAGGTTATTATAGGCGCTTTGTGAAAGGATTTTCTAGTATAGCAGCACCATTGACTAATTTGACTAAGAAGGACGTGAAGTTTACTTGGGATGAGGCATGTGAAAAGAGCTTTCAAGAGCTCAAATGGAATAATAAGGTTTTGTGATTCATGATGATGCACCACCTGCGTTCTAATGCGGCATGGTCGAGGTTATAAGATATGCCTACCCCATTTATCCAACTCACGATTTAGAAATTACCGCATTGTTTGCCTTAAAGGTTTGGAGACATCTTGTATGGGAGACTTGTGAGATCTTTACTGAATGCCATTGGAAAATCGAATTTGAGGCGAGAAGATGGTTAGAGTTGGTGAAGGATTTTGACTCTTTGCCATCCGGAGAATAGCGGATGCCTTGAGTAGGATATCATCCGGATTATCATCTTATCACCATACAAACTCATTTGGTAGAGGACTTGAGGAGATGTGGGATTGAGGTTGTTACCCTTGGGAAAACAAACTTGTTAGCTCAGTTAATAGTCCAACCCATTTTAATTGATAAAATTAAGGTAGTCTAAGGGAACGACATAAAACTCAATAAAATCTATGAAGATGTAAATAAAGGACATAAACCTAGATTCAGACTTGACAATGAAGATGTATTATGGTTTGGGCAAAGGTTATATGTGCAGCAAATGAAGAGTTGAGGGTAGAAATCTTAAGAGAAGCACATGAAGCATCTTATAGTATACATCCTGGTAGTACTAAGATGTATCATGATCTAAAACAGAGTTTTTAGATTTTGTGTCTCGAAGTTTAGTTTGTCAACAAGTGAAGATCGAGCATCAAAGACCAGCAAGAACTTGTCTTTATTCCTCAATGGAAAGAAACACAAATTTCTCTTTGGATTACCTCGTTCTAGGAGGAGATGTGATTGCATTTGGGTAGTCGTCGATCAACTGACGAAATCGGCTCATTTCTTGGCGAAGAAGAGTACAGACAATATAGGGCAGCTAGCTAAATTATTTATTAAAGAGATAGTAAGACTTCATGAAATTCTAGTGTCAATAGTGTCTGATAGAGATCTACTGTTCACTTCAAGATTTTGGGCTAGCTTACATAAAGAGTTGGGGACGAAATTGAGATTTAGATATCCACGTGGACAATTAGGGACTATCCAAACCCTTGAGGATATGCTTTGGGCTTGTGTTTAGACTTAAGTGGTAGTTGAAGAACACTTAATGTTGATCTTTTATTGGCATGGCACCATTTGAGGCATTATACGGAAGAAAGTGTAGGTCCCCAATTTGTTGGGATGAGGTTAGTGAAAGAAAACTTTTGGGTCCACAATTGGTACAGATTACCGTTGACAAGGTCAAGTTAATTAGAGAACATCTTCGAACAGCTGTACTCGGAGGATATATTATGTAGATAAATCGTAGACAAGATTTAGAATTTGATTTATTTTGATTGCCATGGAAAGGGGTGTTTCGATTTGGGAAGAAAGGAAGTCCAAGATTTATTGGACCATTTAGATTCTAGAGAGAATTGGTCCAAAGGCCTATTACATAGCTTTACCACCAAGTCTGTCTAGACTTAGATTGTTTCCATGTGTCTATGTTAAGAAATACATTTTCACATATGCTAGACTATCAACCGATTGAAAACATGTCATTGAGGAGTAGCCTATTGAGATTGTTAATCACAAGTAATAAGGAGTGACAATTATTCAAAAGGTACGATGGATGAACATTCCATTGAAGAAGCCACATGGGAGCGAGAAGCAGAAATGTTAGAAAAGTATCCTCAACTCATCTTTGCATAAGGTAATCTTCTAATTTCAAGGACGAAATTTTGTTAGGAGGGGAGGATTTGTAATGCTAAAAAAAAAAAAAGAATTCCTTATGGAATTTGGGCTATCACTAGGATTTATGGAGGTCTTTTTATTAGAAAAGAGTAGAAAAGAGTATTAAGTTATTAATAAGGGTTATTTAGAAGATAGTTTGGGAATAAAAGGTTATTTTTCCAAGATTCCATTCCTTATAAATTCATCTTTTATCTCCCTTTTTCATAACCTAAAAACTTATGATATTTCTGTTTCCTCTCTTATCAATTGTTCATAATTTTTCTTCACTCAAATCCTAGGATTCAATCAAAGCAAACGGTTTGTATACCCTCCTTATTCCCTTCAATAATTTCTTGTAAATTATTCTACTTAGGGTTTATGTTCGACATGATTTTAGATTTTTTTTTTATAAATCTTGATGCATGACATATGATGTGTTTAGGTTTTATTTAGGGTTTTGATTAATTAAGAGTTTGGTTAATTAACCCTTGGCATAATATAGGATGATTCTGGACAGCATGATATCTTGATTTTTTAAACTAATGTTTTGTGAATGAATTTTTATTAGAAATTCATATTCTGGAACATATAGAGCCTCCTTAATAAATTTTATTTAATCAAATTTGATTTCATTTTCAATTTAATATGTATTTTCGAATTAGAAACCATGTGACTTTTTCCAGCAGTCGGGTTTACAGAATTATTTTCACTATCAAATGAACTCGGAAATTATGAAATTTTATATGGATGTTAAGATACGTGTATAGTATCTCCAGTTTTAATTTCATAATTTTCTGATAAGTATTTCATTTTATAAAATTCTCAGAAACGGTTCTGTTCGGTTAAAGTTATGAGAAAATAATTTTGAAATTGTTGAGAAATAAATAGTTTTAAAAATGTTTTTGATCTCGGATCCTCTTCAAAATTTTATATGAGATACTCATAGATGTCCAGAATAGTTTTGTAGAATATTATGTCATTCTGAAGTTTAGATTAAGAGTTAAAATTATCAGAGGAATGAATTAGAAAAGAAGATTCTTAGAGTGAGTTATTAATAATTATGTTTTGTATTTGTTAAGGTGTTGAGGACTCTTAAGGACTTAGAGGTGTGTAGTTTAAGATTCTCATATTGAGGTAAGTAACATCATTCTTAGTATACTGGATAAGCATAAGTATTTTGATATTATTATAAGAATTTTATACTATTTAGAAATTAAAGGATTTTCGTAGCAAAATCAGTTTATGAAAGTGTTTTAAATATGAATTCTTGTAATAAAATATTTTATAAATGTCTTTCAATATGTAAATTATTTTGGTGACATGACTTCTTATTATGATTTTATCTGTAAATTATTTTTATGAACTTTTTTCTCGAAATGTTTGGTACTCATATGTGATTTCAGTTATTGATGATTATAAGATTCTTAATGTTTTGGCTCATTCTCAATAGTTATTCTGATTCTGATTTTGATCGTAATATACGATATATTTTTCCGGACCAGTACTGGGTATAAGTTCTGAATGTGCACACAATATTCTGATTCTGATTCTGTCTGGGCCGGGTCACCGGTACTATAGGTGACACTATGTGACATGAGCTAACGTTTCATTTTCTGTACATGTGAATATGATTTGCCTTAATAAGTAACTTTGTTTTTGATATTCTGAATTCTTATAGATTTGCGTTATCTAATTGAAATACGTTACTTCATCATGGAATATAGTTTTTGTAAAACTTATGGATTTATGAAATATATTTTGCTCAAAGAAAGCTTGCAATATTTTTTTTTTGGATATCGATAGGCCTAGTGTGTTAGGAATGGTTTTACTCACCCCTCGTCATTATTTTTTTGTAGATTAAGTTCCTTTGAGAGGTGTGCCTAGCCATGAAGTTAGAGATTTTCATTTTTGTTCCCTATTTGAATAAGAAGAAGAAGAAGAATAGACTTATGTTTTTTTAGTTTATTTCGATCATGAACTTGTAACTTGGGTTTTGAGACTTTGTTATTTTATGTGACTTGTGACTTATGGATTATTCTTATAAGAATTTGAGGTATAGCAGTTTGTTATTTATGCGTAGAGATTATGTTTTACGAGTAACCTCTTTCTCTCACGTCCTCTACACGTGTTAGATTTGGAGTGTTACATTTAGATTGTTCAAAGGTCAATTTTTAGTATCTTTCGTTCACCCACACACTGCTTATCATTTTTTCGTTCATAGTATATTGAATGACGATACTTGTTATACCAGCGGTTTTAATGGCATATAAGCAACAGCTGGGAGTAGTTGGGAAGTTGAACATAAACTAAATTCGTTCTCCCAAAATGAATATGGTAGCCACTTGTTAGTTACCACGTTGGGTCAGGTTGGATTGACCCATCTTGGGCGCCCACCCGTCCAACAATATGAATTTAAAATATTGTTCAATTTTAATAGCTCTAAAATGATTAATTCAAAACACACATGATTTATTATCATCAAAATTTATATTATAAGATCATGTATATCAACAAGATTGTGATTCATTGCTTCTTGTTTATTTCTTTCAAAACTCCCTTAAAAGTCTTAGGAACAGATGGGTAAATTGGAAGATAAAGCTTTCTTTCGTCGCACACACGCGTTTACGGAGAATAACAGTGCTATAAATTGTCTTGCTAATTTAATTAGGTCTTAATCATGATGAGACATTTTGGTCGAATGATCTTGTAGAGATTGAACAATTCTAGCCTCAAGATGTTAATGGTTTTCCGGAGTATCGTTTCTTTTATATAATTTTCTTTTGGATCTTATTTTTTCCCAGATTTTCCTTCTTTGTTTTTCTTAGCGCTATGACTTGTTTATGCGTTAACCGTTAGGCATATTATGTCCTTCCGAAATAGATATATCGGCTGCTCTTTTTTATTTAATAAAATCTAGCGGCATGTCGAGGTTCTCCCAACCCCCCAAAAAAAAAAAATTCATTATAAAACTGCTTTTCCTTTTAATTTGTGCAGCTATAGAAAGAAAGTCATTTTCCCTTCACCATATATTTTATGGAAACACTGTGTGTCTACTGTTTGATAATAAATATTGCAATTACAAACTTATAACAGACATATAGATCAATATAGTTGGACAAACCAATAAGAACATAACGACGTACAAGGACCAGTTAACAAAACTATTGCACCAGTATTATTTTTCTAGAATACCTCACTAAACATGCATAAATAGATTTGACGTGCTCTATTAAGAGTAACACAATAACGGAACCAACACAGAGAGCACACTGATGATCAACAATTACTGGAATCCATTGGAATGCTGCGCAAAACAACCGTTTCTACCGTCAGCCCCGGTCCAAATCCAAACAAAACACCGCAATCCAATCCCTCACCGGTGGTGGCTTTCGTTTCCTCCAAACTCTTCTTCCTCACCTCGTCGAGAATGAAGAAGACAGATGGCGCACCCAAATTTCCAAACTCGCTTAGCACATATCGACTTGCCCAAAGCTTTTCCTTCCCCAGTCTGAGATTTTTTTCAACTTGGTCTAAAACGCCTTTGCCACCAGGGTGGACTATGTAAAACAACGAGTTCCAATCAGTGACCCCAATCGGGCTCATTGCAGCCGCTAAAAGCTTGTCTATATACTTCCCAATTGTCACGGGCAAATCTTTCGATAAATAATAATCCGTCCCCATTTCTTTCAAGTGACCGACGATATAATTTTCAGTGTCGGGAACAGTCGTCTGTGTGCAAGACAAAAGCTGGAATACTGGACGTTCACCGTTGCAGATATCAGGATCTGCACCAATAATTGCAGCCCCAGCTCCATCACCAAAAATTGCTTGCACAACCAAGATGTCCAAGTGGGTTTCTGACGGCTCATGAAAATCCAAAACCTTGATATCAGAACACACTACTAGAACTCGAGCTCCAGGATTGTTCTCCGCAATATCTTTGGCAAGTCGGAGAACTGTCCCTCCCATGTAACAGCCTTGGGTATAAATCATGAGTCTGTTCACGGACGGTTCAAGCCCCAGAAGCTTCATCAGACGGACGTCCGCACCAGGCATGTCAACGCCATAAAAGGCACTGAAGATAAGGTGAGTGATCTTTGATACGGGCTGTCTCCACTCTTTGATGGCCCTCAAGGCGGCTTCTTTACCAAGCTTTGGTACTTCATCAATCAGCATAGCATGACGAGCATCCAAAGAAGGGGCCTTGTAACAAGACATCCTAGGATTTTGTTTTAGGATATCTTCAGTAAGATATAAATAACGTTTTTTAATGGATGATCTGTCGCCTGTTGATCCAAAAAAACATTGATTAAGTAACAGATTAAAGAGCTCTCTAATTAAATTGAATATTTATAGATGCCTGCTTACATATGCGCTTGAATTTCTCTTTCAATTCGGTCTTGTGCTCACTATTGGTGACACGAAAGAAAAATTCAGGATAATCAGCTTGGTAGAAACAGTTTGGAGGAGTTGCTGTGCCAATGGCTAGTATCATTGCTGATGGTCCCTGAGATCTATAGGTATCTTCATTGATTTCCACTGTCCCCATGTTTGGAAGAGCCTGGAGCTGTTGCTTTTTTCCCCCCGTCGTAAAATCTTCAAAAAATTATGATGCGGGAAGATGAGGACTGGGGATTTGAAATAGATAAGTTATTCCTTTGTATTTATAGACAAATGACAATGCTATTTTAATTGATATAATTTTTTGTTATGTAAACGTTGGAAGCAATAGAATATAAAATGAGAAGAAAATTTTCGTATAAACAATTGCTGCTTTTCTTGAAAGTACTCTTCTTTCCTTAAATTATTCAAAGTTTGATATTAGAACATAAAGTCAGGAAGATGCGATATTTCTTACACCTCAAAATGGTTAATTTTGAGATTATCCCAAAATTTGAAGAAAATAATTAATTTTGTTTTTAAGATCACCCTAAAATATCTTTCCCATAGACTTGGAGTGTTTGTTTTTTTCTCACTTAATAACCTAAAGTGACTTAACTTAATTATTTAAGTTAATTCGAGGATTAAGCCAATTTTTTTTGGCCTTTTACTTAATGACAAAAACTAAATGGGTCAACTAATATCTGATGACAAAAATATCCCCACTTTATTATTTATTTTTTTATGTTTATCCCAAAACCCATCTGTATAGATTTATCTAACAGTAATCTCATCTTTATTTTATTTTATTTTTGCCATCATAGAATTCCTCACTTTGTTTCTCTCATTAAGTTCTTGAATCTCCAATTATCGGTAATCAAAGTTATTATTCTTAAGTTTTTCATGTCATTATATAATCCATTTTTATAAAACAAATTATTTATTATAATTCCAAAAATCATTACGTATTCACTTAAACAAGATTTTGCTCATATATGATAAAATATTATGGTATTTATGTTCTTTGACACACACACACACACACACACACACATATATATATATGTCTATTTTACTTTTAAATTTAATAAGGATACAAATTTAAAAGTACATGCTTTTATTTTTTAAAGTTGAAAAGTAAACAATTTAATACTTATTTTTAGAGATTTAGATAAAAAAAACAAACATATTATCCAGATTCAAACATTTAGGTCTATTTAGATTTTAGATTAAAACAAAACCACCTTAGGACCAGTTTAATAATGCTATAGCTTTTAAAATACATGCAGTTTGTCATATTGTAAAAATAATTAATTGTAAGGAGATTTAGTTATATGTTTAGTAAAATTTAATTTAAAAAATATTGTGAGTTTTAAAAGTAGTTGCATATGTCTAATAAATCTTAATATGACATTGCTATAGAAATGTAAATGACTAAATTAAAAAATAATATTGAATAAAATTTATTTAAACATTCATAAACAAGTGTACAATATATTTTTTTTATTATGCACATATATATAATAATTGATAACCAAAATAAATATTTTCTATTATTAATTTTATCTTTTATTAAATTATTACAAAATAGTTAGTAATAATAATTATAATCCCTCTAAAATTAATGATTTTATCTCACTTAGTAAAGCTAATTTTGGTGTTTTATAATATATATGAGGATATCTATGGAATTGTATTAAGTATAAAAATGATTCTCAAAATGCTATTATTTTTCCTACTTTTCAAAATCTAAAATAGAATAGGATGATTTTGTCAAAAGTGATTTCTAAAAAATTTATCAGACAATGAAATTAACTTTTAATTTTTCAAAATTACTTTTTGGTCTCCTAAAAAGTATTGCAAATAGGCCTTTAATGGCATTGCCAATATATATCCTCTCCCAATCACTTTAGAGTTATTGAGTATCGACATATTCGTGAGATAATTGTTTTAATTTATGCTACAGGGTTGCTTGATTGACTGATTTTTATATAAATTTATTTAATTGGCTACTTGAGTTCGAGTGCTAGGGACGAAGGGAATAGAAAGATTGATTGGTTAATTTACTCGCTTACCTTTTTAATAAAAGAGGAAAAAAAAAGAGGATATTTGTTTTAGTTTCTCATTAGAGGGTGAATCTCTTCGGTTATCCGAAGATTAATGGTGGCAGTATACGTCTCAAAATTGATTGGAATTTTCTGCTTGGAGTTTTGTGCCGTTTTGCATTTCACTTCTCTTTCATGGATTAGATTTATACTGTTATGCATTCTGTTCTAATCAATATTTCAGCTCTTGCGTTCAGCAGGCATTGAGAGTTCCCTTCTGTGCCCGTTCTTAATTTTTAGCCTTATTGATGATGTGTTTAGTCTGTGGTTTAGGTCCTTTTCTTTTAAGGCAGGATATGTTAAAAGAACCGCAGTCTTGGAAGGTGCCCCTTCACTGACGCACGTTTTATACGCTTGATAATCACTATATACATATGAAATCAAGACGTACTGCCTATATTTTTCAATCTTATATATTATTAATTATGGCACAATGGATATTTTTTATTGCAGCAAATGTATCAGTGTTTTATTTTTCTAGGTCAACTTTCTTTTGGTTTCTGAGATTTCATATATAAGCATTGCTTTTTTGTCAAGGGTGAGGCATGTTACGTTTGCCTGATTTCACACATTTTTTGGAAAACCTTGAATAATGAAGCAGATGATGAGACTCGGGGCTTTTCTTTTCATTTTATTTATATCCTACTGTTTTCTCTTTGATGTACCCAAGAAATAACCAAAAAAAGACGACAAATAATTTATTCTGTCATTCTGAAAGCAGTTTTAAAATTTCATATTGTATAATGACGATGTATTCATCATAGCCTGTTGACAACTTATTCTGAAAGCAATTTTAAGCTTAATATTTAAGTTGAAACTCAACTTGTTCAGCAAGCAAGTTTAACAGTAATGCGTGTGTCAAAACTGTTATTGTTCTATAGTTAAGGGCTATCACTAGGGAGGTGGCTGAGAGGCATTTGCCACAACGAGTCTAGTAATTTTCAAGTAGTTTTCTTTAGTTGACTAACTCAAGTTCGAATCTTCTTCAAGCAGGTTTTTTTGCCAAGTAAAACCGAGTTTAAATTCCTCTGTACGGTAGGGGATAAACCAATTGATTTCAAGTTTACATAATTTAGAATGATAGAATGAGCAGAATACTTTTCCAAGATCGTAGCTTGAGCTACGAGTGTTCACATGGGGCATACTATATAACGTTGCCAGGCGTGCAGTGAAACGAATGTAAGTGCTATAGTTCGGCTAGAAATTCCTTCTTTTTTATCGTCATTTTGCTAGTTTTTGTTATTCTCTACTTTTCCTATTACTTTTAGAATTTTTATTTTTTTAGATATCATTTTTTTAGTAGTTTGTTTTCTTTTTCTTATTTCAATTAGTAAAATTTTATTATGTAATAATAATTTGAATTTACCTATTTTGTTAAATTTACGTTATTAAGTATTAGTATATAAGGCTCTTAAATTCCTAATTTTGACATTCATATTTTATTTAATAATATTCCAGTTATTCAAAAACTTTTATATCTCTATCTTTTATCAATCTTCAAGTTTGGTTTCGTCATTAACTTGGAAGAAAAAAAAAGGGACTAAGAAGCATTTACTTTAATTTTTTGATGCCTAGTCGTATGCAAGTTAACTCTTATTTATCAATGGGAACAACAACTAAACAATTAATATAATAACATTGGTATTATATGCTTGCGATGAATTCCATCTGGTATTATATGCTTCGTTGGTATCATGCTATCCGACATTATTTAATTTATACTTAAAAATTAATAAATACGTGTTCATTAATAGATAAAGCAAATGGCTTTCAATTATTTTTTCAACATAAAGGTATATTTAGGTTAAATATTTTAAGTCGGAACACTGACTTTTCAAGCAAGTTAAGATGCAAGCGTATGGGGAACTTCCGATTATTAAATAACTTAATTTAATATTCATAATAATTTTGAAAAAATGTAAATCATCTAAATATTTATGTAGGTTTAATATTATACTTGTAAAACTTTGAAAAACTTTGAAGTTAATCATTTCAGATAAATAAAGACAAATGGTAATACAACAAATAAGAGTACCAACTATTCAAGAAACCAATCTCCATAAAAAATTGAGCAAATTTATTTTAAACATTAAGAAGTTAACTTAAATGTTGGTTGAACATATTTATTAGTATTATTAGTTTGTTATTCACTTATTTATCATTCGGTCAATCATTTTGAACATTTCCACGATGTTTGATAGCTGAACTGACAAATTTCAAATTAAAATGTTTCATCCTATATAATAACAATGTGACCAAATTGTAGTATACCGACAACTTGTATAAGGCATTATGTTTAATATTCCGACGGGAGCAATATTAAAGGATGTGGTTAAACGGAAATTTGCAATAGCAAAATTGAATTTGCCCGAATTTTCTTATAGAGCTCATATATGAACTTAACTTATGCTCAAAATTAATTTAAATTTTTTCAAATTTTTATAGAAGCCTATAAACTTAATTCATACTCAAAAGTTGAGGCTACCTCAACTCCTCCTGCTTATATAAATTATTAGCCTAACTGGTAACTATTCTTAACTGATATGAGATAATATCCTTAACACTACCAAAGCCTCTTGAACTTTTGGAATCAAATTAATAAAATTAATAACTAAATTCAGAAGGATCAAATTCTACTTGAAAAATTGTTTAAGTTACGCATCATCATTGAAAGAAAAGGTGCGGAAAATCATTAGGCCCCGGAGCACTGGAAGGAGCTAACCGTCAGTTGCTAATTTATGAAATGGCATTATTTGTCGTATGCCAATACCACAAAATTACCACTTTCCGCTAGAAAGCCTCTAGGATAACTATTGAAAAGCATGCCTTTACTAGAGATTGGTCCTCTCTTATTACTACCATTAAAGCCATGATATCCACCTCTAACTTTTTAGCCTAAAGGACTACACATATTGTAATTTTAATGATAACAAACATGTGAGTTAATTAATTTAATAAATATTATATTTCACATTTTCACTATTTCTTGAAGGGTAATATTTATGCAAGTGAAAATAAGTTCAAGACACTTAACAGATAATGCCTTGATCAAGAATAAAAATTTTGGAGCTCAACAGACTCATTATTGCGGTAATTCTTGTAAAGCTGATATGATTTAATACATATATGGTTTAACATTTGAGAAACTTAAGATTTTATATAATAAATCATTATTTTTCATAGATCTAAGTTTTTCAATTTTAAGTCAAGTATTTTTTGCAATTAATTGTTGTTTAAGATGTGGACTAAAATGAAAAAATTTTATAATCTTTGATTTTAATAAATATTATTTTAAATATAGATTTGGATTTATTTGTAAAACCAAGAAATTTTTTTGTCATATCATAATTTTAAAAGGTTGTGGGAATGAAAAGTATTATTTATAAACTCTAAAATTGGACTTGTTTGCAATCTTTTTATGACATTTTGAACTGTAGTAAAATTATATAAAGTTTTGGGTAAAATTATAAGTATGGTGAATAGTGTGTTAGCCTAAAGGGGTATACATTATATAATTTTAATAATAACAAACATGTCTTAGTTGATCTTATAATTATTGTATTTCACATACTCACTAGTTCTCGGAAGAATAATATTTATTCAAGTAAAACTAGTTTAAGACGCTCAACGGACAACGGCTTGATCAAGAATAAAATTTAGAGCTCAACGAATTTATTATTATATCAATTTTTGTAAAGTCAGTATGATTTAATTTATACATAATTTAACATTTGTGAAGCTCAAGTTTTTAATTAATTGATCAGTATTTTTATTAATCTAAAGTTTTATAATCATAAATCAAGTCATATAAACAAATTGATTTTCAAATTGTGGAATAAAATGAAAATGGTTTACAATCTTTGATTTTAATAAGTATTATTTTAAATATAAATTTGGATTTATTTACAAAATAAAAATATTTTTGGCCATATCATAATTTTAAAAAGTTGTGAGAATAAGAAATATTATTTAAAAATTCTGAAATTATACTTATTCACAAAAATTTTTATATTTTAGGTTATAGTACAATTATAAAATATTTTGGATGAAATTTTAAATTTTTGAACAGTAGTTCTGTAGCAACTTCAAACTATTCTGAAAATGGACTTGTTTGTAAAATTTTATGAGTTTTAGGTGATAGTATAATTATAAAAAGTTATAGGTAAAATTATAATTTTACGAACAGTATTATTATAGCAAATTCAAATTTAACGGTAACTTCACTGTAGAAAGTGTCAAACTATTAGAATGTAGAGACTACTCACTTGGAAGCTGAAATTTACCTATAATAGCTATTTTTCAAGTCAAAACTATATAAACTTAAATTAAACTCATTTCTAAACTCTCTAATAAGCCAAAACAAGTTTATACATTGTAAATTGAGTTTCTAATTTGCAAGTCATCTTAGATTTAATTATCATTGTACTATAATTTGTCCATCCACTCTTAAGAGTTTTCTTAATGTAATCTTTAATTCTCTATCAAATTTGTAAGTGTATAAGTGTGGAAAAACACTTAAGTGAAGAGATTAGAAAATAATTTATGGATTATAAAAATTTATTGACACATTAAAGTCAATTTTAATGAACTTAAAATCTTGGGATGCTTGGATAGTGAAATTCTCAAGTTTGATTAACTTGGAGACAAGAACCTAAGCAGGGTTCGCAACCACGTAAAGATATCTATGTTTGCTCTCTCTTTCCCTACTCTTTTATTTTTTAGCATTATTAAATTTATTGTTTTCAATTTCATTTATGCATTAAATTGAATTATTGTGTGATTTACTTAGATTAAATTTTAGAAACCCAATGCACCCCTTTCTTAGGTTGTATAACTAGCATTTCACAATGGTACTGTTACAATTTTAAATTTTAACATTTATTTAACTGTTTCAAAATTAGATTTTATTGTAAAGTTTTATGAATTTTTGGGTTATATTTTAATTATAGAAAATTTTAGGCAAATAATGTAATTATGGGGAATAATATTACTGTAGCAATTTTAAATTTTAACGATAACTTCACTGTTCTAAGCGGGTAGCCGGTTAAATTAAATTGCTAGTCATCTGGTTGCTAAAATTTAGTCTATAATAGCTAGTTTCTGTGTCAAAACTATAAAAACTTAAATTAAATTTATTTTAAACATCTCTAATAAGCATAATAAAGTTGATGCATCATATTTTGAAGTTTTGGTTTGAAACCATCATAGATTAAATCTTCTTTGAGCTATTATTTGAATATTCACTCTATAAAAAGAGTTTTTATTGTAATCTTAATTTTCTCATGAAAATTGTGAGTGTTTAAGTGTGAAAAATACTTTAGTGAAGAGATTGAGGGAGAATTTCCTAGTGTAAAAGTTCATTGACACCTTCAAAGTTAATTGTAATGAACTTGAAGCCTTGGGAGGCTTGGTTAGTAAAATTCTCAAGTTTAGTTTGCTTAGAGGCATGGACGTAAGTGAGGATTACAGAGCAACATAAAAATATTCGTGGTGGATTTGTCTTCCCTTACTTTTTTATGATTGCAATTTAGTAAAATTTATTATTTTTATTTCATTAAGGCAATAGATTGAATTGTTGTGTGGTTTGTTTAGATTAAGTTTTAAAACTTTAATTTAACCCCTTTTAGGTTACATAATTAGCATTTCAAAAATGAACTGGATGGGTGTCGAAACCAGTAAAAATATAAATACTTACTCTAAATAACTTATGTATAGTGATTGAGTAAGGTCGTGTCCACAGAGATCGGTAATTATTTAATTCCTTTTTAAATGTAAAATATAAAAATTGGAGGTTGATGAGAATAATAAAAACCAAATAAAAATAACAAGAATGCAAATTAAAATTATAATTTAAATTAGGAAAAGCTTTGGTCGAAGGACTTAACTCAGTTTGATTCGATTACTGATCATTGATTTAAATATAAATATTACTACTTATGAATAGATCAGTTATAACTATTGAGACCCTCTAATAGCCAATCTCTTCTTAACTAATTGATAACCAAAGTACGACCATTGGTTATTTCCTTAATTAATAGACAGCCCTATATACGATAATAGGATTTAATCAATTAACAGCCTAAAAAGCTATAAAAAGCCAAATCTTAATCAACAAACACATATGATGGTTCATTTAAATTATATTATTTATTCTCATAACACAACCCACTACCATGCTATTTGTTACAAACATTAAAATCTTCATACGATGAATCTTTTAATTGACAATAGATTAAGTTGATAACTAAATATTGGCCAATTATCTAATTAACAAACATAATCAAGACAATAATTCAGAGAATAAACAACTACTCAAAAAGTAATAAAATAATTAAAGTATAAGAAAGATCTCATAGTAATAATGAATCAAACCTTTGTTATCCTTCAATCAGGAAATAAGTTTAGTTCTTTATAGAGAAAACAGAGAAATTTTGATCTAGAATTTTCTCCTTTTCTTCAAGTCAAAAATCCTCTTTTGAATTTAGTCTTTCCTTTTCTAAAAATAAAATACTAGTATTTAAAATATTATCTAAATATTAAATTTAGAATTACAAAAATAACCAAAAAAATAAAACATCTTTATTTTATTAGTAAGCATCTTTATTTTTTTTCCCTCAAAATCATTCTTTTTGACACCAATCAATAGAATTGTACATTAAATCATTTCCAAAACCTTAAAAATAAACAATTCATTTCACTAACAAAACCTCCCTTAACATTACCCTCGACCTATAAGTAATTAGCATTAATCATGCAATAATTGCATTAAATATGTCTTTACAATTTTAATTTTGCTCCAGCTGAGCTTTATGTGTTAAGAGCAAGGCATAAGCTTGATCATAATCCATTTTATTTGCAATAATATTTTTAACAATAAACCATTTAGTATCTCAACAAATCATCAAAATATTCTTCTATAGACATTAATCATTTCCTTAAAATATTCATTTCATATCTAAGTTACATGACATTAGTTTCAGACTATGCACAAAATTGTTTTCAATATATCTCCAATCATCAAATAAAGCATCACAACCAATAATAGAACTTAAAATACCTTCACTAATTGTGGATAGTAGCCAACTAAGAAAGTTTTTATCTTAAGCTTGCCAATTAGTATAGACTAGATTTTCAGCTTTCTATTATTAATCTTCAATTGATAAACTTGATAGATATTAATTTAATACAACTTGTGCTCATGAGATAAGGTTTTCAAGTCGATTGCCTCTTATAGATGTAAGAACTTGTTTGTGCCAAAGCAAGAAAATTAGATAAATTGAGTTTTACAAGAGCAATGAAACTAAATGAAATTTCTTAGGATTGATTTAGATTAAGAATAGATGAATTTGAACTCGTTAAGCCAGAATTGGCCATGATTGTTTCTAATACCATAAAATAGATTAAAAGAAAATGATGTTTGGTTCAAAGGAAAATCGTAAAGAAATATTTTCTTTACTCTGGAACTTTCTAGTTTGTTATTAGTTATACTATTCATTGTATATATACTTATCAGTGATAACAATTTGTAAGTAATTACACTTAATAGATTACAAGATTTAGCTTAACTTCAACAACATACACATTATATGTGTTTCAACAAACTTAACCACCTATACTAAGCTATCAATTGAGTTGTTAATTCCTTAGTCACCTCACGTGACATGGTATTGCTAACAGGTACCTCTAAGTTTAGTCTTCTTATGCTTTAAATAATGAGCTATCTTAACAAGAATTAACAAGTTTCAAGGGACATGTGGTATGGTGTAATTGGTTATATTTTTTTCACACTTATATTTTGATAATTCTAAACCAAATTAGTCGTGATGCGTCCAATATATACAAGATATATTTGATTTTTCCTGGTAATGATGTTGATTGAGAAAGATATTTGGAATCTTAATGTGATTAATTCTTATAAGCATTATCTAGGTTAGTGTGAACATTAGCAAAGCAAATTTTATTCTAATTTCAAACCTAAAAAACCGTTTAAAAAGCTTTTAATTAGTTTTCATACACAACAAATTAAACATTGGACAACCATGGATAGAAAAAGGCGCTACACTTAAACCACATAGATTGGAAGCAAAAATGCCAAGGCACTAAACAAAAGGAAATTATATATCTCACTGAACTAGCAATGGAAAGAATGATCCGAGACAAATATAGGAAAAACCCTATAAACTAACTGTCGAGTACTAGAAAATGTATATTTATAAAGGAGAAAATTATTATTTTTCACTTCAAGTTCTACTAACTTCTTTATTTTTATGTATTCAAGTTTCTTGTGAATTTAATTATGTGTGTTTCATTATAATTAAGTATTTTATATATTTTAGGGCATCATAGTTATTTCACAATAAACAAGACATTGGATGATAAAACGGATGAAAAATTTAAACTCAGAACGGTCAAAAACCTTAGAAGGAGTATAAAAGCAAAAATGTACTGTTCATATATATGGTACTATTCACATATAAGGTACTGTTTATGGTACTTTTAGATATGAGAATTTTTTAGATGATGATGTTAAACTTAGACTATTCTCATTTTCTTTAAAGGACAAAGTTCGTTCATGGTTCAATACATTGCCTGCAAATAGCATTATATCATGGGAACAAATGGTCACAAAATTTTTAAATAAATACTTCCCAGTTCATAAAACCAATTCTATTCATAGGAAAATTTCGGAGTTCATCCAGAGATAAGACGAGTAGTTTTTCAAAGCATAAGAGCGATTCAACGGGCCAATATTGAAATGTCTACATCATGGATATGAAAAATGGCACCAATGCTAATACTTTTTGGAGGGATTATTGCCAAATGTGCAAGAATGTCTAATGGCAACAAGTGGAGGAAAACTAATGTCCAAAAGTGCATCAAAAATTTGAGATTTCTTCCAACGACAAGCGGATAATTCCCAACAACGGAGTCGATTATTTAGAAACAATAAAAAAATTAAAGGAGTAAATGAGGTTCAAATTGGCAAGTCAAGCTCGGGAATCAAAGAAGTCAAAGAAATGGTTGAAGGACTTACCTGACAAATTGCATAGCTAACAATTGCTAAATCAACAGAGCCACATGACCATGAATCACACCCAGATCAAGCCAACGTCATAGGTGTAATAAGGAAGCCATCAAACTACAACCCTTACTCTAACACATATAACCTTGGATGGAGTGACCACCCTAATTTTTCATGGTCTCAAGGATTCTAACAGAATGGACCAACAACTCTAGCTCCACCAATGCAACCAATTGCTCAAGTTCCACAAGCCTCTTAGCCACCATTCAAACTTTATAATCAAAACTTAAATTATTCTCAACTCAGACCATGGGAGGATGTATTCCAAAATTTCAAGAATTCTATCCACTCTACAATCGATCAACAAAACTGCACTATTGATAGACTACGAAATGAGATGAGAGTAGGCTTCAACTCATAGGCCCAATCAATTTCTAACCTCGAGAAAATGGTAGGCCAACTTGCCTCTTCAGTTCAAACCCTAGCAATAACTGTTAAGAAAGAAAAATTTCCAAGTCAACTAGTGCCAAATCCTAAAGGAGTGCATGAAGCAAGTACTAGTTCACCTTAGCAATATGGAGAGGTCAAAGCTATTATGACCTTGCGAAAAGAAAAAGAAATTGACAACAAAGTGGAGCTATCAGTGACTAAAATAACTCAAATTATACCTATAAGTACTGAGGACTTATCATCAGAGGAGAAAGAAGTAACCAAAATAATTCCTAAAGCTCAAATTAAAAATTCACCTAGATTTTTGAAATCTTGAAACAGGACTTATCATCCCTTTGCTTGATGCTATAAAATAAGTAATGCCAACTTTGCACTAAAAAGAGAAATATTCATTTTAAAGCTTTTTTAATAGAAAATGTTAGTTACTCCAACAAAAATTCAAAATACAAAAATTCATGGGTGAGATTTTTGAAATCTTCAAACAAAGGTGTTTTAAAATTTGACCAAGTGTCAACATCCCTTACCTCATGGTATTGTAGAGGATGTACTTATCCAGGTAGATAAGTTTTATTTTCCTTCATTGTAATAAAATTCAAGAAGTAATTATCTTAGGTTGTCCATCCTTTTAATGAACTCATAGCCAAGTTTCTTGAAAGATCTTTTTTATTTTAATGGAAACAATTAAATTATGGTAATTTTATTCTAAATTGTGAATTAAAATGGCCAAAAAATGTAATTGTTATAATAAGGTACTTGGGTATCCTGAGAATATTCCATATTAATACATCTTTAAAAAACTCTCCAATAAGGCATTTTAATAACCTTGTACTAGGGTGCGGTTTAAAAAGACTATGTTATTTGTTCAAAACAACCAGATACTCCAACACAAACATGTTGAGACTTCACCTTCAACCCAAGCTAAAAGAAATTAGCAAATATTTTAACTAAGGATAAAAAGAAAATTTTATTAAAATACAAAGAAACTACAAGAAAGAGAAGGAATTTCAGAAATCTAAGCTAAATGAATTCAAGTATAAGGAACCACACATACATTGAGAATGCTTTGTTGGACTTACGTGCTAGTATTTAATCTATTAGTCTTAATCCCATGTGTTTTTCAAACTTGGACTAGGAGAAATTTACACCTAACTCCAATCATGCAAATCGATTCACATAAAATACCTCATAATTATTGTGGAGGATGTCATAGGTAGTTATCCGGTAGATAAGTTTTATTTTCCTGTTGATTTCATTGTAATTAAATGCATTTTCGACCGTCCTGAGTCCAAATATGACGTCCATTTTGCTGTCTGATCACTCGTTCATTGTGAAACGATCGTAATGCCCCTAAAATACATAAAATACATAGTTATAATAAAACACATATGATTAAATAACAAAATACTTAAATAAATAAAAGTAGTAATGTTAGTGAGATTTAAAGTGTAAAATGATGATTTTCTCCTTTATAAATATACACTTTCTAATACTCAACAGTCCATTTTTGGCAACTGCCGATGCTCACATTCAATGCAGGACTAGAAATATGCAGTTGTCATTTGGCAATATGACCATAGAACTAAATATTTTCAACATTGCCAAACAACTTCACAATATAGATGATGAAATTATAGATATGGATTTAATTGATGAATTAGTTGATCATGCATTTCTTTTAACCCTCACTGATGACCCTTTACTAACATGTTTAACTCACTTTGGCTTAGATTTTAATATTGACAGATCAATTAATGAGGTTAGTGCCTTATTGGATTCATTGCCATGCATGGACATTGATAAATGGAAGTTAAGGATAGAGCAATTGGCACCATTAAAAGAAAATCTCATCCCATTATCAGAATCACCACTAAAGATTGAGCTTAAACCTTCATTTGACCCTTTAAATTCTACATTTTTGGGAGAAGATAAAATATTTTAAGAAATCATCTTATCCTCTTCTTATGACAAACAAAAGAATACAGACATCATTGACCCCATTTTTGGTTCAAAAAAGAGGATACAACTGGTAAAACCACAGGAGCTTCATAATGACAAAAATGCTAAGGACTACAGAAAGAGAATGAAAATCCTCTGTGACAAACGGAGCATTAGAAAATCTTTCACACTAGGTCAGAAAGTATTTTTGTTCAATTCTTAATGGCACATTTCTCCAAGTAAGTTACGCTCTCGATGGTCTGATCCATCTACTGATCATACTATTTTTCCACATGGAGCCATTAAATTTAAAAATCCAAGAAGCAGTGTAATTTTTAAAGTTAATGGTCAGAAAAGTAAAGTCATATCACGAATACAAACCATAAGGAGAAAACAGCGTAAAACATTTAAGCGACCTGACATTTTTTTCTTTTTGTTTTTTTTGGTGATTTAAAGTTTTCTTTTTTATTTTTAATTATGTTTGTGTAAGTTTGTTTATTTAACTATTAATTTTTGTTATCATTTTTCCTTATGAATATGTCAATTAAAAAGCATCTTTTCAACATTCTTAAACAGTTTTGACATATACAATCTCATCTTAAAGGTCAGATACAATTTTGTAAAACACATCGTATCTGATAGCTACAACCACCAGAGTTAGTAGCCTAAGTTGAGGATTTAGAAAGAGATCTTAAAGAAATTGAGAGAGGCATCTACAGCATCCAATTAGAGTTTGAGGTAAATTTAATAAGAGGACGATGGTAAGTTAATTTTTTTTTGTGTTATTTGTTTTACGTGTGTTGTGATTTTCCTAGATTTTTTTCTTTCTTTAGTGTGTTATCATTTTTCACCCTAGTTAAGTGGCTGATAACGGTACTCCGTGACAATCAACGTCAGTTACTTCAGTTTCCTATAATAACTAATATTCTGAGTTGAAGGCATGGATAGAAACAAGATCTTAGTAAAACTTCACAAGCGATTTCCTTCACTTCCTCAGACTGCTCTCGTCACCATTTATAAAGCTCGGTCTAAACGCATGCGATTACTTATAAAAAATTATATTCCTACTGACATCTAATGGATAATCGAAGCTAAAGTGCAGTTAGCAGGTGAGTTACCTCTCAAATTTATTGCATACATGCCTGGTTGTGGTAAAAGAAATTATTCAAGAAAACGAAGAGCCCGAAAGCTCTCTAATTTTTGTCATAAGTGTGCCAAAATGAGATGCGATAAAAAGCGATGTTCTTTAGGAATGCTATTTGATAACAGAGAAGATAAGATTCAATTCATTAGGGATGGCTTGAATAAAGAGTTATTAGATGATATCCTTTTATCTCTTGAAACGCATCCTAGTGGACACGTCCAAAATACAATACTCCAATTATAGCCATTATTCCAGAAAAAATGTGCAAACTATAGTCTTGGAAATCTGACTATAAAAGACATTGTTCGCCAGTTTGTAAGAAAACTAGATGAGAAACCTATCCTCTACCCATAGAGGGCATTCAAGCCATTTCTGAACATAAAACCAAAAGAAGATGTAAGCCACAGTCATAACTACTTGTAAATATCCTTTTATTTCAATATTATTTTATTTCACTATTATTTGATTAATTATATTTTTGTCTTTACTAATTTTATGCTATAATTATTTGCTTTGTCTTTTCGCTATTTCTTTTTTGACTCTCGAGCCATGTGCTTCAAGAGTTATTTGACATAGATATGCTACCTCATTTACAACTGTGAACTATTATCACCAAAATCCTTAAATATGAATTTTTTGTTAAGGCACTCATAAATTATTTTTTATAAATATCCAATGACAGCTACTTCCAACAACCATATCAAAAACAATTGTGTATTCTCTAGATTTAACTATGGCAAATATAAATAATTTATTGAGGTAGCCATAGATCTTGGTTGAAGTATAGCAACTAGGAAACTACACTTGGTTTATGGAGAAGGTGATCGAGGGTTATCAAAACTAGTTTCAGAAGCCACTTATACCAGAGGAAGCCAAGTGTTAGGCATCATTCTAAAAGTCCTGAAACCTTTTAGCTGTTTGTCTGACTCACTAATTGGAGAAGAGTTAGTCGTTTTAGGTATGTAAGAAAGAATAACTGAAATGCTGAATCATGCTAATGCTTTTATTTTTTTTAACCAGAAGATCTTACAACTCTAGAGGCACTAATGACATTAGCATCTTGGTCCCATCTGAACATTCATCAGAAACTCATTGGTTTGTTAAATGTCAATAACTTTTATGATGGCTTTCTCGCATTTCTTAACCATGCAATAAAAAACTATTTTATTCCTTCCACAGTGAAACAAATCTTTATTTGTGCTCACATTGCTAATGAGTTACTTGATCTATTACAAGCTTATAGACTAGAGCCACATACTGAGACCTTAATTTTGGGGTGGCCCACTAATGATGGTAGCAGTAGCCGCAGTAAGAAGTGCAAATTAGATTTAACTCTCCGTTTGTAAATATTTTCTTTTGTGTTGTAGCACCCAGGTGATATCTTCTAATCTCTACATCTTTCCTTTAAAATATTGAGGACAATGTTTCATTCTGGTTGGAGGGAATGATCCTTTAAAATATTTTCACTTTTTTTTTGCTGTATTTTAAGTGAGATTTTTCTAACTTCTTCTTTCTAATTTCTCCTTTATAAATATACACTTTTAAAATTTTGAGTTGAAGATGGCTGAATATGAAATGTCATAATTCTAGAAATGCATCTTTTTTGTTTTCTTTTTCTTAAAAAAATTTTAAAAATATATATATTTTGCGATTTTTTTTTGACATGATGACTTTTAATTTTAGTATTTATATTATCTTTGGTCTTGAGTTTTATTACGCCATGTTTGCTACTCTACATGTTGATGTCTAAGACAAAAATATGAGTTGCTTGAATGAATATACATGTCATAATAAATTTAAATTGAGTTCTTGAGCCTATGATTTTTCTTGGAGAGTAATCTTTTTTGCTCATTATTTATACAGCTTAACATTTTATTATTTGATACACGATCTATAAATTTCTATTGAGTCAACCCTTAAAAAAAAGAGAAAATTTTTTTTGTATGTTGCTACATTGAAAGTTTATCTAACTAATAGATATGGAAGATTGGTTAGTGTCTAAAAGATGATAGAAAGGCCATCTTTGACCTGTTTGAGCCTTTCTAGTCATCCCTTTTGTGAAATATCTTTAATTAACCCTTTTGATCCTTTAAAAAAAATTATTATGATCTTTTTCTTTGTTAACTTACCATCTCGAACCAACTCCAATCTGAACAACTCAATGTCGTACAAATTCCATCATCCATTCATGTCTGAGAAAAATATAAATAATTAGTTTGTTCAATAAATTGAGCCTTAGAGAAAAAAAAATTCAAAATTTATATATTAATTTTAAAAAAAGAAATGTATTCTGTAATCTTAAAAAATACTTCTTTTTTTTCTCAAACATGTATTTTGTTTTTCTTTTCCTATTTTTCCATCTTTATTTGCCATGTCTCTAGCCTACGTTACGTCCTAATAAAAGTCCTTGATTTTAGGGAACTATAGTCTAAAGTAGAAATTAGTTACATGAGTTATAAAGATGTAGTGATGCATAAAAAAATAATAAAAGAAAAAAGAGAAAAATATAAATAAATTGGTCTAACTCACATTTTTACTTGAGATCGTATTATTTCTAAGCTGTGGGCACATTTATTTCATCTTGGTGAGAGTGTGTAATATTACTTTAATATTTTCTCTCAATTTACCATTCATGGGAGTGACTATTGTTATTAGGTTTAATTTCTTTGTGAGAGTGTAAATACCAGTGAGATTTTGGGGTATTAACATGTCATTCTTGAAAGTAGCTTGGTTACAATAACTGTAACAAAGTCTATTGGATTGATTCATATGGATCGTTGATTTGGAAATAATATTTCTTAAAGACTGCAGATAATACTTATACTTTTATTTGATTTACATCATAAAGTTTAATTAAATAAACATGATAGTTAAAAAAAAAACAAAAAAAAGTTTTGGGTTTGAATTTGATTTCGCTTAATTTACTAGGGACTAACAATAAGCTAGTTAGGGGGTGTGTTGAGTACTAGAAAATGTATATTTATAAAGGAGAAAATCATTAATTTTCACTTCAAGTTCTAATAACTTCTTTATTTTTATGCATTCAAGTTTCTTATAAATTTAATTACGCATGTTTTATTATAATTAAGCATTTTACGTATTTCAGGGGCATTATGGTCATTTCACAATAAATGAGACATCGGAAGATAAAACGGACGATAATTTAAATTTAAAATGGTCAAAAACCTTAGAAGGAGCATAAAAGTAAAAATATCACTGTTCACATACGGTACTGTTCATAGTATTATTTACGACACTGTTCATATACACTGTACGATGACATGGCATTGATCGATGATGTGGCGCCAACCGATGATGTGGCAATGACAAATGACGTGGTAGATTGGAGAAATGATGTGGCATTGACTGATTATGTGGCGTTGACAGATGACGTGGCTTGACTGATGACGTGCCACAATCTTATTGGGTCAAAATATTTATGTACTGTTGATCGATGACATGACAGTATATTAGTGGATCAAAAAAAACATACATACGGTACATGCATATACACGGGATAATAGCCCTGATGATATATTCAAACCAATCAGAATTTGACACGTGACACAATCCTGTGCATCTAAATTGTTTTAATCCGGTGACCATGATTTACTATCTGTATTTATAAAATGAGGGCTTTCCCCTTAATTTGACACCTCTAAGTTCATTTTTGAGCCCCATTTTTTGAAATTCCTTCTCTATCTTGTAGTTTCTTTGTATTTTAGTAAACTTTCTTTTTTATTCTTAGTTAAAATATAAATAGCTAATTTTCTTTCAAGCTTGGGTTGAAGGTAAAATCTCAACATGTTCCATGGGCTTAATTTGTAAATTTATTTTATTTTTCCCTCTATTTTCTGTGATGTTTTGACTTTTCGTTGACAGATAATATAGTTATTACTGTTTTTCACGATAAGCCCGTAGCACCATATTAATTAAAGCGTGGTTCATGAGGAGTGGATTTCCCCCTCATGATTTAATTTGTATTAATAAGGAATATTGAGCCCTGGAGCATGTTGATGCAGATCGAGATATTTAAGTGCTTTATTATAACAGTTGCATTTTTAATTATTCCTGCTATTTTAATTCATAATTTAAGATAAAATCTACTATAATTTAACTGTTCATTTAGAAAATTAAATCAACATACAATTTAAATCCACCTCTTCGTGGGATTGACACTCATTACTATTAATCTATTATACAATAGATTCGTACACTTGCGAGTTCAATAAAATTTGTACAACACTAACCATCCCTACTTGTTAAAGAAGCCAAAATTTGAGAAGAGTCCACATCCAAATTCTCTCATGCTAATTCTCTTTTCATAAGCTAATATAGAAAGCAAATCTAAGTATTTAGATTTAATGCTTAGCTCAATTATTTTTACTAATTTTTTACAAAATATATAATTGATAGTTATTGGATAAGAACATAAAACTAATTAAATCTTAACCGTATTTTACTATATATCATCTTTGGCTGAAGATTATGAAGGGTGGAGCACAAATTAGCTTAGCATTAGATCCAGAACCCAAATCTAAAGCCTTCTATTTCTTAATCTGTTGTAAATTTTATTTTTCCTTGAAAAAATTTTTTTGATGTAATTTATTTCTCATTTATTATAGGGTAAAGTTAGTATTTTTTTATAAGTCAACTAAGAGACTATTTATTTTTTTTAACTTGAGGACTTAATTGAATGAATTTTAAACATTAATTCATTAAGGGTCCCTTTGGAGTTACTTTGGGAGGTTTAAAGTGATTTTGAAAATCTAAAAACTAACTTTAGTTTTGGCTAAAAAAATTAAAATAACTTTTTGTTAAAATCAGTCCCATTTATAATTAATTTTGAAAGTGGATAAAGATTGGCTTTTAGATTCTAATTTTAAGAATCAATTTATCTTTTAATACAATTCCATAAATATTCTTAAAATTACTACCTAAACTCAAAATTATCCTTATTTAAATTGGATACAAAATCTATAATTTAATAAATTTTTATTATAATTCAACAATATAAATTTATTATTATCAATTTGTTGATTAAATTATTATTAAATTTGTTTCACTATGTTATAAATTTAATTATGAATTCTCTTAAGATAAAAAAAATTAAATCAATATACTATACATTTTATTTTTAGTTAAAATTATTATAATATACAGTTAAAAATATTATATGTATATGTTTTTATATGTACAAGTAAATTTTATCCTATATTATGTACATTTTAATCATTTGTTTTCTTTTAAATTTAATAGTAAAATTTACCAAATTGTTCATAATTGCTTTTAAAACTCATACTATTTTTGAAAGCAAAGTTTACCAAATAATTAATTGATTCTCTTTACAAGTGATTATTTATACAACATAACTAACAATAATTATTTTAAAAGTTACAATATTCACAAACTAGTCCTAAGTCTATCAATTTTTTTAACTTAATGAAAATTTTTAGTCATTAAGTCATCAATTTATTAAGTCAAATTTTTTATCTTTTCACTTAAACTAAAAAGTTTGAATAATATCATTACAGTATATTATATTCTCCAAAATATCCTTATCAAAATTCACATATTTTCATCTTTGCTTAAAATAAACTTACTAATTAGTATTATTATTCATCTCTACAAATTGTGATATTGCAGTAGGAGATTATTTTTATTTTTCATTTTATTGTCTTCAAGTAAACATTATTTATCCTTATAAATTTTATGCATATTTTTCATGTAAAAAGTCACAAACTACAATAAAGTTGATCAACATCTTCTAGTTTAGAATATTAAAAGAATATATTCATTTGAACATAATACATATTATAGTAAAATACTATATTATTTGTGTTTTTTAGGATGTTTATTTTTTGTTTAACATTAAAATTACATAAGGACAAAAATATAAAATTACATAAGGGCAAAACTTTTCTCAGTTGAAATAGACAAATCACTTAATACTTATTTTATTAGATTCACATACAAAAATGATATTCAGATTTAAAGATTCATGTTTTTTTTTTTAAATTCAGACTAATGAATACTACCAAAGATAAATGCAGTAAAATATAATATAATTTGACAAAGATATGCTAACTTAATTAATTGTAATAGAAGTGTCTTAGACTACACCATCTTAATCATTAAATCACTTGTTTATCATTACAATATGAGGAACGTAGAGATACGATATGCAAACTAACCCCGCGGCAAGTGCCGCATCATTTTTTTTTTTCAAATGTAAATCTCCATACCTAGGAGTTAGGAGGCATTTATTGAAAACATCACGAAAAGATTAATGGCTAATCAAGCCAACAGAGACAACTGTATAAGCATAGTTTTGTCACCAGTTGGTGGAATCAATAGGGAAACTGTGCAACATAACGGTTTCCACAGTCAAACCCGGTCCACATCCAAATAATACATCGCAGTCCCATCCCTCACCCGTGGCGGCCTTCCTTTCTTCAAAAATCTTCTTCCTCGGCTCGTAAAGAATAAAAAGCACTGATGCTGCCCCATCATTGTCGTACTCGCTTAGCACATATTGACTTGGCCAAAGTTTATCCTTTCTCAGTTGTAGATTTCTTTTTACTTGGTCTATAAGGCCATCGCCACCAGGGTGGAGTACGTAAAACAATGAGTTCCAATCATTAATTCCAATTGGATTCATTGCATTTTACAAACACTTGCCTATATACTTGCTAATTGTCACAGGCACATCCGATGATAAATGACCATATGTGCCCTTTGTTAGTGAAAAATTAAATTTTTCATAAAACTTTTAGAATCGATCTTATATAATATATAAAAAATTTATAATTTAAAAAATTATACCTTGACAATCTGAGAAGATAAATGATCGAAAGGAATGAATCTGCTACCAAATAATCTTCTAAGTTATGACTCAAAATTAATCTGCACTAAACGTATGAACGTTTGTTTTACCACTTTTAAAAACTATTGGCTTCTTTCTGCAGTACTTTTCTCAAAAGCCATCTCCCTCTTTTTTTGTTTGAGAAAAAGACACTTATATAATATCTTTTGTAAAATCTTAATATGTGTTATCCTTTTTTATTAATTCAAAATATTACATATTTTGAATTTAATATTATTATCTCTCCTCTTATGTAAAAATAAAGATAATATGTAACCACTTTAGAGCCCACCTTGTAAAATAATACAATGCCTCATTTATAAATAAATATAATACATAGAGTCTTAATAAATATTAAATTAGGTTCATTATCTAATATGTCAGTTTTCTTGTTTTTAAGTCAAGTGTAGCGTAGTCAATTAAATGAGCTAACTAAGATATCATTTGGAGACATACAATAGTAGTTATAATAATTAAGCATGTAATTAAATAAGCTTAATCATTTAGTTCCAACTCTACTCTACTATAAGATTGAAACTAACCTCTATGATTGTATATTCGAATAATAATTCGTCCTAAATCACATTAATCTCTTTATTGTACAATCTTTTATACCGCATCATTAATTAAATTAATATATCAACTATTTAATTAATTTAATTACACCTTATTCTTTAATACTTATTAGTTTTCTCTAGTGATTATTTCAACATATTAAATATGTTGACACACTCTAAGAGAGAATTCTTTAATTAAGTACCAAAAATTCATGAAGAAATGTGTTGTATAAATTCTGTATTGCTAATCTATAACTTCAATACTTATAATAGCTCCCACCAAGATACCGGATAATTTTGACTATTTCTTAGTGTTAGAAAATGTATATTTATATAGGAAAAAATTATCATTTTACATTCTAAGTTCCATTATTGTTCTTACTTTTATGTATTTAAGTTTCTTGTAATTGTAATTATGTGTTTTATTATAATTAAATATTTTATATATTTTATAAGCATCATGATCATTTCATAATAAATGAGATATTAAATGATAAAGTGGAAAGCAAATCTGAACTCAGAATGGTCGAAAATCTTAGGAGAAACATAAAAGTATAAATGTCATTATTCACATATACGACACTGTTCATAAATATTGTACGATAATGTGGCATTGATTGATGATGTGACACCGACCAGAGACATGGCAGCATTTGATTAGAGGAATGATGTGGCATTGATTGATTATGTGGCGTTGACCGATGACGTGGTTTGATTGATGAGGTGTCACAATGTTATTGGATTAAAATATTTATGCACTGTTGATCAATGATGTGGCATTAATTGATTAAGTGGCGTTGATATGACGTGGTTTGACTGATGAGGTGTCACAATCTTATTGGATTAAAATATTTATGCATTGTTGATCGATGATGTGGCAATATATTAGTGGATCACAAAAAATGTACGTACGGTATATGCATATACACAAGATGATAGCCTTGATGATATGTTCAAATCAATCAGATCTTGCCACTTAGTGCAATCATGTGCGTCCAAATTATTTTAATTTGATTACCATACTTTAGTTGTTATACCTATAAAAGGAGGGCTTCCCCCCCTAATCTGAGGCCCTTAAGTTTATTTTTTAGCTCTATTTTCTCTAATTGCTTCTCCATCTTGTATTTTCTATATATTTTAATAAAATTTCTATTTTATCCCTAGTTTAAATATAAGTAGCTAATTTTCTTTCAAGCCTGGATTGAAGGTGAAGTCTCAATATATTCCATGGGCTTATTTTAATAAATTTATTTTCTCTTTTCCTCTAATTTCTATGGATATTTTGACTTTTTGTTGACAGATAGTAATAACATAGTTATTACTATTTTGTATGACAAGCCTTTAATACCATATTAATTAGAATATGGTTCATGAAGAGTGGACATCTCCCTCATGATTTAATTGGTACTAATAAAGAATATTAAGCCTTAGTGTATATTGATATGAATCAAGATACCCAAAGTGCCTCATTACAATAGTTGTTAATTTAATTTATTTCTGTCATTTCACATTTAATTTTAAGATAGACTGAATTATTTTTACTATAACTCCAATCACCCACTTAGAAAATTAATTTAACACATAATTAAAATCTACCTCCTTGTGAGATCGACACCCATCATCAGTAATGTATTCTATAATAGATTCGTGAACTTACGAATTCAATAAAATTTACACAATAAGTTTGGCGACTTTGCCAGGGAGGTAAGTTATTTTAGTTTGTTGAATTAATTTTTTAGTTTTTTTGTTTTATTGTATATTTTTCTTATTAAAAAATAATCCTGTAATTTATTTTTTGAAATTTAAATTTCTTTAAATTTTTGTAATTTAATTTTTTTATAATTTCTTTAAATTTATGTAACTTAATTTTTAAGTTATTTTCCTTGGTAATTTTTTTGTTTTATCTTGTTAATTTATTCGTGAAATTAATTCATAGAATTAATCCTTTTTAAGTAATTTTTTTAGTTGTTTTCTTTTAAAATCATTATTAAAAAATAAAAAAATAAAAAATAAAAAATAAAAAAAGTGAATCTACAATTCTTGTAATTTAATTTATTTTCTTGTTCTTTTGTTTATATTTTTGTAATTTAATTTTTACGTCATTTTTCATTATAATTTTTTATTTATCTTGTTATTTTATTTAATCTATTTATTGTGTTTTTCTTTAACTCTTGAGTTTATTTTCATAGTAAAGTAGTAACAAGATGATAAGGTTAGTATCGTAATTTCATTTTTCTTTATTTTTATTAATTTTGTTCTTATTTTTTTGTTGCATTTTTTATATTTTTTATGGATGGTCGAAGGTCACAATAATTACCTAATATTGAGAAAAAAATATTTTGCACTCACAAACACATTGTAATTAAAGGAAAAATTGAAATGAATTTACAACAATAAGAACCACCACATGAGAGGCCATTTAAAGACTACTTTAGTATTTTATCTAAGTTGAGCACATCATGTATATAATGCCCAAATCTAGCTATTAGGAGTTTTGAATTAAAATCTAGTGTGCTAAATTATCTCTCGATATTCTATGGCCTAGAAAATGAGGATCTATGTAATCATCTAAATGATTTTCATATTATGTGCCAAACTTTTAAATATGAGAATTTTTCAGACGATGATATTAAACTAAGATTATATATTTTCATTAAAGGAGAGAGCTCATTTCTGGTTTAATACATTGCCTACTAATAGCATTACATCATGGGAACAAATGATAACAAAATTTTTGAATAAATACTTCACAATGCATAAAACCAATTTTATTTGTAGGAAAATTTAAGAGTTCACCCAAAAAGAAGACGAGCAATATTTTAAAGTATCAAAGCGATTTAATGAGCTACTCTTGAAGTGCCCAAATAATAGGTACGAGAAATGGCACTAGTACTAATACTTTCTGGAGGAATTACTGCCAAATATGTTAAAATAACTAATGGCAACAAGTGAAGGGAGCTAATGTCAAAAAGTGCATGTGAGATTTGGGATTTCTTCTAGTGACAAGTAGATAATTCCAACAACAGAGTCAGACACTCAAGAACAGTAGAAAAATTAAACGTGTGAATGAGGTTCACATTGGCAAATTAAGTCTGGGAATTAAAGAAGTCAAAGAAATGGTTAATGGATTTTCCCTACAAATAACATCTTTAACAGGTACTAAATCAATAGAGCCACATGACCATGAATCATGCCTAACTCAAGTCAATACCATAGGTGTTATGAGAAAGCCATCAAACTACAGCCCTTACTTTAACACCTATAATCTTGAATGGAGAGACCATCCCAATTGTTCGTAGTCTCTAGGATTCTAACAGAATGGATTAGCAACTCTATCTCCACTAATGCAATCAATTGCTCAAGTTTCTCAAGCCTCTCAGCCACCATTTAAATCTTACATCCAAAACTCAAACTATTCTCAACCCAAACCATAAGAGGATGCATTCTAGAATTTTAAGAATTCTATCCACTCTACAATCGTGCAACAAAACCGCACTATTGATGGATTATGAAATGAGATGAGAGCAAGCTATAACTCTCAGGCCCAACCAATTTCAAACCTTGAAAATATGGTGGGCCAACTTGTTTCTTTAGCTTAAACCTAGACAATAACTATTGAGAAAGGTAAATTTTCGAGTCAACCAGTGCCATAAAGGAGTCCATGAAACAAGTACCAATTTACCCTAACAGTATGGAGAGATCAAAGTCATCATAACCCTGTGAAAAGAAAAAGAAGTCGAATGAAGTGGAGATGCTAGTGACAAAACTAAATCAAGTTGTACCTGTAAATGCTTAGGACTTATCATCAGAAGAGAAAGAAGAAATAAACCATAAAAGTTTGTTCCTAAAGCTCCATTTCCTCAGAGGTTAACTAAAGCAATGAAGAAAAAATTTACGGGTCAGATTTTTGAAATCTTAAAAAATCACCACCAAAACTCAGCCCATCATCAGAATCACCATCAAAGAAAAGACTCAGTCTATCATCAAAATCATCACTAAAACTTAAGCTCAAGCTATTACTCGACACTTTAGAATATGTATTCTTGGGAAAAGAAAATACTCTACCAGTAATCATTTTATCACCCTAGATAATAAACAAAAAGTTCTACAGAGATGTATCGAAAGACTTTGGTTTTAAATTAGGAGAAATACCATTTTATGGTAAAACAAAATATTGTTCTTGGTCACATCATTTCAAGCAAAGATATTGAGGTTGATAAAGCTATATTAGAGCTCATTTTCAATCTTCATTTACCTAAAACAATTAGATAAGTAAGATCATTCCTCATTCCTTAGACATGTTGATTTATATAGAAATTTCATTAAAGATTTTAGCAAAATTTTTAGACCCTTATGCAATTTACTTGTAAAGGATGTATCTTTTGTCTTTAATAATTCATGTTTTGTGGCATTTGAAAAATTAAAATAATTGTTGACATCACCACACATCATTCAGCCCCCAAACTGTAAATTACCCTTTAAGCTTATGTATGATGCATCTGCTTATGCAATAGGAGTAGTATTATGATTAAGGGTTGATCAAATTTCCTATGTCATTTACTATGCTAATAGACATTGAGTAATGCATAATTGAACTATTCAACCACGAAAAAAGAAATACTAACAGTAGTATTTGCATTGGAGAAATTTCAATCTTAAGTCATTGGTTATAAAATAATTGTGTTCACAGATCTTGTGGCTCTTAAATATCTTTTCACAAAGAAATAAACAAAAGCTAGACTGATTCGTTGGATGTTACTCTTGCAGGAATTTGACTTCAAAATTAAAAACAAGAAAGGCACATAAAATGTTATAGTAGACGATATTTCTTGTCTAATTTTGACACAATTCCAGAACCATTACCGTTGAATGAATCATTCCCTGATGAACAATTGATGAGTGTAGAAGTATTACCATGGTATGATGATATAGTTAACTATCTTGTTACAAGTCAACTTTAAGAGCATTGGACTAAGTAGGACAATCCAAATTTTTTACAGAAATAAAGAACTTTTAGGATGATTCTTATCTGTTCAAGTATTACACAAATCAAATTTTTAGACGATGTGTGCCAGAAAGTGAATTTTTAAATATCCTTTCATTCTATCATGAACAAGCTTGTGGAGGCCATTTCAGCAATAAGAAAACGGCTACTAAGATTTTACAATGCTATTTTTATTGGCGAACTTTATTTCGAGATGTTTACACATTTTGTTCTTCATATGATTGGTGTCTACGAATGGGAAGCATTATACAGAGGAATATGATGCCACTAAACCCAATTTTAGTGGTTGAGATTTTTTATGTATAGGGTATCGATTTCATGGGACCCTTTCTCTCTTCTTGGCCATCAATACATATTAGTTGCTATTGACTACATATCGAAATGGGTAGAAGCGATTTCATGTAGAACTAATGATCACAAGGTAATGACAGGGTTTTTGAAAAATAACATTGTTTCACGCTTCGAATTTCCTTGAGCAATAATCAGTGATCGTGGTGCCCATTTTTGTAATAAATTATTTAAAGCTCTTTTGATAAAGTATTTCACTGCTCACAAAGTGGCAACCTCATATCATCTACAAACTAGTGGTTAAGTTGAGATCTCTAATCTAGAAATAAAGCACATATTAAAAAAGACAGTGAGACCAAACAGAAAAGATTAGTCATTGAGACTAGATGATGTATTATGGGCATAAAGCATAGATTTTAAGACCCCAATTGGGATGTCGCCTTGTAAGCTAGTGTATAAAAAAGCTTGCCACCTACCTGTGGAACTCGAGCATCGTGTGTATTGGGCTATCAAGAAATTTAATTTTGACATGTAGTAAGCTAGCTGAGAACAAAGATTACAGTTAGCAGAAGTTAAAGAATTCACAATGATGCATATGAAAATGCCAAGATTTACAAGCAGTGAATGAAAGCTTTTCATGACAATCAAATTACGAGGAAATCTTTCAGTCTATATCAGAAAGTACCTTTATTCAATTCTCACTTACACCTATTCCCAAATAAGTTACGCTCCCAAAGGTCTAGCCCTTTTATTGTTCACACAGTTTTTCTACATGGAGTAATTGAAATTAAAGATCAATAGAATAGTGTCACCTTTAAAGTTAATAGTCAAATATTAAAGTCATATCTCGAGTATCAACCACTTAGAGAGGACACCGAAATAGATTTGTGTGACTCATTGTTGTGCAAATTTTAATGAACTCGCAAGCGCACGAATCTATTGTAGAATAGATTAATGGTGACGAGTGTCGATCCCACGAGGAGGTTGATTTTAATTATATGCCGAATTAATTTTCTTTTAATGGAAACAATTAAATTATGGTGATTTTATCCTAAATTGTGAATTAAAATGGCGGGAATAATTAAAACTGTAACTTGTTATAATAAAGCACTTGGGTATCCGGATCCGCATCAACATGCTCCATGGGCTAAATATTCCATATTAATACCAATTCAATCATAAGGGGGGATTCCACACCTCATGAACCACTCTCCAATAAGTATTTTGCCAAGAAATGCCAAATAATAATAACCTTGTACTAGGTGCAAGTTTAACTTTACAGAACTAGACAAGATTATTATTATTTGTCGACGAAAAATCAAAACAACCACAAATATTAGAGGGGAAGAGAAAGTAAATTTACCAAATTAAGCCCATGGAACATGTTAAGACTTCACCTTCAACCCAAGCTCAAAAAGAAATTAGCTACTCATATTTTAACTAGGGATAAAAAGGAAATTTTATTAAAATACAAAGAAACTACAAGAAGGAGAAGGAATTTCAGAAATCTAAGCTTAGAAATGAATTTAGGGGTCTCAAATTAGAGGGGGAGAGCCCCCTTTTTATACATACATTGAGTGAATCGTGACCATCGGATTAAAAATAATTCGGATGCTCAGGATTGCGCCAATCATCCAACAATCAACAAATCAACCGTCAACCATTTTGTACAAAGAATGCACTTAATAGTAAATAATCCCATGTAAGCGCATGTAATTATACCCGATTTCTACTCCAATGAGATGTCTTGCCACGTCATCGATCTACACCAAGAAATTTAGTCCAATAAGATCGTGACACATCATCGGTCAACGCTCGTCATCGGTCAATGCCACATAAGCAATCAATCCACATAATTCGTTCGAGATCGCCACGTCATAGGTAGTTGCCACATCATCGGTCCGTATACATGAACAAAGAGCGAATTATCAATTTAACAAACGATCAATATGTGAACAGTAATTTTTTCTTTAATGCTCTTCTTAAGGTTTTCGACCGTCCTGAGTCCAAATATGACGTCCGTTTTGCTGTCTGATCACTCGTTTATTGTGAAACGATTATGATACCCCTAAAATACATAAAATACACAATTATAATAAAACACATATAATTAAATAACAAAATACTTAAATAAATAAAAGTAGCAATGTTAGTGAGATTTAAAGTGTAAAATGACGATTTTCTCCTTTATAAATATACACTTTCTAACACTCAACACTCATCAATTTTGAATTGAGATTTTTCAGTAATTTAATTTTTCTTTTCTATTTCTCTTGTGATTATTTTGATTATTTTTATATAATTTTTTTTTTACATTTTCTCTTATCGCTTGTAATCATGAGTGCCTCAACTAAACTGCTTCTCTTGAATATTCTTAGATAGTTTCGTTGTATGCAATCTCATCTTAAAGGATAAATACAATTTTGTAAAACACATCCTATTTGGGAGTTACGACAACGAGAGTTAGTTTTCCACATTGAGGATTTAGAAGGACAACTCAGAGAAATTAAGAGAATGCATATATGAAATCCAATTGAAGCTTGAGGTAAATTCAATAAGAGTACGATTCTAACATAAATTTTGTTTTATATGTTTCAATTTGTTACCCTGGTTAAGTGGTGGGTAATGGTACTCCGTGATAATCAATGTCGGTCACCTCAGTTTCCCATAATAATTGATATTCTAAGTTGAAAGCATGAACAAAGACATGATCTTAGTAAAGCTTCACAAGTGATTTCCTTTACTACCTTAGAATGCCCTCCTCACTATCTATAAAACTCAGTTTAAATGCATGCGATTGCTTATAAAGAGTAACATCCCTATTGACATCTGATGGATAATAGAAGCCAAAGTGAGATTGACAGGTGAGTTGCATCCTAAATTTATTGCATACATGCTTGGTTGTGGTAAAAGAAATTACTCAAGAAAACAAAAAGCTCAAAAGCTCTCTAATATTTGTCATAAATGTGTTAGAATGAGATACGATAAAAACTCGTGTTCTTTAGGAATGATGTCTAATAATAAAGAGGACAAGATTCAATTCATTAGGGATGGCTTGAATAAAGCTTCATTAGATGACATCCTTTTATCTCCTAAAATACATCTTATTGGATATGTACAAGATCTAATACTTCAGTTATAGCCATTATTCTAGAACAATTTGCACAATATAGTCTGTAGAATCTGACTATAAACGACCCTATTTGCCAATTTGTAAGAATACTGGATGGAAAGCCTATCCTTGACCCATAGAGGGCTTTCAAATTGTTTTTTAATCTAAAACCAGAGAAATGTGTGAGCTACACTCACAACTACTTGTAAATATTCTTTTATTTTAATATTTTTTATTTTGCTGTTGTTTGATCATTTGCATTTTTGTCTTTAATAATTTCATGTTATCATTATTTGTTTTCTCATTTTACTATTTCTTTTTTTACTCTCAAGCCATGTGTTTTACGCATTATTTGACATAAAGATACTACCTTATTTACAGCTGTAAACCATTTTCACCAAGATCATTAAATAAGACTTTTTTTAAGGCACTTATAAATTATTTTTTAGAAGTATCTAGTGGCAGTTACTCCCAATAACCAAATCAAGAATATTTATGTACTCTTTGGATTTAACTATAGAAAATACAAAGAATTTATTGAGGTAACCTTAAATCTTGATTGAAGCATAGTAGCCAGAAAACTATACTTGGTTTATGGAGAAGGTGACCGAGAGTTATAAAAACTGGTATCAGAAGCTGCTTATGCTAGAGGGAGCCAAGAGTTAGGCATCATTCCAATAATCCTAAAACCTTTAGGCTGTTTGTTTGATTCACCAACTGGAAAAGAGTTAATTGTCTCAAGTATGCAAGAAAGAATAACTAAAATGCTTAATCATGCTGATGCTTTTATTTTCTTTCCAAGAGATCTTGCAACTCTAGAGACACTAATCACATTAACATCATGGCCCCATCTGGACATTCATCATAAGCCCATCAGTTTGTTAAATGTCAATAACTTCTATGATGACTTTATCACATTTCTTAACCATGCAATAAAAACTATTTTATTTGTTCTATAATGAAATAGATCTTTATTTGTGCTCACATTACTAATGAGCTACTCAATCTATTATAAGCTTATAGACTAGAGCTACATCCTAGGACCTTAGTGTTGAAATGGCTAACTAATGATGATAATAGTAGCTACAGTAAGAAGTGCAAATTAGATTTAACTTTTTACTTGTAAATATTTTCTTTCGTATTGCAATACCCAGGTGATATCTTCTAATCTTTACTTCATTCTTTAAAACATTGAGGACAATGCTTCATTCTGGTTGGGAGGAGAGAATATTTAATAATTGTGGAATATCTCAATCTTGGTTAAGTCTTTACTAATTTTTGTTTTCAAAACTAACTGTGGTTAACTTTTTAAGTCAAAGATAATTGAATATAGAGTGTAGTGACTTTAAAAATGTATCTTCTTAGTTTCTTTAAAAAAAAATCAACTTTCCAGTCAATCTTTTTAAGCACTGTTTTATTAAGCTTCATTTTAAGTGTGATTTTTCTAACTTCCTCTTTCTAACTTCTCTTTTATAAATATACAATTTTAAATTTTTAGGTTGGAGAGGGTTGAATATAGAGTGTGGTAATTCTAGAAATATATCTTTTTTATTTTTCTAAAAAAAATTGTGATCTTTTAACATCAGATGACATGACGACTTTTAAATTTTAGTATTTGTATTATCTTTGATCTTAAGTTATGTTACACTATATTTAATACTCTACATGTTGATGTTGGAGACAAAAAAATAATTTGCTTGAAGGAATATACATGTCATAATATATTTTAAATGAGTTCTCGAACTTGTTATTTTCTTTAAAGAGTGACCCTTTTTGTCCAATCTTTATACAACATAGCAGTTTATTATTTTATACACAATCTCTAAATTTCTTTTTAAGTCAACCTTCTAAAAAAAATGGGTGTTACCACATTTGAAAGTTTGTGTAATTATTAGATATAGAAGATTATTTAGAGCCCTAAAAAATGACAAAAAGGTTATCTTTGATCTGTTTGAGCTTTTTTAGGCATCCATTTTGTGAAATATCCTTAGTTAATCCTTTTAAGCCTGTAAAAAAATTATTTTTTTATTTGTTAACTTATCATCTTGACCCAGCTTTGATATAAAATATTACTCGATGTCGTGTAAGTTCTATCACCCATTCGTGTTTGATAAAAATGTAAATAATTATTTTATTCAATAAAGTTATGCCAAAAAAAGAGAAAAATAATATATATATATATATAATTCATGTATATTAGTTCAAAATAAAATCAAAGCGAGATGTATCTTGTGATCTAAAAAAATTCTACTTTTTCTCAAACATACATTTTGTTTTTCCTTAATTCTCATTATTTGTTAGCTATATCCCAAGCTTATGTTACGTCTTAATAAAAGTCCTTCTTGATTTTAAGAAACTATAATATGAAGTAAAAACTAATTCATGGGCTGTAAAGATGTAGTGATGCATAAAAAAAGAATATAAAAAAAGAGAATAAATAAATAAATACATTGGTCTGACTTACATTTTGACTTAAGATCATATTATTTCTAAGTTGTGGATATATTTATTTCAATCTAATGGGAGTGTGTGATATTTCTTTATTATTTTATCTTAATTTACCATTTACCAACTTGGTTAGAGTTTGTGTTATTAGGTTAATTTCACTGTGAGGATGTCACTATCGGTGACATTTTGATCTACTGACATGTCATTCCTAAAAGTAGCTTGATTACAATAGTTTTGACAAAGTCTATTAGATTGATTCATGTAGATGGTTGATTTGGGAGTGATATTTCTTAAAGCTTAGAGATAATCTTATACTTTTATTTGATTGTTATTATTAGCCTAAAGGCTATACGCAATATAATTTTGATGATAACAAACATGTGTCTTAATTATTTTAATTAATAATATATTTCACATTTTCATTGAGTTCTTGAAGGATAGTATTTATAAAAGTGAGTCAAGTGAAATCAAATTAACAAAGTTTGGACCTCAATGAACTTATTATTACGACAAGTTCTTATGACGCCGATATGACTTAATTTATGCTTGATTTAGCAATTTGTGAAACTCAAGATTTTAATTAATTAATTATTATTCATTAATCTAAAGACTTGATCATAAATCAAGTATTTCATACAAACTAATTGATTTTCTAAATATGAACTAAACTAAAAAAGTTTTGTAATCTTTGATTTTAATAAGTATTGTTTTAAATATGACTTTGGGTTTATTTACAAAATCAAAAATATTTTTACTCATATCATAGTTTTAAAAAGTTGTGGAAATGAAAAGTATTATTTAGAAATTCTGAAATTAGACTTATTTGTAAGGAGGTTTGACATTATGAACTATAATACAATTATAGGAATATGTTGGACAAAATTATAATTTTATGAATAGTAGTACTGTAGCAAGTTAAAACTATTTTAAAAATAGACTTATTTGTAAAGTTTGATAAGTTTTTAGGTCATAGTATAATTATAGAGAGTGTTGGATATAATTATAATTTCATGAACATATTACTATCGCAAAATTCAAATTCAACAGTAACTTCACTGTAATAAGTGGCTAACTTAAGCAATATAGAAGCTAGTCACTTCAGCATTAAATTTACCTATAACAGCTATTTATTCAGTCAAAATTATAAAAACCTAAATCAAACTCATTTCTAAGCTCCTAAACAACAAAAAACAAGTTGATTTTAGAAATGAAGGTATTAATCAAGTAAAAGAGTTCAAAATTAGTAATACACTCGACAATATGAATTATTTCAAATGAAACAAAATGAAAGTGTATACTCTATATATACTAGATTCACAGATATAGTAAACACTCTAGGACCCCTAGAGAAGATCTTTTCTAATAGCGAAATATTTAAGAAAATCATTAGATCACTACCAAAGGAATGTACTCCTAAAAAGACTACTGTTGTGCAAATTTTATTGAACTCGCAAGCGCACGAATCTATTGTAGAATAGATTAATGGTGACGAGTGTCGATCCCATGAGGAGGTTGATTTTAATTATGTGCCGAATTAATTTTCTTTTAATGGAAACAATTAAATTATGGTAACTTTATCCTAAATTGTGAATTAAAATGGCGGGAATAATTAAAAATGAAACTGTTATAATAAAGCATTTGGGTATCCGGATTCGCATCAACATGCTCCATGGGCTAAATATTCCATATTAATACCAATTCAATCATAAGGGGGGATTCCACACCTCATAAACCACTCTCCAATAAGTATGCTGCCAAGGGCTTATCGTGCTAAATAATAATAACCTTGTACTAGGGTGCCGGTTTAACTAGGGCTGTATGTAGACAAGACTATTATTATTTGTCGACGAAGAGTCAAAACAACCACAAATATTAGAGGGGAAGAGAACGTAAATTTACCAAATTAAGCCCATGGAACATGTTGAGATTTCACCTTCAACCCAAGCTCAAAATAAATTAGCTACTCATATTTTAACTAAGGATAAAATAGGAAATTTTATTAAAATACAAAGAAACTACAAGAAGGAGAAGGAATTTCAGAAATCTAAGCTTAGAAATAAATTCAGGTGTATCAAATTAGGGGGGGAGAGCCCCGTTTTTATAGATACATTGAGTGAATCGTGACCATCGGATTAAAAACAATTCGGATGCTCAGGATTACACCACGTCATCAGTCAACAGTCAATATTTACAAGAATGCCGAATAAAAATAATCCCATGTAAGCGCATGTACTGTACACACGATTTTTGCTCCATTGAGATGCTGCCACGTCATCGATCTACAGTACATAAGAAATTTAGTCCAATAAGATCGTGACACATCATCGGTCAACGCCACGTCATCGGTCAACGCCACATAAGCAGTCAATCCACATAATTCATCCAATCAGATACTGCCATGTCATAGGTAGTTGCCACATCATCGGTCCGTATACATGAACATAAGTGAATGATGATGTGAATGAGCGTAGTATGAAACGATCTGCATGCGTATGAACAATACCGTATGTGTGAACAGTGACTTTTTTCCTTTAATGCTTCTCTTAAGGTGTTCGACCGTCCTGAGTCCAAATATAATATTCGTTTTGCTGTCTGATCACTCGTTCATTGTGAAACGTCGTAATGCCTCTAAAATACATAAAATACATAGTTATGATAAAACACATATAATTAAATAAAAAAATACTTAAACAAATAAAAGTAGTAATGTTAATGAGATTTAAAGTGTAAAATGATGATTTTCTCCTTTATAAATATACACTTTCTAATACTCAACAACTATCATTGAGAAAGCTAAAGATTTAAATACATTGCCTATTGATGATTTAATTACTTCTCTTATTTCTTATGAGGAAGATTTGGCAGCTAAAAGAGGAAATAAGGAGAAAAAGAAAAGATATCACTTTCAAAGCCTCAAAACATGAGAGTGATAAGGATAACGAGCTAGATAATGAGAAGATGCCTATACTAGCGAGAAGGTTTTCTCACTCTCTTAAGCTCTACAAATAATTTTGGATTACTTCCAGTGAAGATGAGATTATCTATGTATAAGTAGACAATCAAAATATTTCTATCTTTGATTTTGACATACAAAGCACATTCATACATACATTTAGTGAAGCCATTCTTCCATGTCATTGGTGCTTGCTTAGCCTATAATGTTCTTTCTTCAATCTTAGAATTTTATCCTTTAACCACATAGCCTAATGGTTATTTGATACAAACTTCTCATTCATTTACAAAATCTTTCACTTTTTTTAGGTTGTTAATGAAATGATTAGTCATATAGTTTTCAATTAGGCAATAGGAGCAAATGTCTCATCATAATCGATGTTAGCCAGTTGACTATAGCCCTTTATAACTAGCTTTATGTTGCACAAATTTTATTATATTCATAAGTGCCTAAATCTATTGTAATATAGATTTATGATGATGAGTACCAATCCCATGAAAAGATAGATTTAATCATGTGTAGCTATAATTTTCTAAATATGTATGAATTGGTGAGAGATAATTAAATAAGAGTATAAACATTATCTCATGCCTTAAAAATATCATTCGCACATCAACTATTTACACAATTGAATCCTATAAACTCATGCAAAAATTGATCAATTATCAAAGTTAATTTAGCTTTTTTTAGAATAACATATCTAACCTCAAAATGTCATAGGTAGGAATGACACTCTCGCAAGGAAAATAAATTAAATAAAAGTAGTCACTCTAATAGTAGAAAAATAATATTACAAGCTCTCACAAAGGTAAAGGAATAATGCCCATAGCTTAGAAAAGAATATGATCTTAACTCGAACGGAAGCATCACCACATCTTATCTTATAGTTGTCTAGAATCAAAGAACTTACTAAGATATAATGTAGGTTAGGGAAATAACTAACAAAGAAGGGATAATAGGAAGAATAAACATATTTTTGAGAAAAAATAAAGATCTTTTAGAAATTACAAGGTGCTTTTATTTATTTATTTATTTTCTTTTTTCTCTTCTCTTTTCTTCCTTTTTTCTTTTTTTATTATCATAATATAAACATATATATATAATTATTTTATTTTATTTTTATAGTGCACCATTTTTCTAAAAATAAAGAATCCTCTATATTTTTTTAAACATAAACAAGAGATGGAAAACATAAGATATAGGGTAATATTTCAAATTAAAGCGGGATAGGATAATAAGTTAACATATAAAGACTAATCTTTTTAAATATGCTCAAAGGAGTATCTATAGACACTTTACAGTAAAAATGACTAAAAAAAACTCAAACAGGTCAAAGACGGTCCTTTTATTATTTATTTTGTTCTAAATAAATTTTCATATTTAGTAGTTCAATCGACTTTTCGATGTAACAACACAGTTTATTTTTTTAATCAGTTAACTCAAAAGAAAATAAAAGAAGTCATGTATAAAATAATGAACTACTAAGATTGGAAAAAATGTTGCTCTCTAAGAAATGCATTAGGCTTAAAAACTTACTTAGAACTTATTATTACATGTTCATTCATTGAAATAACTCAATGAATTTTACTCATCAAATTTCTCAATTTACATTTGTTAAAGACATCAATATATAAAGTAGGAGATAAGTTTTAACATAACTCAAGGCCAAAAATAATACAAATATTAAAATTTAAAGTTATCATATCATATAATATAAAGGATCACATAAAAAACCTTAATTTTTATTTCTTTGTTTTTCATTTTTTACACTAAACTCTTAACATTAAAAAGATTCATTTTTAGAGTAAATAAACTTCATATTCAACTATCTTTAACTAAAAAATTTAGAAAAAAGTTAGTACAAATTCAATAGGACAATTATTATTTATTGAACAATTGTCAACTATTATCTTCCCCTAACTAGAATGAAACATTTTCTTCAATATCTTGAAGTAAGGAAATAGAGTTTAGACGACATCAACTGAACATTATAATAGAAAATATTTACAAATAGAGAATTAAAATTAATTATTGCTTCTTATTACTATTGCTACCATCATCAATTGACCAATCTAGTCTAAGAGCCTTCGCATCTAGCTCTAGTATGTAAGGCTTTAAAAGATTAACTAACTTATTAGCAGTAACAACACAAATAAAGTATTTTCTCTTACAAATAATGAAATGGTTCTTAACAGCACAGTCAATGAATGCTATCAAGCCATCATAAAAGTTATTAATATTTAAAAAACTAATAGGCTTTTAATGAATGTTTCAATAGGCCCAAGAAGCAAGTGTAATTAGTGCTTTTAAAGTTGTAGGATCTTTTAATAAGAAAATGAAAGGGTCATCATGTTTTAACATTTTGATTATTCTTTTTTACACATTTGAGACAACTAATTCCTCTCCAACTGATAGACTAGGAAGGTATTCTTAAGGTTTTAGGGCTATAAGGATAATGCCTAGCACTTTGCTTCATCTAGTAAAATAGCTTTTGAGACTAGCTTTGATAACCTTCATTATCTTCTTTATATACCTGGTTTTCTTTCATTTATGACACAACTAAGATCATAACTGTTATAATTAACTTTTTATATTTGATATAGGGAAACCTAGAAGGTATATGAACATTATTAAGTGGTTAGTTCAAGATTGTTACCATGAGGACAATTTTTTAAAAAATATTTATTAGTTGCTTAAAAAAATTATATTTTAAAAATCTTAGTGATAGACATAATGATATACAATTGTATGTAGGGTGGTGTGTTTGTCAAATGACATATAAAGCTTATGGCTCAATAGTTAAAAGGCAAACAGTAAAAACAAACAAACATTTGCTAGATTTAAAATATATTATTAAAAGTGATAACGTAAATGATAAAAAAAAAAAGATAAAAGGATATGTATTAGTCGTTGTGATTGTAGCTCACATTTTCCTCTAGTTTTACATTTAGAAATAATTTAAATAACCCCTATAGATCACAATTAGCTTTCTTATCCAGTTTTCTTATAAATTAGCAAACATGATTAATAATAAGATTCTCGAGACTATATCATATATGTTCCTTTCGAAAAATGACCATAACTGGAAAACGATTCTCTATACATATCACTGGCATGCATTTCAAGAATTGAAAGAATGTCATTCATTGACTTTTAATTCAATCCATCCTTAATTAATTGAATTCTCTCTTTTTTGTTATCAAACAATATTCCTAAAGATTTACACAAATATATTTTACATTTAATTTGAGCACGTTTATGACAAGAAACTTGGAGCCATTTAACTCTTTATTTTCTTGGGTAGTTTTTTTTCCTACAACTAGAGGTGAAAGGTAATTCCTTTGCCAATTATACTTTGCCTTCAATTAACCAATGGAAGTTATTCCTTAAAAGTAGTCACAAGTGTTCAAACTAAGTTTTATAGATTGTGAGGAGTGCATTTTAAGGGAGAAAGGAAAATCACTTATAGAGCTTTGTGAGAATTGCATTCGCATCTATACTTTGGCTAGTGCATGTCAGTTATTGTGAATAATTGAAAGAGCCAAATGTAATGGTCATACAGTACTATTATCTATCACTTAAATAGGTAACAAATAATAATATACCAAACAAAAGATTCACTCTTGCCAAGAAAGACATATGTAAAGATAAACAACAAAATAAAAACACACACACTACAAAAAATTTGATGTTAACTCACCCTCATGTTTTTATTGAGTTTACCCTTAGTTTTAACCGTATTTCATAGATACCATTTTTTCTTTTACTAACTAGTTTTTCTAGCTTTTCAAAATAGGATACTAATGTTGGTGGTCAGAGATATCAAATAAGATGTAATCTATAAAATTAAAGCAAGTCATTTAAGTGATGCTTCACACATAGAAGCTTATTAAGGTAACTAAAAAAATCCATCTTATTGAGCTACTCGTGACATATAGTACAAGTGAAAAGAGAAAATACAATTGTTAAACAGACATATTTTAGCAAGAGAAAAAAATTTCAATGAGTATAGGAATAGTGAATCAAAATGACAAAAGGTTAAAGACCAAATATTCAAATTTATTTTAGTTTCTCTTTATGTAGTTAGTACTCTAGATATGACTTTAATATTTGACCATTAACTTAAAAAATAATACCATTCTTTGGATCCTGTATTTCAATGACATCATATGAAAAATAATGTGAACAATCAAGGACCAAATCATTAAAAGTGTAATTTACCTAAGAATAGATTCAAGTGAGAATTGAATAAAAGTGCTTTCTAACTTAATGTAAAATATTTTCTCATAATTTGCTTATCAAGAAAGATTTTTATTCATTACTTATAAATCTTGGAATTTTCATATACATCATTCTGAATTTTCTTGAGATCTACTGGCTATAATCTTCCTTTTAACCCAGTCTATTGCATGTCAAGTTTACATTTCTAACTAGGCAGCATGCACGATTCTTAAGTTCTACAGGAAGGTGACAAGTTTTCCCATATATTAGCCTGTAGGGTGACATCCCAATAAAGATCTTAGAGCTATTTGATATGCTTATAATGTATTATTGAGTCTTAACAATCAATCTTTTTTGTTTGATTTCATTATCTTTTCTATTATGAACTTTATTTTCCTATTGGATATCTTAACTTGTCCATTAGTTTGAGAATGGTACAAGATAATTGTCACAACCATGAGTATAAAGGCCAACTACCTCTGTTGGGGGTGACAATAACCATCTTATGTGTGATAGAGTATTTTGCTAAAAGAATTTTGAATGCCTTTTGACAAAAATAGGTATCACCATCACTAATTATCACCCTAGGAAATCTAAAGTAAGAAATAATATTACTTTTCATAAATTTAATCACTATATTATGATTGTTAGTTCAACACAGAATTGCTTTTTACCTATTTAAGTACGAAGTCAATAGTAACCACCAATATGTATTTATAGCCAAAAGAAAGAGGAAAGGTTCCCATGAAATAGATGCCCAAAATATCAAAAATCTCAACCACTAGAATGGGGTTTAATAGGATTATGTTTCTTCCTATAATGCTTCCCATAATTTCATACCTATTATTTAAAGAACAAAATATGTAAGCTTCTCAAGATAAAGTTAGCTAAGAGCATCACCAAAAGACTCTTCAAATAAGATTTTCTTACTTATTTAAAAAGTCAAGTCAATATTTACACCTAAATAAGAAATTATTTTCTCTCTTTAAATTTAGAGAGTCGTTTTTTTATCTTTAATTTATATTTTATTACTTTTTATTGAAGAAAGAGAAAGAAGTATTTTAATTACTATTAACTTTTCTCTTAAAAGAATAACTTTTTAATTAAAATAATATTAGCTTATTTTTATTTGAAGAATCTTTTAAAGAGTATCATATTTTTTCACTCTTCTATTTGCCATATAGGTAAATAAATAGATATTCAAAGAGTAAAATTTATAAAGTCTTTTAGAGATACTCTAACATAAACCTATTGGAAAACTTTAATAGCTTTTGTGGGCACTAAAATAGTCTTTACAAGCTTCTTTATGATAGAACAAAAAGATATTTTAAAATTCACTCTTTAAGATACATAGTTTGATAATTTGATCCACATAATACTTGACCAAATAAGGATCATTTCAAAAGAAATTCTTTATTTTCACTAAAAATTTTTCTTTGCTAATATCTTTAATAAAACATCTATAAAAACCTGCATGTTTAAGGAAAGATCTTATTATTTTATGCAGAGGAAGATTGGAGATGAGATCTACCTTAGCCTTGTCAACCTTAATATCTTTACTCAAAATGATGTGATTGATAACTCTACGAAATAAGAGTAAGACAACGTGATAGAGATATTATTAATGCGATACTTCTATTCTATCAGGGATATAAAGTTAAGATATGAAATTACATCTTTCGATCAATTGGAGGATGAAAACTTATATGATACATGAGAAAGATTCAAAGATTTGCTTAAGAGATATCCTTAAAATGACATTCATTATTGTATACAATGAAAACTTTTTACGGTGGTCTTAAACCAAGCACTAGATTGATGGTGGATGCTTCAGTAAATAGGGTCTTGTTATCTAAGTCTCATAAAAAAGCTTATGAAATTTTAGAGAGGATAGCATATAACAACTACTTATAGCCATAAAAAAACAAGCTACAATAAGAGAAGCAACATGAGTACACAATATGAATGGATTGACAACATTATTAGCTCAAGTAGCCTTATTAATAAATATATTGAAGGCTATAATTACTACTCTTGCAAATATCAATAAAGTGATTGAAGTATTCTATGTTTATTGTGTAGAAGGGCATTTGTTTGATGATTACCTTAGAAATCATGCCTTCGCTAACTATACACGTAATTTAAATAGACAAAACAAAAATATTCTTTATTGGAACACCTATAACCCTAGATAGAAATAACACCTAAACTTCTCATGGGACAATCTGAATTGATATGTTATAACATCTTATAGACAGAACTGGCCTGTATAACTATCTAGATTTCACCAGCAAAATCAAGAGTAAAGAAACACTAACAATGCTCTGTTCTGTTCTCTTGAGGCTATGATCAAGGAGTATATTATGAAGAATAAAGCAATTGCATAAAGTTAAGCTATATTATTACAAAATTTAGAGAGTTAAATTTAACAACTTGCTATAACATTGAGCAACAAGGCTTAGTGCAGTTTACCCAACAATCAGAGGATTTAAAAAGAGAAGGAAAATAACATTACAATGTGATTAATTTGAGATCTAAAAAGGATGTTCATATTTCAGTTGGTGTACTAAAAAAGAAACTTATATTAAAGAGGAGCCACAACCTTCTATTTTTTAGCATACAAGTCAAAACAGCCAAGTTACAACATTTGTAGAAAAAGATAATTTAACATATATTAATGAACATATTACAACATCAACCACATCAATCTAGAACATGGTGAAAGAGAAGTAGTCTGTACAGCCAACTATAACACAATAATTTAGGCATGTACCACTTTTTCTATAAAGATTCAAAAGCAAAAAAAGAAAAAAAGACAAGTAATTCAGTAAATTCTTGGAAATACTGAAGCAACTATACATCAACCTTCCTTTTATGGAAGCTTTAGAATGAATGCCAAATTACATGAAGTTCTTGAAGGATATTTTGGCACAAAAAAGGAAGTTAGAGAGTTTGAAATAGTTAATCTAGCACAATAATACAACCATATGCTTTAGAGCAAAATACCATAGAAATTGAAGGATTTAAGAAGTCTTACAATCTCATGCTCTATAAGAACTAAGTACAATGGTAAAGCACTTTGTGATTTAGGGGTTAGCATCAATCATATGCCTCTATTAATGTTTAAGCAATTGGGAGTTAGAGAAGTCACACCAACAATAATGAATTTCAACTTGTTGAAAGATCTCATGCTTATTCAGAGGGCAAGATTAAAAATGTATTGGTCAAGGTAGATGAATTTATTTTTTTAGTTGATTTTATAGTACTAGACTTCAAGGTAGATGAAGAAGTGCCAATTATTTTAGGTATACCTTTTCTAGCCACAAGAAAGGCTTAAATTAATATGTAAAAATGAGAGCTAACTATTAGGGTGAATGATCAATAAGTTACATTTAATATACTTGATGCTATAAAGAGTTTTGATGATATTAAAGACTGTAATTTTATTAGTGTAATGGATTTAGTTGTACCATTGAGTTTAAATAGTTGTTACAACAATAAAGAAATCAAAGTTAAAACATCTAAAGAACTTGAAGATGAAAAACTTGAAACAGCTGACATAGCATAGCTAAGAGAGAGGGAACTTGCAAGAAATAAAAAGGGTAAGTTATTGAATGTTTTAAAATAGCATAAAAGAGCATTAGGATAGATTATAGCCGACATAAAATGTATAAACCCAATAGATAGTATGCATTACATTAAACTTGACAAAAATACTAAACCTACTAAGAAAATGCAACATCTGTTAAACCCTAATTTGAAAGAAGTTGTTAGAATTAAAGCCCTTAAACTATTAGACATAAGTATCATTTGCTCCATTTCTAATAGTTCATAGGTCAATCCTATGAAAGTTATCCATAAAAGTTAGGAATTACAGTAGTTACCAATGCTGATAATAAATTAATACCTTCTATACTACAAGGTGACACATATGTATTGATTGTTACAAATAAAAATCATTTTTCTTTACTATTTATCTTTCAAATACTTAATAGATTAGTAGGTCATGAATTTTATTACATTTTAGATAGCTACTTAAAAGATAATTAGATTTACATAGCACAAAAAGATTAAGAAAAAACCACTTTTACTTGTCTTTTTGATATTTTTGCATATATAAAGATGTCATTTGAATTATGTAATGTACCCACTACATTTCAGCGATGCATATTAAGTATTTTTATTATATAATTGAATGATTTCTTGAAGTCTTTCTGGATGATTTTTCTATCTTTACAAATTCATTCGATCAATTTTCACATCATCTAAGACAAGTTATGCAAAGATGTATACGGAAAAATTTAATCTTAAATTAGAAAAAGTGTCATTTCATGGTAAATTATGGTATTGTTCTCGATCACATCATTTTGAGCAAAGGTATTGTAGTTGATAATCTTAAGGTAAAGCTCATTTCCAATCATCATTCACCTAAAATAATCAAATAAGTAAGATCTTTCCTTGGGCACGCTAGTTTTTATAGACGTTTCATTAAAGATTTTAGCAAAATTTCCAAACCCTTATGCAGTCTACTTGCTAAGGATGTATCTTTTATCTTTAATGATTCATGTCTTATGGCATTTAAAAACTAAAGCAGTTGTTGACATGATCACCCATTATTCAACCTCAAACTAAAATTTACTATTTAAGCTCATGTGTAATGCATCTAATTATGCAATAAGAGTAGTATTAGGATAGACAATTGATCAAATTTCCCGTGTTATTTACTATGCTAGTATGACATGAATGGTACACATTTGAACTATTTAACCACTAAAAAAGAAATGCTAATAAAAGTTTTTGCATTAGAAAAATTTTGATCTTATCTCAATGGTTGTAAATTGTGTCAACAGATCATGTTATTCTTAAATATCTTCTCACAAAAAAAAAAACAAAAGCTAGACTAATTTGCTCGGTATTACTTTTATAAGAATTTGACATCGAATTGAAAGAAAAAAAACGCACAGAAAATATTTTGGTAAACCACCTCACTTGTCTCAATTTTAACACAATTATAGGACCATTACCATTGAGTGAATCATTTCTAGATGAATAACTAATGAGTATAAAAGTACTACCATAGTATATTGATATAGTTAACTATCTTATTAAAAGTCAACTTCCAACGCATTAGACTAAGTAGGGCAAAGCTAAAATTTTTTCAAAAATAAAAAATTTCCTTTGGGATTATCGGTTCAAATATTGTATAAAACAAATTATCAAATATTGTATCTCAAAAAGTGAATTTCAAAACATTCCTTTCATTTTACCATAAACAATCTTATAAAGGTCATTTCAACACTAAGAAAATAACTATTAAAATTTACAAAATGATTTCTATTGGCCAACTGCATTACGAGATACTTATATTTTTTGTTTATCATGTGATAGGTGTCAACAAATAAAAAGCATTACCTAAAGGAATATGATGCCACTAAACCCAATTTTAGTGGTTGAGATTTTTTATGTATGAAGTATCAACTTCATGGGACCATTTTGCCCTTCTTTTGACCATCAATACATATTAGTTACTGTTAACTATATATTGAAATAGGTAGAAGTAATTCCATATAAAACCAATGATCACAAGGTGGTGATAGGTTTCTTGAAAAGTAACATTTCACGTTTTTGATTCCTTCAAGCAATAATCAGTGATATGGTGTCCACTTGTGTAATAAATCATTCAAAACTCTTTTGATAAAGTATTCTATCACTCACAAAGTGGCAAGCCTATATCATCCGCAAACCAATGGCCAAGTTGAGATCTCTAATTAAGAAATAAAGTACATATTAGAAAAAACAGTGAAACCAGACAGAAAAGATTGGTCATTAAGACTTGATGATGCATTATGGGTATATGGAACAGCTTTTAAGATCCTAATTCGAATTTCACCCTATAGGCTAGTGAATAAAAAAGCTTGCCACCCACCTATAAAACTCAAGTATCATGCATATTGGGCCATCAAGAAATTCAACTTTAACATGAAGTAAGCTAGCTTAGAAAGAAGATTACAGCTAGCAAAGCTTGAAGAAATTCACAATTATGAATACGAAAATGCCAGGATTTATAAGTATTGAATGAATGTTTTTCATGATAAACAAATTATAAGAAAATCTTTCACCCCAATTTAGAAAGTACTTTTATTCAATTCTTACTTGCACCTATTCCCAAATAAGTTTCGCTCTCGATAGTCTGGCTTCTTTATTGTTCACGCCAATCTTTCACATAGAGCAATTAAAGTCAAGGATCCAAAGAATGATGTCACCCTTAAAGTTAATCATTAAATATTAAAGTCATATCTAGAATACCACCCATATGAAGTGGACATCGAAATAAATTTGAGTAATCTACTAAATTTGAACTAAGATTTTTTTCATCTTTCTTTTCAGAGATTTGATTTTTTTATTTTTTTATTACTCTTGTGATGACTAAAATAATTTTCGCATAAATGTGTTTGTTTAACATTAAATTTTCTCTTATTATTTTTTATCATGAGTTCCTTAACTAAACATCTCTCTTTGAATCTTTTTAGATAGTTTAAACATATACAATCTTGTTCAGAGGCCAAATATGATTTTCTAAAGCACATTCTATTTAGGAGCTATAACTACTTAAGTTACTATCCCATGTTAAAGGTTTATAAAAACAACTTAGAGAAATTGAAAGAAGCATCTACAACTATAATTAGAGCTTGAGGTAAATTCAATAAAAGGATAATTGTGTCATTAATTTTTCTTTATGTGTTTTAGTTTGTTACCCCAACGAAATGTTAGATAACAGTGCTCCATTACAATCAAAGTCGATTACTTCAATTTCTTATAATAACTAATATTTTTAGCCAAAGGTATAGATAAAAATATAATTTTAGCAAAGCTTCACAAGCGATTTCCTTCACTTTCTCATAATACCGTACTCACAATCTATAAAGTTCGATCATAATGCATGTAATTGCTTATAAAGAATAACACTAGCTAACATCTAATGGTTAATCAAAGTCAAAGTGTGATTGGCAGACGAGTTGCCTCATAAATTTATTGCAGACATGCCTAGTTGTACTAAAGAAAATTACTCATGAAAATGAAGAGCTCGAAAACTCTCTAATGTTCATCATAAGTGTGCCAAAATGATAGATCAAAATTCATATTATTTCAGAATAGTGTATGATAATAGGGAAGACAAGATTTAATTCATTAAAAATGACTTGAATAAAGAGTCATTAGATGATATCTTTTTATCTATTGAAATGCATGCCAGTGGATACATACAAAGAGTAATGCTCCAATCATGGTCATTATTTCAGAAAGAGCATGCACAATATAGTCTAAAAAATCTTACTATAAATGACCCTATTTATCATTTTATAAGAAAAATGAATAGAAAGCCTATCCTCGACTGATAGAGGGCGGTCAAGCCATTTCTGAAAACAAAACTAGAAAACTATATGAGTTACAATCACAACCACTTGTAAGTATCTTTTTATTTCACTGTTATTTGATCATTATTTACTTTTTTTACTATTTCTTATTACTATTTTCTTTTTTATTCTTGAGCCATGTACTTTTTGCATGTTTTGACACGGACATGCTATTTCATATACAGCTATGAACCATTATCATCAAGATCATTAAATAGGATTTTTTTAAGCACTATCATTATTTTTTAAAAGTATTCCAATAGCATTTACTCCTAATAACTAATTCAAGAATATTTTTGTGCTCTCTGATTTTAATTATGGCATATATAAAAAAGGAAAATTATCATTTATAAACCTTAAATTTACACTTTTATTAAAAATACTACAACACTTTTAGGGTGAATCAATCATCTACCCTAAGTTCATAAAATGTATCTACCGTCCACCAAACCATTAGCAGCTGTTTAAAAATTAACGAAACTATGGTGAATTGATAAATTTATCCTTAAAAATTATCACTTATATACCCTTAAAATCTCTTATTATCACTTTTATACCTTTAAATTATTACTTGTATTATTAAAAAGACTAAATTACCCCTCTGACATTATCATATTTAAACGACAACTAACGGTTTGGTGGATGACAGATATATTTTATCAACTTTGAATGGACAACTGATACACCTTGAAAGTATTGTAATAAATTTGATAATGGAATAAATTAAGGGTATACAATTGATAATTTCCCTATAAAAAATTCATTAGGGCAACCTTAGATCTTGGTCAATGGATAACAGCCAAAAAATTACATTTGACTTTTGGAGGAGGTAACCGAGGGTTATCAAAGCTAGTTTTATAGTTATTTATACCAGAGAGAGCCAAGTGCAAGGTATTATCCCAAGAATCTTAAAACCTTTGGGCTGTTTGTCTAACTTACCAACTGGAGAAGAGTTAGTCACCTCAGGTATGCAAAAGTGAATAACTGAAATATTAAATCTTGTTGATGCTTTATATTTTGCTACCGGGAGATCTTAAAACTCTAGAGGCATTAATCACATTAGTATCCTAGGATTATCTGAGTATTTATCAAAAGCCCATTGATTTATTAAATATCAATAACTTTTATGATAGTTTTATCATATTTTTTAACCTTGCAATAACAATTTATTTCATTTCTTCCATAGTGAAACAAATCTTTATTTATACTCATACTACTATTGAGTTACCTAATTTGTTACAAGCTTATAGACTAAAGCCACATCCTAAGACCTTAATGTTGGAGTGGCTAACTAATGATGATAGTAATAGCTGCTGTAAAAAATACAAATTAGATTTAACTCTTTACTTGTAATATTTTCTGTTGTCTTGCAATACTTAGGTGATAACTTCTAAATTCTACTTCTTTTCTTTAAAGCATTGAGGACAATGTTTCATTTTAGGTGGGGGGAGGGAATAGTTGATAATTATGGAATGTCTCAATGCTGGTGAATTTTTTATTGTCTTTTGTTGTCAAAACTAATCGTGGCTAACTTTTTGTGATGAAAATGATTGAATATGGAGTGTAGTGACTTTAGAAACGCATCTTCTTAGTTTAGAAGTTAAAAAATATTTACTTTTTAGAAATTTGTTTATTATCTTATTATTATACCTCAATAGTCATTTTAAGTGTGATCATTTAATTTTTTGTTCCATACTACACATAGTGTGATTTTGATGACAACAAATATATGTTTTAATTATTTTAATTAATAATGTATTTTATATTTTCACTGAGTTCTTGAAAGATAGTTTTATACAAGTAAATTAAGTGAAATCAATCTCAAGACAATCAATGGACAACGGCTCGATCTAAACAAAATTTGGAGCTCAACGGACTTATTATTATGACAAAATTCTTGTAAAACGAGTATAACTTAATTTATGCTTAATTTAGTAATTTATGAAGCTTAATATTTTAATTAATTAATTATTATTCATTAATCTAAAGACTTGATAATAAATCCAGTATTTCATGCAAACTAATTGATTTTCTAAATATGGACTAAAGTAAAAAAATTTTACAATCTTTGATTTTAGTAAGTATTATTTTAAATATGAATTTGGATTTATTTACAAAATCAAAAATATTTTTGATCATATCATAATTTTATAAAGTTGTGAGAATGAGAGGTATTATTTAAAAATTCTGAAAGTAGACTTGTTTGCATGGATTTTTGACATTTTGAGTTATAGTACAATTATAGGAATATGTTGGGTAAAATTATAATTTTATGAACAAGTTAAATTATTTCAAAAATGGACCTATTTATAAAATTTATAAGTTTTGGGTCATAGTATAATTCTAAAAAATTTTAGGTAAAATTATAATTTCATAAACGTGTTACCATAGTAAAATTTAAATTTAACGGTAACTTCACTATAGCAAGTAGCTAACCACCAGAATATAAAAGCTATCCACTTCAGTATTAGAATCTGCCTATGACGACTATTTTTTGAGTCAAAACTATATAAACCTAAATCAAACTCATTTCTTGGCTTTTGATCAACTAAAAACAAGTTCATACATTACTGATTGAGCTTCCAACTTGCAAATCATCATAGATTGAATCATTATTGAGTTATAATTTATTTATTCACTCTTAAAGAAAGATTTTCTCATTATAATATTTAATTTCTTTTCAAATTTATGAGTGTATAAGAGTGGAAAACACTTGGGTGACGGGTTTGAGAAGTAATCCCTGGATTGTAAAGGTTCATTGACACTTTAAAGTCAATTGCAATGAATCTAAAGCCTTTGAAGGCTTGGATAGTGAAATCCTCGAGCTTGGTTAACTTGGAGGTGTGGACTTAGGCGGAGATTGCCGAACTATGTAACATTACTCGTGTTTGATTTCTCTTCCTTTACTCTTTTATTATTGCATTTTATTAAACTTATTGTTTTTAATTTTGTTAGAGAAATAGATTAAATTGTTGTGTAGTTTATTTTCATTAAATTTTAGAAACCTAATTCACCTCCCTTTTAGGTTGCATAACTAGAATTTTAATTCTTATCAGAGCTTAGTTTTCTTATTAGGACTTAACTGTATAAAGTAAAAGATCCATTTTAGGAAGGATAATCTACAACTAGACCACCACTCTTTCATGGTAATAACTACCCATATTAGAAAAGTAGGATGAGAATTTATTTACAAGCTTTAAATTATGAAATTTGGGAAGTTATTCGTGATAGACCATTTATGTCAATGACTAAAATTTAATTAGAAGATGATATTACAAAACCTTCACGGGAATGGAATGAATTAAAAAAGATAAAAGCTTCTCTAAATTTCAAAGTTATGAATGCATTGCTTTGTGCTCTTGATAAAAAAGAATTTTATGAAATCTTCAGTTGTGAAAGTGCTTATGAAATTTGGCACAAACTTAAAGTTGTTTATGAAGGTATTGATCAAGTGAAAGAGTCCAAAATTAGTAAATACACTTGACAATATAAATTATTTTAAATAGAATAAAATGAAAGTGTATACTCTATGTATACTAGATTCACTGATATAGTGAACACTCTAGGAGCACTAGGGAAGACCTTTTCTAATAGTGAGAAAATTAAGAAAATCATTAGATCACTACTAAAAGAATGAAGGCCTAAGAGGACTACCATTGAAGAAGTTAAATATTTAACTACATTATTGATTGATGATCTAATTAGTTTTTTTATTTTTTATAAGGATGATTTGGTAGCTGAAAGAGGAAATAAGAAGAAAAAGAAAAGTATCACTCTCAAAGCCTCAAAACATGTGATGAGGATAGCGAGCTGGATGATGAGGAGATGGCTATGATAACGAGAAGGTTTAGAAAATTCTTTATGAAACCCATTGATCGAAGAAAATTCAGAAACCTCAAAAATCAAAAGGAGAAAAAGAAGGCGATAATATGCTATTAATGCAAGAAACCTAGCCATATAAGAATAGAGTGCTCACTCCTTAGTAAGCTCAAAAAGAAAGTCATGGTAGCTAGTTGGGATGATAGCGAAGAAGAATCGAGTGATGAAAAAGAATCTCATGAAGTGTCAAATTTGGCACTTATGGCAATTGGAGATAAGTCGGATGATAAACGTGATGAAGAAAGTAATCCTACTTATGATGAGTTGTATGATTTTTTAAGGAATTGCATGATGATTGGTTGAGAATTGGTAAAAAGAATGCATAACTTTAAAAGAAAATGTTAGATCTTTTAAATGAAAAGGATACATTGCAAAAGTCTAATGATTTATTAAATGAAAAGATCAAAAGGCTAGAATTAAATAATAAAGAATTGCATAATAGAATTACATAAATTAAAGATAAACAAAGTACATTACATGAGTATAAAAAATTATTAGTGATAAATTGTTGAGAGAAAATGAAGTACTTAAGAAAAAGACAAATAAACTCAATGAAATCGTGTTAAAGTTACAAATGGTCAAAAGAACTCAGAAAAATTACTGAGCACTCAAAAATGTGTGTTTCATAAGGGTGGGTTAGGGTATAAACCTAACTTGAAATAAAAATATTATAAGAATTATTTTGTTAGAGCTATCTCTACATGCGATCCTGAGATTGTTTGTCATTATTGTAATGGAAATGGTCATATGAGTTAAAGATGCCACGATAAAATAAATGCATACCAAGGAGCTAAATGTGTTTGGATTCCAAAAGGAACCATTATTAACACTTAAAGACTTAAAAAGATTCATGCCATGTCGGATGAGCAAGATATGCAGAAGATGGGGGGGCTATTTAGGTACCTAAGCCTTAAAATTTCTTTTGTAAGAATTGAAAAAAAAACAAAGAACAAATGATACTTAGACAATGGGTGTTCGAGACACTTGATAGGCAATTATTCTTGGTTTTCAAGCTTTACCATAATTGAAAATGGTAGAGATGTATCTTTTAGAGATAACTCAAAAGGGAAAATTATAGGTATCGATAATGTTGATAAAGATTCTTCTACTCTTATTGAGAATGTGAGTTTGGCTGAAATTTGAAACATAATTAGCTTAGCATTAGTTAATTGTGTGATAAAGATTATAAGGTTATCCTTGATAAATCAAAATATGTTATTAAGAATGCATGTTATGGCAAAATTGTGTTTATTGGTAGTAGGTATATAAATGTATATACAATTAATATAGATTGTGCATCTACTTATGACAAATATTTTTCTACATTACATGATGATAGTTGGTTATGCCATAGAAGACTAGGTCATGCAAACATAAATTTGATCTCAAAAATTTTGAAAAATAATTTAGTTAAGGGCCTTTCAAAAATTGATTTTCAAAATGACAAAATTTGTGAAGCTTGTCAATTCAATAAACAAATCAATACTTCTATAAAAAATAAGAATCATATTTCTACTTAAAAACTATAAATCCAAATTGTACTAGATTTAGCCACATGTTTAATAGCTTATAACTGATTTTGTTCCCCTTCACATGCTCTGTCACACGCTTTGTCATATGCTTCCCTGAATCACTTAACCAAAATACCTTCAAGCTATGTCATTTTGATGTGAATAAGTATAACATGTGACTTGCTCTTTACAAATTAAGGACATTATAAAACTAAATGATGTCATTTAATATGCTAAAGTTTTGGATTCAAGAAATAAGTCCACAATGTCTTTTCTAATTGTTGCAGCTTTTTTCTTATTTCTTTAGATTGATTTTCATCTTAAGATTTGTTATTTGATTGCATACTTCTTCTTTGATTTTTTTTTATATGCGTTTATTCTTTCTTGAGTTGCTTGATCGTTATAATCTATAAATCTTTTGATTCTTGAATTGTCACTACAATATATTCAAACTTCAAATCCATAAAGCATCTTTTTTATGCCACTACTTCATTTAGCTTTTCATCATTTCTTTTAAATTCATTAGTAACATTTACAACTAGAGTAAAATAGTTCAAAATAGATTCAGATGTCTTTATATGTAATGATTAAAATTCTTCTTTTAGTATTTGAAGATGGAATTTCTTAACTTGTTTAGCTCCTTTGTAAAAGATCTATGACTTATCCCAAGTTTTTCAGAGAAGGTTAAACTGACGATCTTGTCAAAGCATATTTATCTCATCATTGAAAGATAAGATATTTTGCCTTATTCTCATTCTTTTTCAAATCTTTTAAATTCTCTTTTTACACTGCAATTAAAGTATCTTTTTTTTTATTTAGTAAAACCTTTCTTTATGACTCCTCATACATCATGGGCACCAAATAAAGCTTTCATTTTGATTGCTTCAATTATTGAACTTGCTTTTGTTTAATTGTAGAACTTAGAATGACACCATGCTAAAATTTGCCATAACTCATAAATTGTGTGAAAATTTGGAGATTATGAATGTATGGATGAATCTAAAATGTCAAAAAACCTTATGAAAGATTCAGGGTAAAAATTTGAAATTTTTATCAAAGTTAACTCTAAAGTCAACAATCAACTATTGACTAGTCAACAAGTTTGTGTGGTCAACGGCTTAATTGAGTAGTCAACAAGATGTGCCTTACACAATTTCATTAAACAGGCTGCAGTTCGGCTTGGCTTAACTTAATTTGTCTTTGCTTAATTCATTTCAACTCAGTCAACTCCGTAAGTCAACCTAATTTCCAAACAGCAAACTTCTAATGGCAAGAGTGGGTGTGTTTTACAGATCAAGTTGATCTTTATTATATCACATTTCTGTTATTGAGCTCTTTAATTTCATATGCTATATTGCTATGTTGAACACTGATTACTAGCTCTAATATTATTGCTAGGGAATTTTGAGAAATCAAATATTTTATTTCATTAAAACTTAACACTCATCTAACTTCCAAAGCTCAACAATCAATCTTTATACAACTTAGATTTTCTTTTTATTGCAATCTTCTTCTCAGACTTGATTTCTTATTTTATTGAGAAGCTAGCGACACAAACAAGGGTATTTATAGTACCCAAAATTTAATATAAGCTACACACATTAACTAAACAAATTTAATCATGACCACCACACTAATCCTCAGCCTAACTCATTCCACTTCACTTGTAGTAGTACCAAATATATTCCACTAACAATTCATACACATAGCATAGTAAAACAAGTTTACTTACACAACACTACGTCTCCTTTAATTTATTAACATCACCATATATTTTAAAAAGGAAAAATGATACCTTAACTATTTAGTTCTAGATAAATGTGCACCACTTTAGTATTTTTTAAAAAATCATTTTCAATTTTAGATAAATATTAATTATAATTTGATGATTCTTAAATTCAATTTTTATCAATGTATTACTACGGATTATTCTATGATGCTGTGATTAAAGTTACGGCATCAATACCATATTAAATATAAATTATGCAAATTAAATATAAAACTTGTAAACTTAACATAAAATTATAAATAAACATTAACTATAAAGTAAAAATAAATTTTAAAAATTAAACATACGACTTGTAAATGAAAGGTAAAACAAATAAATTAATATAAACTAGTAAATTAATGTATTATTAGTAAATAAAACAAGAACTTGCAAATGTACTATAAAACTCGTAAATTAACATTAAATGAAAAATAAAACATAATTTTTAGAAATTAAATATAAGATTTGTAAATTAAAGATAAAATAAGAAAATTAATATGAAACTAGTAAATTGATGTATTAGTAGTAAATAAAACAAGAACTTCCAAATATAACATAAAACTGATAAATCAACATTAAGTGTAAAATAAAACATAACTTTTAGAAATTAAATATAAGATTTGTAAATGTAAGGTAAAATAAGAAGTCAATATAAAACTAATAAATTGATATATTACTAGTAAAAAAAATAAAACTTATGAGTTTAACATAAAACTTGTAAATCAACATTAACTATAAAATAAAATTTAAATTTTAGAAATTAAACATAAGACTTGTAAATAGAAAGTAAAACAAGTAAATTGATGTATTATTAATAAATAAAATAAGAACTTGCGAATATAATATAAAACTTGTAAATCAACATTAAGTGTAAAATAAAATATAAATTTTAGAAATGAAACACAAAACTTATAAATGAAAAATAAAACAAGTAAATCAACATTAACTATAAAATAAATCATAAAATTTAGAAATGAAACATAAGACTTATGAAAGGAAGGTAAAATAAGTAAATTACTATAAAACTAGTAAATAGATGTATTACTAATAAATAAAATGAAAACTTATAAATATAATATAAAACAAGTAAATCAACATTAAGTGCAAAATAAAACTTAAATTTTAAAAATGAAACATAAAACTTATAAATAAAAGATAAAACAAGTAAATTAATATAAATTAGTAAAATTATATATTACTGTTAAACAAAACAAAAACTTGTAAATATAACATAAAACTAGTAAATCAACACTAACTGTAAAATAAGTCATAAATTTAGAAATGAAACATAAGACTTATAAAGGGAAGGTAAGATAAGCAAATTATTATAGAACTAGTAAATTGATATATTACTGATAAATAAAATGAAAATTTATAAATATAATATAAAACAAGTAAATCAAAATTAAGTGCAAAAGAAAGTATAAAGTTTGTAGATTATGTCTAAGACTTCTGAATAAAAGGTAAAATAAATAAATTAATATAATATTACTATAAAAAAGTTCACAATTATAAAATAAAAATTTGTTATAATGTTTATTACCTTATATATTTATTCATTATTTTATTTAAATTGAATAATGTTAGTTTTGCATTTATGTGATGCATGTCATTCTTTATTAAGAATGAAATTTAAATTAGATTGTGAAAAAAATATTATTTTAATATCTTTCATAGTTGTTGTAAAATGAGATTATTTTGCCATTCAAAAAATAGATTATTTTTTATCTTTCTACATTTTCTCAATAACAACCCTAAATAGTCTCTAAATATAAGTAAAAAGTTTGAAACTATATAAAATATGTGTAAGATTCAAAATTAGATTTAATTTTATTGACCTATCATATATATGTATCTAATAATATAAGAAGTTTTTTATTTTGTTTTTACTTGATCCACATCAAGATAAATAATTATGCGTAATTAACATATGTAATAAATAGATATCATTATAGAAAATGGGGGAAAGAAATAACACAAATGTCCTAGAATAAATATATATCAATTTAATAAAACTTATTTTACTTTTTTTAGTATAATTTTTTATTTAATGAATGAGTAATTGTTTTTTTTAATTGAAGAAAATAATTTTTTCTAAGTGAATAAAATATTTTTCACTAAAATTATGTAAGAAACATGTTAATTTTTTAAATAATTAATAATCTTGTATGAATTTACTAGCTTTATTTTGTATTTACTAGTTTTATGTATAATTTATAATATTTATATATATCACGGTATTGATGTTGTATTTTTCATCACAACATTATAAAATTTTCCTTTTTACTAGATATTTGGATAAAAAACCAAAATCTTTGCTTTAGCTAAGTGCAGGAACCGCAATGTGTTAAGTACAAGATTACTCATCTCATTATGAACCAAAATAATATAATTTAAAGCTATATTTGTCCATAATATACTACTATAAAGTATAAAAAAATTAGATTTATTAACAAAATACCTGATCATAAAATAAAAATCTATGAAAATTTCTCTTTAACATTTGATATTAATCACGTATTAATCTTGTAAATTATAAAATAATTAAAATAATTTATATAATCCACAATTGAATGAGAAATAAATATAACATTTCTTTGAAATGGCAGCTGATTAATTAAGCAAAGGCTAATCATTTAGCTTCGGCCCTGAAGACACCACTACGAGTTTTGGAAGAGAAAGGCCAATTTAAAGTTGCTAAGAGTGACGACCGCAATAGCAAACTTTTTAATTTGTTTTCCATAATTAAGGGTCAAGGGAATAAGTGTTTATCTTCTAAAATGTAGTCAAATTCTACAAGAACTTTTTATTCTGTAAAAATTTGGCAGATGGTGCCAGTGGGCAATGGCGAAGTAAGGAGCTTTTTTTTTCTTTTTCCTTTTTTTTTTTTAATACAGGCTGATCAAACCAAAGTAATCTTGAAATAATTGGTACTCATTCAGACTAATATGAACTGTTTAGGGATTAACATATATGAACATTATTCTATTTGGTGCGTTATTCCCAAGCGGGTCACTTCAGATGATAATAACAGGTAAGTTGTTTACAAAGATAGACCTACTGATAAATAGGTTTAACAAACTAATAATAATAATAAACATGTTTAACAACACAAATAACATTAAATTAAATTTTTAATATTTAAAATAAATTTGGTCAATTGTGTACACTATGGTTTAATAGATTGTCATATCAACAAAATCGAAGTCAATGCTTCTTAGTATTTCTATTTTAAAAAAAAGGATAAAAAGGGTGGGTAAAGTTTAAATAAATTATTTTAAAAATAAAGATCCTCAGGATTCTCATTTATTAACTACTAGTCTTATAAGTGTACTCTCTTGGATATGAGATTAGATCAAGGGAGAAATTCTGACCATCTTTTTTAATTCCCAAACTTCTCCAAAATTTGAACTCAGAAGTAACTATTTAAATAAAACTGTTTGAAAAAGATTCAAACTCTAGATGGCCAAATAAAACTAATCAAAAACTACAGCCCTTGTTAGGAACAAAATGCTTCATAATTACCTGTTGTAGCCGGCAAAAGCCTGTCAACCAGTCCAAAAATCCGATGCTTCACACCAATTCTGATTCTCAAATAACTGGTCCTCCAAGTTGAAATAGAAAAATAATAGTTTTGAAACATTTTAATATACATTACTATAAATCTTGCCCGTTATATCCATCATATGGTTTGTTCACAAGTGATTCTGAAAGCCATTTTAGGCTTAATATTCAAGTTGAAATTCTACTTGTATGGAACACGTTGTTATAACGTTCAATACGATACTAATAAAACGAAGAGAAAAGTCGGCATTCCCGTGCACAATCCGCTTCAATATTTCATGAAAAAGCCTCATCTTTCTCTTGAATTATTCTTTTTTTTTTTTAATGAATAAAGTGATCAAGAAGACGTGATTTGCATTACCTCTAACGAAAAGCGATGTTTATATATATAAAATCTCAAAAACCAAAAGTTGACCTAGAAAAATAATACTCTAATTGAAAAATCAGTAAAACAATCTCTTGTGCCATAAGGAAAAATAAAAAATAAAAAATTAAGCATTGCGTCTTTCCCGGGTCTTTCATCCGCATATACGTATCAACCGTGTGAAAGGGGGCAACCTCTAGAGACTGCCGTCCTTTTAACATTTCCTGTTCTAAAAGAAAAAGATCTAAACAACAGCACAAAACATCACCCATAAGGCCGGAAAGAAGGGGCTACAAAAGATCAACCCTGTTGAAAGTAGAAACTCAACCCACGAAAGTGGAGTGAAATGCAAAACAGCAAGAAACCTTAAGTAGTAGATTCCAATCGAAAGTGTCATATCAGACAGAATATACTGATGAATCTGCCGATTCATTTTTAATCCAAGCTGATTGGGTGAAAGAATTTTGCTGTCGTTGTCACTGAGCCTATCAGAAAGAATCTTCGGGATGATCTTAAAATTCCAAGAAAATAGCTATTTTCTTGAATTTCTGGGATTATCTCAAAATTAACCATTTTACAGGGTCTGGCACGTACATCTCCCTGACATTTTGTATACTTTGAATAATTCAAGGGAAAGAAGCGTGTTAGAGTATACATAAGAAAGCTGAATTTTCTTCTCATTTCTCATTCCATTACTTCCCTCGTTTAGGTACCAAATGATTAAAAGGGATGAAGATTTGTATAATTTAATTTCATTCACCATATCAATTAACATCGCACCATGAGCGGTCTATAAGTACAAAGGAATTATCAAGGCCCCTAAACTTCATCTTTCACAAAAGCGAGTTGAAAGAGAAATTCAACTGCACATGTAACCATGCGTTTATAGATTAATTGAAGAATATTTTTTCTCTTTCCTTTAAATTCATAATGATTGAAGAATCTTAAGTGCTTGGTGTGTATGAAACGGGCACACGTGTAGCTGCAAACCTAAATAAAAAATTATTAATTAGTTCTTCAATTGATTTGATTTTGGTACAAGTTCGCAACTTTACCGACTCATCTTTTATTGCAGAAAAACCCAGCTGTTTATTACGATTTTATTATATTGAAACAAAGAACATAGTTTCATTACAACGCAAATATAGAATAGAACAAATACACAGTCCATAAAAGGCTATATAAGTTCAAATTTCAGTAATCAATTACAAGAATAATTGGCTTAACCATTGTTGACATGTGGAGAGAAAAGATCGTTCACCCAAGGTTTCAACAAATGACACCTCCGTTGAACATGCACAAAACAAATTCAAGCTCCATTCAGGATGACCCTCAGATCTGAAGCATATTAGATTATCAGATCTAAAAGTAATGTACTCTTTAATCGACAAAACCTCCGAAAAGCCAGATATGGACATTTTTTTTTTCCCCTTTTTGATGAACCTCGACATGCCGAGGATTTTATTAAAATGGACACACAATATTTTTTATTCTTCACAACATGAACCTATATAAAGTCCGTCTCTTTGTCTTAAAGATAGCCTTTTTCTTTGCAGCATTGGATTGCTCCATCAAACATCTCATCGATCCCATACTCATATTTAAATCCGGTATCCAGGAGTTTCTTTGAAGATAACGCTGATAATTTGTAGCCTTCAATCTCCACTAAAGAACTGCGAAAATTCTCCATTATATTGAAAGATGATAATTATCAAGAAAATGGAAATTTTAAGAGCAGAAATAAATTGAACGTACTCGAAATTTGGTATTAGATATCCAGGGTATTTTGCAGAGAGAAATTCAGCCATCTCTTGAATAGTTAATTTGGCCGAAGAACAAATATACCTCCCTTTGGCATCAGGATATTCCAGTAAAAAAATAAGTGCCCTTGCTACATCATCTATATGCACCATTGATATGTTGAGAAGCATACTATATTCCTCTCGATTACCTGATCAGCAAATATTTTTTTTGAAGGAATTATTCAATCGAAGGGAACATATATACATATGATTCGATCGTGGCAAATTAATTAGAGCACGTACCCAAGACCATAGCCAGCGTGCCGCGAACAGAGCCAGCTAATTGAGGACAAATGAAGGGACCAACAACGAAAGAAGGTATTATTGTTACAAGATCCAATTCATTTTCTTCAGCGAACTCAAGAGCTGCCCTTTCGGTTAATGTCTTTGAAATTTTGTAAGATTTTCCCCAGATATCCAATTTTCTGATGTAATCTACGTCACTCCAAAATGTCTCATCCAGCATATCAACATCTTTGCCACTGAAATGAACTGTCGATGCACTTGAAGTGTACACAACTCGCTTCACGGTTCCAGATTTCAAGCATGATTTTAAAATGCCTATTGTTCCATTGACTGCTCTTTGTGTTATAATTTCTTCAGGTTCTTTACCGTGAATATCAATCGGGGCGGCTACAAGAATAACGCCAGTGCATCCTGCAATGGCTGCATCGAAGCTTTCTGGGTTGTTGAGATCGGCATTAAAGATTTGAAGCCTCTCGGATGCTCCTCGTAGATTTGTCAGGAAGCCAAGATCTCTTTTCTGTTCTGCTCATTTTTCGTAATATTCAACACACTTAATATTCTAATTAAAGATGAAAGTCAAATAACAACCAATTGAAGTTAAAGAATGCTGAGCTTGAAGGCCTACGTACCTGGGTCGGATCTAACGGTGGTTCTGACGGAGTAACCATGATCAAGAAGTCTCATGATCAGCCAAGATCCTATGAAACCGGTTCCACCTGTTACACAAACTCTTCCTTTTTCTTCTTCCATCTCTATGTGATGTCGAAGTTTTCTTTCTACTTCCTACGACAACGTGAATCACCTATATATATGAAATTCTATCCCGAGTTGAAATTGAAAAACGTCACCTGCACATTTAAAGTTTGCTTAGATAATCACGTAGGATCCTTCGCTCTCATTATCTCATGAACGTCAAAATGACGATTATATCCTTCGAATATAAAGTTTGGACTGTTCAGTTTTGGATTAACGAATTTAAGAGTCAACAAAATCTGTTAATACATATTGAAAATAACATAATATTAAAAATAATTTGCATGACATATATGTGTTATTTTATTAATTATATTTATTTTAACATTTGTCCAATTTATTTATAACTTTTATTTAGTATTTTATTTATATTTAGAATAGAAATTTTTACTATAATGAAGAAGGGGTCTGACGGTCATTTATTATAAACTAAGGGGTTTTTGTGATTTTTAAACAAACCTTAAGGGTATAAGTGACTTTCTGTTGAATGATAGAAAATATATATTTATAAAGGAGAAAATCATCATTTTACACTTGAAGTTCTATTAACTTCCTTCCTTTTATATATTCAACTCTTTTGTGATTTTAATTATGTGTGTTTTATTATAATAAAGTATTTTATGTATTTTAGGAACAATATAGTCATTTCACAATAAATGAGATATCGAATAATAAAACAGATAGAAAATCTAAACTCAGAACGATAAAAAACTTTAGGAGAAACATAAATATAAATGTCACTATTTACATGTACAGTACAGTTCGTAGTACTATTCATAACACTGTTCATAAATACTATATGATGACGTGGCATTGACCAATGATGTGGTACCGACCAATGGCGTTGTAGCATTTGATTGGATGGATGATGTGGCTTTGTTACTTATGTGATGTTGACTGATAATGTCGCATTGACCGGTGATGTGTAACAATCCTGTTGGATTAAAATGCGTATCTACCATTGACCGATGACGTAGCAACATGTTAGTGGATCAAAAAACTGTTCGTACGGTATATGCATATACACAGGATAATAGCCTTGATGATGTGTTCAATCCAATCAGAACTTATCACGTGGCGCAATCCTGTGCATCCAAACTATTTTAATCCGATGACCATGATTTACTCATTGTATCTAAAAAAGGAAGGCCCTTCTAAATTTCATACTCTTGAGTTCATTTTTAAGCTCCATTTTCTCTAATTTCTTCTTCATCTTATATTTTCTACGTATTTTAATAAAATTTCAATTTTACCTTTAGTTCAAATATGAGTATTTAATTTTTTTTTTAAGTTTGTGTTGAAGGTGAAGTCTTAACATGTTCCATGACCTTATTTTGGTAAATTTATTTTCTCTTCTACTCTAATTTTTATGGATGTTTTGACTTTTCGCTGACAAACAAAAATAACACAGTTATTACTGTTTGACACAATAAGCTTTTAGCACTATATTAATTAGAGTGTGGTTCATGAGGAGTGGATATACCTTTCATGATTTAATTAGTCTTAATAAGGAATATTAAGCCCTATTGCATGCTGATACGGATCCCAATTATCCAAAGCGCCTCATTACAACAGTTGTTAGTTTAATTTATTTTTGTCATTCTAACTTTTATCTTAAAATAGATTAAATTACTTTCACCATAATTCCAACCATCACTTAGAAAACTAGTTCAATACATAATTAAAATCCATCTCCTTGTGGTATTGACGCTCCTCACTATTAATCTATTTTACAATAGATTCATACACTTGCGAGTTCAATAAAATTTGTACAACAAGTTTTTGGCACTACTGTCGGGAAGATAAGTTATTTTAATTTGTTGAATTAATTTTTTTTGTTTTCTTGTATTTTTTCCTTATAAAAAAATAAATAATTCTGTAATTTAATTTTCGTAATTAATTTGTATAATTTAATATTCAAGTTATTTTTCTTAGTAATTTTTTCATTTTATCTTGCTAATATATTCATGGAATTAATTCATAAAATTGATTTTTTTGATTGTTTTCTTTTAAAATTATTATTAAAAAATTAAAAAAAGTGAATCTGCAATTCCTGTAATTTAATTTATTTTTTTATCTTCTTTATTTTCTATAATTTAGTTTTTACGTCATTTTTCATTGTAATTTTTCATTCATCTTGTTATTTTATGTAGTCTATTTATTATATTTTTTTAATGCTTGAGTTTATTTTCATAGTAAAGTGGTAATAGCGTGATAAAGTTTGTATCGTAATCTCTCTCTCTTCTTTATTAAGTTTGTTCTCATTTTTCGTTGCATTTTTTATTATTTTTATGCATAGTCAAAGGTCACAATTACCTAATCGTGAGTTTATAGACTTAGAATTAGAAAAAAATACTTCGCACACACAAACACATTGCAATTAAAGAAAAAATTGAAATAGATTTACGATACTCAAATTTAGCTGCTAGAAATTTTAAATTAAAACCTAATGTGCTAAATTATCATCAAACATTCTATGGCCCAGAAAATGAGGATCTATATAATAATTTAAATGATTTTCATACTGTTTGTCAAACTTTTAAATATGAGAAATTTTCAGATGATTATGTTAAATTAAGATTATTTCCATTTTCATTAAAGGATAGAGCACATTAATGATTTAATACATTGCTTGCTAATAGCATTATATCATGGGAATAAATGGTAACAAAATTTTTAAATAAATACTTCTCACTGCATAAAACTAATTCTATTCACAGGAAAATTTCAGCGTTCACCAAGAGAGAAGACGAGCAATTTTTCGAAGTATGAGAATGATTTAGTATGCTACTCTTGAAGTGTCCACATTATGAGTATAAGAAATGACATCAGTGCCAATAGTTTTTGGAGAAATTACTGCCAAACGTGTAAGAATGACTAATGGTAACAAGTGGAGGAGAGTTAATGTCAAAAAGTGTATTAGAGATTTGGGATTTCTTCCGGTGACAAGTGGATAATTCTTAACAATAGAGTTAGTCACTCAAGAACAATAGAAGAATTAAAGGTGTGAATGAGGTTCACATTGACAAATTAATCCCAGGAATCAAATAAGTCAAACAAATAGTTGAAGGACTTTCCCAACAAATAGCATCTTTAACAGCTGCTAAATCAACAGAGCCACATGGCTATGACTTATATCCAGATCAAGCCAATGCCATAGGTGTTATGATAAAGCCATCAAACTACAACTCTTACTCTAGCACCTATAATCCTAGATAAAGAGACCATTCAAATTTTTTATGGTCTCAAAGACTCCAACAGAATGTACTAGCAACTCCATTTCACCAATGCAACTAATTCCTCAAGTTCCTCAAGCTCCTCAAGCCTCTCAATCGCCATTTAGACATTACAATCAGAACTCAAACTATTCTCAACCCAGACTATGGGAGGATGCATTTCAAAATTTCAAGAATTCTACCCACTCCATGATCGAACAGCAGAATCGCACCATTGATGGACTACAAAAAGAGATGAAAGCAAGCTTTATCTCACAAACCCAATCAGTTTCAAACCTCTAAAAAATGGTGGGCCAACTTATCTCTTTAGTTTAAACCTTGGTAATGGCTGTTGAGAAAAGTAAATTCTTGAGTCAACCAGTGTCGAACCCTAAAAGAGTCCATGAAGCAAGTGCCAATTCATCCTAACAGCATGGAGAGATCAAAGCCATCATGACCCTACGAAAAGAAAAAGAAGTCGGCAACAAAATGGAGATGTCGGTGATAAATCAACTCAAGTTATACCTGTAAATGCTGATGATTCATCATCAGCGGAGAAAGAAGAAACCAACTTTCTAAAGTAAGTTTTTAAAGCTCTATTTTCCCCAAGGTTAGCTAAAGTAAAGAAAGGAAAATCCAAAAGTGAGATTTTTAAAATCTTCAAATAGGTAAGTGCTAATATCTATTTCCTTGATGCTATTAAACAAGTGCTATTTATGCCAAGTTTCTTAAAGATTTTTATATTAAAAAGAGAAAGATATTTTTAACAGAAAATGTTAACTTTATACTCTAATATAAAATTCTTCTAAAATACAAAGATCTAGGCTCCCCTACAATCTCATATAGTATAAGGAGCTATAGAATTAAGAATGCTTTCTTAGACTCAGGAGCTAAAGTAAATTTATTGCCTTACTCAATGTTTGTGAAACTTAGGCAGGGAGAATTACACCCAACTCCAGTGGTGTTATAACTTACAAATCGATCCATAAAAATACTCATAGTATTATAGAGGACTGCTTATTTAGGTATATAAATTTTATTTTTCTATTGATTTCACTCTAATAAACCCTCAACCAGTACTGGATTCAAGGAAGTACATTCCTATTATCCTAGGTCGATCTTTCTTGGCAATTGTCATTGCTCACATTCAATGCAAGACTGGAGATATGTAGTTGTTCTTTAGCAATATTGCCAAATATCCTCACAATGTAAATGATGGAATTGTTGATATGAATTTAGTTGAAGCATTAGTCGATAATAATTTTCTTTTAAAACTTAATGATGGTCACTTACGAACATGTTTAACTTACTTTGGTTCGGGTTTGGATATTGACAGATCAGTTGATGAGATCAATGTCTTACATGACTCTGCACCATCCATGGATACAAATAAATAGAAGTCAAGAGTTAAACAATTAGCACTACTAGAGAATATACTCAACCTATCATCAGAATCATTACCAAAATACGAGCTCAAACTATTACCTAACACTTTGAAATATGCATTCTTGGGAGAAGAAAGTAAATTGTCAATAATCATTTCATCATCTCTAGATGACAAACAGAAAGGTAAGTTATTGAAAATTTTAAAAAAGCATAAAAAAGCATTAGGATGGACCATAACCAGCATCAAAGGTATAAATCTAGTAAACTGCATATATTACATTCACCTTGATGAAAATGCTAAACCTACTAGAAAAATGTAACGTCGGTTGAACCTTAACATAAAAGAAGTAGGTAGACTGAAGTTCTCAAACTATTAGCCACAGGTATCATTTATCTCATTTGTGATAGTTCATGGGTCAATCCTGTAGAAGTTATCCCCAAGAAATCAGGAGTCATAGTGGTTACCAATATTGATAATGAATTGATACCCATTAAAATGACTATAGGGATAAATACCACTTTCCTTTATCATTTTTTTGATCAAATACTTGATAGATTAGCAAGTCACAAATTTTATTGTTTTCTAGATAGCTATTCAGGATATAATCAGATTCTTATAGCTCAAAAGATTAAAAGAAAACCACTTTCACTTGCCTTTTTGGCACTTTCACATATAAAAGAATGTTATTTGGATTATGTAATGCACCTGTTACATTCAACGATACATATTAAGTTTTTTTTAATATGGTTGAACAATTCTTTAAAGTCTTTATGGATAATTTTTCTATCTTTAGACTTATTCGATCAATGTTTATATCATTTAACATTAGTGCTGTAGATATATATAGAGAAGAATTTAGCCTTAAATTGGGAGAAATGCTATTTTATGATAAAACAAGGTATTATTCTTCATCACATCATTTCAAACAAAGGTATTGAGGTTGATAAAAACAAAATAGAGCTTATTTCGAATCTTTCTCCACCTAAAACAATAAAGAAATATGATATTTCTTTGGGAATGTCGGTTTTTATAGATGTTTCATTAAATATTTTAGCAAAATTTCTAGATCTTTATGCAATCTACTTGCTAAGAATGTATCATTTATCTTTATTGATTTTTGTCTTGTGGCATTTGAAAAACTAAAGTAGTTGTTGACATCATCATCCACATTCATCCCCCAAACTAGAACTTATCATTTGAGCTTATATATGATGCATCTGATTATGCAATAGAAGTAGTATTAGAACAAATGACTGATCGAATTTCCCATGTCATTTACTATGCTAGTATAACATTGAATGATGCATAATTGAACTATTCAACCAAGGAAAATGAAATGCTAGTAGCAGTATTTGCATTAGAGAAATTTTGATCTTATCTTATTAGTTGTAAAATAATTATGTTCACAGATCATGCTCCTCTTAAATATCTTCTTACAAAGAAAGGAATAAAAGTTAGACTAATTCATTAGGTACTACTCTTGTAGAAATTTGACTTCAAAATTAAAGACAAGAAAGGCACAAAAAATGTTATGGCAGACCATATTTCTCATATCAATTTTGACACAATTACAGAACCATTACCATTGAATGATTCATTCCCAGATGAATAATTGATAAGTGTGGAAGTATTACCATGGTATGTTGATATAATTAACTATGTTGTTACAAGCCAACTTTTAGAGTATTGGACTAAGTAGGACAAAGCCTAATTTTTTACAAAAATAAAAAACTTCTTTTGGGGTGATCTTTAACTGTTCAAGTATTACGCAGATTAAATTATGAGACAATGTGTACCAGAAAGTGAATTTCAAAATATCCTTTCATTCTGCCATGAACAAGCTTATGGAGGCCATTTTAACAATAAGAAAATAGCTACTAAGACTTTACAATATGGTTTTTATTGGCCAATTTTATTTCGAGATACTCACACATTTTGTTCTTCATATGAAAGGTGTTAACGAATAGGGAGCATTACTCGGAAGAATATGATGCCACTAAATTTAGTTTTAGTGGTTGAGGTTTTTTATGTATAGGGTATCGATTTCATGAGACCTTTTTCCTCTTCCTTTGGTCATTAATACATATTGGTTGCTGTTGACTATGTATCAAAATAGGTAGAAGTAATTCCATGTAGAACCAATGATCACAAGGTGGTGATAGGGTTTTTAAAAAGCAACATTGTTTCATGCTTTGGATTCCCTCGAGCAATAATCAATTATGGTGGTGCCCATTTTTGTAATATATCATTCAAAGCTATTTTCACAAAGTATTCAATTACTCACAAAGTGGCAACCTCATATCATCAATAAATCAGTGGTCAAGTTGAGATCTTTAATCGAGAAATAATGCACATATTAGAAAAGATGGTAAGATCAGACAAAAAAGATTGGTCGTTGAGACTTGATGATGCATTATGGGCATATAAAACAGCTTTTAAGGCCCCAATTGAGATATCACCATATATGCTAGTGTATGAAAAAACTTGCCACCTACCTATTGAACTCGAGCATCTTACGTACTGAGCCATCAAGAAATTAAATATTACAGCAGGTAGAACTTGAAGAAATTTACAATGATGTATATGAAAATGCCATGATTTACAAACAACGAATAAAAGTCTTTCACAATAAGAAAATTATGAGAAAATCTTTCACTCCAGGTCAGAAAGTACTTTTATTTAATTCTCGTTTACACCTATTCCCATGTAAGTTATGCTCCCAATGGTCTGACCTCTTTATTCTTCACACTTTTTTTCCATATAGAGCAACTAAACTTAAAGATTCACATAATGGTGTCACCTTTAAAGTTAATGGTCAAATATTAAAACCATATCTCGAGTACCAACCATGTGAAAAGGTCACTAAAATAAATTTGTATGGCCCATGAATTTTGAATTGAGATTTTTCAGTGATTTAATTTTTCTTTTCTATTTTTCTTGTGATTATTTTTATATAAGTTTTTTTTAATTTGCTATTATCACTTGTAATCATGAGTGCCTCAACTAAACAGCTCATCTTGGACATTCTTAGACAGTTTTAACGTATACAATCTCATCTTAGAGGTCGGATACGATTCTGTAAAACACATCCTAGTTGGGAGCTATGACCACCAAAGTTAGTTCCCCACGTTGAAGATTTAAAAGGATAACTCAGAGAAATTAAATGAGGCATCTACGAAATCCAATTGAAGCTTGAGTAAATTTAGTAAGAGCACGATTCTGACAATAATATTTCTTTATGTGTTTCATTTGACATAGACATGCTATCTCATTTACAGCAAAGAACCATTATCACCAAGATCATTAAATATGACTTTTGGCACTCACTAATTATTTTTGAAGTATCCCAATGACAGCTGCTCCTAATAACCAAATCAAGAATATTTGTATACTTTCTGAATTTAACTATGGGAACTACAAAGAATTTATTGAGACAATCTTAGATCTTAGTTGAAGCATAGTAGCAAGGAAATTACATTTGGTTTATGGAAAAGATGATTGAGGATAATCAAAATTAGTCTCAGAAGCCACTTATATCAGAGGGAGCCAAGTGCTAAGCATCATCCCAACAGCCCTGAAACCTTTGGGCTATTTGTCTGACTCATCAATTAAAGAAGAGTTGGTCGTCTCAAGTATGCAAGAAAGAATAACTGAAATGCTGAATCATGCTGATGCTTTTATTTTCCTACTAGGAGATCTTGCAACTCTAGAGGCACTAATCACATTAGCATTTTAGGCCTATCTGAACATTCATCGGAAGCCCATCAATTTGTTAAATGTCAATAACTTCTTCGATGGCTTTATCGTATTTCTTAACCATGTAATAAAAAACTATTTCATTCCTTCTATAGCGAAATAAATCTTTATTTGTGTTCATACTGCTACTGAGTTACTTGATCTATTATAAGTTTATAGACTAGAGTCACATCCTAGAACTTTAGTGTTAAAGTGGCCAACTAATGATGGTAGCAGTAGTCATAGTAAGAAATGTAAATTAGATTTAACTCTCCGCTTATAAATATTTTCTTTCTATATTACAACACTCATGTGATTTCTTCTAATCTCTACTTCTTTCCTTTAAAATATTGAGGATAATATTTTGTTTTAGTTGGAAGGAGAGAATAGTTGATAATTGTAGAATATCTCAATCTTAGTGAAGCTTTTCTTAATTTTTATTATAGAAACTAACTGTTATTAAAGTTTTATATCGAAGATGGATAAATATGAAGTGTAATGACTCTAGAAATGCATCTTCTTAGTTTCTTCAAAAAAAAAATTTCAATTTTCCATTCAATTTTTTTCTCTTATTATTAAGCTTAATTTTAAGTGTGATTTTTCTAACTTCCTCTTTCTAACTTCTCCTTTATAAATATACACTTTCAAATTTTTGAGTTGAAGATGGCTCAATAAAGAGTGTAGTGATTCTAGAAATGCATCTTTTTTATTTTTTTAAAAAATAAGATAAAGAAATTTTTTACAATCTTTTTTACATGATAACTTTTAAATTTTAATATTTGTATTATCTTTGGTCTTGATTTATATTACACCATGTTTGCTACTCTACATGTTGATGTCGGAGACAAAAAATATAAGTTGCTTAAAGGAATATACATGTCATAATAAATTCTAAGTGAGTTCTTAAACCTGTTATTTTTCTTAGAGAGTAATCATTTTTACCCGTTCTTTATACAACTTAGTAGTTTATTATTTTATACACGATCTCTAAATTTCTTTTTAAGTCAACCTTAAAAAAATGATTGTTGCTACATCTGAAAGTTTGTCTAACTAGTAGATATGGAAGATTATTTAGAGCCTCAAAAGATTATGGAGAGATCATATTTGACCTGTTTGAATCTTTCTAACCATCTCTTTTATGAAATATCCTTAGTTAACCCTTTTGAGCCTGTAAAAAAATTACTATTTTCTTCGTTAACTTATCATCTTGTGCAACTCTGATCTGAAATATTACTCGGTATCGTATAAGTTCTATGACCCATTTGTGTTTGAAAAAAATGTAAATAATTATTTTGTTCAATAAAGTTTTCAGGAAAAAGAGAAAAATATATATAAATATTCATGTCTATTAATTCATAATAAAATCAAAGCGAGGTGTATCTTATAATCTCAAAAAAAAAAAAAATCTCATTTTTTCTCAAGCATATATTTTGTTTTTCCTTAATTCCCCTTCTTTGTTCGCCATGTCTCTAGCTTATGTTATGTCCTAATAAAAATATTTTTTAACTTTAGGGAACTATAGTCTAAAGTAGAAACTAGTCAACATAAAAAAAAGAACATAAAAAAGAGAAAAAAATAAATACATTGATCTGACTCACATTTTGACTTGAGATCGTATTATTTCTAGGCTATGAGCATATTTATTTTATCTTGGTGAAAGTGTGTGATATTGCTTTATTATTTTCTCTCAATTTACCATTCATGGGAGTGACTATTATTATTAAGTTTAATTTCATTATGAGAGTGTCACTACTATTAAGATTTTGAGGTATTGACATGCCATTCTTGAAAGCAGCTTGATTACAATAGTTGTAACAAAGTCTACTGAATTAATTCATGTGGATAGTTGATTTAGGAGTGATATTTCTTAAATCTTGGAGATAATGCTTATACTTTTATTTGATTGTTATCATAAATTTGATTAAATGAACACGATTGTTTAAAAAAAAGAGTTTTAAGTATGAAATTATTTAACTTAATTTGTTAGGGACTAGCAATAAGCTGGTTGAGGAGTGTGTTGAGTGCAAAAGAATGTATATTAGTGAATGATAAAATCATCATTTTACACTCCAAGTTTCACTAACTTTCTTACTTTTATATATTTAATTTTCTTGTGAATTTAATTATGTATGATGTGGTAGCATTTAATTGGATGGATGATGTTGCTTGGATTGCTTATGTGGCATTGACTGGTGATGTGGCATTAACTGGTGATGTGTAACAATCCTATTGAACTAAAATGTATATGAACTATGGATCGATGACATAGCAGTATATTAGTGAATCAGAAAAATATGTGTATGGTACATACAGATACACAGGATGATAGCCTTGATGATGTGTTCAATCCAATCAAAACTTGTGACGTGGCGTAATCTTATGCGTCTAAATTATTTTAATTTGATGGCCATGATTTACTCCTTTTATTTATAAAAGAAGAACTCCCCCTTTAAATTTGACGTTCTTGAGTTCATTTTTAGCTTAATTTTTTCTACTTTCTTCTCTATCTTGTATTTTCTATATATTTTAATAAAATTTTTATTTTACCCTTAGTTCAAATATAAGTAGCTGATTTTCTTTCAAACTTTAGTTGAAAGTGAAGTCTCAACATGTTCTATGGGTTTATTTTGGTAAATTTATTTTCTCTTCCAGTCTAATTTTTGTAGATGTTTTGACTTTTATTGATAGACAGTAATAACACGGTTATTACTATCTGGCACGATAAGCCCTTAACACCATATTAATGAGAGCATGATTCATGAGGAGTGGACATTCCTCTCATGATTTAATTGGTACTAATAAGGATCTAGATATCCAAAGCACCTCATTACAATAGTTGTCAGTTTAATTTATTTCTGTCATTCTAAATTTAATTTTAAAATAGATTAAAATACTTTCACCATAATTCTAACCACCCACTTAGAAAATTAATTCAATACATAATTAAAATCCACCTTCTCGTGGGATTGAGACTTGCCACTATTAATCTATTCAATAATATATTTGTGTATTTGCGAGTTCAATAAAATTTACACAACAATTTCCCCTAATCATCTACTTTTTATAGCTAAGTATGATTAAAATATAATTACCTTAATTTATCTGGCCTCAACAATATTAGACTAATAATAATCTAATAAAAAATTCAGCAAAGTCTCTTTTATAAATATAATACTACCAATCTGTAAATATGTAAAATAAACACTCTCAAATTTATCAAATCAACAACCAGCTCTCATAATCAACGTCTTTACCCACAATACTGAGATTTACTCAAGATATCTTTAAGGCATCAGAAATATATATTATAACTAATATTAGCGTACATTGCTCTATTTTTAATCCTAAAAGAATAATACAATAAAGTTATACAATCGCAAAAAAATATGAAATGATTAAAATGCTCTAACAAAAATCATTTATATCTTCTAACATCATCATGTCACCAAAACTCAAACTACCTATAGTCGTTGTGTTGGTTTAGTATTCCTGCAACCTTCAATAAGGAGAAATATAATAAAATGGGTGAGGATGAAACTTAGTAAGTTCAGTGAGTAGATAATAATGTTTGAAAGTTAATTTACTTAAAAATAATTTAATTTTTCTTTAAATAATCTCATCAAAATATCATAAGAACTTAAATAAATTATTTAATTAAAATCATGCACTGAAATAACCATAATACATAATACTATGTAAAATAAAAAAATCATAACACTTATAATAACAAATATCGAATACTAAAACTATCATTAAAAAAGTACTTAGGGAAAATAATCATATCATATTCGAACCTCAACGGATAGATAATCAAGGAACTATTATACCCGAAACTATACAAATAGACAGGGAAATATCATCTCATATCTCATCATATTCATGCATGCATAACTAGTCCGTAAAAAGCGAAAGAGCCCAAGCACACAACCCAAAACCTTTATATGTACTCAGACGGATCCCAAAAGCATGCAACATCTATATTTGCATTATTGTCATCATCATATCATGTACACATGCCTTTACAGCGTAGAAATGCCAAACACACGATTCAAAGCCTTTATGTGCATTCATACGGGTCTTAAAGGCCTCATCATTTCTGTATCACTATAACCGAGAAAGGGTACTATCCAATGATTTGCAAGTGACCTTTTGTACGCATATACATAAATATATAATCACATCTGAAATCTCATTTCCTTTTTCACTCAACAAACTTTAAATCTATTTACTTTTCTCTAAAATATTATCATGCATATATTCAATATTGGTCATAACAACACTAATCATACAACATTCTAGTAATAACTACCAATAGATAAAGAAAATCCATTTCTAGAAAATCATAAAATTGAAGCCTCTAAAATGTATTTCATAAACATACTTCATGACACGACCCGCCCCGAATCCCTAAGACGAGTCTCTCTAATCCATGAAATTAAATTAATAATGATTCTATAAAAATAAGAATTCTATCAAAATTTCAGCAGAATTTTCCCTATAGTTATGATATTCCCTAATCTTGCAAATAACAAAATAACACTCCCAAAATAATTTCAAAATACAACAAACTCCGCCAACCAACATTCCAACGAATTCCAAATGTCATTCGAAGTATTTTAGTACCAAATATAGTGAGTTATTCTTAATTATAAAATTATACAATCTGAAATATTTCAACTTAAGCAATATTCTATGACTTCTAATATCATCACGTGGCCAAAATACAAATAACTATTATTGTGAGTTAACTGTTATACCTGCAAATCTCTTGTGAGAGGGAATAATATAATAGAAATGGTGAGTATAAAACTCAATAAAAATCAATGAGTCGATAATAGTTTTTTTAAAATAGTTTTACTTTAAAAAATAATATGCTTATTTCTAAATAAATTCATCAAAATATCATAATAATTTAAATAACATATTTAAATCAAATCGTACACTGATATAATAAAATTACATAATACTACATAAATCCAAGGAAAATTCACAACACACGATATTAATACTGAATACTGAAAAACTATCACTAAACAAGTACCTAAAGAAAATAATCTCATCATACTCAGACGTTGATGAATAAGTAATCAAGAAACCATCATACCGCAGAGCTATACGGATAGACGGAAAAATAACATCTCATATCCCATCATAACTCATCATTATAGCTATGTATGCATACTAGTTTCTAAAAGACAAAAACAACCTAGTACATGGCCCAAACCCTTTATATATACTCAGACAAGCCCTAAAAGTCTGTATCTCACATTATCACATATCATCACATATAATCGCATCAGTATCAGTAGCACTGTATCTAGACTGTTCAATGATTTTGAAAACAATCATAAACACATATATGTAAACATCTGATAATATCCAAAATTTCATTTCAATTTTACTTTTAACAACCTTCAAATCCATTTTTTTTCTTTAAAATATTATTTTTTTACCTAAATATTTAAAATCAGGAATAAAATCATTAATCATACACATTTTCGATAATAAATACCATTATATAGATAAAATCGATTTTAAAATTCATTTCACAATATACTTTACCATATTTAAAATTATAATAATCCACAAAGAAAATAGATTTTATATATTCCACTCATAGTGACGACGATCAAATCTAATATCATCAACGTCTGCGGTTTGGATCTCGTTCACGAGTCCTCCTAATTTAAAAAATAACATAATTATTTTCCGTAACATGAAATACATAGTAATTATACTCAACAAAGCTAGAAACTCAAACAATACCACTCTCAATTCTGTGAGATTACCAAAATACCCTTATATATAAAAAATTCCAAAATGCCCCGATATTAAAATTTACCAAATTGCTCTCAGAATCATAATTTATCAAATCATCCTCAAAATCATAAATTTCTAGAATATCCTCAATTTAAATTATAAAAATAATCTACAAATTCTGAATTTATGAAATTATCTATAGGGTGTAAAATTACTAAATTGCCCTTGATAATATAATTTACAAATTTACCCTCAAAATCTCAAATTACCAAACTGCCCTAGTCTATAATTACCAAATTACCCATATCTTTTATAAATTATAAAATTAACTCTAAGTTTTATGAATTTATCGAATTGTCCCTCACTAGTCAACGGTGACCGAACTTCAATTAATAGTGATGGGAAGCTCAGGTCTGGTAGTCCCAGCCACGGTGAATCTAATGATGTCTGCTATGACTCCCCACGCGCAGTGATGGCGTCGGATCGAGCTCCTAAAATTGTGAATTTGCAACTTGTCGTTCACCAGCAATTCGGCCGTTTCAAGTGAAAGGACCAGTCGCAAATGGAAGCTAGAGGTGAGAGGAGTAGAACTCGGCCAATGGCGTGGCCAAATTTTGACCAAATCCATGGCAATAAAAACAGATTTTTGGCCAAAATTTTTGAGCTTCAGCTGCGGTGTTCTAGTCTTTTTTTAGCAATTAGGATGGTAAGGATATGATCGGCGTCTCGAGACTTGAAATTGGTACCAAGCTCATTAGAAATGGTGGTAAAAAACATGAGATTTGATTAGGTCATGGCTACGGGTCGAATCTAGATCAGGTCAAACCCAATCAACTCTATCTCCCTCTCTTGGCTCCTCTCTCTCTCTCTCCATTTAAAGAAAATTTTTTAATAGCTTAATATTAATTAAGCTAATGCCAAATCTATAATAACCAAAAATCTGACTGACTGGCTTTGAAATTGCGCTCAAATTGTCTTGATTTTAAATCGCTATAAATTTAAAATTATTCATGCGCGATCAATTTAATAATGCATTGAATTTTTAATCGCAATAACATGTAATGAGTCCGTAATTTATAAAATCAATATCAAATGAAAAAATAAATGATTCACTCCATAAGAAAATAAAAGTGTATATATTACAATCCCCCCTTATAAAAATTTCATCCTCGTAATTTACACATCTGATAATAACAATTAGGGATATTAAGCTCATAAGAAGTTTTCATGCCCTTAGGTAGCCTCTTCTTTTGTGTGATTTCTTCACAACAGCTTCACTAATGGGATGGTCTTGGAACGTAAGACTCGATGTTTAATTTCCAGTATTTCCACTAGCTCTTCTTTATAAGTCAAATCTTCTTTCAACTCAATTAGTTGTCTCAATAACACATGACTCAAATCATATAGTACTTTCAGAGCATCGAGACATGAAACACATTATGAATCCTAGATAACTTAGGTGCTACAATGAAACAAAACATAAATCCTAGATAACTTGAGTGGACTTAGCTAGAGCTAAATCGATAAAGTGATATCCGTATGGAAATCTTATCACTAACTTTGAATTCAAGTCCCTATCTGCTCTTATCTATATAGTTTTTTTGTTTATTTTAGGCCACTTTTAATCTATCCCGAATAAGTTGTATCTTTTCATTTGTATCCTGAACTAATTCGGGTCTAATTAATCTTCCTTCACCAACCTCATCCTAACACACTGGAGTTCTACATTTCCAAAAAACCTGATATTAAAATATCCTGGAAATCTTATCACTAACATCTTGGACTATTCAAGTCCTCCAATCATAACTCCTGAACTTCGGTATCTATCATGTGTGCAAGATAAGATTTTTTTGTTTATTTTAGGCCACTTAAATGACACACTCTTCATCTCTCTAACCATGGCTCTATCTATAGTAGCGTGGTGAGATCCAAGCCAATCGATGCCCAAAATAGCATTGAAATTATGAATATCTAAAATAATCAAATTCGCCCTAAATTTATGCTCAGCCAATCTAATTATATAATCCTGATACACTCTATCAACAGGTAATGACTCTGTCATAGGTGTACTAATAACTAAACTACAATTTAATGGTTCAGGCTCTCGCTTTATATGCATCGCAAAAGTATGAAAAATAAAAGAATGGGTAGATCCAAGATCAATAAGAATATAAGCCTCACGGCCAAAGATAGGTAATGTACCTATAATGATTTCTAGTGTAGCATGAGCCTCTTTCTGTGTCAAAGCAAAAACTCGATCTAGAGTCTGAGGTCAACCAAATTGACATCTCTGACACTTTCTAGTTGTACATCTTTGACTCTTCTAGTGCAAATTTTATCACTCTGAAGTAACGTAGGCCAGAATCTCTTCATATGTTCAGGTTGTCCGCATGAACAACATACTCAGTCTCCAACACGGCACTTTGTTGTGCAAATTTTATTGAACTCACAAGTGCACGAATCTATTGTAGAATAAATTAATGGTAACCAGTGTCAATCTCACGAGGAGGTGCATTTTAATTATGTATAGAATTAATTTTTTAAATGAGTGGTTGAATTGTGGTGAAATTAATTTAATCTATCCTAAAATTAAAGTTAGAATGACATAAATAAATTAAAATAGCAACTATTAAAATAAAGCACTTGATATCTAGATCCGCATTAACATACATCAGGCTCAATATTCCTTATTAATATCAATTAAATCATGAAGGAAAAATCCACTCCTCGTGAACCATACTTTAATTAATATGGTGCTAGGGGCTTATCATGCCAAACAGTAAGAACTATATTATTAATATCTGTTGACGAAAACTCAAAACATCCACAGAAATTAGAAGAGAAAAAAAATAAATTTAGCAATTAAGGCCATGGAACATATTGATACTTTACCTTCAACTCAAGCTTGAATGAAAATTAGCTACTCATATTTAAACTAGGGATAAAATGAGAATTTCATTAAAATATAAAAAAATACAAGATGGAGAAGGAATTAGAGAGAATAGATCCCAAAAATAAATTCAGGGGTATCAAATTAGGGGAGGGAGCTTCCTTTTATAGATACAATGATTAAATCATGGGCATCGGATTAAAATAATTTAGATGCATTGGATTGCGTGACGTGGCAAGTTCTTGTTGGTTTGAACACATCATCAAGGCTATTATTCTGTATATATGCATGTACCATACGCACATTTTTTAAATCCACTAACATAATGCCATGTCATTAGTCAACAATGCATAAATATTTTTATCCAATAAGATTGTAACACCTCATCAGTCAAGCCATGTTATTGTTCAACGCCATATAATTAGTAATGCCACATCGTTCCTCTAATCAAATATTGCCACGTCATTAGTTAGTGCCACATCATTAGTGCATGCCATGTCATCAGTCAATGCCACATTATCGTATAGTATATATGAATAGTGTCTTGAATAGGATCATGAATAGTACCGTATGTGTGAAAAGTGATATTTATACTTTTATGCTCCTCCTAAGGTTTTCGACTGTTCTGAATTCAGGTTTACCATTCATTTTGTCATTTGATGTATTGTTTATTGTGAAATGACCATGATACCTCTAAAATACATAAAATAATTAATTATAATAAAACACACATAATTAAAATTACAAGAGACTTAAATATATAAAAATAAGAAAATTAATAGAACTTGAAGTGTAAAATGACAATTTTCTCCTTTATAAATATACATTTTCTAGTACTTAACACACCCCCCAACCAGCTTATTGCTAGTTCCTAGCAAATTAAGTGAAAACAAATTTAAACCCAAAATGTCTTTTTTTGAACTATCAAGTTTATTTAATTAAACTTATGATAACAATCAAATAAAAGTATAAGCATTATCTCTAGTCTTCAAGAAATTTTACTCCCAAATCAACCATTCATATAAATCAATCTAGTAGATTTTATCACAACTATTGTCATCAAACTGCTTTTAAGAATGATATATCAATACCCTAAAATCTCACTGGTAGTGATACTCTTACAAAAAAAAATTAAATCCATTAATAATAGTCACTCCCATGAATGGTACATTGAGAAAAAATATTAAAGTAATATTACACACTCTCACCGAGATAAAATAAATGTGCCCGCAGCTTAGAAATAATATGATCATAAGCCAAAATCTGAATCAGACCAATATATTTATTTATTTATTTCTTTCTATATATATAAATATATTCTCTTTCTTTTTTTTTATGCATCACTACATCTTTACAGCCCATGTAACTAGTTCTACTTCATACTATACTTCCTTAAAATGAAGAAGGACTTTTATTAGGACGTAACGTAAGTTAGGGACATGTCAAATAAAGACGGAAAAATAGGGAAAGAAAAGCAAAATACATATTTGAGAAAAAAGTAGAGTTTTTTTTTAAGATTACGGGATACATCTCTTTTTTTTTTAAACTAGTATATAAATTTTGAAATTTTTTTCTTTTCTTTGTTTTTTTTTGCTAAGGCACAATTTTATTGAACAAAATAATTATTTACATTTTTCTCAAACATGAATGGATGACGGAACTTGTACGACATTGAGTAATAATTCAGATCAGAATTAAGTCGAGATGATAAGTTAACAAAGAAAAGTATAATAATTTTTTTAAAGGCTCAGAAGAGTTAACTAAGGATATTTCACAAAAGGGATAGCTAAAAAGGCTCAAACAGATCAAAAATAGCCTTTCTATCATATTTTAGAGTACTAACTAATCTTTCATATCTACTAGTTAGATAAACTTTTAGATGTAGTAACATCCAAATTTTTTTCTCTTTTTTTTAAAAAGTCGACTCAATAGAAATTTATAGATCGTATATCAAATAACAAACTACTTAGTTATATAAAGAATAGACAAAAAGGATTACTCTCTAAAGAAAATAACAGGTTCAATAGCTCACTTGCAATTTATTATGACATGTATATTCCTTCAAGCAACTCATATTTTTATCTTCAATATCAACATATAGAGTAGTAAACATGGTGTAACAAAACTCAAGACCAAGGATAATATAAATATTAAAATTTCACAAGTCATCATGTCAAAAATTGTAAAAATATTTTTTTAATTTAATTTTAAAAAAATAAGAAGATGTGTTTTTATAATCATGACATTCTATATTCAGCCATCTTCAACTCAAAATTTTGAAAGTGTATACTTATAAAAGAGAAATTAGAAAGAGAAAGTTAGAAAAACCATACTTAAAATGAACCTTAATAAAAAATGACTAATTTTTTTTTAAACTTTCAACTAAGAAGATGCGTTTCTACAGTCATTACACTCTATATTCAACCATCTTCGATGTAAAAAATTAACAACATTTAGTTTCTACAGTAAAAATTAGTAAAAGCTTCATCAAGATTAAGACATTCAACAATTATCAATTATTCCCTTCCCCAATCAGAATTAAACATTGTCCTCAATGTTTTAAAGGAAAGAAGTAGAGATTAAAAGATATCACCTAGGTGCTGCAACACAGAAGAAAATATTTACAAGCGGAGAGTTAAATCTAATTTGCATTTCTTACTGTAGCTACTACTACCATTATTAGTTGGCCACTCTAACACTAAAGTCCTAGGATGTAGCTTAGGTTTATAAGCTTGTAATAGATCAAGTAGCTCATTAGCAGTATAAGCATACATAAAGATTTTTTTCACCGTGGAAAGAATGAAATAGTTTTTTATTGCATGGTTAAGAAATGTGAGAAAACCACCATAAAAATTATTGACATTTAACAAACCAATGGGTTTCTGACGAATGTTCAGATATGACCAAGATGCTAATGTCATTAGTGCCTCTAGAGTTGTAAGATCTCCTGGTAAAAAAATAAAGGCGTCAACATGATTCAGCATTTCAATTATTCTCTCTTGCATACCCAAAATGACTAACTCTTCTCTAGTTAGTGAGTCAAACAAATAGCCAAAAGGTTTCAGGATTGTTGGGATAATGCTTAACACTTGCTCCCTTTGGTATAAGCAGCTTCTAAAATCAATTTGGATAACCCTCAGTCACCTCTTCTATAAACCAAGTGTAATTTCCTTGCTGCTAAGCTTTGACCAAGATCTTAGTTGCCTCCATAAGTTCTTTGTATTTGCCATAGTTAAATCCAGAAAGTACACAAATGTTCTTGATTTGGTTGTTAGAAGTAACTGCCATTGGATACTTTTCAAAAATAATTTGTGAGTGATTTAACAAAAATTTCATATTTAATGATCTTGATGTAATGGTTCACAACTGTAAATAAGATATTATGTCTATGTCAAATAACTCGTGAAGCACATGGCTCTAGAATAAAAAAAGAAATAATACAAAGACAAAGCAAATAATGATAGTATGGAATTATTAAAGACAAAAATATAAGTGATCAAACAACAGTCAAATAAAATAATATTGAAATAAAAAGATATTTACAAGTAGTTACGATTGTGGCTCACACCTTCCTATGGTTTTATGTCTAGAAACTGCTTGAATGCTCTCCATGGGTCGAGGATAAGCTTCTCATCCAGTTTTTTTACAAACTGGCAAACAAGATCGTTTATAGTCAGATTCTCGAGAATATATTTTACACATTCTTTTTGGAATAATTGCCATAACTGGAGTATTGCGTTTTGTACGTATCCACTAGGATGTGTTTCAAGAGACAAAAGTATATCGTCCAATACCTCTTTATTCAAGTCATTCCTAATGAATTAAATCTTATCTTCCCTATTATTATACTCCATTCCTAAAAAACATGATTTTTTATCGCATTTCATCCTGGCACACTTATGACAAAAATTAGAGAACTTTCGAGCACTTCGTTTTCTTGAATAATTTTCTTTAACACAACTAGGCATGTATGCAATAAATTTAGGAGACAGCTCACCTGCTAACTGCACTTTAGCTTCGATTATCTATTGGATGTCAGTAGAGATGTGATATGTCATAAGTAATTGCATGCGTTTTGACCGAGTTTTATAGACAGTGAGAAGAGTATTATGAGAAAGTGAAAGAAATCGTTTATAAAGCTTTGCTAAGATTGTGTCGCTACCCATGCCTTCAACTCAGAATATCAATTATTATGAAAAACTGAAATAATCGATGTTGATTATCATGAAGTATCGTTATCCTCCACTTAACTAGGGTAACAAACTAAAACACACAAAGAAAATTAATGTTAGAATCGTGCTCTTATCGAATTTACCTCAAGCTCCAATTGGATTTCGTAGATGCCTCTCTCAATTTCTCTAAATTATCCTTCTAAAATCCCAATATGAGAAACTAACTCTGGTGGTCGTAGCTCCCAAATAGGATGTGTTTTATAAAATTATATCCGACCTCTGATATGAGATTATAAACATCAAAACTGTCTAAGAATGTTCAACAGAAGCTGTTTAGTTGAGGTACTCATGATTACAAGTGATAAGGAAAAAAATTAATGGTTAATAAAAAACACTTATATAAAAATAAACAAAAAAATAAAAGAAAAATTAAATCACTGAAAAATCTTAATTCAAATTTAGTGGCTCATGCAAATTTATTTCGGGGTCCTCTCCACGTGATTGGTACTCGGGATATAGCTTAAATCTTTTACCATTAACTTTAAAGGTGACACTATTATGTGGATCCTTAATTTCAATTGCTATACGTGTAAAAACAGTATAAATAATAAAGGGATCAAAACATCGAGAGGATAACTTACTTGAGAATAAGCGAGAATTGTATAAAAGTAAGAATTAAATAAAAATCCAATTATAGTTCTACAGGCTCAAGATTAAATAATTATGACATTTGACCATGCATGCAAAGTATGTAAAAAAAATAAGAACAAAATTAATAAAAATAAAGAGGAAGGAGAAATCACGATACTAATCTTATCACGTTGTTACAACCTTATTATGAACATACACTCAAGTATTAAAAAGAAAATATAAGAAATAAATTAACTAAAATTAAAATAAATTACAAGATAAACAAAAAAAATTACAAAAAAATAAAGCAAAAATTGAATTACAGAAATTTGAAGAAATTACAAAGAAATGGAATTACAGACAAAAGTTAAATTGTAAAATTTTTTTATAAGAAAAAAATACAAGAAAAGAACACTAAAAATTATTTGTAAAAATTAATTTCAAAAATTAAAACACATGAAAATAAAATTACAAAAATTTAAAGAAGAAAAAAATTAAACTACAGAAATTACAGATTTACTTTTTTTGATAAAAAATTTAAATGAAAACAACTAAAAAATTACTTAAAATATTAATTCTATGAATTAATAAATTAATGAAATAAAAAATTACAAAGAAAAATAACTTAGAAATTAAATTATAGAGATTTAAAAAAATTACAAAGAAATTGAATTACTAATATTTAAAGAAATTTCAATTATAAAAATTAAAAATAGATTCACTTTTTAAAATTTTTAAAATTTTTAAAATTTTATTTTTTAATTTTTTTTATTTTTTAATAATTTAAAAAGAAAAGAAATTAATTCACAAGAATTGCGGATTCACTTTTTTATTTTTTTATTCTAATTTTTAATAACAATTTAAAAAAATAAAAAAACTTACTTAAAAAATTAATTCTATGAATTAATTAAAATAAATTAATAAGATAAAACCAAAAATACCAAAAAGATAATTTGAAAATTAAATTACATAAATTTAAAGAAATTTAAATTATAAAAATTAAATTACAGAATTAAATTACAAGAAAACAAAAAAATTAATTCAACAAATTGAAATAACCTACCTTCCCGGCAACGGCACCAAATACTTATTGTACAAATTTTATTGAACTCGCAAGTGCATGAATCTCTTGTAAAATAGATTAATGGTGACGAGTGTCAATTCCATGAGGAAATAAATTTTAATTATGTGTTGAATTAATTTTCTAAATGGGTAGTTGAATTGTTGTGAAATTAATTTAATCTATCTTAAAATTAAAGTTAGAATGACGGAAATAAATTAAAATAGCAATTATTATCATAAAGAACTAGGTATCTAGATTTGCATTAATATACATCAAGGCTCAATATTTCTTATTAATATTAATTAAATCATGAGAGAGAAATCCACTTCTCAAGAACTACTCTCTAATTAATATAGTACTAAGAGCTTATCGTGCCAAAAAGTAATAGTTGTATTATTATTATCTATCGATAAAAAGTCAAAACATCCACAGAAAAATAAATTTACCAATTATGCACGTAGAACATGTTGAGACTTCACCTTCAACTCAAGCTTGAAAGAAAATTAGCTACTCATATTTGAATTAGGGGTAAAATGAAAATTTTAATAAAATACATAAAATATACAAGATGGAAAAAGAATTAGAGAGAATGGAGCCAAAACTAAATTCAACTCTGGCTATGTTTATATTTCAAGGCCTGAACTCTACGTCGCTCCGAGATACTATGCTTTACTCTCTTAGTTGCCTCTATTATCTCAATAAACTCAGTATATTGAGATATAGTTATGGTTATGCGGATCTCGAATTGAAGACTCTCCTTAAATTATCTACATCTCTCCCTCTCATCACCAACTGCGGAAATAAAAAATCTAGATAGATCTAGGAATTTCTTCTCATATTTTTCTACTAATATAGATTCCTGGACCAATTGAAGAAATTCACTTCGTTTAATATCCTAATACACAACTAAAAAATAATGATCATAGAATTTCTTACAAAAAGTAGCTCAGGTAATTGCAGTATGTCCTTGATATTGACACTCTACAGTTTGCCACCAGTAATAAGCTTTATCCTCGAGTAAGAAAGTGGTAAAAGTAAGTATATCCTCCTCTAAACATCTTATCATGTCAAAAATACGTTATAATTTGAAAAACCATGATTCTGTCTTAAGTGGATCTCCAGAGCCATTAAAGCTCTTGGTCTCTAAACTTCTCACACGCTCAATAGTATTCGCAGGCCCAACATGTGTTTGAGTCTGATTCTATACTACCGTAGTCATAATCTGAGGTAGCCTATCAATTGACAGCTCAAAGTTCGAAACATTTTCTTAAGCCTGCTGAGCAACATCATGCGTCGAAGACTCAATTGCTCATCCATTTATGGATTCATTCTCCCTCGCAAGCACAACAACTGGAGTCGACTCAGCTTCAACTAGCCTAGAGGATAACGGCCACGGCCATATCTATTGCTCTAACGAAGCATGATAATCCTATAAAATATTAATTCTAACTTTAATAACAATATAATTTATTCTAACTAAAACAGCAAAGTCTGTAAAATCTAAAACCATGTTTTGATACTAACTTTGTTACGACCCACCCCGAATCCCTAGGACGAGTGTTTCTAGTGTATGAAACCAAATTAATAATGACTCTATAAAAATAAGAATTCTATCTAAATTTTGGTAGAGTTTTCCCTATAGTTATGATATTCTCCAATCATGCAAATAACAAAATAACACTATCTAAATAATTTCAAATATCATCTAAAGTATTTTAGTACCAAATATAATAAGTTATCCTTAATTATAAAATTATACAATCCAAAATATTTCAACTTAAAAAATATTCTATGACTCCTAATATCATCACGTAGCCAAAATATAAATAATTATTATTATTGAATCGACTATTGTACCTGTAAATCTCCTGTGGGAGGAAAATATAATAAAAACAATTTGAGTATAAAACTCAATGAAAATCAGTGAGTGGATAGTAGTTCTTTTGAAAATAGTTTTACTTTAAAAAATAATTTGCTCATTTCTAAATAAATTCATCAAAATATCATAATAACTTAAATAATATATTTAAATCAAATTGTACACTGATATAACAAAATCACATAATATGCATAAAGCCAAGAAAAATTCACAACACATGATATCAATACTGAATATTAAAAAACTATCACCAAACAAGTACATAGGAAAAATAATCTTATCATACTCAGACCTCGACGGACGAGTAATCAAGAAACTATTATATCTCGGAGCAATACGAGTAGACGAGAAAATAACATTTCATATCTCATCATAACTCATCATCATATCTATGCATGCATACTAGTTTCTAAAAGACAAAAATGACCGAGTAAACGGTCCAAACCCTTTTTATGTACTCAGACGGGCCTCAAAAGTCTATATCTTAGATCATTACATATCATCATATTAGTATTAGTAGTATTGTGTCACAAGATGAGTATTTTGCGTAGCAACCCGTGTGGCACTTAGATAACTTTTGTCGAGAGTTGCTAAGTAAGCCTTTGTGCTTCTCAACTAGCAAAGCCAGAGGTTATCGAAGAGCTAGAGAGAAGAGAAAGCAATGGAGCCAATCAGAAACTTATATTGCCAACAAAGAAACTTTACAAGAGAGCTTACAAGTGTGCTTGAGAGAATTGCTCAAGGCTTGATGATCCAAATGGCAAATGTCATCCCCTATTTATAGGGAGCTTGCTAAGCTCTAGAGTTTTAGAGAATTCTTGCAACTTGCCTATATTTTATTATTTACAAGGCTTAGAGTTGTGTAGAGAATTCTAGAATATTTACAAGCTTGAGTGTGCTAGAGTGTGCTGAAATTTTCTGGAATTGGGCCAAGCTAGCACTCTTGGCCAAGGCTTGGGCTTATGGCCAGAACTTGTGTGCATTGTGGGTTAGAAATTTTAGCGGACCGCAACAATTGTCTCTAGAAAAGGGTATTATTCAATGATTTTAAAAACAACCATATACATATATATGTAAACACCTGATAATATCCAAAATTTCATTTCAGTTTTACTTTCAGCAACCTTAAAATCCATTTCCTTTTCTTTAAAATATTATTCTTTTACACAAATATTAAAAATCAGGAATAAAATCATTAATCGTATACATTTTCGATAATAAATATAATTATGCAGATAAAATTCAATTTAGAAAGTCATTAAATCAGAGTTTTTAAAATTCATTTCACAACATATTTTACCATATTTAAAATCATAATAATCCACAAAGAAAATATGTTTTGTATATTTCACTCACAGTGATGATGATCAGATTCAGTATCGTCGACGTTCACAAATTGGTTCTCATTTGCGGGTCTTCTTATTTTAAGAAATAAAATAATTATTATTCGCAACATGAAATATCAATAATTATACTTAATAAAGCTTAAAACTCACGTAATACACTCTCGATTCTATAAGATAATCAAAATACCCTTATGTCTAAAAATTTCCAAAATGCCTAGATATCAAATCATCCTCAGAATCCTAAATTTTTGAAATATTTTCAATTTCAATTATAAAAATAATCTGCAAGTTTTGAATTTATAAAATTACCTTTAGGGTGTGAAATTATCAAATTACCCCTGATAATATAATTTATCGATTTACCTTTGAAATCTAAAATTACCTAACTGCCCTACTCCATAACTATTAAATTACCTATAACTTTTAAAAATTATAGAATTAACCTCAAGTTTTATAAATTTACTGAATCATCTCTCCCCAGTCAACCGTGACCATACTTCAGTCAATAGTGCTTAGGTCTAGTAGTTCCAGCCATGGTGTGTTCAACGATGCCAGCGGTGACTCTCGATGTGTGGTGACGACGACAGATCAAGCTTCGAAGGTCATGGGTTTGCAACTTACTGTTTGCTAGTGATCCGGTCATTTCAAGTGACTGGACCAGTCAGAAATGGAAGCTGGAGGTGAGAGGATAGAACCTAGCTGGTGGCGTGACCAAATTCTTGCTGAATCCATGGTAGAAAAATGAGTTTTGGCTAAAACTTTCGAGCTTCACCAGCAACGTTCTAGTCATTTTCCAACGATGAGAACAGCAGGGATATGATTGGCTTCTCGAGGGCTTTAAAATGATAGCAGGCTCGTTGGAAACGGTGGTAAAAAATGTGAAATTTGAAAGGATCATGGTCGCGGGTGGGATCCGAATTGGGTCAAACTCAGTCAACCCCCTCTTCCTCCTCTCGACTCCTCTCTCTCTTCATTTAAAGAATTTTTTTTAATAGCTTAAATTTAAAATTATGCATACATGATGAATTTAATAATGCATCAAATTGTTAATTGCGGTAACATATAATGACTCCGTAATTTATAACATTGACATCGAATGGAAAAATAAATGATTCACTCCATAAGAAATAAAAGCATGTATATTACACTTCACCACATATTAAAATTATAAAATATTACAAAAATAGGTTTTGTATATTCCACTCACTGTGACGATGTTTAGAATCGAAGATTGTCCTCACTCGCAAACTAGTTATCACTCGTGGATTCTCTTAAGTTAAGGAAATGGCATAATTATTTTCTGTAAGACTAAATTCAAACGAAATTATGCGATAAACTCAAAATGAACATCTATCCATAATTTACAACTTTGTGTCGATAAAATTATTAAAATACCCCCACATTCGTAAATTATTACAATATTCTGAAATTCATATCACTGAATTATCCTCAGAATTATAATTACTAGTCTATTTTCAACTTCAAGAATTACTAAAATATCCATAGGGTCATAAATTACAAAAATTGCCATCGAATTATGAAATTATCAAATTGCCCTTATCAGTCAACGGTGATTGTAATTTAGTTAATGGTGGTTGGAAAGCTCAACTCTGACAATTTAGAACTTGGTGAGTCCAATGGTGCTGGCAGTGACCTTTCACGTGAGGCAATGATGGTGGACCAAGCTCCCAAATCCACAGGCTTTCCATCGGTTGTCTATGGTAAAAATGGTTATTTCAGGTAGCGGGTTTTGTTACAAAAGAAAATTAAAGGTGAGAAGAGCAAAACACAATCGGTGGTATCATCCAAAATCAGAGAAATCAACGGCAGTGATAATGGGTTTTTGGTCGCATGTCTTTTGAGCTGAACCACCAGCGTTTTGGCAATTTTCTAGCCAAGTGGATAACTAGGGTATGACGGCGTCTCACAAGGTATTGATTGGTACCAACTTGGCCAATGGGGTGGCTGAAATCTTAACTTTCCTCCAAGTCAATTTTGCAGGTCGAGTCCCGTATACAAGTCAAGTTTAATAGATCCCCTCTCTCTCACGTGTGTGTGTTCCCCTATTCTATCTTTTTCTTCTTTTATTTCTTTCTTAACCGCCTCTTATTTCTTTTTTTTTTTTTGGTTTCTATATGTTACATTTACATTCTTATAAATCAAAATATAAAAAAGAGATTCTATTTTATAGTTTAGAAAATAAGTTATTTCATAAAGATATTTCTAGAATCTAATATTTACTTATTATTCATATTATTTTCTATTCAAATAAAAGTTACAAAGCTTACTTTTTCTATTCAGATGTAAATGTCTGCAAATCAAATATAAGTTATAAAAAACAAACATGCAAATTTTTAAAAAAGTCTAAAATTAATAAAATTTTAGATTTTAAACATTTAACAAACAACCTCTAAATCTAACATTATTGATACCATCGAGTAATAATGACATCATAAAACGACTCATAATAAAATATAGCATTACATAAATTGGAAAGAGTCTAATATTTCTCTCTCCCATTTAGCCAAGCTCATAAATTCCGGAATAAGTTTATTTCCATTAGCTAGTTAAGGGTCTTTAATTAGGATATGGAAAAAGAAAACAAAAGATTAATGGAAAAAGAATTAATGGCAACGGGTTTATTTAGGATTTTAAATAGCATTTTTGTGCTCATTAAGGAAAGCTAAGAAGGATGTGCTATTTGAACACATCAATTTACTTTCAAAACCCTCTATTTAAATTAAGTATTTATTTCTAAAATAATTTTTAATAAAATCACTTAATTTACCCATTTTCTCTGTCTCTCTCTCTTAATTCCTCAATTTCACAATAGGTCATTTAAACTCTTATTTTTCAATTTCATATAAACATTGATGCTTGCTTCTCGACTTATCAAAATTAGTTTCATAATGGCTGTTACAAATTGGGAGATAAAAAACTGATCATAAAAAAAGATACATGAATCAATTTTTACCAGTTACATATTAAAATTATAAAAGTTTCTTTCAATTTTTACCAGTTACATATGAAAATTATAAAAGTTTCTTTTGGTTTCATATTAATGCTTGAACAAATCTAAGATGAGCAAAAGGAACAGAATAGTAATAGAAGGAAAGACATAAAGTTTGGTTTACTACGAAAAAGAACGCCGGGGGGAGGGGGGGGGGGGCGGAATCAGTCGGCCGAAGATAGGTCGGTATAAAGAGGAATTTGGTGGATTTAAATAATTACAGCCATTATTTAATTATCGTGTGTCAAAATTTCTTACAAACTTTGAGAAGATTTATACTAGCGGAGGATCCGGATCCGTTAAGGAAAATATTATGTCATTAATTGCACATTCGCGGTTTTAATGATAAGCACCTACCACAAAAGTTTTGCGTCTTATGTCCCAGACCTATTTATAATTATTCATCGTTACTTAATGGAATAAGTTATTTTAATTTGTTTTTTCAATAATTTTAATTATTTTAATTATTTTATAATTTATTACGAACTGGCATAAATCAAGAAACAAATAGCGACATTATAATACCTGGTCACTGATTTGAAACTTTAAACATCATTACTAAAGCTGTTGCAACTTAAGCATCAGTTGGAATCTCTAGGACTTAACTAGAATGCCTTCACATAGACAATTGGACATCATGAACTCTATCTGTAAATATTTAAAAGGAACAAACTAAGATTGAAAAACATTGCTATTAAATAAGATGAAACTCTTCGACTTTTTCATTTGAAACTTGTCCGTTCAGTTATCAAACATCAAGTTACGTACTGATTTATGTTGTTCACAAGGATATGGTACAAGACTACAAGCGACAAGGATGTACATAACTAACTATGCATTAACAAAATGAAGTCAATGTTGGCCAGTTTCACTCTCACGATCAATGGTGTTTTAGTATAGCAAGCATAAAATACGGAAAAAGGACATTTAGACTCCAATCGCTTGGCCAATTGTACACGTCAGGGCTAGCTCATGATTACGTTGGGCCTTATGTAAAATTTTCAAATAAGTATTTTTGTTAAATTTATTATACGTTATGTGTAAAACTTTTAACTACCGTGTATATTTAAGGATTAAAAGAGGACAACGATCCTCACTTAGAGGCTGTTTGTTTTTTCACTTAAAATTTTAATTGATTTAATTTTAATAAATTAATCCATTAAATTTGTTTTTTAATTTAATAAAAAATTTCAGTCTTTAAGTCATTAAGTTATTAAACTAAGTTTTTTTATCATTTCGCTTAATCTAAAAGGTCTGAATAGTATCATTTAAAAAATATTCTCTAAAATATCTCTATCTAATTAATCACTTCTCATCTTTATCTAAATAAAATTTAATAATTAGTATTATTACCGATCTCTATATAACTTGTGATTACAAATAGTGGCAGACTATTATTTTTTTTGTTTTTATTTTCTTTAAGTTAGCATTATTTATTTTTATAATTTTTTATGAATATTTTTCATATGAAAATATCATAAACTATAATAAAATTGATTAACATAAATAATATAGAATATTAAGGACTTGTGTTTAGATATGATTTATGTTATGATAATATATTATCTAATTTATATTCTTTGAGATGTTTATTATTTGTACAACATTTATAATTTGTAAGGGCATAAATGTAAAAATATTAGTCTTCATTTTTTTAAGTTGAAGAAAAACTCAATTATTAATTTTAATGATTTAGACAAAAAAATAAATATACCACTTAGATTTAGATATTCAACTCGTAATTTAGGCTAATTCAAGTCTATTTAGATTTCAAATTAAAATAAATAAGGTCACCTTAGTCTTTTCTAGTGAAATAAGTGGCCAAGATTTATGTAGGCTTATTGTGTAGAACGAGCAGAGTACTTTCTAAGGATTATAACTCAGGCTATAAGTATCCATTTAAGAAGTACAATACATCATTTCAAAACATGTGATCAGAAGAACAAAACTCAAATAAAGTTAATGCCCTCCATTTTTGAGTAAAAAATTCTATTTCTTTCGTGGTCATTTTTGCACTTTTAAGATATTATGCTATTGTTTCTATTGCTTTTAGATATTTTTTTTTTTAAGATATCAGATTTATGCAACCTTTGTTTTGTTTTCCTTATTTAACTAGAAAAATGTTATTATGAAATAATATTTCACGCTTGTCTATTTTAGTAAATTTATGATACTAATTAGGGTTAGTATAAAAGGTTCTAAAACCCTAGTTTTGTGCATTAAAAATATTCTAGCTAGCTATTTAGAAACTTTGTTTCTAAGTCTTTAAATTTCCGCATCATCCAAGATTTTGATGTTAACAACTAACCTAGTTTTTTTTTTTTTTTGCTTTATTTATAATTGAAGAAGTTTTTTTTTCATTAGATTTAAGAGATTATGAGAGATTAAGAGAAAAATAATATGAGAGAATCCTAATCCTAAAAAACTTGTATATTTAATTTTGTAGCACTCAAAAGTTAAATAAAAAATGATGAGTGATGACAGTGGACAAGAATTCAGAGTTGTTCCGATTATTATGACCTTTGTAGGGAAGTGTTATAGATAATTATAAGAAAACAATATACATGTAAACAAAAGTAAGTCATTATTATGACTGCGATCCTTTCAAACATATTCTACGTCTCAAAAGGAAATAATCTGAACCGTAGCACTAAACATCCCAAGGCAAAAAAGAGGGGACGACAAAAGGTTACTCTGTTTCATGCCTCTAGAACAAGAAAGAAGCCCTGAGATGAAACATTTATGAGACCATATTGCCTTGCTGAATGCATAATAGTATTAAGCCAGCCAATGAAAGTAGACTGAAATCCGATACTGCACAAGACCTCAAGCAGAAAATACCAACTTAAATTGTCAAACAACTTCGTCAAATCAATTCAAGACCTATATTGCCACCATGAATCCTTGGATGTAAGAGATGTGCCCCCTTGTTAAAGACTGATTAAACAGATACTCTCATGAATATGTGGTTCCTTAATAAATGTAACCGGAATGAGAGAAGGAAGTCTGCTGTCAGTGCTACTAAGTCTATCAGAAGGAATCTATTTTATGATCTTAAAAAATGAAAAACTGCTATTTTCTTGAATTTTTGGGGTGATCTCAAAATTAACCAGTTTGGGGTTGATTAAGGCGGGTTATATCTCCTTGACTTTCTGTTTAATTCAAAGGAAAGAAGAGTATTTTACAGTAAATGTCGTAGATTATGCAAAAGAATCTTGACTTTTCTTCTCATTTTATATTCCATTTCTTCCCGCGTTAAAGTACCAAAATTTAAAGAAGATGACTATTTGTATAGCTATCATTATCCATACCCATTGAAATTGCACCATGATCGACTATAAATACAAAATAGTTACAAGACTTTTATTTCATAGCCCCAATATTCATCTTGCACAATCGTCCTCATACATTTTTTTCCCCTTTCTTTCCAAGCCTTTAAGAAACAATAAGCAACTCAAAGCTGTACCATAAATGGGGACAGTGAAAAGCAATGGAGATATCAACAGATCTCGGGAACCATCAGCAAAGATTCTTGCCATTGGCACAGCAACTCCTCCGAACTGTTTCTACCAAGCTGATTATCCTGATTTCTTTTTTCGGGTCACCAAGAGCGAGTACAAGATCGAGTTGAAAGAGAAATTCAGGCGCATATGTAAGCACGCATTTATACATATTTAAGTTAATTAGAGACCTGTTTTAATTCTAACTAATTATTGCTATTATTATTATTATTTTGGATTAACAGGCGACAGATCATCAATTACAAAACGATATTTTTATCTTACTGAAGATATCCTAAAAGAAAATCCTAATATGTGTTGCTACAAGGCGCCGTCTTTAGATGCTCGTCATGCTATACTGATTGAAGAAGTGCCAAAACTTGGTAAAGAAGCAGCACTGAAAGCCATCAAAGAGTGGGGACAGCCCGTATCAAAGATCACTCACCTTATATTCAGTGCCGTTTATGGCGTTGACATGCCTGGTGCGGACGTCCGTTTGATGAATCTTCTCCGCCTAGAACCGTCAGTTAATAGACTCATGATTTACAGCCAAGGCTGTTACATGGGTGGGGCAGTCATCCGCCTCGCCAAAGATATTGCGGAGAACAATCCTGGAGCGCGGGTCCTCATAGTATGTTGTGATATCACGGTCTTACACTTTCATGAGCCCACGGAAGCCCGACCAGATATGTTGGTGGGCCAGGCGATTTTTGGTGATGGAGCTGCAGCTGCAATTGTAGGGGCAGATCCCGATGTCTCCCTTAATGAACGTCCCCTGTTTCAGGTTTTGTCTTGCTCTCAAATGACTGTCCCCAACACCGAAAACAATGTCGTAGGTCACCTGAAAGAAATGGGTTGGGATTACACTTTATCAAAAGATCTGCCCGTGATAATTGGGAAGTATATAGACAAGCTTCTAGTGGATGCAATGAGTCCGATTGGAATCAGTGAGTGGAACTCCTTGTTTTACGTTGTCCACCCTGGTGGCAAAGTCATTCTAGACCAAGTTGAACAAAATCTCGGATTGGGAAAAGAGAAACTTTTGGCAAGTCGATATGCGCTTAGCGAGTATGGAAACATGGGGGCGCCATCAGTGTTGTTTATTCTCGATGACGTGAGGAAGAAGAGTATTGAGGAAAGGAAGGCCACCACCGGTGAGGGGTTGGAATACGGTGTTTTGTTTGGATTTGGACCGGGAATAACAGTGGAAACCGTTGTTTTGCGCAGCATTCCTATAGATTCCGCCAACTGATGAATATTGTGCCTTTGTTCTCAGTGTTGTTAGCTTCATGGTTGTCTTATTATTTGTTGCTTGCTTCTCTTGTGTGCATGCTTTGCTTCTGTTGGCGGTGCTGTTGTGTCTTTGTGCAGTTGGTTGTTGATCTTTTTCTTTTATTTTCAATAAATATCTCCCAAGTCTCTTGGGTTGTTTGCGATATTCAACAGGAAAACAGTTCTTTTTTCGCTGTTCATAAGCTTCTATGTTTTACTTTGCCCAATCAATCATTTACTGTTTAGTTAAAAGGAAAGCTATTGCCAATATTCAATTTATGAAATTATCTCTTTGATAAAAAAAAATAATAAATACTTTGTATGTAAAATGGTGATGTGAGATAATAACAAAAAAAGGAGAAAAAAATAACAATAAAATTTAGGTGGTTCAGCAAATTACTTATGTCCGCGGGATCAATCACAAGTTCCCCATTATGATAAACAAGTGTGGAATATAAATAACTTTCAACCTCACTTCCAAAAAAAATTCCCTAATACACCCTTTCTTTTAGATAAACACACAAAAAAATAACTTCAATTATACTCAAGCTCCTTACCAAAAGAAGCGCTTGAATACTATAAACTGCAATTGCTTGGAAGAAAAATATAGACTCGCTTAGTTCTATTAGAGAATTTCTTAAATCAAATATTCAAAATATAAACTATTTTATTTCTTCAACAACACTCCTCAAATACAACTCTTATTTTTTATTTTCTATAACTTAGAGATTTTATTGTTTCACTTGATACATAATCAAATGACACTAGAGGTATTTATAGTACATGAGAATAAATCTAAACCATTCAAATAAACAATTACCAAAAATCAATAACCATTCATCTTCACCTACTACACCTACTACACTCAACATAAATAATTCAAGCCTTACCTAATACAAGAAGTTTCTATGAAATAGGCTTGGGTTTCTCAAATTTTGATTAAGTTTATGATACAATACCCTTTAAAACTTGATCCTATGACACCAAGTAAGCTTATAAATGTTGTGCAAATTTTATTGAACTCGCAAGTGCACAAATTTATTGTAGAATAGATTAATGGTGATGAGTGTCGATCCTATGAGGAGGTGAATTTTAATTGTGTATTGAATTAATTTTCTAAGTAAGTGGTTAAATTATGGTAAATTTATTGTAACTTTTGAATTAAAATGGCAAAAATAATTAAAAATGCAACCATTATAATAAAGCACTTAGATATCTGGATCTGCATCAACATGCTCTAAGACTCAATATTCCTTATTAATACTAATTAAATCATGAGGGGGAAATCCACTTCTCATGAACCACGCTCTAATTAATATTGTGATAAGGGCTTATCTTGCCAAACAATAATAACTGTGTTATTACTATCTGTCAACGAAAAGTCAAAACATCCACAAAAATTTGAGAAGAAAATAAAATAAATTTACCAATTAAGCTCATGGAACATGTTGAGACTTTACCTTCAACCCAAGCTTGAAAGAAAATTAACTACTCATATTTGAACTAGGAATAATGAAAATTTTACTGAAATACAAAGAAAATACAAGATAAAGAAAAAATTTCAGAAAAAGGAGCTAAAAAATGAACTCAGGGATGTCAAATTAGTAGGGGAGCCCTCCTTTTATAGATATAACGAGTAAATCATAGCTATCAGATTAAAACAATTTAGATGCACAGGATTATGCCAAATGGTAAGTTTGATTGCTTTGAACACATCATCAGGGCTATTATTTTATGTATGTGCATGTACCGTACGCATATTTTTTTGATCCACTAATATATTGCCACATCATTGATCAATAGTGCATAAACATTTTTATCCAATAAGATTGTAACGCTTTATCAGTCAAGCCATACATCAGTCAATGCCACATCATTCCTCCAATCAAAGACTGCCACGTCATTGCTCGGTGCCACATCATCTGTCAACACCACATTATTGGTCAATGCCACGTCATCGTACAATATATATAAACAGTGTCATGAATAGTATCATAAATAGTATATGTGAACAATGACATTTTTATTTTTATACTTCTCTTAAAGTTTTCATCATTCTGAGTTTAGATTTGTAGTCTGTTTTGTCATCCGATATCTCGTTTATTGTGAAATGATCATGATGTCCCTAAAATACGTAAAATACTTAATTATAATAAAACACACATAATTAAATTCACAAGGAACTTAAATACATAAAAGTAAAGAAGTTAGTACAACTTAAAATGTAAAAGGATGAATTTCTCCTTTATAAATATATATTTTCTAGCACTCAACACACTCCTCAAACAGCTTATTACTAGTCTCTAGCAAATTAAGCGAAATCAAATTCAAACCCAAAGCCTTTTTTTTTTTTGGAACTATCATGTTTATTTAATTAAACTTTATGATGTAAATCAAATAAAAGTATAAGTATTTTCTCCAGTCTTTAAGAAATATTACTCCCAAATCAACCATCCACATGAATCAATCGAGTAAACTTTGTCACAGCTATTGTAATCAAGCTGCTTTCAAGATTGACATGTCAATATCCCAAAATCTTACTGGTAGTGACACTCTTACAAAGAAATTAAACCCAATAATAATAGTTATTCTCATGAATGGTAAATTGAGAGAAAATATTAAAGTAATATCACACACTCTCACCAAGATGAAATAAATGTCCTTACAGCTTAGAAATAATACGATCTCAAGATAAAATGTGAGTTAGACCAATATATTTATTTATATTTATTTTTTTTTATATTATTATTTTTTATGCATCACTACATCTTTATAACCCATGTAGCTAGTTTCTACTTTAGACTATAGTTCCCTAAAATCAAGAAGTACTTTTATTAGGACGCAACATAGAATAGGGATATGGCGAATAAAGACGAAAAAATAGGGAAAGAAAAACAAAATACATGTTTGAGAAAAAAATAGAGTTTTTTTCTTTTTTTCTAAGATTACAGAGTACATTTCTTCTTTTTTTTAACTAATATATAAATTTTGATTTTTTTCATCTTGTTTTTTTACTAAGTCATAATTTTATTGAACAAATAATTATTTACATTTTTTCCAAACATAAATGGGTGATAGAACTTGTATGACATTAAGTAATATTTCAAATTGGAGTTGGGTTGAGATGATAAGTTAACAAAAAAAAGGATAATATATATATATATATATTTAAAGGCTTAAAAGGGTTAACTAAGGATATTTTACAAAAGAAATGGTTAGAAAGGCTCAAACGAGTCCAAGATTTCCTTTCCATCGTCTTTTAGGGCACTAAATAATCTTTCATATTTATTAGTTAGATAAACTTTCGGATGTAGCAACACACAAAATTTTTTTAGAAAGTTGACTCAAAAGAAATTTATAGATCGTGCATCAAATAATAAACTGTTAAGCTGTATAAACAATGGGCAAAAAGAATAACTCTCTAAGAAAAATAATAGGTTCAAGAATTCACTTGGAATTTATTATGATATGTATATTTTTTCAAGCAACTCATATTTTTGTCTCCGACATCATCATGTAAAATAGCAAACATGGTGTAAAAAAACTGAAGACCAAAGAAAATATAAATACTGAAATTTAAAAGTCACTATGTCAAAAAAATCATAATATATATATATTTTTATTTTTTTGGTTAAGAAAACGAAAACTAAATAGATGTGTTTCTAGAATTACGACATTCCATATTCAGCCATCTTTAACTTAAAATTTTGAAAGTGTATATTTATAAAAGAGAAATTAGAAAGAGGAAGTTAGAAAAATCACACTTAAAATGAAGTTAAGAAAAAGGCTAAAAAGTAAAATTCTTTTTTTTAACTTTCAAACTAAGAAGATGCGTTTCTAGAGTCACTGCACTCTATATTCGGCCATCTTTGACGTAAAACGTTAACCACAATTAGTTTCCATAACAAAAATTAATAAAAATTTCACTAAGATTAAGACATTGTATAATTATCAACTATTTCCTTAATAAATTTTTTATATTTACCATAGTTAAATCCAGAGAGTACACAAATGTTCTTGATTTGGTTGTTGGGAGTAGCTGCCATTGGATACTTCTAAAAAATAATTTGTGAGTGCCTTTATAAAAAAGTTATATTTAAGGATCTGAGTGATAATGGTTCACAACTGTAAATGAGGTTGCATGTCTATGTGAAATAACTCGTGAAGCATATAGCTCGAGAGTAAAAAAGAAAATAGTAAAAAAAACAAAGGAAATAGTAATATAGCATGAAATTATTAAAGACAAAAATGTAAGTGATCAAACAATAGTGAAATAAAACAACATTGAAATAAAAGGATATTTACAAGTAGTTGCGGCTGTGGCTCATATCTTCCTTTGGTTTTATGTCCAAAAATGGCTTGAACGCCCTCTATGGGTCGAGGATAGGCTTTCCATCCAGTTTTCTTACAAACTGACAAATAAAGTCTTTTATAGTTAGATTTCTGAGACTATAGTTTGTATATTCTTTCTAGAATAATAGTTCTAACAGGAGTATTGTGTTTTGGACGTATCTACTAAGATGCGTTTACTTGAATAATTTCCTTCACCTTAACCAAGCATGTATGCAATAAATTTGGGAGGCAACTCACCTGCCACCCACACTTTGGCTTTCATTATCCATTAGATGTTAGCAGAGATATGATTTTTCATAAGCAATCGCATATGTTCGGGCTGAGCTTTGTAAATGGTAAGGAGAGCATTCTGAGGAAGAAAAGGAAATCGCTTGTGAAATTTTGCTAAGGTCTCATCTCTATCCATGCCTTCAACTCAGAATATTAGTTATCATGGGAAACTAAAGTAACCGACTTTGATTGTCACGGGGTACCATTATTAAATGCTTAGCCGGGGTGAAAAAATGATAAAACACAAAAGAAAGAAAAAAAATCTAGCAAAAACACAACACACGTAAAGGTAAATAAAAAAAATTAACTTACCATCATCCTCTTATTGAATTTACCTCTAGCTCTAATTGAATATTATATATGCCTCTCTCAATTTCTTTGAGACCTCCTTCTAAATCCTTAACATGGGCTACTAACTCTAGTGGTTGTAGGTTTTAGATATGATATGTTTTACAAAATCGTATCGGACCTCTGAAATGATATTGTATACATCGAAATTGTCTAATAATATTGAAGAGATGTTTTTTAGTTGAGATATTTATAAGGAAAAATGATAAGAGAAAATTTAATAGTTAAACAAACAAACTTACACAAAAATAATTAAAAATAGAAAAGAAAACTTTAAATCACCAAAAGGAAACAGAAGGAAAAAATGTTAGATCATTTTAAATCTTTTGTGCTGTTTTCTCCACAGGGTTGGTATTTATAATATACCTTTGCTTTTCTGACCATTAACTTTAAAAATTACACCGTTCCTTGGATTCTTAAATTTAATGGCTTCATGTTGAAAAACAATATGATCAGTAGATAGACCATCAAGAGCGTAACTTACTCGGAGAAGCATGCCATTGAGAATTGAACAAAAATACTTTCTGACCTGGTGTAAAAGATTTTCTAATGCTCCACTTGTCACGGAAGATTTTCATTCACTTTTTATAGTCCTTAGCATTTTTGTCATTAAGAATTTCCTCTGGTTTTATCAATTGTAATCTCTTTTTTAAACCAAAGATGTGGTCAATAATGTCTGAATTCTTTTGTTTCTTATCGAGGGAGGATGAGATGATTTCTGACAATGTTCTTTCTTCTATAAAAGTTGTAGAATTTTAAAGGTCAAGTGAAGGTTTGAGCTCAATTTTTGATCGTTATTTTGATAATGGGATGAGATTTTCTTTTAATAGTGCCAATTGCTCTATCTTTGTCTTTCATTTATCAATGTCCATGCATGGCAATGAATCCAATAAGGCATTACACTCATCAATCGATATGTCAATATTGAAATTCAAACCAAAGTAAGTTAAACATGTTAGTAAAGGTCATCACTAAGGTTTAAAGAAAAAGTATGATCAACTAATTCATCAATCAAATCTACATCTACAATTACATCATCTGTACTGTGAGGTTGTTTGGCAATGTTAAAGATATTTAGTTCCATGGTCATATTGCCAAATGACAACTGTATATTTCCAGTCCTGCATTGAATGTAATCATCGGCAGTTGCCAAAAATAGACGACCCAAGATATTGGAGATGTGCTTCCTTGAATCCTGCATTGGTTAAGTGTTAATTACAATGAAATCGATAGGAAAAAAAAAATTACATACCTGGATAAAGACATCCTCCACATTACCACAAGGTATTTTCATGGATCGATCTGCGAGCTGCAACACCACTAGAGTTGGGAGTAATTCTCCCAGTCTAAGTCTCATAAACACTGAATAAGGCAACAGATTAACACTAGCTTCTAAGTTCAAAAAAGCATTCTCAATTGTGTGGTTCCGTATACCACATGAGATAATGGGGGAACCTGAATCTTTGTATTTTAGAGGAATTTTGTGTTGGAGTATAGAACTATCATTTTATATTAAAAATGTCTTCTTTTAAATATGAATATATTTCTTTTTTGTACAAAGATCTTTAAGAAACTTGGCAGAAGATGACACTTGTTTTATAGCATTAAGCAAAGTGATGTTGACACTTACCTGTTTGAAGATTTCAAAAATCTCGCCTGTGGATTTTTCGTTCTTTACTTTAGCTAACCTGTGGAGAAATGGAGCTTTGGGAACATACTCTCATGGGTTCGTTGTTCTTTCTCTTTTGATGATGATTTCTCAGCATTTATAGGTACAATTTGAGTTGCTTTGCTCACTGACATCTCCACTTTATTGTCAACTTATTTTCTTTTCCACAAGGTCATGATGGCTTTGACCTCTCCATGTTGCTAAGGTGAACTGGTACTTGCTTCATGCACTTCTTTAGGGTTTGACATTGGTTGACTGGGGAATTTGCCTTTCTCAACAGTCATTGCTATGGTTTGAACTGAAGAGGCAATTGGCCTACCATTTTCTCAAGGTTAGAAATTGATTGGGCCTATGAGTTAAAGCCTGCTCTCATCTCATTTTGTAGTCCATCAATAGTACGATTTTGTTACTCAATCGTAGATGGATAGAATTCTTGAAATTATAGAATGCATCCTCCCATGGTCTGAGTTGAGAATAATTTAAGTTCTGGTTATAATGTCTGAATGGTGGCTGAGAGGCTTGTGGAACTTGAGGAATTGGTTGCATTGGTAGAGTTAGAGCTATTGGTCCATTCTGTTAGAATCTTTGAGACTACGAAAAATTAGGGTGGTATCTCCATCAAGGGATATATGTGTTAGAGTAAGGCTTGTAGTTTGATGGCTTCCTCATTACACCTATGATATTGGCTTGATCTGGGTATGAGTCATGGTCATGTGATTCTGTTGATTTAGCAGTTGTTAAAGATGCAATTTGTCGGGTAAGTCTTTAAATCATTTATTTGATTCCCGAGCATGACTCGTTAATTTGGACCTTATTTACCCTTTTAATTATTTTATCGTTTGTGAATGATCGACTCTGTTGTTGGAAATTATCAGTTTGTCGCTGAAAGAAATCCCAAATTTCTGATGCACTTTTGGACATTAGTTCTCCTCCACTTGTTGCCATTAGCTATTCTTGCACATTTGGCAATAATCCCTCCAAAAAGTATTGACATTGGTGCCATTTTTCATATCCATCATATGGATATTTCAAGAGTAGTTCGTTGAATCGCTCCTATACTTCAAAAAACTACTCGTCTTCTCTCTGGATGAACTCTGAAATTTTCCTGCAAATATAATTAGTTTTATGAACTCAGAAGTATTTATTTAAAAATTTTGTGACCATTTGTTCCCATGATGTAATGCTATTAGCATGCAATGTAATAAATCATGAATGAGCTCTATCCTTTAATGAAAATGAGAATAGTCTGAGTTTAACATCATTTGAAAAATTCTCATATCTAAAGGTTTGACAAACAACATGAAAATCATTTAAATGATTATATGAGTCTTCATTTTCTAGGCCATAAAATATGAGGAGACAATTTAGCACACTAGGTTTTAATTCCAAACTCCTAACAGCTACATTTGGGTATCTTATATATGATGTGCTCAAGTTAGCTAAGGACTACAATTGTCCTTAAATGACCTCTTCTGTGGTGGTTCTTATTGTTGCAAATCCATTTTAATTTTATTTTTAAATGCGATGTGTTTGTGTGTTCGAAGTGTTTGTGTGTGCAAAGTATTTTTTTCAATTTTAAGTCTACATGCTCAAGACTAGGTAATTGCGACTTTCGACCATGCATAAAAAAAATGGAGAAATGCAACAAAAAAATGAGAACAAATTTAATTTAAAAAAGAAGAAGAAATTACGATACTAACTTTATCACGTTGTCATCGCTTTACTATGAAAATAAATTCAAGTGCTAAAAGAAATATAAAGAATAGATTAACTAAAAATAAAATAACAAGATAAATTACAACGAAGAAATTAAATTACAGAAATATAAAGAAGAGAAAAAGAAAAGAAATTAAATTACAGGAATTGCACATTTATTTTTTTATTTTTTAAAACAAATGTAAAAGAAAACAACTAAAAAATAATTGCTTAAAAAAATTAATTCTATGAATTAATAAATTAACAAAATAAACAAAAATTAAAAAGAAAAATAACTTTGAAATTAAATTATAAAAATTTAAAGAAATTATAAAGAAATTGAATTATTAAAACAAAATTAACAAAAATTAACAAAATAAACAAAAATTACAAAGAAAAATAACTTTGAAATTAAATTATAAAAATTTAAAGAAATTATAAAGAAATTGAATTATTAAAATTTAAAGAAATTTAAATTACCAAAATTAAATTACAGATTCACTTTTTTAATTTTTTAATTTATTTTTGAAATAATTTTAAAAGAGAAAAAAAGAAATTAATTCACAAGAATTGCTGATTCACTTTTTTTATTTTTATTTTAACTTTTTTTAATAACAATTTTAATAGAAAAATAAAAAATTACTAAAAAATTAATTCTACAAATTAATTAAAATAAATTAACAAGATAAAATGAAAAAAATTACAAAGGAAATACACTCAAACACTAAAAAGAAAGTAAAAAAATAGATTAACTATAATTTAATAAATCACAAGATAAACAAAAAAAAATTACAAAGAAAAGTAAAGCAAAAATTAAAGTACAGAAATTTAAAGAAATTACAAAATAAAATTGAATTACAGAAATTTAAATTGCAAAAATTAAATTATAGAATTATTATTGTTTTATAAGAAAAGAAAACAAATTAAAATATCTTACTTCCCTTTAGAACGACGCCAAAAACTTGTAGTGTAAATTTTATTTAAATCGCAAGTACACGACTCTATTGTAGAACATATTAATGGTGACGAGTGTCGATCCCATAAGGAAGTAGATTTTAATTGTGTGTTAAATTAATGTTTTAAGTGAGTGGTTAAAGTATGGTAAATTTATCCTAACTTTTGAATTAAAATGGCGAGAATAATTAAAAATGCAATTGTTATAATAAAATACTTGGTATTTGGATCTTGCTTTTAGCTCAATATTCCTTATTAATACCAATTAAATCATGAGGAAAAAATCCATTCGTCATGAATCACATTCTAATTAATATGGTCTTTGGGCTTATCGTGTCAAAATAGAAATAACTATGTTATTTCTTTCACAATAAAAACCAAAATATCCATAAAAATTAGAGGAGAAAATAAAATAAATTTACCAATTAAGCCCATGAAACATATAGAGACTTCACTTCAACCTAAGTTTGAAAGAAAATTAGCTACCATATTTGAACTAGGGATAAAATGGAAATTTTATTAAAATACAAAGAAAATACAAGATAAAGAGGAATTTCAAAAAATAGAGCTAAAAAATGAACTCAAAAGTGTCAAATTAGGGGAGAAGCCCTCCTTTTATAGATACAACAAGTAAATCATAGCCATCAGATTTAAACAATTTAGATGTACAGGATTGCACTACGTGGCAAGTTCTGATTGGGTTGAACACATCATCAGGGCTATTATTCCATGTATATATATGTGCCGTACGCACGTTTTTCTAATCCACTAATATACTGCCACATCATCAATCAATAGTGCATAAATATTTTTATCCAATAAGATTGTGACACCTTATCGATCAAGCCATGTCATTAGTCAAGGCCACATAATCAGTTAATGTCACATCATTTCTCAAATCAAATATTGCCATGTCATTGGTCGATGCCACATCATCAGTCAATGCCACATCATCGTATAGTGTATATAAACAGTGTCATGAATAGTACCATAAACAATACCGTATATGTGAACAGTGATATTTTTATTTTTATACTCATCCTAAGATTTTCGACCGTTCTGAGTTCATATTTACCGTCTGTTTTGTCATTCAATATCTTGTTTATTATGAAATAACCATGATGCCCCTAAAATATGTACAATACTTAATTATAATAAAACACACATAATTAAATTCACAAAAAACTTAAATATATAAAAGTAAAGAAGTTAGTAGAACTCAAAGTGTAAAATGACTATTTTCTCCTTTATAAATATATATTTTCTAGCACTCAACAATGAACTTTGAAGATATCAAATGATAGTGAGTATCTATGTGTTTGCTTCGATCATGAAAAACTAGATTTTTAGATAAAGTAATTGATAATTACTTTATTTGTTATCAACACAAATCTCAGTTGGCTCTTTTTGTGGTAAACTCAGCTCTTTCAATAAATTTCTACGCCAAATTACATGACAAACACTTGATGTGGTAGTTATATACTAGGTTTCACAAGGGGATAGTGTGACAATTGGTTGCTTTTTTGACATCCATGTGAAAGATTACTCTTTCGATCATCTACATCTCCACCCCAATCGGTATCACTATATCCAACAAGCTTGTAATCATCAGAAAAGCGAGTATGACAAGCTGGATTAATTTTATCTTTGATGTAGCAAAGGATTCTCTTTACAACCTTAAAATTCTTTAGATTTTTCATGTATCGACTTACAACTCCAACAAAGCATAAAGGATATCCGGTCTCGTGCATGTCAAATCCGTAAGCCTCGACCAAACTCTTAAAGAATATTGGATCTACATCTTCACCTTAATCAAATTTGGATAACTTGACTCCACATTCCACTGGTGTGGTTATAGGTTTATAATCATTCATCTTGAATTTCTTGAGTATCTCCTTTGCATAGTTTTCTTGGAAGATAAATATGCCTTCTTCCTTTTGTTTGACTTAAATGCCAAGGTAGTATGCCATTAGTTCGATGTTAGTCATCTCGAACTCTTTGATTATCACTCTTTTGAACTCTTTAATAAGCTTAATTTTTTCTAGTAAAGATGAGATCATTCATATACAAGTACACAATCAAAATGTCTCTATCATTTTCTTTAACGTAGAGAGCATGTTCATATGGACATTTGGTGAAGCCATTTTCTTGAAAATACTTGTCAATTCTGCTATTTCATACCTTTGGTGCTTACTTTAGCCATAAAGAGCTTTCTTCAATCTTAAAACTTTGTCTTCATATCCTTTCTTAATGTAGCCTATTGGTTGTTAGATGTAAACTTTTTTATTGAGGAATCCATTCAAGAAAGTAGACTTCACTTCTATTTGAAAAATTTTCCATTTGTTCTGAGAAGCCAAAGAAATAATAAGTCTAACAGTTTTAAGTCAGGTTACAAGAGCAAATACCTCATCGTAGTCTACGTTATCCTTTTAACTATATCCTTTTGCAACTAAACTAGTATCGCCTTATGCCTTTTAATTTCTCCCTTCATATTTCTCTTTGTTTTGTACATCTATTTGACACCAATTGCCTTGTGAACTTTGGGAAGAGTTGTAAGTTCTCAAGTGTCATTCTTCACAATGGCTTTAATTTCTTCATCCATAGCGATTCTCCACTTTTCGTCTTATATAGTTTCTTAGAAGTTGACTAGTTCATAATTAGTAAAGAAGCAAAAAAGAGTAAGGTTATCAAGTGTCTCAGTTACCTTATAAAAGATCTTGAAGACTTCTTATACATTCTTCTCTTATTTCTGTTAAGAAAGATGGTGGTAATTCTCCTTGAATAGTTGATACTTGTGAGATAGGTAGAGTAACTGGCTCTTGTTGTTCTTCTATTTGTTCTTTTTTATGTATGATCATTTTCTTCAATAGGAAAGAAGTTGATGTGATCCACATCAGAGCCAAAATCTCATTCTCTTTCTTTATAAAAAATTACATCTTGACTGATTACGATCTTTAATTTGTACCCTTTGGAATTTTTGTTATAATCAAAGATAAACTTCTCAATCATCAAGCTTGGCTCTTCTCTTGTTCGGTACATTACATAGGCAATGGTTCCAAAAACCCTCAAATGGGTGATGCCAAGCTTTCTTCTTCCATGCTTCATGTTGTCTAGTTCCAAACACTTCCTATCGGAGACTAGTTGGATAAGTAGATTTGTAACAACTTTTTTCTAAAATTCTTTGGTAGTATCTTACTTTTTAGCATATTTCTTACCATGTCCATGATATTTCTCTTTTTTTGCAACACTAATTTGCTGGGGGGATCTTGAAACTATTAAAGGGCGTCGAATTTCATTTGCTTCTTAAAACTCTACAAATTTTATGGAAGTGAACTCCCTACCTTAATCAGATCTCATAGTTTTAATTGGTGTCAACTTTCTTTTTCAACTACTACTTTAAACTTATTAAAATTTTCAAAGACTTCTGACTTCTGCTTCAAAAATTGCACCCAAGTTTTTCTTGAAAAATTATTTATAAAAAGAAGAAAATAGTTGCTTTTACCAAGAGAGCTTGGATTAAATGGTTCGCACACATCAGTACAAATAAGCTTGAGTGGCTTCCGAGCTCTTGAGTTTGACTCATTTGGAAAGCTTTATCATTTTCAAGTAAAATCCTCCACAAAATTGATTAGGATTGATTTTGGTAAGCTTTTCACTATGTTCTTCTCGGATAGTAGCTCTAGTCTGTAAAATTGAGATGCCCATATCAAGGATGCCAAATACTTTATAACAAGCCTTGAAAAACATCATTTTGTAATTTAAAAGAAACATTTTATTCTTTAACATTTTCACTTTTGTAATTAAGTTTCTTTTATCATCTCTTAGGAAAAGACTATAATCTTTTAAGCGAATATCATAGCCTTTTTCTAAGAGTTGACATCTACATAAAGATGTTGCTTTTCATATTAGGCATATAGTAAACATTTGAAATGATTTGATGGCTACCATCTTTTGCACAAAAAAATAATTACCTTTACCCTTCATGATACTTTTGAATTATCTATGAAAGCGACATTGCCATTCAAAGATTCACTTAGCTCCATAAACATGCTTTTGTTTCTGCTCATATGATTGCTAACACCTATATCAAGGTATCATCTATTTTCATGACCTCTATTTGTGTCATTACGTGCTAGTAAAAGTATAAAATCTTGACCATTCTTCAACATAATGCATTCTTTCATCAATCTTGGTACTTGGAGCTCTACATTCTGAAGCACAATGCCCAAACTTTTAAAAATTATAACACTATACTTGGGATTTATTGTACCTCAATCTTTGATTATCTCTGGCTCATCCTCTATTTGAGCTTTCTAATTTTGTATAATTAGAGTTGTTATAGTTGTTGAAATTCCAACATCGTCCATGACCATGACCTATACCTCGTCTTCGACCTCTACTTCGAACATAATGTTCTCTCTGATTCTCGAGACTTTCTTTTCTCTTCATTGGATTAACTTCCATATTGAGGAGTTATTTTTCAATCCCATGCTTCTTCTTTTGTTTTTCTTTACAGGCTTGTAAGCTCTCTTGAAGTTGCTCGATCGTTATAGCTTTAAATCTTTTATTTCTTCAATAATCATGACAATATGATCAAACTTCAAGTCCATCGAACGAAGTATCTTTTCAATAATTCTTACTTCGTTTAACTCTTCACTATTTTTTTTTAGTCCATTAGCAATAGTCACAACTCGAGTAAAATAATCTAAAATAAATTCAGATACCTTTATATGTAAAGACTCAAATTCTCCTCTTAATGTTTAGGATGAATTTTTTTCACTTGCTCTGCTCCTTTATTAAAGGTCTCTAGCTTCTCCTATATTTCTTTTAAAGTGGTTGCACCAACAATCTTTTCAAAAGCATATTCATCTAATGATTGATAGATGAGATAATTTACCTTATTTTTTTCTTCAAATATTTCAAATTCTCCTTTTACGCTGCAGTTAAAGTAACTTCATTTTTTGGAACAATAAAGCCTTTCTCCATAACTTCCTATACATAATGTACACCCAATAAAGCCTTCATTTTGATATTCCAATTGTCAAACTTGCTTCTCTTTAATGGTGAAACTTGAAATGTCAATATACCACCATTTGCCATAGCTCAAAAATTGAGTGAGAATTTAGAAATTTTGATTGCACAAATGAATCCAGAATGTCGAAAAACCTTGGCAAGGATTCGGATAAAATTTTGGTCAATGCTGTTCAACGATCAACGGTTAACGGTCAACATTGGTCACAGTTAATGGCCAATGGACAATGCAATCAATACTCAGCTTGGCTCGGTTTAGCTCGCCTTGATTCTAGTTCATTTCAGATCAATCCGATTCAACTCAATTCAACTCAGTGAGTCAACTCGAATTCTGGATAGCAAACTTTTGGGAGTGAGTACGGGCACATTTAGGCTCAGATTAGGCTGATTTTTACTGCGTGGCAATCTTCTCGTTGAGATCTTTGATTTGATATGCTATATGACTATATATAGTATTGAACACTAGCTCGGATATCACTTTGTTAGAGAATTTCTTAAATAAAATGCTCAAAATACAAACTATTTTATTTCTTCAACAAAACTCTTCAAATACAACTCTTATTTTTCATTCTCTACAACTTAGAGATTTTGTTGCTTCACTTAATGCATAACCAAATGACACTAGAGATATTTATAGTACATAAGAATAAATCTAAAGCATTCAAATAAACAATTATAAAAAATCAATAACCACTCATCTTTACCTATTACACCTACCAAACTAATATAAATGATTCAAACCTTACTAATACAAGAAGTTTCCATAAAATGAACTTGAATTTCTCAAATTTGGATCAAGTTTATGATCCAACAAATTCTTCTTATTTCTTATCTTCCTTAATGATTTGAACTATGCAAATCCATGGTTATTTATAGCCATGCTCACTTGGGACTTGTGGATGTAGAGAAAACTATTTTTGTGGCCTAATACAAAGTGCTCCACTAACATATTAAATTCAAACCTAACATATCCACTATGCCTTGTCTCCCATCATATTTACTTAGTGGATGAATAAAGCCACATGTCTCCAACATACCTCTTAAGTGGATGCTTGGTTTCAAAGAGAGACGGGGCGGGGAAAAAAATGCATCGCTTGCTTAAGGTGAGTTAATTTGCACATTGGGTGAGACTACATTATTTGTAGAAAGAAATTCAGAAATCAAAATATTTTAATAAAGCATCAATTATTAATTAAGTTTTTTCCTAATGGAATTTGTCTAGGAATTTTTTTTGAACCTCCTTATAACAATATAATACATTCAAATCAAGTATCTGAATATACAACAAGAAAACAACCTGCACAAATTTAATTGTATAGGTGTCTCTTCATAAGCTATGATCCTTCCGGTTACGAAGAAAGCCACCACTCTGCTTTGCTCCCTGTTGATATTGGATAAAACCCCTTTTGCTTCACGAAACTAAGCAGAAATCCTTTGAGTTTTTAAAATAAGTTCAGATCCCCATGCCGTTATTCACTTTACTAATTATTTTATTATTTTATCCTTGTAAAATTTATAAACGTCAATGCTAATTGAGAAAAAAAAATCAAATTTCCTACTTTTACACTTACAAAAAAATAAAATAAAAAAGCAAATAAAATTCTAAATTCTATTTCAAAATGTTAAATAGAATTGGTGGCTTAAACACAAAAAACCCAAACCCTTTCTTGACTTAACCTTATGATGCAGAGCAAGAAGTTTAAGTAATCCTAGTTAAATTGAAAAGTATCATATTTAATAGTATTTTAATTAAAATTCATTAAAGCTTAACTCAATTGCTAATTTAAAATTTTATTGTTGAAGTATTTCTTATATAATTAAGTTGTAAAGCTACTTTAGGCAAGAGACTTAGATTTAGGTCATTATAAATACTATCTTCTGTAACATTAGAATTAATGAAAATGTTGATTATTATTGAATTCCAGTTTGACAGTCTACGTGAGTTTTGAGTTACCATTGTTTTTTGGTAACCTATGGAATCAACTAGATCTAAAGACCGGACTTGCAGGTTCTTAAATAGAGTATAAAACACGTTCCTACACTTTTCCATCAATCTTTCCTCTCTTTTAGCTGTATGTTATCCTACATCAGTTGATATTAGAGTGTGCTTGTGTAGAACTGCACTACATCAAACTGAACTACAACAATCTAGTATCAGAGCTAAAAGCCTGAAGGAAATTGTTGCAAAACAATAACTCTGTTCATTTAATTTTTTATCTTTTATTTTTTGTTATTTTAGGTTTTTTTTTTTAAATAAGAAAAATCTAAAAATCCTCAGAGTAGAAAAGTGTAAATACTATTATGTAGGCATAATTTTTTATCTTTCATTTTCTGCTAGAAATCCTAGCCACCCATCACCACAATTCCTGCCACCGTACCACTAACAACAGAGCATCGCTTCTGCAATTGACAACAACCGAATTCACAAGCAGCCAACGAACCAAACCCCGACATCACTGACACCAGAACTCCCGAACGAACGCAAAAACAACCAAAAGGCTGCATCTCTGCCTCTTTTTGATTAGTTGCCATCGCCGCGAATTGAAGCTCGCTTCTGCCATCGTCAAGTTCCTCACTACTAGCTCTATGAAGCACAACAATAGCTAGCTGTTAACGTATGAGCTATTAAGGAGTTTACGTGTTTGCCATAATTATAATTTTGGCACTCTTGTTGGTTGGATGGTTTTTCTCCTTCGATTTTATTTGGCTACTGACAAAAAAAGAAAGAGTGGGGAAAAAGAGTTGGGCCAAAATCCATTTCACCGCTCCATAACGACAAGTCTTTTTTTTATCGGTACCTAGAGGTGGGTAAATTGATTTTTGATTCGGGTTGTTCAAGTTTTAATTTGGGATACATTTTGTTTAAGGGTATATTTAAAATTGATATTAGGCAGCTGTAATTTTTAAGTTATACTGAAATAATTTTTTATTTATATAATGAAGAATTTATTATATATTTAATAATTTTATCATAATAATTTTTATCATATTATTACTTAAAATTTATATTTACTATATATTATTAATTTTTGTTTCATAATTATAATTTTTTTTTACAGTACTATAGCTTAAAAAGTACACCCCTCAATCTAAACATATCCTAAGTTAGAAAAATCAACGCAATTGGGTTCAAAACAAAAATCCAAACCGAATTGAATTAAATTTAGTTCAGTTTAGATTTAAATTTTGAATTAGATCGGATTAAAAATTTAAGTAAAAAATTCAGTTGGATTTTAATTCGATTACAACCTATTTCAAAATTTAATTCAATTTTAAAATGAATCAAATCCCACCCTGCAACCACATAAAATTCCAAAATCAAACACCACCCAGCTTCAGATGCAAAATGTAAAGCAAAAATGATGCTAAATGACAAAACATATAAAATACATTAATAACCCATCAGCATTAACACTCAATACAACAATAATTACAATGTTAAGTAACCGAACCAGCAACAATTACAGGGAAATATTACACAATAGAACATTGAACAGTTTCAGTGCCAGTAATGCCTCTTACCCATGCCTAAAAGAAGATTGATTTACAAACAGAATTAGATCGGATTAAAAATTTAAGTCAAAATTTCAGTTGGATTTTAATTAGATTACAACCTATTCCAAAATTTAATTCAATTTTAAAATGAATCAAATCCCACCCTGCAACCACATAAAATTCCAAAATCAAACACCACCCAGCTTCAGATGCAAAATGTAAAGCAAAAATGATGCTAAATGACAAAACATATAAAATACATTAATAACCCATCAGCATTAACACTCAATACAACAATAATTACAATGTTAAGTAACCGAACCAGCAACAATTACAGGGAAATATTACACAATAGAACATTGAACAGTTTCAGTGCCAGTAATGCCTCTTACCCATGCCTAAAAGAAGATTGATTTACAAACAGAATTAGATCGGATTAAAAATTTAAGTCAAAATTTCAGTTGGATTTTAATTAGATTACAACCTATTCCAAAATTTAATTCAATTTTAAAATGAATCAAATCCCACCCTGCAACCACATAAAATTCCAAAATCAAACACCACCCAGCTTCAGATGCAAAATGTAAAGCAAAAATGATGCTAAATGACAAAACATATAAAATACATTAATAACCCATCAGCATTAACACTCAATACAACAATAATTACAATGTTAAGTAACCGAACCAGCAACAATTACAGGGAAATATTACACAATAGAACATTGAACAGTTTCAGTGTCAGTAATTCCTCTTACCCATGCCTAAAAGAAGATTGATTTACAAACAACCATTCATACACCATTTGGAATAGCATATATAACCTTGTGCGACCGATATCGGTGAGTGAAGCCAGAGGCAGTGATGGCAGCAGTTGGAGCAGATGCAAAAGACTCAAGATCGGCTCAAGACAATAGTAGCTTGAAGTCTTGAATGAGGAACCAGATCGACCCAAGGAAGGAGGAATGGTTGGTGCACTGAACCGAATTGACAGCGGCAGTGGCACACGGGTATGTCATGTGTGTGAGTGCGTGTGCTGCAGCTATATGCTGGGCCTGGGGTTGTGCCGTTGTAGAGCACAAATGTGAAGTCGTAAAGAAGAGGAATTAGGGATTCGAAGGAAATGAAGTAATGTTGTTGCATTTTATATATATGAGGCTAACCAGATCAAGTTTTCAAATAAAAACTGATCGAGATGCATTTTTCACCCCATTTGGATTTTATACACTAACCCGAACTAAATTTTTGGAACCAATCTTCATGCCTACCCTTATTGGTACCAGTGACCTTGTGCTTCGGTATTGAACCAACATTACTTATTAAAAAATCCGTACAACTTTTTAAAATTGATTTAATTGTAATTTGGAGAAATTTTATATTGTTTAAGCAAGATTTTAGAAAATTTATAGATTTATATTTTTATAACGTTGAATGAATCGAAAGAGAAAGAGTGTGTTTGATTCCTAAGGCTAATTTGTTGAAAATATTGTTTGACCATTCACATCTACATAAAGTCTTCAACGTACAATTGTTGATTTCAATCGACCTCCGAGATTTGACGAGGCAATTTTTGGAGACAACTGCTCTAAAAAAGGATAAAAAGATCTAGCAAAGTAGAATTAAAAGAAACATAAGTTTGCATCATGAGATAGAAATTTTTTATCTTCTCGGAATAGTTATGTTAGATTTATTCTAGTTATGGCTCACATATAAATTGAGTTATTGGACATTTAAAGAAGGATAAACTTTAAACTTATGTTAATTACCATCTCCTCATTTTAAGGATAGTGGTAGAATTTAATTATTTCTTTTTAATTATTGAAGTCTTAAGAGTGATTAAATTCATAACCAAATTTTTAATAGAAAGAAGTGAGGAGTTTTATTTATTAATATCCTTTGGATTAGTAAGTTACTAAATTTTGCCATTTGAAGGGTTCCAAACCTAGCCAAATGATGGTTAGAAGTATAAATGTTAATTTTCTATGACAACTTTGTATAGTAATGGCATAAGTTGGAAGACACGTTTGTGGTACATGCCTAAAGAGCTGCAAACACTTGGACAATCATAACTGGAGGTATGTTTTATGCTTATTTAAAATTAACAAGTTATCCTCTTTTAGAGAGTGAGTACAGTGAAAATCCATTAAAGAGAGCTTAAACTTACAATTTAACCATCTGTTGCGTAATTTCAAAGGAGACACATCAAACGTCTTAATTAAAAAATTTGCAACCAACACTGAATTACATATATTCTAGCCAGTGTCCTAAAGTAATTATAACGCTTCTTAAGAGAATATTGCTATCTTGGGAAGATATCAAAACCCGCTTTTCAGCCCCACGTGTAACTGGAAGAACGTGCCATTTAAACTGTTGGTTAGATCTGAGAACAACACAAAAAATCTAGAGGCAAATTCCAAGCTTCATCTTTAATCATATCACAAACCTTGCTAGAAAAGGTGCATGTCACGACTTAAAGAATAAAGTTTATATTGGTTCCATTACTAACTGTCCATTTAGAACCGACGATCAATCGAGAAGCATCGATTTGAAACCATGCCAAACAGAGCAGTTTAAATAATTTCCCGCCACTATCCATCAAAGAATAACAAGGAATTAAGAAAGAAAAACACTCTTTGACCTTCAACCGCATCCCAAAACTGTTGCAAAAATGCTGGGTTGAGCAATTACCTAATTTCGGTAAATTTGGCTTCTGAAAAAATATAAATGTGACGAATAAATACACAGAAAAATAGGACACAATAATTTACGTGGTTTGGTATAAAGCCTACGTCCATGGACAAAGACTGAAATATAATTTTTTACTAATAATGAAAATTTACAAAATGGAAAAAACTCTCAGTACCTAATACTTAATACACCTAAATAAATACTCATTGGAGCATTTAAGTAAAAACTCTCTCAAATCTCTTAATTGCTTCACTTGCAATTGCTCTCAAAATTGAGATGATTTGAAGCTCTTCCTCTCTTCTCTATTTATAGGCATTGCTCACCTATTGTTACATTTAATTTAGCTTCAATTTGCCAAATTATAAAAGTTGGCAATCAGTGCCAAGTTTATACAATTGTAGTCAAACATGATATTGGCTGTCACTTGCAATTTATTCAACAAATTTGCATGTTTGCATGCTAGCTGTCTTGTTAAATAATTGCATGCTTGACTTTTCAATAATTCTCTACCTCAACAAATAATTTTTAAAATTTGAGTTGACTATCAGCAAACTTTTCTCCAGTCTCTGCACTCTTCAACTATTTTCAAACTTGTAAAATATTGATCAAGTTTAGACAATGCTCAAACTTGATCATTGTCACTACCTTGATCAACATATCTATGGGATTCTCTGCAGTCTTATTTTTTGAAAAGAATTTTTCCCTTATCAATAATTTCCTGCACAAAATGAAATCGTTGTAACACCCTAAATCTAACACATGCAGAGCACATTAGATAAGGAGGTTATCGCAAAACATAATCTCTACTCATAAATACCAAACTGGTATACCTCAAATTCTTATAAGAATAATCCACAAGTCACAAGTCACATAAAATAACAAAGTCTCAAAACCCAAATTACAAGTTCATGATTGAAATAAAATAAAAAAAGAAAACATAAGTCTATTCTTCTTCTTCTTATTCAAATAGGGAACAAAAGCGAAAATCTCTAACTTCATGGCTAGCCATACCTCTCAAAGGAACTTATTCTGCAAAAAATTAACGACGAAGGGTGAGCCGTCAACTCGGTAAGTAAAACCATTCCTAACACACTAGGCCTATCGATACCTAAAAAATATATTGCAAGCCTTCTTTGAGCAAAATATATTTCATAAATCCATAAGTTTCACAAAAACTATATTCCATGATGAAGTAACGTATTTCAATTAAATAACGTAAATTCAGAAGAATTCAGAATATCAAAAACAAAGTTACTTATTAAGGCAAATCATATTCACATGTACAGAAAATGAAACGTTAGCTCATGTCACATAGTGTCACCTATAGTCCCGATGACCCGGCCCAGACAGAATCAGAATCAGAATATTGTGTGCACATTCAGAACTTATACCCGTACTGGTCCAGACAGATATATCGTGTATTACGATCAGAATCAGAATCAAAATAACTATGGACAATGAGCTAAAACATTAAGAATCTTATAATTATCAATAACTGAAATCACACATGAGTACCAAACATTCGTATCATATTCAGAAAAGTCCATAAAAATAATTTAGGCTTGCAAACTGATTTACAAATAAAATCATAATGAGAAGTCATGTCACCCAAATAATTTATATATTGAAAGACATTTATAAAATATTTTATTAAAAGAATTCATATCTGAAAACATTCTCATAAACTGATTTTGCTACGAAAATCCTTTAATTTCTAAATAGTATAAAATTCTTATAATAATATCAAAATACTTATACCTATCCAGTATACTAGGAATGAAGTTACTTACCTCGATATGAGAATCTTGAACTACACACCTCTAAGTCCTTAGGAGTCCTCAACACCTTAACAAATGCAAAACATAATTATGAATAACTCACTCTAAGAATCTGCCTTTCTAATTCATTCCTGTACAGGTCTGATCTCAGAATTTTAACTCTTAATCTAAACTTCAGAATGACATAATATTCTGCAAAACTATTCTGGACATCCATGAGTATCTCATATAAAATTTTGAAGAGGATCCGAGATCAGAAACATTTTTAAAACTATTTATTTCTCAACAATTTCAAAACTGTTTTCTCATAACCTTAACCGAACAGAACCGTTTCTGAGCATTTTATAAAATGAAATTCTTATCCGAAAATTATGAAATTACAACTGGAGATACTATACACGTATCGTAACATCCTTATAAAATTTCATAATTTTCCGAGTTCATTTGGTAGTGAAAATAATTCTGTAAACCTGATCGCACTGCTGGAATTGCAGTTTTCCAGTGCAGTGGTTTCTAATTCGAAAATACATATTAAATTGAAAATGAAATCAAATTTGATTAAATAAAATTTATTAAGGAGACTCTATATGTCTATTTTCCAGAATATGAATTTCTAATAAAAATTCGTTCACAAAACATCAGTTTAAAAATCAAGATATCATACTGTCCAGAATCATCTTATATTATGCCAAGGGTTGATTAACCAAACTCCTAATTAATCAAAACCCTAAATAAAACCTAAACACATCATATGTCATGCATCAAGATCTATAAAAATAAATCTAAAATCATGCCAAACATAAATGCTAAATAGAATGATTTACAAGAAATTCTTGAAGGGAATAAGGAGGGTATACATACCGTTTGCTTTGATTGAATCCTAGGATTTGAGTGAAGAAAAATTATGAACAATTGATAAGAAAGGAAATAAGAATATCATAAGTTTTTAGGGTTATGAAAAAGGGAGATAAAAGATGAATTTATAGGGAATGGAATCTTGAAAAAATAACCTTTCATTCCAAAACTATCTTCTAAATAACCCTTATTAATAACTTAATACTCTTTTCTACCATTTTCTAATAAAAAGGCCTCCATAAATCCTAGTGAAAGCCCAAATTCCAGAAGGAATTCTTTTTTTTTTTTGGCGTTATAATCGTAGTCAATATGCTTCGTACGTTCATGATAAACCTAATTTGTTGTTAAGTGAATGGCACTCTGACTATCGCAATACATATTAGTGTGCTCCTATATCAATCCCACATTTTCAAGCAAGTCTCGTAGCCAAATAGCCTCTTTAATAGGCTCTATAATTGCCATGTATTGGGCCTCTATAGTTGAAAGAGCAAGTATAGACTTTAGTGCAGACTTATAACTAATTGGCCGTCCAGTAAAAGTAAATACATATCTAGTAGTTGATCGTTGTTTGTCCAAATCACCAGCATAATCAAAATCATCGCACCCAATCATATTTTGACAAAGTGTACTATTTTGCTTAAATAGCAAACCAACATCTAAGGTTTTCTGAATATACCGTATAATCCATTTCACAGCTTGTTAATGTACCTTACCGGGATTATGCATATATCTGCTCACTATACCAACTGCATGTGAAATGTCAGGCCTTGTACATATCATTGTATATATCAAGTTACCTACTACATTTGAATACGGAACTTGTAACATGTATTCTTGTTCTATATCTGTCGAAGGAGATAGTTGTGCAGAAAGCATAAAATGAGAATCTAAGGGGTATTTACAGGTTTTGTCTATTCAGTCATGCCAAATTATTATAATATCTTCTATAGATATTGCTTCTAAGATAAGGTAATTTTGCTATGAATTCTATCTCTGCATATCTCTATACCAAGAATCTTCTTAGCTTCACTCAAATCTTTCATCTCAAATTTTTGATTGAGTTGAGTCTTTAATTTTTCAATTTAATTTTTACTCTTCGATGCTGTTAGTATATCATCAACATACATGAGCAAATATATGAATGATCCATGCTGTAACTTGCGAAAATAAACATAATGATCAAATTTATTTCTCGTGTACCTTTGTCCTTTTAGAAACTAATCAAATCACTTATACCACTGTCTTAGGGATTGTTTTAATCCGTAAAGCGACTTTGTCAATTTGCAAGCCCAGTTTTCTTTTTCAACAACATTGAATCCATCTAGCTGAGTCATGTAGATTTTCTCTTCCAAATTACCATGTAAAAATATAGTTTTTATATTGAAATAGTTCAAGATCAAATTACACAACCATGGCTAGTAAAATTTGATAGACAAGTGTTTCACAACTGGAGAAAATATCTCATTATAGTCTATTCCTTCTTTCTAAGCATAACCCTTCGCTACCAATCTAGCCTTATATCAAAATTTATTCTTATAAGGAAATCTTTCTTTCTTTGCATATACTTATTTGCACCTAATTACTTTTTTTTCCTTAGGTAGTGTGACTAACTCCTAAGTTCTATTTTTATGAAGAGACTGCATTTCTTCATCCATTGTTATCTTTCACTATACACTTCCAGGGCTACTTATTGCTTCTTAGTAAGTGAAAGTACATCATCATCTACAATTGGAAGTGTATAAGCCACCATATCAACAAAGCGAGCAAGTTTGTGAATTTGTCCTTGTTGCCTTCTATATGCAATTGAATCTTGTTACTGTAAAGGTTCTTGGGTCAGAACCTCTTCTTCATCAGTATTTGTTTCCTTAGTATTGGCTGGATCATTTTTAACCTTTTCAAGCTCCACCTACTGCAAAGTACTAGTGGTCATTTCATCCTTTTGAGAATCTTTTTATTTCAATATAATTAATTCATCAATAATCACATCTCTACTGAAAATAATTTTCTTTGTAATAAGACACTAGAGACGGTATCTTTTTACTCCACTAGTTATACCCATGAATAATACTTTCATTACTAGTGGGTCTAATTTATATTTCTTTACATGATAATAAGTAGTAAAACCAAAAGCATGTAAAGAATCATAATCAATAGCAAGTTTACAAGTCCATATCTCTATAGGTGTTTTGCCATTAATTGCAAATGATGGTAAACAGTTGATTAGATGGCACACACATACAACTACCTCAACCCAAAATTCTTTACCTAATCAAACATTGGATAACATACATTGAACTTTCTCTTATATTGTCTGGTTCATACGTTCTTCCACCTCATTCGGCTGTGGTGTATCTCAAACAGTGAAGTATCGCACAGTGCCCCCATCTTGGTATATTTGTAGAAATGGATCATTCATATACTCACCACCATTGTCTGAGTGAAGTCTTTTAACCTTTTAACTAGTTTGAGTCTTAGCCATCTTTTTCTATTTTAGAAATATACCCAAAACTTTAATTTTTGTTCTTTATTAAATAGGCTCATACTTTTTTTAAATAACCATCAACAAAAGTAACAAAATAGTGCATACCTCCTAAAGAAGCAGTTTGGTAGGTCCCCACAAGTCACTATGAATATAATTTAGAATTCCTTTTATATCATGAATTGCTAAACCAAACTTTACCCTTGTCTATTTACCTAAAACATAATGTTCATAAAATTCTAATTTGCAAGAATTTATACCTTTTAATAAGCATTGTTTTATTAAAGTTTGCATTACTTTTTCACCAACATGCCCCAAACGCATATGCCATAATTTGGTTGATTCTAAATCTGTATTTTTTCTAAGCATTATCGATGTTGATCCAATAATCATACTCCTTTAAAAATAATACAAGTTATTTTTTCTTGTGTCTTTTATCACCGTTAGTGCCCCACCTACTACTTTTAAAAATTTATCTTTCAAACTGATTGTAAGTCCTTTAAATTCTAGGACTCCTAATGAGATAAGATTTCTCTTTAAACTTGGTACATAGTAAACATCCGTCAAGACTTAGATTGAGTCATCATAATTCTTTAACTGGATTGTACCTATCTTTGTTGTTTTACAAGCATTATCATTGCCTATAAAAAAAACTCCACCATCTAGCTCCTTGAAGCTAAAAAACTGGCCTTTATTAGGACATATATGATAAGCACAACCTAAATCCAAAATCCACTCATCTAAGTGACATGTTAATGTCATGCCAACCAGACTAAAGTTGGACTCCTCATCATGTTTTGCTACACATGCATCAGAATTAATTTTGTCCTTTTGTAACTTAAGATAATTCTTTTTCTAATGTCCTTTCTCACAACAAATAGCACATTCATCTTTAGCAGACCTTCCTTTAGACTTGTTTCTATTTTTTAAGTTTATGACTTTATGAACGACCTCTCACTGTCAATGCTTCTACGACTATATCTCTGTGATTCTTTTTGTCTTTACTAGTCTTAGAGTATTTCATTATCAATGCTTCTACAATCGTATCTCTGTGATCCTTTTTATCTTTCTTTCTAGTCTCAGAGTTGTACAATGCATTACATATAGCATCAAATGTGACACTGTCCTTTCCATAAAGTAAAGTGGAGGTGAGATGATCATATTCATTAGGAAAAAAATTTAATAGTAGCAATGTCTTATCTTTATCGTTAAATTTCTCATCCAAATTTAGCAAATCTGCTAATATCTTATTAAATGAGTTCACATGGTCATTCATTGACATGCTTGGCGCATACATGAATTTATAAAGTTTTTTCTTCATATAAAGCCTATTTTTAATGCTTTTCTTCATATACTTTTCTTCTAATGCCTCCCGTAATTTCTTTACTGATGTCTCCCTCAGGACAGAGTATTTCTGATCAAGGTGTTTCATGTTGTATGTTCAAGTCTGAGGCCACAATGTATGACTAAAGAGCAGTTTAAGTTGCGTGCTTTTCCTTTCTCTTTAGATAGGCTAGCTAAAGATTGGTTGTACTACTTGCTCGTAGATCAATTACAACATGGAATGGCTTGAAAAGTTATTTTGTGAGCAGTACTTTCCCACTTCAAGAGCTGCCAACATTAAAAAGACATTTATGAGATCAGACAACTTCCCAATGAGACGAGTATTAGGAATGATTCAAACAATTATATGCCAGCTATCCTCAGCATCAGATTTTTTATCAACTTCTTACCTAATGCTTTTATTAAGGATTGTCGTTGATGGATAAGAGTATGATAGATGCCGCTAGTAGAGGTGTGTTGGTGAATAAGACCTTAACTCAAGCAAGAGAATTGATTTCAAATATAGCTGCTAATGCTCAACAGTTTGGTAGTAGGCAAGATGCCATTTCAAAGAAGGTGAATAAGGTAAATACTTCATCTACTGACCAATGTTTAGATAAACCTACTTTTCTTATGAAAAATTTTATCGTAAGTATTGTATGACAAGTGAAGACTTGTGACATTTGTTCCAATATGAGTCATTCAATTGATATGTGTCCTATACTTCAAGAAGAACCCATTGAACAAGCGAATTCAGTTGAAGGATATCCGAGCATGCCTCAGAGGAGATATGATCCTTATGCACAAACATATAATCTAGGATGGAAGAATAACCCTAACTTTAGCTATGGTGTTAGGTCGTTATGATTCCCACAACAATACCCATTAAGACAACCAACTCTTTCACAATCAAACTCCAAGTTAAGTATATCAATTAAGGAAATTGTTAAATCACTTACGACTAACACTCAACAATTTTAATAGGCAACTATAACAGGCATTCAAAATTTAGAGAACCAAATGAGTCAATTGGCGACTACAGTAAGTCGCCTGAAGTCCTAAGTATCAAGAAGATTGCCTTCACAAATTGAGGTGAATCCAAAGCAAAATGCTAGTGCTGTCATCTTTAGAAGAGGGAAGCAGTTGTAAGAGCCTAGTAAAAAAGTGACAAAGCATGTAGAAAATGAGCTTAAGAAGGATGAATTGATACCTAAATCTTAAGATGCGCAACCCACTAGATCGAAACTCTTACCTGTGGTGATACCTCCTCATTTTCTATACCGATTTGTAAAATCCAAAAAGGAAGAGCAAGAGAAATACATCCTTGAGACATTTTATAAGTTTGACGTAAATATTCCTTTATTATATACTATAAAACAAATACCTTGATATGCTAAATTCCTTAAGGAATGGTGCACCCTCAAGAGAAAATTAAGAGGAGTTGAAAGAGTTCACATGGGGGAGAATATTTTAGTAATCTCCAAAAGAAACTACCTTCTAAGTGCAAAGATCCAGTTATGTTTACAATCCCTTACAAAATTGGTATTGATAGAGTTGAGAAGGCTCTATTAAATCTAAGAGCTTCTATTAATATCATGCATCGTTTCATTTATTCATCTTTGAATTTTGGTCTATTAAAAGAAACTAGCATGATAATTTAACTAGCTAATAGGTCTAGTGCAATCCTGATGGGGTATTAAAAATGTCTTAGTACAAGTTAATGAGTTAGTTTTTCCTACTGATTTTTATATACTTGATATAGAAAAAGATAACTCCTATAATTTTGTCTCAATTTTATTAGGAAGATAATTTTTTAAGATCACTAAGACCAAAATAGATGTACATAAAGAGACTCTCATTATGGAGTTTGATGGAGAAGTGATAGAGTTCAATATGAATGATATCATGAAATATGCTAGTGAGGAACATTTGGTATTTTTTACGGATGTTATTAACCCTATAGTATAAAAATTTTTTTATTTGGATATTGAAGATTCATTGGCAGCTGTTTTAAATAATAGTATCGGCCTCAAAGGATTGTATAAGGATGAAAATGAGTTTGTTTTAAATTCTGTGTTGCAAGAGGCAATTTATGAATTAAATTCTTTGAGAACTTTAACTCATCATATGTCTTATATTGAATTACCTTTATCTCATGCAAAAATTCTTCCATCTATTTTACAGGCATAAAAAATAGAGTTTAAACCATTATTGAGTCATTTAAAGTATATATTTCTAGAAGAAGGTGAGACACTTACAGTGATTATTTCTTTAAACTTAGTATTTTAGAGGAAGAAAAGCTTATTAGAATGTTGAAGGATTACAAAAAGACTATTGGTTGGACAATTGTTGATATCAAAGGGATAAGTCTGTCCACGTGCATGTATAGAATACTGTTGGAGGAAGATGCCAAACCTTTAATTCAAGCTCAACGCTGGTTGAATCCACTCATGATGAAAGTAGTGAAGAAAGAAATTCTGAAACTTCTTGATGTCGATATTATCTATCCAATTTCGAATAGTAATTGGGTAAGTCTGATACTTGTGGTACCAAAGAAAACTGGTATAACAATTGTTAAGAATTCTTATGGTAAGTTAATACTCACTTGAGTTCAGAATGGGTGGAGGGTTTGTATTGATTTTAGAAAACTTAATTCACTCACAGGGAAAGATCATTTTCCTATTCCTTTTATTAATCAGATGCTTGAAAGGTAGACAGGAAAATCTTACTTTTATTGTCTTAATGGCTATTCAGGTTTTAATCAGATACCAGTTGTCTTTGAGGATCAAAAGAAAACTACCTTCACATGTCTTTTTGGAACCTTTGCATACTGAGGTATGCCATTTGGTTTTTGTAACGTTCCCATCACTTTTTAGAGTTGCATGGTTAGTATTTTTTCAGACTATATAGAAAACATTATAGAGGTATTTATGGATGATTTTACAGTATATGCTGATTCTTTTGATGATTGTCTCTATAATCTGAAGAAAATGCTTAAAAGATGCATTAAAATAAACCTTGTCTTAAATTATAAAAAATGTCATTTTATGGTAGATCAAGGCATTAATTTAGGTTATGTAGTCTCTGTTAGAGGAATTGAGGTAGATAGAGCTAAGATAGATGTTATTAAATCTTTACCTTATCCCACATGTGTGCAGGAACTTCGTTCTTTTCTTGGTCATCCAGGTTTCTATCGATGTTTTATCAAGGAATTTTTTAAGATAGCTCAACCTTTATGCAAGCTACTCTAGAAATATATAGCATTTGATTTTAATGAAGCATGCAAGGTAGCATTTGATAAGCTCAATGAGTTATTGACTTTAACTCCAATTATACAGCCACCCAATTGGAGTCTCCCTTTTGAGATAATGTTCGATGCCAATAACTATGCTATTAGTACTGTTCTCAGACAAAGGGTTAGAAGAGCTGCTCATGTTATATTACGCATCAAGGGCACTTGATAGTGCTCAGTGTAATTATTCAACAACGGAAAAAGATATTTGCTTTAGAAAAATTTCATTAATATTTATTGAGTACTAAAGTGATTATTTTTTCTTATCATGCAACTCTTAGATATTTGCTTGCTAAGAAAGAAGCAAAGCCGAGACTAATCCACTGGAACCTATTATTTTAAGAGTTTAACTTGGAGATCCGTGATAAGAAAGGGGTAGAAAATTTAGTTGCAGATCACTTTAGTAGATTGACCACGAGTAAAGAAGTAGCACTTTTGAAGAATGATTTTTCATATGAGCATCTCTTTGTAGCTCAAGGTATGGTTCCTTGGTACACTAATATTATCAATTACCTACTTATAAGAACACTACCTAGTGATCTGACAAAGACCCAAAAAGATAAGATTAAGAGTGATGCTAAGTACTATGTTTTGAATGACCCTTACTTGTGAAAATATTGCTTTGATCAAGTCATCAGAAAGTGTGCATCTAAGTTTGAAATTCTTTCTATTCTCTAATTTTTTTAACTCATATGCATGTGGTGGTCATTTTAGTCTTGAAAGGACAACATTTAAGGTGTTGAAATGTGGTCTATTTTGGCATTTTTTATTTCCTGATTCATAGATATTTTGTAATTCGTGTGGGAATTATTAGAAGATAGGCAATTTCAGTCATAGAAATCAAATGCCACTTACCCCTATTCTTGTGTGTGAAATATTCGATGTGTGCGGCATTGATTTTATAGGACCTTTTCCTGTATCTTTTGGTAATGCTTATATTCTTTTATCAATAGATTATGCTTTTAAATGGGTAAAGGCTAAGGCTACCCGGACTGACAATACTAAAGTTATTGTAGATTTTGTTAAGTCTAATATTTTTGCCAAGTTTGGTGTGTTGAGAGCGATGATTAGTGCTAGGGGCACTCATTTTTGTAACCAAGTCGTAGAGGCTTTGTTCAAGAGATATCATGTTACCCACCAAGTGTCTACTGCGTATCATCCACAAATAAGTGGAGAAGCTAAGATATCAGACAAAGAAATCAAGTCTATTCATGAAAAGACGGTTAGTCTAGATCAAAAGGATTAGAGTTTATGATTAGATGATGCATTGTAGGCATATCGCACCGTATACAAGACTCTATAAGTATGTCTCCTTATCGTTTAGTATTTGGTAAGCCTTGCCATTTATTTGTAAAGCTTGAGCACAGAGCATATTGGGTGGTTAAGCAATGCAATATGCAGATAGATGAGGTAGGATAGTAGAGAAAGTTATAGTTGTAGGAGTTAGAGGAGATTAAAAACGAATCCTACAAGGTTCACGACTTCATAAGGAAAAGACAAAAACATTTCATGATAGAATGATTTTTGAGAAAGGAGTTCTTTGTTGGCCAAAAAGTTCTTCTTTTTCATTCTAAGCTTAAACTTTTTCCTAGTGAATTAAATTCTCACTAGGTTGGACCTTTTATTATTACTAATGTTTTCCCTCATGGTGCTGTTGAGATTCGAAACCCGACCTCTGACAAAGTTTTTAAAGTTAATGGTCATCACTTAAAGCCTTTTTATAAAGGTTTTTTGGTGAACATTATTGAGGAAGTGGCCCTCGAAAATCCCATTTATGAAAATTGATTCATGAATATGTCTAGCCAAAGATGTAAAACAAAGGTGCTTTTTGGGAGGCAACCCAAAAGATTTATTTTCTTTGGATGTATATTTTATCTTTTTTCTTGACTCAATTTGTTTAAATAATTTTTTACTTATTTTGGCCAGAAGAAAACTTTTAGTAAGGCGTGCCCACGTTTTAACTATTAAGTACTTCTGTGATTTTAAAGTAAAATGATTTTAAGGCCGACCCATATGCTTATTAAAAAGTTCTTTTGTGATTATTATTTATTTCGAAATTTGACAAAAGAAAATTTTTGGTTAGGCATGCCCACGCTTTAATTAATAAGAACTTGGTATCTCAAGTGTCTATTTTAGTTTTTAGTTTATAATTTTTTTCATATAATTTTTTATTATTTGTTTACTTTGTTTTTGATAATTTTTAATTTTTTAATTTGTATTTAAAAAATTTTTTAAAAATATTTATTGCATTTTATTTTTATTTAATTTTTATTTTGAAAAAAAAGAGATTTTTTATATAAAAAGGAGTTTAGTTTTATTTTTTTTCTTTGATTAAAAAAAACCTAATCAAATCTATTCATTATTCTCCGAAACCCTAAAACAATAACCTCAGCAGCCATGACTCAACATCCCCGCATCACCGTTACATCCAGTGTCCTGCGATCCAGCGTGTCTCCAAAATCATTAACCACACTCATCAGTAGCATCCTACATCTCTATTGTGTCACCAGCACGCCTATAAGCCACCAGCCAGCATCTCCAGCACAGTCCAGCAAGCCCAATTCGTGTCCCAAGCACACCAGCTTGTGTCTCCACCCGTAATTGAATTTATTGTAACAATGACGAAAAGGAAAGCTTTAACTACCAGGCCATCAACTTCTAAAAGGAAACCCATCACAAGGAAATCCAAGACTGTCGCTGCCACTACGATCCCATGGAACACAGTTTCAGATTCAAGCCAAGCCGTGCGACAAAGTTCAAAACATGGAAAATGCATGAGTGTTTTGCCACTTACTAAATCCAATATTGGAGGGTGCCTCACATTAATAACTCAACAAGAGAAAGAAAAATGCAAAGATATTTCCAAGTGAAAAATTCTTCCAGTTAAGTATATTCATTACCCAACTCTCGAAAAATTAAATGTTAAAGATAATTTTAATTTTTTGATAGATAAGATTGGTTTGCATAAGTTTGTTGATTTGATTGTTTAGGATATGTTGGGTTGATTAAGGAGTTTTATACTACTTTTCAATTTCATATACTGAATGATTTTACTTTGCATATTCCGAATGTTATAAATGTTTATGTTAATGGGATGAAATTTTTCACAATCTATCACAGATTTTAACCTAGCTTTAGGATTCATTGATAATGATTACTCTTTGAATGATACATATTTAAGAACAACTTATGACTTCAGAAAAAATTTTGAGCCTTACAATCTTTAGTGTATTTTATCTTTGGATCACCATGCTTATGACCCGAGTAAATCAAAGAACTCTTTCTTACGTGATCTTATTTTGAAAAGTGTGCATCGGTTCTTAGCATATAATATTTTAGGAAAGAAAGACCACTCGAGAGTTTTCTCTAAAACTGAGTTTTATTTTATCTGGTGCATGTTAAATGATGTGAGACCTAATTTACGTTTTTGGTTAGCAGATCAATTTCAAAGTGTGGTTAAAAGGTTCAGGACTTTATTTCTTGATCCATACATTACTCTATTGGCTATAAGCTTATGCTTGCTTGATCCTAACAATCATGATTTATATCCTCCTTGTAAAAAGGAATTTTTGGATATGTCTGTGTTTGAAAGAACAGGTGTGATCGAATTCAAAAAGGGTAGATTTCAGTTTACTGAACCAGGACCCACTCAACTTTCAAAGAAGCTTTATGCTTGGAGTGGTTCTAACTCTAGTGACAAGTTTGATGATGAAACTACTACCCCACCGACTATTCCTTCTACATCTGCACCAGTTTTGAGCACTCAGTTACAAAAAATAGAGTACAAACTAAACAAGATAGAGCAGAATTTAGCTGCATACTTCAAGAGTGTGGGATTTATCCCACCATTTCCGTCAAGCCCATAAATGTCATGTGGATTAAAGCTCACAATTTATGGACATTTTCTTTGCCTTTAATCTTTTATCCTTACAATTTATTTCTTTACATGAGCTTTAATTATTATATATTAGGGACAAGTAAGTTATTGGTGTGGGAGAGGGATTTTTACAATATTGATATCTGAAAGTATTATTTTTACTCTACTCATCTTTAAATAATTTTAGAGTTAATATCCTTCATATATATATTTTTTAAAAAAAAAAATTTCTCTTTTCTTTTCATTCTCACTATATATATATATATATATATATATATTATCATATTCTTTCATTCTTATTTTACACTCACATTCTTTTTCAATTTATCTTTCATTTTTTTTGCCTTTTATTCTTTTCTAATTTTCCTTTTATATATCATTCATACTTTCTTCTTATTTTACACCACTATTGATAGTTGATTCATTTGAAGAGTATACATGATTTGATGGCAAATTTACCAACTTTGTGAGAAATTAAACCTATGAGCAACCACTTTGCTTTAATTATTTTTGTTGTGTGAATATCAATCTTAGTTTGTTTATTCTAAAACTTGCTTTGTTATACATGTTGAAGCCACATTACGGGATTTTATGCATTAAAACAATAAGGGCAAACCGCTTTCCATTTTTCTATTTTCGCATTTTTCTTCCTTTTCTCCACCCAAAGACCTTCATTTTTTATTTTTATTTGAGTATTAACCCATTTAATTCTCTCCATTTACTTATCCATTTTCCTTCTTTCTGAGCCTCAATTTAAGGAGATTTTTAGACTTATTGTTTAGATATATCTTGTATATGTTTTGTTGCTTTTACCACGTTGAATCAAAGTTTCTCAATTAGATGAACAAGCATTATGCTTGAATAAAATTGTGCAAAGTTCATTTCTTTTGTTTGGTTCACCATTAAAAAAATAAAAAAGAAAAAAAGAAAAAATTGTAAAAAAATTTGAAAAAAATGATTTACATTCTTGGTGGCTTGAGCAAAAATAAGCGTTTTGATATCATAAGGTTCATTTAATGGTTCATTCTTTTTATTTTGATCTCTTTTTCTTTCATAGACCTATCTTTTTCAATTAACCCATTTAGTCTCGTTACAACTTTTCTAAGACCTTAGATTTTTTTATTTAATTTATATTTTATGGATTGAGATGTGATATATGAGCAAGCTTATGGTAACAGCATTCTTTGATTTGATTTGAGTGCATAAATGATACCCTAAACACTTTGAGTGCATGGAGTAAAGTCAATGAGAGGGCTATTAAATTTGTTACACTTGAATTTTGAATGGATTTTCTTAGTGGTTGAATGTCTTTATACTAGATTATGAGATCCTATGCTTTAAAATCCTTATCTCCCGAATGTTGATTGAATTAAATTCTTAAGGTATGCTTGCCTATGTTTGTTTTTGGATGAGTTGAGATGAGAATTGAGTGGAGATTTTGGCTTAATCTTGAGTTATATGCTTAGGGACAAGCATTATCTTAGTGTGGGGGAATTTGTTAGAATGCAATATATGCACTAGTTTTACATTGTTTATTTCCCTTAATATCGATGTTTTGCACTTAATAGTAGTGATTCACTTGTGATTTATTTTTGTAGGTACAATTCTATTGACTGGTGTTGAAAATTGAGCTATAAGATGATGTTTGAGGATGCTAGCTTTCCTAAAATAATTATGAGCTTCAGAAGAACTTTATTAATAAGGCGTAGACGAGTGCTATCAAATAAGGGCATGTAGTTTTTATTTTAACCTATTTTTTCTTTTTGGTCATTTTTGTAATTTTGAATTTAATATTTAGATAATACTTTAGATATTAGTATTTTATTTATGAAAAAAATCTATAAGAGGGAAAAGACATGAAACACAAAAAGGGATTTTTGACTTGAAGAAAAAGGAAGAAACCCTCGATCAAAATTTCTCTCTTTTCTCTATAAAGAACTAAACTTATTACTTTGGTTGAAGGTTAACAAGGCTTTGATTCAATATTACTATGAGATTTTTCTTATGCTGTAATTGTTTTATTACTTTTTAGGTATTTGTTTATTCTCTAAATTATTGTCATGATTATGGTTGTTAATTAGATAATTGGCCACTATTTAATTATCAACTTAAACTATTGTGAATTAAAAGATTCATCATATAAAGATTTTA